>CM042164.1:35374136-35522761 GCA_023376005.1 Doryteuthis pealeii
TCTATGTGGTATATTATGTCATGTTGTATGTGTGTTTGGTGGCAGAACTGGCTCTCTTAACATTTGATTCAGGTCACTCGCTCTAAGGAGAATGTGAAATATTTCATGAACTTTCAAACTCTGTTTTAAACTCCGCTTACAAGATATATTGAACCTTCGGTGTCGAAGTCCTCTTGTGTGGCAGCGGGTCTGGTACAGGATATATATAATTGGACTAGCATCTTGGTATGTCTTATGCATAGTACAGAAAAAGCTTGTTATTGCTTGTTGAGAAGATTTTCTTTCATGTGTCCATACGGCGGCGTGTCAGTCTCGGGGTGCTCTGCAGACTCTGTCTACGGACTGCACTCTCTGCAGGAGGGTTAAGTACTCTCACCTGTTGGCTGTGGGTTGGTGAGCTGTGATTGCTTTAAGGGATAGATTGACGTGACATCAGGTGGTTCTTGAGCATAGTCATGAGTATTGGGCATTATTTCTACATTTAGAGCTTTTCTTTGTGATCTTTAGTATGGGCGGTCTAGAGAGGTCCCTCGCGTATCAAGTTAGGAGGTGGGAACATATGCGTACAGATTGGCTCCAATGCTCTAGCTACTATAGTGATTTACTCCAACATAACTTGTGCTCTTAGTAGCAAGCCGATTACGCAACTTTTTCTATTCATATCGAGGTGATAGGAATAGGAAAGTGGCTGAGGGTCTTAATGTTGGGGTAATGACTAGTACAAACTCTATAAGATTGGTGGTTGTTTCATGTTTTGGGATGTTTTGGGGAATGTTTGGAGCAACCGTGTTCATCACCTTATTGCTTCCTTTGTGTCCAGTCTGTGAGTCGGAGTGGAGTACCGTGTTAGTGTTGCACTTTAATGGTTAAATAGATAAACATTGATGTTTATTAAACGAAATTGATGTACCATTATTAGAATTATTATTTGCAATTGTCAGCATTAAATGACGGCGGATCTGAGGTTGATGATGCCGTACAGAACGAAACAAACAATGATATCAAACCATGGATTCATATTAAGCTGAAAAGGTTGAGTGGTATTTAACTGTTAGTGGTTCATCTATTGGTTCAATGATTGAAGATAATGTAAACTAAGATTCCAATTATCCATGAAATTTGGAAGTTACTCGTGCAACGGGAAGTGGTTGTAACTCAATTACAACCGTCTGGTTGCTATTCCTAGGCTGCTAGAATAACTAGGGTTTATAAGATCCACATTCATAGAACTAGCAGTTCCATCAGATACTCAAGGAAGGTAATCCCAAATGGCATGAATGGAATTTAATTCTTGATTTCTATATGATAACAACTGTTCTTGGGACACTCGCTTCAGTTGTGCTTCGCTATTTGCTGTTATTTAAACCAACAGTATGCTAGTGACTTCTAATAAAATATATTGTTTTAAAAATTTGGTTACTTTGATTGGATCTTGTGTACAAAAAGAAATTTATAGAAACACTATACACAAAATTACTAAATATGAACATTATATATCCAATAATATATTAAATGTTTTTATATAGGGTCTTACCTCTGCAGAGGTACAGTGGTTGTATATTTCCTAAAGCTGACAGCTGATGGATAATAGGGGATTAATTTTTGCTTTGATAATTTAGTTTTTCACTAATATTTTTATATTTCATGGGCAAGAGTTATTTTTCATAAGTATGATCGTAGAAGGATACAAAATAGTTGCAAGTATTCTATTAATCTTATTATAATGGATGATGTGTGTTTTTATCACTGTATGATAACCGAATTACTTACTTATTTAGAAGACTCAAGTCACAATTTCCTATATGTTATTGAATCATATATTCTTCTAATGATTTTTTTTATTAAACCTCAATTATTAATAAAATTGTTTTTACATTTATTGATAACTGTAACCATTTATTTTTGCATACTATCTGTATGCAATTGTATTTATAATACATGGACAATAGCGTGTTAGCAATGTGACGGGAAGGTATTGCATATTGATATTAAAAATCAAATTTAATAAATTTATGTGCTCATTGTTTATTGATTTCTTTAATTGTTTGGTTTTATTTAACATAGAATATAAAGCAAAAATCTCTTCAAGTGATCTTAAATGAAATCTCATTGACAAGAAAATAACTAAACTGTTTCATTTTCTTTTAACTGTTCATCTTTTAACTAAATTAATTAGAAAAAATAATGCAATGAAGGACGAGAGTGATAGAAGAAGTAAGTTCAGATTTGTTTTCACACTTATTACGTTTTTTTTTATTATTACTACACGGGTCTGTTTTAGAATGCCTTTTTATCTAATTCTTATTTAGGTGCTTTCTATTAGCCCTTAATTAATAACATTTATTTATACATATTAAAACTTAAAACTTGCATTCCGGGAGGGTGCATTTATTTGCTAGTACTTATAATTTTCAAACATTGATCTAATTTTTCTCTGGGAGCGTTACTTAGGACATTACCAACGGGGTAAGAGGTAGTACTTAGTTTCGCATTAAGTATTATCTAAAATAAAAACTGTATACGAAGAATAGTGTATTATTATTGTTTTAAGTATTAAGTTAAGTGCATATATGATTTTTCTTAATAGATATATTCTATATTAAGTCAAGTCAGATCGTACGTGGTTGGTTTGGACACATACAGTCTGGGCGGTAGTCTATTATACTGTTTAACTATGTTGACACGACAGAGTAGTGATTATTGGGACTCAAGAATATGTCTTCATTCTAGCGTATTCTGGGTGGATTCCATTCTTTTGAGTACTTTGAGGTTGGCTGCTTGTGTTTCTATGAATGTTAATGAGGCTAATTTCATAATTACTCAATTATTGCTGGGCATCATCTTTTGCCAGTAGATATGGCATTAAAGGTATAGACTCTGTAATTCTGTGTCTCACAGGCCTATCTTGGTTTATATCTCTTTTCAGTAGATATTTATAATGTATTAGCTATGAAATTTATATAATTATGAATTATCTACTAAAATATATTAGAATATTGAATGATATTAACAATGAACATGTGGTGTTTAGCAAACCATACTGTCATGACACTAATATGTATGTCAGCTTAGAAGAATTGGAATGGGAATTTATGACGTTTGAGTATCAGATTTTACATATGATCGGACTAACTGTCGGAACTCTAATAGGCAGTTCAGTGCTTTCCTATCACAGTGATTATGTGGTTATATCGAGGTTTCTGTAGATGGAGATATTGGATTTTTCAATTTAATATAAAACTACTTTGATATAATCTGATATGCATAATTAAGATATCATTTCATCGTGGTATCTATTTAGATGTTGTATTTTTTAGGTTATACATTATACTATATAACATTAAATTGTATCGATATCAGAGACTCGCATTTGATCTAGGGGTAATGTCCTTGCATGCCTGACACACAAAGAGTCTATAAAGGATAAGTAAACATAAGATTTTACGATTAATAATGATAATTCATATTGAAGGTATTAATATTAATGAAATCAATTAATTTGATAATAAATTAATAAGATTAATAATGAAGTAATAATAATTATAAAATCATCTAAAATTAATATATTGTATATTAATATATTAATGAAATGTAATAATGTAATATTAGAAATTAATGACAATTATATAATGAAAGTTTAATAGTGGTGAAATAATAAACGTAAAGTCGGAATTTAAAATAAAATTAATCGATTAGAATCTAAATTTTAATGAATAAGTAAAATGAATGAATCTAATATAATAATTTAATGGGATCTGAATAATGGGAATTAATAATTAAATAATGAATTAATATAAATATAGATTAACTCTTAAGATATATAAATTTGATGAATTAATAAGTAAAATGATGAAATTAATAATTAAATAATAAAAGGTTTAATGAAATAATAATTAATTCAAATGAATATAATTTAAATATAAAAAAATTAATCACAGATTAATTTAATACATAGAATTATTTAATTAATAATTAAATGATTAATATTATTAATTAACAAATATTTTAAAGAATGAATGATGAATTGAATCATATTATAAAATGTAGTCAATAAATTAAGTAATAAAGTTCTAAGTTAATGAAATGATACTGTCTAGGTGTATGTTGCCAATCAGTTATATTCATTTTTTTCTTGGTATTGTGAAGGTCTATAGGTTTTGAAGGTTTTATCCAACAAATGTATTATGGCTCTGTTTTTTTAAAGTTGACATATGCATATCAATTAGCTACTCCCGCTCTCCTCTCTCTCTCTCTGCGTTCTCTTCTCTCATGCAACAACCAGAGACTCCAAATTTATAATTGTGAGATATGAATTTAGGTCTGAAAGGAGTCAAGTGGCTCCTTTACTATGAAGGTAAGCACGTCTATGGAAGGTGACTGCAGGTCATGTAATTCATGCTATTGATTCTACTCACTATTATTTAATCTACTAATCTATTCTGCGCAGAGATGTGTGGTGGTTTGGCAAGACTTTCCTGCAATTAAGCCCTTTGTGTGAGTAAACTGCTTGTGCAAAGCACTTTGAAACAGAAAGTGTGAAAATATTCTGGTAATATTGGTATTCATAATTTTGCAGGTGGTTATGTGAAAATAATAATTAACAAGTTGAATAATTTGACATAATATTTTATCATGTTATGTGGGGTCATTACATTTTCATCTAAGCAGGTAAGAGTTTGTCTTTTTGATATAAAACAATGAGGAATGTTATGTTTTTATGAACAATTCGTAACTCTAATGTATAAAGTATACCTAGAAGTGGGTTTGAATGTATTGTAAATTGGATTCAAGTATTTGTAAAGGATTTAGTCTTTGAGAAAAGATATGAACTGTTATCTTTTCTGTCCAATGACACAATTATCTAACGCTCTTAAGGTAAATAAATAATCTTGAATTGGGTGAACATGCCTTAAATCAATTCAATTATTATTTATTTTGTAAGGTTTAGATAAAGTAATTGAAATCAGTTACTTTGGTTTTTTTAGCAAACATAAAGCTAATAGAATATCCTACAGATCTTTTTTGTCATTTCAATATATTTATAATAGTAATAATAGTGGAATTTATCTATGTAATCTTATCTATACTCATTAGTAAAGGGCAGTTGTGTGATCGTATGTCCGGAGAAAATTCATAAATAGAACAATTGACATAACAGCAAATATTATATATCAATTAATTATCACAACGGCTTGATTTTTGAGCTAAAATAATTAAAGAGTTGTGATTATATTTGGGAAATAGGATCAGATTGAAATTAATGGATAACTAGAAGTGGAATATATTTTTTTTTGCATTTAATATTTTGATATAGTAGTACATTAGTTGACTAACGTTATTGTTCAGAGTGGCTGGTATCATGAGGTATATTTTTTTTTAAATGGGGCACTCCACAAGATTAACTCACGATCAGTATATAATGGGATCTGCGCGGGATACTTTTAAAATATCTCCCCTCTACCGTCAAGCAATGCGACGTAGCACTGCTGAGTATTTATGATAAATCGATTATAATTATATCTGTTTTTTGGGCATCTTTTCTTCTTTTTTTTTTCCCTCTTTTTTCTTTATCTTCATTTTCCTCTTTCTCCGCAGTCCATTCTTCTTTCTTTCTTTTTTTAAAAAATTTCTTTGCTCTTCATATTCTTTTTCTCTTTCTTTTACTGCAAAGATTTGAAGATGAATTTTCAGTTCACTGATGTTTTATTGTTCTATATTGTTAAGCTGTTATGAACATTAACAAATAGACAAGTTGGGTTGTTGTTTTGGTTTTATCAGGCATATCATATCCCTTGTCAGGTCATTTTAAGTGCTGGATTAGGTCAATTATGGAGGCAATGGCATAGATGGTTATCGTGAGTAGGAAACAGGCTCTGTGGTCATAGTTCAGTATTATAGACAGGTTTTTTATTTATGGTCCAGAGTGGACTTGGCAGTAATGGAGTGCTGTCCTCGAGTCACTATTAGAGTGCAGTTTAGTTGATATTCAGGTATATCGTACTTGAGGGGGTCTTTGAAACTCTCTGTAGGGGACACAGTGTATTAAAGTATGCGAACAGAGGCTATGATTTATTTTTAAGTATTTAAATATTGCCCTTCAATTTTATTATCATATTACAGATTGCTGAGTGGTAGGTCATCTGCGTCTGACTGCACAAGAAACTTAAAAGGATGGCAGTGTAAAATCATATCATAATGCGTCCCAGGTGTTTTTTCTTTTTTCTTGCTCACCATTTAATGCTAACTGTAAATATAGTGTTGCATATAGTTCTTAGAACGCTGGTACTCATGATAGGTTTACTAAGGTAAGTTAGTGGCTTTAGTTTGGGACCTTATATATAATTTCTCTGGGGACTCAGTTCTAAGAGCTAAATAGATGGCATCCCCGGATGCATTATAATCTAAAATAGCTATAGCTATCACTGCTGGATGAGTGGGGTTTAGCTCTTGAGAGGGAGTATCAGTCGTTATATGTCGTAAGTACCTTACCTAACAGGGCTAGTGATTATGTTTTAGGGTATTAAAATTGCTTCAATTTAATTCATGTATTATTTTAATTTAATTAATTTCTGATGTTTCAATTTTAATATCTATATCAGTGTTTCACGGTCTTTCTGTTTCTTGTGTATTTCTCAGAATCTGATACAAGCTGCAGATGAATGAGCTTTGTTTCTTTATTTCTTTTTTCATACATATTTAAAAAAAAAGAAGTGCAATTAATTTAATATTATTCTTTGTTAATAATTGCCCTCTTATTTAATAAGATTTCTTGCAATCCTGGCACATAATTGTCTTCTAAATTCCCTATCTTATCTTCTTATGTGTGTGAGGACAAGAAAACAACTTCTAGAATTTGTATGTCTTGTTGGGCATCCGTTGTGACAGTGCAGTTTTGCTTATATTAAATTCTTGAATAATTGATTATGCGGCTTGTCATTTGCAATTTCTAGTCAAATCAGTATTAGCTTTGGGATCGGTAAATGTTTAGAGAGAGAGATAATTCAGTAGCGAACAGGAGGAAGAATGAAATGATCTGTTATAGAGTTGGTCTTTCCAGTTGGCCATGCAACCGTTGAATTGGATATTGTAAATATCTGACTATTCGTAATGTCTGCTAATGTTGGCATAAGTGAGTCCGTATTATTTGGCAGAATTGCTATGCACTGATTTTGTGGCGATTTTCTTTTATTATTAAATATTCAATATTGACAGTAATTTAAATTGTGTTATGGTTTTCATTTTGTGCAGCGTCTTTTAATTATGGTTATTAATCCCTTAATTTTTATGGGTGAAAAGCTTAATTAAAGGTTTGTTTTAAATGCTTTTGTGTTGTTGAGAATATTTTTTTTAATTTTATTTTTTTAAATCTTTGGTTTTGTTTGTACATGTAGATCATAATTTTTTTTGCTTTATTTTAGTCTGATTTATATAAAGGATTGGTATATTTATTGACATTACAGTCTGGTCTAGTCTGGTTGAGTGTAATATAGAAATTCTTTTAGGACATTATGAGGTATTTTAACTTTCTTGTCTTGAATACAGATAATCATCTAAATGACTGAAAAAGTGTAGATATCACATTATTTAGTATTTTTTAGACAAAATAATTGATTAAAAACATATATGTATATTATAGTGTCACACTTACAGCAGGCGCACACACACACATATAATATATGATAGTATATTATTGGTCAACATACACATACATATATTATATGCACATAGTCACCATATATGTGCGACACATCAATATATAGTTATATATAACTGCACAGGATTGCATCACACACCACGCAATCTGATGTGCCATGCATACACATGCACATGATTATAAGTATTTGGCTATACATTTATATGTTGAAGAAAGTTTAATTGAAATTATAGTTATTTATATTACTAACAAAACTGGACTTAATTGTGTCATCTTTGGATTCAAGTAGATTAAGTTCATGTTAATTAATTGTATTAGTCATGTTGGAGTTTATTGTTGTTTTATTTAAACCAATACATAATTAAAAACAACCTTATCCTAAACCGTAAACAATCACAAAAGTTCATTCATAGATTAGTTAAACTGTATGTAGGAAGCAAACAAAAACTTTCCGTTTTAATTTTCGACCAATTTGAAGTTTAAGGCCCTTTTTGTCTGTTTTTTTTAACCATTAAGAAATATTGATATGGACTTTAAGATGGTATATTATTTTATTTTATTTATTTATTCATCTATTTATTTATTTTTGTTTTTATAGGTAGTATGGCTACTGAAGAAACAGTGGCAAAGAAAAGAGGTAAGAAATGAAGTGAATGAAGTTATTGGCAATAGAGGAAGCTAAGAAAGTAGATCTATCAAGAAAGTCCGAACGGAGAACAGAAACCAGAGCGAAATCAGAACTGAGCAAGAACCAAGTCAGAATCAGCTCAGCACGTGAACTGAGAATATAGCTGCTGCCAAAGAAATACCGAATCTCATTCCAACTAATAGTTGGAGTTTGAATTAGCTCTGAGAGCGAGGGTATTTGTCTCTCCTGCTAGATTGCTACTCGCCGACCCCTGAGCTGCCAGTCGAGATCTGTTGAAGAGTACAAGAAGTAAGGCTACAGAGTCTGCACCACGGCTAGCCTTGCTCTGCAAGTGAATAGTCCAGAAAGAAGCCTGAGGAAGAGTCCTTGCAGAAGCTGAGGGCTGCTCATCAGGACTAAGCTTAGATGAACCCAATCGCAAGCAGACGAGGGAAAGAGAAGAAGAAGAAAACCAGCGAGAGAAATTGCTAAAGACAGCTATTAGATTACAGAGTTTTAAACTTGACACCGGAAGCCACCCTTCATGCCGAGGATTGTTCTTTGATTTCAACAGTGTTGCTCTTCCGATGGTTCGACTTGTATCTGAAATTATTTTTCTTCGGAATGGGAGGTGAAAGTCTGGCTGAGCCTATTGAGAAAGAAGCTGATCTGGAAGATCTATTGAATGAGGGAGCAGTTGCATCAAGTGAAGTCGAAGCGAGAGCTTATGCCATCGAAATGGTGAACTCAAGAAGCGCAGCAGCTATTGTGTAGGAACTAACGTGCCATGTATGAAATTGGAGGGAGCAACCCAATGCTCTTACTGCTAGCAATTACGTGTTATTGACACTGACTCAAGGCCAACAACTAAAGTGTGGAGTCAGAGTTGAGTGATGTGAACAGACGCTGCTCTGTCGGTCAGTTTACGATGAGGCTGAGGAAAACCGAAAGGCTGCTGATCATGAATTTAAACTTTGATTACCATTTGATTTCTTTGATTTGGCCACAAAGCCAAATGAATTGTTAAACCGTTTCGACTTTGTTGACCCGAATGAAAAACGCCGATATGTGCATAGGGGTCCGATGAAGACATCGAGGTAATCAGTGGACCAGGAAAGATGAAGAGGAGGATCAGTCTATCCGCGATTGTTTTGGGAGGATGTGAAAGCGAGAGCCCTCCTAACTGTTTCTGCAAGATGAATCGTGCTGGCTCTTTAGATGCTGCTAACAATAACTCGCAAGTGACCATTGGACTGCGATCAACTCGAGGTTTAGTCGTCTCATTTCTTTCCAAGGACTATATATACACAAGCAGCCATGGCAGGAGTTGTGAAAAGTGAAGCATTTACAGATAATCAGGTTAGGTATTTATTTTTGGAGTCATATTAGCTTAAGGCCCCTTTCAATTTGGTGTATGTAGGTGATTTTTTGTCATTTAAGAACCATCAATAATCCGGTTGTTGTGTAGGGATTATGGGTTAGGGGTTCTAACAACCGATCTAAACACCCTTTTAATTTTTGTGTCATCTAGGTTGATTTTTTGCATGTTACAGGACGATCAATATCCGTCATTGTTTGTTAGGGATTAGGGGTTGTTAGACCTAACCCTAACAAACAACTGGAATAAAGCACCCTTTTCAATTTCGTGTCATTGAGGTCATTTTTTTCACTTTAGCGACCGTCAATATACGGTTTTGTTTGTTTAGGGGTTAGGGTTTTACGCCTACTTCTCCCAGGTGGTGTTGATGTTTTAGTTCAGTCTTTGCAGGATTTTGAGATGTGAGTAAAGTGGACCGGTAAAAGTGCACATTTTAAAAAGAAGATTGCTGTGGATCATGTGAAAATTAAGTAGTTATGATTATATTATATAGATATGTATTAGAAGTCTTGTGGGTTTATGGCAGATGATAATAAATAATAATATATCAAATTCAAAAAAAATTTCATGTGGACTTCGAGATAAGACGTGGATCACCTATCGCCAGCCAGGAGGACCAGACTAATGTTGATTAACAAAAAAGAGAACGTGTCAACTGGTGGACTTTGCAGTCCAGCAGATCACAAGGTTGAAGCTGAAGGAAAATGAAAGATGGATCAATTACGTGGACTTGCCAGAGAATTGAAAAGCTGTAGAACATGAGTGAAAGTGATACAATTGTAGGTTGGTGACTTGATATGGTCGCAATAAATTGGAAAAAGACTGGAGGATCTAGAAACAGAGAAGAGATTGAGACATCCAAACTATATTATGCACTGCTGCATCGGCTAGAATACTTCAGAAGAGTCCTGGAGATGCTGAGGGAGACTTGTGTTTCACGTCAGACTCTCAGTGAATAAAATAACGCTAGCTGATGTGAAAACTCAAAGGAGTGATGATAAATAATACTATATAAATATATTATAATAGGCGATTACAGTTACGCGTTTTTGTCTGTAACAGATTATACGTCATGTTACTGTACAATTAAACCCAACCAACCATAGATTAATGTACTGCAATTTGACATGAGAGAGTCTCATTGTTTAAAAAAGATTTAATAAATAACATGGCTGGTAATTATATATCTTATATATAGTTTTTGTTTTATTGATAATACATATTTAAAGTTTAAACATTTACAATTGATATGTTTTAATGCCTTTAATGAATTGATGATTTCTAGATAGGGAAGAATGATTATTGGAATTTTTTACTCCCCTCCGGCGATGTATAAATAGATTAGAATATATTGCCTGAGGGGTGGGAGTAAAAAGATTCAATATCAGCGAGTTTGTACCTAAAAAAAAATTCATTAAAGGAGTTAAAAAATAAATATATATAAAATATGTATAAAATAACAAAACTATATATATTGATAATATATACCAGCATTTGTATTTACTTAAATCTTGTAATTTAAAACAATGAGGGGACTGTGTCATAATAACATGTTCATAATTTTGAGTGTATTTTTATTCATTGTTATATGATTTTTTTGGGTATGTGACGTATAGCAGTTGACGTAAAGTTCTTGTTTACAGACAATAGTAACCGGAACGAAAGAGAGATTGATTATTATTATTATTGAAATCATCACTCTTTTGAGTTTTTCTCATCAGCGTTAGCTGATGGTATTTCATCTGGAGTCTGAGTGAACAAGTATAACATAGATAAGAGTATTCTAGCGCGATTGCAGCAGTGCAGTAGCTGGATGGTTCCAATTCTTCCTCTGGATTTTTAGATTCTCCAGTCTTTTTTCAATTTTATTGGGACATTCCAAGGTGCCGCACTCAATTGGGTATCATTACACTCCATGCTTCATCATACAGCTTTTTCTAAAATTGATCCTGGCAGGGGTAGGTATTAATATTTCATCTTTTCATTTTCCTCAGCTCACCTTGTGATGTCTGCTGGACTGCAAGTCACAGTAGTTGTTTTTTTTTGTTAATCAACATAGGTCTGGTCTCCTGGCTGGGATAGGTGTCGTGCTTTTATTCGAAGTCCAGAAGAATTTTTTTTTTTAGAATTTATTATTATTTATTATTATGTATCAGCTGGCTATACACAAGAGTTTCTAATGAAATAACTATGTTAATATACCAATTTACGTACTTATTTTTACAGATCCACTGCAATCTTTCTTTTAAAATTGACTTTGTACGGCACTTTGACTGTCGCAGTTCTAAATCCTGCGCAGTATGGAATAAGAAGCATAGAAGAGAGAGAGATTATTCCCTACCAAAACAACGCGGGATATGTTGACGGTGTAGATATGAAAAAAATGACCTAGATGTACACGGAAATTGGAAAATGGGTTGGCTTGATCCAGTTTGTTTTTTTAGGGGTTAGGGTTAAGATCTAATTCCCTCTACAATACAACGGATATATTGATGGTGTATAATGAAAATATCACTCTAATGACACAAAATTTGAAAGGTGTGTTTTGATCATTGTTAGAACGGCCTAGACTCCATACTAAAACACCGATATAGATAAATATATTATAGGTATATGATGCAAATAAATATCTAAATCTGATTTATAGATAAACACTCTGCTTATAAGAAAGGTAAAATATCAGAATGAGACTGACTAAAACCTCGAGTTGTCGAGTGCCAATGGTACTTGGTTATTGTTGGCAGCATCAAGGAGCACTGATTGTCATCTGCAGAAAGTTAGGAGGGCTCTCGCACATTCCTGCCAAACTGATCCTCGTCTTCATCTTTCTGGTCACTGATTACTATAAGAGCCCCATGCACTATCGGTTTTCATTCGGGTCAACAAAGTCGAAACTGGGTTTAAAATCATTTGGGCTTGTGGCAAATCAAAAGAAATCAAAAGGTGAATCAGAATTCAATATCATGATCAGTTTCTGGTTTTCCTCAGCGTCATCGTACTGACCGACAGAGAGCGTCTGTTCACATTCACTCAACTCTGGACTCACACTGTTGTTGTTGGCTTGGTCAGTGTCGATAACACGTAATTGCTAGCAGTAGGATTGGTTGGCTCCTCATTTCATACATGGCACTTTGGGGTCCTGACACAATAGCTGCTGCTGCTTCTTTGAGTTCCACCATTAGATGGATAAGCTCTCGCTTTCCGACTTCACTTGATGCAACTGCTCCTCATCAGAATAGATCTTCCAGATCAGCTTCTTTCTCATAGGCTCAGCCAGACTTTCACTCCCATTCCGGAAGAAAAAAATTTCAGATACATCGAACCATCGGAAGGAGCAACTGTTGAATCAATATCTCGGGGCATGAAGGGTTGTGCTTCCGGGTCAAGTTAAACTCTGTAGATCTAATGAGCGTGTC
The DNA here is from genome assembly GCA_023376005.1 of Doryteuthis pealeii. Classification (NCBI taxonomy): domain Eukaryota; kingdom Metazoa; phylum Mollusca; class Cephalopoda; order Myopsida; family Loliginidae; genus Doryteuthis; species Doryteuthis pealeii. Next base: position 35,387,213 of record CM042164.1, read on the forward strand.
TTTAGCAGATTTCTGCTCGGCTGGTTCTTCTTCTTCTTCTTCTTTGCCCTCGTCTGCTTGGGTGGTTCATCTTCAGACTGAATGATGCAGCTTCCTCAGCTAGAAACTTCCTCAGGTTCTTCTGGAGCTGATTCACTTGCAGAGGCAGAGGCTGCTGGTGGGCAGACTCTGTAGCCTTTACTTCTGTACTTTCAACAGATTCCTCGACTGAAGGGTCGGCGAGGGTAGCAATCTAGCAGGAGAGACAGATACTCCTCGTCTCTCAGAGCTAGATTTCACTCAACTTTTAGGGTTGAGGAATGGTGTCGGTAGGTTCTGGTTTGGCAGCAGCTATTGGTTCTGGTCCGGTGCTGGAGCTGATCTGACTTTGGTTTGCTCAGGTTCTGATTTCGGCTCTGGTTCTGGTTCTGTTTCGACTCTTCTTTGATAGATTCTACTTTCTTAGCTTCCTCTTGCGCAATAACTTCATTCACTTCATTTTCTTCCTCTTTCTTTGCCACTGTTTCTTCAGTAGAACTACCTATAAAAACAAAAATAAAATAAATAGATGAATAAATAAATAAAAAAATAATTTACATCTTAAAGTCCAATCAAATATTCTTAATAAAATAAAACAGACAAAAAGGGCTAAACTTGCAAATTGGTCGGAAAATTAAACGGAAAGTTTTTTGGTGCTCCTACATGACAGTTTAACTAGAGTCTATGAATGAACTTTTGTGAATTGGTTTACGGTTTAGGATTAAGGTTGTTTTTTTTAATTTGTTTGGTTAAATAATAAAAATTGAAAATTGAATTAATTATTGAAAAGTAGATTAGTATTGTGTTAGTAAAATGTATAATTTCAATTAAACTTTTTCAACATTAAATGTATAGCAATATATATATGTGCATGTGTATGCATGCACATATATGTGTGTGTGTGTGTGTGTGCATGTGTGCATATATATATATATGTGTTGATATGTGTATGTGTGCATATATATAATATATAATGTTGTGCATATAAGTGTTGTGTGTGTTGTGTGGTGCCTGTGTATGTGTGCATATAAATATACATATATGTTTTTAATCTTTATTTTGGTCTAAAATATAAAAATTTGATATTACATTTTCAGTTTTAGATGATTTTTTTTTCAAGAGAAATACCATAATGTCCTAAAAGAATTTCTTATTACTCACCAGACTGAGACCAGACTGTATGATCAATAAATATACCAAATCTTTATTATGTAATCAGATAAATAAAGCAAAAAAATTATGATCTACATGGTACAAACAAAACAAAAGATTTAAAAAAATAAAAATTAAAAAAAGTATTTCTCACAACACAAAAGCATTTAAAACTGACCTTTAATTAAAGCTTTCACCCATAAAAATTAAGGTAAAAGTAATTAAAGACGTGCACAAATGAATAAAAATTTAATACTGGTAATATTGGATATTTAATAATAAAAGAAAAATGGACAAATCAGTGATAGCATTTCTGCCAAATAAAGACTCATTATGGCCAACCATTAGCAGACATTACGGAATAGTCAGTATTTACAATATCAATTCACCGGTTGTCATGGCAACTGAAGACCACTCTTAACAGATATTATTCTTCCTCCTGTTCGCCCTCTGAATTTCTCTCCTTCTAACATTTCGATCCAAACTAATTCTGATTTGACTTGAATTTGCAAATGACAGCCGCAATAATTATTCAAGAATTTAAAACTGCACTGTCAAGGCGGATGCCCAAACAGACATACAAATTCTAGAGTGTTTTTCTTGTCCTCACACACAGTAAGAAGAGAAAGATAGGGGACATTTTAGAAGACAATTATGTGCATGGATTGGCAGAGAGATCTTATTAAATAGAGGGCATTAAAACAAGAGTAATTTAAATTAATTGCACTTTTTTTTTGTTAATATGTACTGAAAAAAAAAAGAAAAAAGCTATTATCTGCAGCTTGGTATCAGATTTGATGGAATACAAAGAAACAGAAGCCGTGAAAACAGCTGATATTGATATTAAAATTGAAACGATTGCAGAAAATTAATAAATAATAATGATAATTAAAAATTGGAAGCAATTTTAAATACCTAAAATAATCATAGCCCTGTTGGTGGTACTTAGAATATAACGACTGTATCCTCTGCAGAGAGCTAAGACCCCCTCAGGTAGCAGTGATGCTATAGCTTTTTGATTTAGTGCATCCTGGGATGCACTTATTTGCTTTGAATGAGTCCCCGGGAAAATTTATATAGGTCCCAACTAAAGCCATCTAACTTCTACCTTGTAACCTATCCTGTGTAATTCGTATCTAAGAAACTATTGCAATATATTTACAGTTAGCTTTAAATGGTGAGGCAAGAAAAAAGAAAAACACTGGGACGCATGGATATGATTTTACTGCATCCTTTTAGGTTTTTGTGCGTCAGGGACGCAGGATGCGTACCTATCAGCATATCTGTAATAGTGATAATTAAAATTGGAAGCAATTTAAATACCTAAAATAATCATAGCCCTTGTTGGCAGGACTTAAAATACACTGTGTCCCCTACAGAGAGTTAAGACCCCCTCAAGTAGTATAATATGACACTAAACTGCATCTAATAGTGGGAGAGCAACTGCCATTACTGCCAGGTCCACTCTGACCTATAAAAACCTTGTCTAGTATCTGAACTTGGGACGACGAGCCTGTTTCCTACGACTATAACCATTATGCCATGTGCCTCCATAATGACGTAATTCAGCATTAAATGACCTGACAAGGTTGATATGCTGTAAAAAAACAATCAACCAACCTTGTCTATTTAAGATTTCATAAGTTAACAGTTTAGAACATAAGAACATCAGTGAAACTGAAATTCTTTCAAAATCTTTTGAGTAAAAAGAAGAGAAAAAAAGAATAAGTAAGAAGGAAAGAGAAATTTTTTAAAAAAGAAAAAGAAAGAAGAACTGGGAGAAAGAGAAAAATGAAGATAAAGAAAATGAGGGGAAAAAAAAGAAGAAAGTGCCAAAAATTATTATAATCTAATATAAATACTAGCAGTGGCTACGTGGCGTTGCTTGGGTAGAGGGGGGATTTTTAAAGTTAGTCCCGCAGATCCATTATTACTGAATCGTGAGTTAATCCTTGTGGGATGCCCATTTAAAAAAAAAATTGACCAAAATAAACGTTAATAATAATGTCTACTATTCAAAATATTAAATGCAAAAAAATATATTCTGTTTATCATTTATTTTATTTCTTGATCCTTTTCCCAAATATAAATCAAATCTTTATTATTTTTGCTCAAAAATCAAGCCGTGGTGATATTTAATGTGTATATATATTTGCTTTGTGTCAATTGTTTTATTTATGAAGTTTTCTCCGGACATACAGATTCACACAACTGCCCTTTATATATGTATAGATAGATAGATAGATAAATTCACTATTTTCTTTTTAAATATTTGACAAAAAGTATCTGTAGGATTTCTATTAGTTTTGTTGGCTAAAAAAAAAAGGTAACTGAAAAATCTAAAGACTTTACAAAATAATAGGCATGTCAACCCATTCAGGGTTATTTTTATACTTAGAGGTTTAGGTAATTGTGTTCATTGAAGAAAAGATAACAGTTCATATTTTCTCAAAAGATAAATCCTTTACCAAATACTTGATCAATTTTACTGACATGTCACCCTTCTAGGGTTATTTTATACTTAGAGGTTAGGGAATTGTGTTCATTGAAGAAAAGATAACAGTTCCTATTGTTTTATCAAAAGACAAATCCTTTACCTGCTTAGATGGAAATGATGACCCACATACATGATAAATATTATGTCAAATTATTCATTGTTAATGTATTTATTTTCCTAACAATGCAAAATTCCTAGAATATTTTCACCTTTCTGTTAAAGTGTTGCCAGGCAGGGTTAATTTGCAGGAAAGGTCTTGTTAACCACCACATTCTGGAGGTAGATGTAGATAATAATAGGTGGTAGATTCATAGGCCATGGAATTACATGACCTGGCAGTCACCTTAGAGTGCTTGACCTTTAGGTAAAGGACTCATTGACCTGTTCAGCCTAAATTCAATCTGACAATTATAAATGGAGTTTGGTTGAGAGAGAGAAAGAGAGAGATAGTAATTGGATATGCTTGTCACTTAAAAAAACATATACATTTGTTGTGATAAAAAACTTCAAAGACTATAGCCTACAATACCAGAAAAAATGATGATAATGATTGGCATACCTTGGCAGTATATTTATTAACTTGAATTTTTATTATTAATTTATTGACTAATTTTTTATTATTGATTTAATTCATCTTATTCTTTAAATATTTTGTTAATTAATTTTATCATTTAATTATTAATTAAATTAATTCTATTTTATTATTTGTTGATTATTTAAATTTATTTAATTATTAATTATTAATTAACATTAATTTTATTATTTAATTATTTAATTTATCAATTTTATTAATTATTATATATTTAATTAATTAATTTATTAATTTTCATTATTTAATTTTAATTTTATTATTCAATCATTAATTTTATTATTAATTATTAATTTCTTAATTTTATTATTCAATCATTAATTATTATTAATTTCATTATTTTTATTAATTATATTATTATTATTAATTTCATTAATTTTATTATTCAATTATTATTTATTAATTTTTATTAATTATTAATTTTAATTAATTTATTATTATTATTATTATTTAATTATTAATCTTATTAATTTTATTATTCAATTATTAATTTCATTAATTTTATTATTCAATTATTAATTTCATTATTTAATTATGGTTATGGTTTTACTGTGTCCTTTTAGATTTTTGTGTGTCAGGGATGCAGGACATGTACCTATCAGCATCTCTGAACGTGCAATGTGTATTGTATGTACTAAAAATTAGCATTAATCAGTCATGATATATCTAATTTGCATATAATTTTATAAAGTAGGTTTTAATAAATTAGTAATATCTCATCTACAGAAAGTGATATCAATATATGTGTAGGAAAGGCATGAACTGCTATAGACCGATTATCGATCATATGTAAATCTGATCTCACTGATAATGAAAATTCTTCAAGCTGTAGCTGTGTAGTGCTACATACACCATATGTATGTTCATATTTATATATTTTATATATATATATTTATATAATTTATGTTCATATTTATATATTTATAATATAACAAGTAGCTGTAACTCAATACAGATCTAACCTTGTTGCAATTCTACTGCAGAATGCCAGAGTAATTATGAAGCCTCATAACATCATAGAAACCAAGCAGCCAATCAGTACTCAAAGAATGGAATCCCCCAAATACATGAATGGACTATTCTTGAGTCCATAAGTACCACCTGTCTTGGGCACTGGTTCAGTTTGTGCTTAGCCAGTTGTTGTTGTCCAAACCAACAGTAGACTGACTGACTTTAATATTGAGATAGATCTATTTGAAATCATTTGCATTAGATTCTAATACTTAAAACTATTAATAACTATTTTGTATACGTTTTAGATATACTTAATTGGAAACTAGTACCTCTTAGGTTTATGTCTATAGGTCAGATAGATCTGTTTGAAAATTATAAGTACTAGCAAATATATGCACCCTCCGGGTGCAAGTATTTAAGTTTAATGTAATAATATATTGTATTAAATTAGAAGGGCTAATGAAACTAAATAAGAATGCAGATAAAAAGATTTGAAACAGAGGGAGTATAATAAAAAAAAATAGAACAACTGAACTTACTCTTCTATCACTCTCGTTTCATTGTTATTTTTTCTAATTTAAGTATTTAGTTAAAAGATGAAGTAAAGAATAAAATGAGTTATTTTTTCTTGTCAATGGATTTAATTTAAGATTCATTGAAGAGATTTTTGCTTATATTCATTAAAATAAAACCAAACAATTAGAAATCAATAACACTGGCACATATTTATTAAATTTGATTTTTTAATATCAATATGCAAATTAGCCTTCCTGTTCACATTGTAAACCGCTATTTTGTTGTATATATAAATACAATTGCATATCGTTAGTATGCAGATATGGTTAACAGTATCAATAATGTTAAAACAATTTTAATTAATAATTGAGGTTTAAATAAAAATAAAATCATTGAGAATGTTATGTCAATAACTAAGGAATTGTGACTTGAGTTGTAATATAGTTTCGGTTACAGACAGAAAAACACACAATCTCCATTATAATAAGTATTAGATAGGAATACTTGCAACTATTTTTTATACCTTCTATATATACTTAATGAGAAAATAACTCTTGCATGAAATATATAAATATAAGTGAAACTAAATTATAGCATTAATCCCTATTAATCCATCAGCTGTGGCTTTAGAATACACCAACTGTACCTCTGCAGAGGGGTAAGACCTATATATAAAAATTTATATATTTTTATATATGTTCATATTTATATTTTGTGTATAGTTGTTTCTTAAGATTTTTTTTGTACACAGTCCAATCAAATAACCAAATTTTTAAACAGATTTATTTTATTGAAGTCAGTTAGTCTACTGTTGGTTTAAATAACAGCAAATAGCTAAGCACAACTGAAGCAGTGTCCAAGACAGTTGGTATTTATAGAAATCAAGAATGATCCATTCATGCATTTGGGGGATTCCATTCCTTGAGTTCTGATTGGCTGCTTGGTTTCTATGATATTGTGGAGTTTTATAAAACCCTGTTATTCTGCAGTAGAATTGCAACAAGACGGGTTTGTATTGAGTTACAACCACTTGTTGCCGTGTCTTACCAATTCGATGGTAATTGGAACTTAGTTTAATTATTCTTCAATTTGACCAATAGATGGAACCCTAACAGTTAATACCACTCAGCCTTTTCAGCTTATGGAAATGATGGTTTGTTTTGGTTTGTTTTGTTTTACGGCATATCAACCTCAGTGGGTCATTTAATGCTGACAAAGTTTTGAAATAAATTAATTCTTAATGGATACTCAATTTTGTTTATAAACTCATGTTTTTCTATTTAACCCATAGATGGGACCCTAACAGGTACTACCACTCCGGGTCACAGTGGACCAGGGAGCAATGGTGATGAAGGGGTGCTCCACATTCCCCAAACCTCCAAAACTGGAACCTCACCATCTGATAGAGTTTAACGTCATTCCCAGGACATGTAGACCCTCAGCCACTGCCTTCTAGCACCCATATGATAAAAAGGGTTGGGGCTTGCTATAAGAGCAACAGGGTTGGGGTAATCATATAGGTGCTAGAGCTTGAGGTGACCAGCCGATTGATCGGAGGGGGCCTCTCTGACCGCCCATCTAGCCAAGAAAAGTCTAAAGTGGAATATTGCAAGTCATGGACTGCTCAGCCACTGGGTTCTATCCTTAAGCATCACAGGTCACCCCACAGCCAACAGGTGGAGTCTTACCCCTCTGCAGAGGTGCAGTCGGTGCATTCTAACACCCCAGCTGACAGGGCGGTATGGAAATGAAGAAATCTTTCAAAAGCAATCAAGTTTTTTCTGTACTATGCACTAAGAGTACCAATAGCCATATATATATTTACCAACCCCTCCACACAAGTAGGATGTGACACAAGGTCAATTTCTTAAGCGGAGTTTAACAGGTTTGAATTCAGAGTTTTCCTTCTCCTAGATCGGTTGCCTAACCAAAGTTAAAGAGCCCAGTCTGCCCTACTATTTACCCATAGCTGGAGGGAGAGTAGGATTCATAGCTTTCCCTATGGTATTAGCGCTAAGTGAAATTCAATTACCACATCCAGGATTTGAACTCGGGGCAACGAGTCCATTTCCCATGACTTTAACCATTACACCACGCGCTTCCTCTACCAATAACCATATATGCTGAAGTTGGAGTAGAAAGACAACAGAAAACTGAGACTATAAGAGAAAGATTGCCTCAGGAGTATAGCAAGAATTTCTTACATGAATCACATCAAAATGGATGATATAAGGAGTGACCTTGGAATACCAAATAAAATTGCTGACATTATCAAGAAGAAAAGATTGCAGTGATTTTAGTCACGTGGTATACAAAAACAATCCAAACAGTTATGTAGACCACTGATACAATAATGAAGTTACTAAAAGAAGACACAGAGGATGACCATCAAATGATGGAGTGACCCAAGGTTATTAGACTATATGAAATGTAAACAGCTATGTTGACCATTGTTGACCAGTAATGAAGTTACCAAAGAAGACACAGAGGATGACTATCAAAATGATGGAGTGACCCAAGGTTATTAGCGCTATATGAAATGTAAACAGCTATGTTGACCATTGTTGACCAGTAATGAAGTTACCAAAAGAAGACACAGAGGATGACCATCAAAATGATGGAGTGACCAAGGTTATTAGCGCTATATGAAATGTAAACAGTTATGTAGACCAATAAATAATGAAGTTACCAAAAGAAGACACAAAGGATGACCATCAAAATGATGGAGTGACCAAGGTTATTAGAACTATATGAAATGTAAACAGCTATGTTGACCATTGTTGACCAGTAATGAAGTTACTAAAAGAAGACACAGAGGATGACCATCAAAATGATGAGTGACCCAAGGTTATTAGCGCTATATGAAATGTAAACAGCTATGTTGACCATTGTTGACCAGTAATGAAGTTACCAAAAGAAGACACAGAGGATGACCATCAAAATGATGGAGTGACCCAAGGTTATTAGGCTATAAAAGCTATGTTGACATTGCGACAGTATGAAGTTACGACCAAGCTGAGTAAACTATACCGTAATGAAGTTACGGACAAGGGATGACTATCAAAATGATGAGGATCCAAGTTATATGAAATGTAAACAGCTATGTTGACCATTGTTGACCAGTAATGAAGTTACCAAAAGAAGACACAGAGGACGACCATCAAAATGATAAGTAAGTAAAGTCATCAGGGTGGTCTAAAGTCGGTATCAGCCAGACAGCGAGGGAATCTATCCCCTTTTCACTAGTGCTAGACCAAGGAGATTGTTTTTTAGCATCTGAGGTGGAGCGCCACACCTACTATCAGCTCCTCACTATACCGCACATCCCTGTGCTACGCATATGCCGAGGGCCAGTATCGAACCAGGAACCATGAGGCTCCCAGCCGGACACTCTACCGATTGAGACCTCTGGAAATACTGGCAAAAGAAGAGAAGAAATGAAGGCATTTGTATTTACCCAACCCCTCCGCATGAATAGAATGTGACACAAGGTCAATTTTTAAGAAGAGCTTAACAGGTTTAAATTCAAACCGGTTGCCTAACCAGGGTTAAAGAGCCCAGTTTACCCTAATATTTACCCATAACTGGAAGGAGAATAGTTCAATATATACTTTTCCCAAGGATGTTAGCGCTATGTGAAATGCAAATAGTTTTGTCCAGGAGTTAAAAACAGTCACCATACCCATTTCTTATAACGATAACTATTACATCAGAATCAATTAAACCCACAAGTCAAGATATTGTGTGTATATATATATATATATATATATTTGTATATGTATAAGTATTAACTTACCGGTGGGTATAAGAACGATCGTTGGAAGCGCACAATATCCAGAGGTTAAGGTTGAGAAAAAACAAATACAAAGTGCTCAATACAATGTAGAGCATAAATTTATTTAAGAATGGAAATGAGTAACCTACTCGAGTTTCATCGATAGATTCTTCAGGGTTACTTTTAAATTAATCGAGTTTACGATTAATCTTTGGTGTTATAAACATGCCCGTTGGAATGGGACTTAAATTTAGTAGAGCCTGAAGAATCTATCGATGAAACTCTAGTAGGTTACTCATTTCCATTCTTAAATAAATATATATATATATATATATGTCATCCACAGACACTGTGTTTCGACATTTCACATCTCATTAGTGGGACTAGACACAGCAACTATTTCAGACCAGGAGCAAAAACCGACTGACTTTTAATCAGCTCGGTTCCTTACCCTCCCGGCTGTCGACAGCTGCCATTAAGGTGCAGTGTTTTAACTGATAAATACATACATCGGGGAATATATTTTTACGATCATCAGAGAGTTAAAATCTGTAAACAACAGGTGATCAGTGCTTTATTATGATGACGGGGAATTAAGTCAATTGTATTAATCTTTACTTTCTAATCCTAAGGTTTTACTTAATTCACAATTTTTATCTAGCCCTTTATTATTACTACTATTATTATTTATTTATCATCGGATTATATCTATATTTATTATTATTTATTATTATCTTTTACCATATCCATTTATCTTAGGCTTTTATCAGTGATTATTATTATTATTATTATCATCCCTTACTATGTGTTTCACTTTACTTTGATTCTAATCTTATGTTAATCCTAATCTTATGATATAATGTTATTAATTTTGATTACTATTATCATTATTATAATTACTATTATTATTATTAGTATTATCATCATTATTAATTTTACTGCCCTTAGTCCTTATCTTTTAGATTTTCTACTTTTTGATTTAATTATAATTTTACTTCTATTGTTAGTCTCTATAATTTTTAATCATTAACTTCTATCTTTTACCTTTTATATTTTATACTTTTTACTATAATATATTATAATAACTTTTTCATTATAATAGAAAAGTTGCAGAAACACACACAACCTATCTAATATCGGACATATTCTGCCAAAATAATAATTCAATGCCTGAAGAAGACAACAGATCAGAAACACGTGTCACATATGTAAGATAAAAAGAATAAAAAAATTTTCTGAGAACATAATACATTTTGCGGACCTTTTTTATAAAATATTGAATTTTCTCCTGTTGGAACCAGAACAACATTTTTATATATATATATATATATATATATAATTATATACATACATACACCAAGTCATAAAACTATTAATCTGATCACAAAAAAAAGATGCCACCCTCTGGCAATCAATCAATCAATTCATAGATTCATCATCCCCCTAATTTGCCAAAATAAATATTCAACTGCCAAGATAATCTCACAATTGAACCATTGATTATCAATACGTCTGGTCACAGCCGACATTTCACAAGAGCAAAAGTCTACAGTCTTGAATAAAAAGTGAATAATCTTTACTATTTTTATAATTGTCAGTTGAAACCAGTTGGGCCAAACAAGATCGGATCAATTACTTTTAACAGGTCACTCTAAAACGCTTAGATTAAATCCAGGTTGTCATTTTTGTTATTTAAAAACAGATTTCTCAAGGTTTTTTATGCCATGTTTGATGTCTTAGATCTACCAAAAGTATCAAATCATTCTCTGATCACAATCAACATGTCACGTTTGAAAATGCTTTAAGACCGTGGCGTACTATAGTCTAGGCCTGCTCATGGCGCAACTGGGAAACATAATATGGAAGGGGGGAATATATGGGGGGAAATAGATGTTCGTATCAACAAGCTCCCACCGAGAGGGGGCCAAAAACAAGCGAATCCACAGTCTTCCAGCAAGCCAAACCTTCCCCTGGTCAACACGTTCCTCGTCCATTTCCAAATACAGTTGGAGGGCATCTCCCTCAAAAAACTTGCCACATCATCAACTTTCTGGAGTTTCGCCACCAGCTCTACCTTGGTAAGCCATGCCACAACATCTCCCTCGCCATTAAAGGGCTTTATTATGCCGCTGCCGAGTTTCACTTTTGCCATTATCCAAAGCCGATATTATCCAAGGCAAATATTATCCAAGGCCGAAATAGCTTATGGAAGGGGGGGGGATATATGGGGGGAAATAGATGTTCGTATCAACAAGCTCCCGCCAAGAGGGGGGCCAAAAACAAGCGAATCCACAGTCTTCCAGTAAGCCAAACCTTCCCCTGGTCAACACATAACTGGAGGCCTATCGACAATTAAATTAACTCCATTAAAATAGAGACAATAATACGCAACTTTGGTAATCTCAGAATTAGAGAAAGTTTATTAATAGCTAAATTACACCCTTGCATAAACAGTAGGTTAGAATTAAACACTGAATATATAATTAGTTAACATACACATTCCATAAATACACATATATATAAAAATAAATAAATATATAAATAAATAAAAGGACTGAAATTGAAACTGATTGAACAACAGATATCATGGCTCTTCCCTGTGGCGTTATAACAACCCATGAGACGTATGTTTATAACGTCCAAAACAAAACACACAAAGACCGTGTCCATTTCAAAAACAGTCTCTGAAGATGAAGTTTCTCGAAATTGATAATGGACAGTTTTTTTTTTTATACACATCGTAATTGCCTTCTTAATATAAATAAATAAATAATAATATACTTAACAATGCTTCAAGCAAATTATCAAATTCTATTAAATTAACTATTTTTTTAAATATTTAGAATAACAATTTGACCAATACCTGAAGATAACAAGATATGTATTGAAGTCAGTCAGTCAGTCAGTATACTATTGGTTTGAACAACAGCAACTGGCTAAGCACAACTGAACCAGTTCCCAAGACAGCTGGTACTTATGGGACTCAAGAATAGTCCATTCATGTATTTGGGTGATTCCATTCCTTGAGTCCTGATTGGCTGCTTGGTTTCTATGATGATATGAGGCTTCATAAATACTCTGGCATTCTGCAGTAGAATTGCAACAAGTTTAGATCTGTATTGAGTTACAGCTACTTGTTCCCTTGTCTTACCATTTCAACGGTAATTGGAACTTAGTATGATTATTCTACAATGTGTTGAAAGTTAAATAAATGAAGAATATGTGATATTGTTGTGGACACTGATAAATATTAAACAAAAGAGACTTTTGGTAAAATATATGATCTACATGATTTTGAATAGAAACATTCACACTGTGGCGTTATTTTCATATTTGCCTGGAGAGTTGTCTGCCCGTTTAGTTTCGCTGGTTCCGCTAGGGCCTCAGGTGTATTTAAGCGGCTGATTTGAACTTCTCTTTCTCTCTTATCCTGTTGCTCGACTTACGAGACACTATGGGTTAGACTCTGATCTACCCCCTTCTTGTTGGGGCTTTGGCCCCCCCCTACATTACTGTAAGTGATTTGTACAGCATGGACTATTCCTAGTCTCATGTCTGTTGTTTTTATGTTTATCCTTTTACATGTAACTTTGTATTACTTATGTATGTATGTTCATGTACACCTCTATGTATTATGTACCCTGTTTATTCTGTGCTGTATATAAGATGTTTGTCTATCAACTTTTGTCGGAGTTTTATCTTCAAGTATTATCACGTTGAATCCTACAACTGGTGACCCCGACATGATGAAAACGTTTTGTGAAGGTTTTGTTTTGCATTTGGAACTTTAATCCTTACAACACTATTTACAGGTCTCGGTGATCCCTTTATTCAAATGATGACATTCCAAATATAAGTAAAAATTTATTTAAATTTCTGGACCATATGACCTTTAGGCACCCCTTTTTTATCTCGATTAAGAAAGGACATGTTTTTCATTTACACCGTCAATATCCGGTTGTTTGTTAGGGGATAGGGTTAGTTTTATAACTTTAAAAAAAAAATCTAAAAATTGTCTGTTAAAAAAAAAAACGGATATTGACGGTGTAAATGAAAAACATGTCCTTTCTTAATCGAGATCAAAAAGGGGTGCCTAAAGGTCATATGGTCCTTTTTGTCTAATGGTCATTTCATGCTTAAAAACCAATTCCTGATAGATCCTCAAAGATAAGCAGTGATGAACCTGTTCAGTATTTAGATGGGTTGGCATATTTCCATCTCGTAGTGTCCAAATTTTTTTTTTCATATGGAGAATGAGCTGTTGCCAAGCAGCAAATCCCCCCCTCTCCACAGTGCCACTGTGATCCAAAGGAAATGTAAAGAACCAATGCAGTTTGGCAGCAGTAGTGTCGCAGGAGTTGCTGGGTAGCACTGGATTTCAGCGTCACACCACCTTAGGGACGCCGGCTCCTGATTTATTTTCGGGGTCTACTCCCCTAGCCTTTCCTTGGAATGAGACAAAGCTGCTAGGCAGCGGAGGTTTTGTGTCGGACTTTAGATGGGTAATCAGTGAGTAATGACAGGTACTGTAAGCAGTCTAAGGCCAGTGTGCAAGAATAAGCAAATATTAAATTCCAAGTTTTATCAGAATACCGTGTTGTTTTTCTATTAGTTAAGCCTGGCACTGAAAAATCAATTACCATCAGAGCAAACACCTCTACTGCAAAAATAAAAATAAAAAAATTAATTTTCTTCTAAGAAATCTGTTACACCATGTTTGCACACACTTGTTCACTCAAAGCTTTGCAGCTGCACACAAGCAAAAATTATGCCGCCCAGTTGAATTTTAATGCTGAATACAGAATTTAACTTTTAGATTAAGAAAAAATGAAGGTTCAGCAATAAAACTGTAGAGTTGTACAAGCAATTATTCTTGCTTTTGTTGGAGTATTTGGCATCTATATATTTACCAACCCCTCCGCACAAGCAGGATGTGACGCAAGCGGTATGGAAATGAAGAAATCTTTCAAAGGCAATCAAGTTTTTTCTGTACTATGTACTAAGAGTACCAATAGCCATATATATATTTACCAACCCCTCCGTACGAGCAGGATGTGACACAAAGTCAATTTCTTAAGCGGAGTTTAACAGGTTTGAATTCAGAGTTTTCCTTCTCCTAGACTGGTTACCTAGCCATGGTTAAAGAGCCCAGCCTGCCCTGCTATTTGCCCATAGCTGGAGGGAGAATTGGATTCATACCTTTCCCAAAGGTATTAGCGTCATGTGAAATGCAAACAACTTCGTCCAGGAATTGAACTCGCGTCAACGAGTCCATTTCCTACGACTAACCATTAGACCACGCACCTCCAGTATTTGGCATATAAGGTGTACTATAATTCCCCACCTGGATTTATAGACTAGCCTAAGTTACATGGTCTATTACTTCGCCAATCACCAACCATACTACGTGGCTGATACACTACTTACACACCCACACTGGCCATAATTCTAATTGCACTCATTGAGGAGGGACATACAATACCAGACTATTAAAGGATCCAAATCCACTGGACAAGCACTCTGGCTTATGAGCCTACATCATAAGTGTATCACTACTTAGCACTCATTGAGACAATACCAGACTATTACCAAGGATCCAAATCCACTGGATAAGCACTCTGGCTTATGAGCCTACAGGATTGCAAAACACATTGTAACAGCTCTGACCATTTGTTTCCTAAAGTTTAAGATGAGGAATGGCCAAAAAGGATGTGTAACATAATTCATGAGTTGCCTACGAATTATGACTGTAGTGTAGTAAGATTTTAAATTAAAATTTGTTGAAATTCAAAATCGGAGGGGGTTAGATTATTGATAGGTAATGACCTTCAGTTGACCCCCCACCCGGCTTCCACCAATAAAAAAACGTGATTAAGTTTAGTTAGTTAACAAGCAGTTTAGCGATAGACACCATGATGTAGACATCGTCTTTTAGCTTCGCTTCGGCAGCAGTTGAGCTGTCTGGTTGAAAATAAAAAGATGTGATCACTCAAAATATATGCCGTCTTTAATAATGACGAACCAGTTTCTGCAGACCAGCATCTTTTAAAGTCAGACCAGCATCTTTAGAAATGTCCCAGCTACACAAGAGACAAACCAAAGTACCAGCCAGCTACTCAAGTAAATAACAGGAGATAAAGATTTTTAAAATGCGGGGTTCATATACGAATACTTCTCATAAGACCTCTCTCCTCTCCCCATATACATATACCCAGCAAATGGGGGACCATATGACCTTTAGGCATCCCTTCCGCAATCTCGACTCACAAGGACACTTTTCTTATTTACACCCGTCAAAATCCGGGTGTGGGTTGGGGTTAGTTTTATAATTTAAAAAAAAAAAAAAACTCTAAAAATTGTCTGTTAACAATTAACCGGAGTTTGATGGTGTAAATGGAAAAAAAAATCCCCACGAATCGAGATCGCAAAAGGGGTGCCTAAAGGTCATATGGTCTCAAAGGGGTATACAACAGATGTACTTCAAAATTTGATTATTAGTTGGTTGAATTTTACGGCATGTCAACCCTTGGGTTATTTTATGCCAAAGACACATTGTTTTATTCCATCTTGTTAAGTATTCAATTTGTTTTTCAAACTCAATTTTTTAACACACTTTTTAAAAAACTCATTTGTTGATCCATAGAAGGGACCCTAACAGGTACTACCACTCTAGGTGAGAGTGGACCTGTAAGTAATGGCAATGAAGGGGTACTCCACAGAGCTCCAGAATTGGTTTAGCTCAGTTGGTAGAACGTCCAACCTGTAACCACAAGGTTCCAGGTTTGATACCAGCCCACACCAACTCAGCATATGTGTAGTGCAATAAAGTGAGGAGTTGATGGTAGGTGTGGCAGTCCACTTCAGATGATAAAAAACAATCTCCTTGGTGTAGCACTAGTGAAAAGGGGATAGACTCCCTTGCTGTCTGGCTGATACTGACTTTAGGTCACCCCGACGATTTTACTTACTTGATGTAGTTTAAAATTTGATTGTTGGTTGGTTTGTGTTATAACATGTCAAACCTTGTTGGGTTATTTACAGCTGAAGTATGTTTTGGTTTGGTTTGGTTTGGTTTGGTTTACGGCATATCAACCTTAGTGGGTCATTTAATGCCGATAAAGTTTTGAAATAAATTCTTTCTTAATGGATACACAATTTTTTTTTATAAATACATTTTTTCTATTTAACCCATAGATGGGACCCTAACAGGTACTACCACTCGGGTCAGAGTTGACCAGGGAGCAATAGTGATGAAAGGGTCCTCCCCCTTTCCCAAACCTCCAAAACTGGAATCTCACCATCAATAGAGTTTATACAAAGTAGAGTGGACATTGAGAAGGTCGCAAATTAGGCCTATGCTCTGGTGTGAGGAATGAGAGCTGTACGATGTTCTACATAGGGCTCGCTTGTCATGATTATTTTCATTAATTATTGAATTTTATATGATATACGCATTGTAACTGCCTTCAAGCAAAAAAATATAAATAATAATATACTTTACTCAACAATGCTTCTAAAGCAAATTATCTTAATCTTATTCCTCACACCGGAGCATAGGCCTAATTTGCGACCTTCTCAATGTCCACTGTACTTTGTATAGTAGTAGTAATAGTGACGTATTTACCCTTGACAAGCTAATTTCGCATGTATTGTTTGCTACGTATCGGTGGCGCAGTGGTAGAGTCTCTGACTCTGCGTGCTGAGTTCCCGGTTTCGATTTCTGTCGGAGGGAAATCATAAGTATACATCGCTGATGAGACTTAATAAAGTTGAAACAGCTGTACGATGTTCTACGTGGGGCTTGATATTTTGCCAAATTCGCTTGTCATGATTATTTTCATCAATTATCGAATTATATATGATATATGCATTGTAACTGCCTTCAAGCAAAAAAATATAAATAATAATATACTTTACTCAACAATGCTTCTAAAGTAAATTATCTTAATATACATATATATATATATATTATATATACTAGCAAATATATGCACCCTCCGGGTGCAAGTTTTTAAGTTTTAATGTAATAAAATGTTATATTAAATTAGAAAGGCTAATGAAACTAAATAAGGATGCAGATAAATATATTTTAGACAGGGAGGTATAATCGAAAAATAGAACTGAAGCTTACTCTTTCATCTCGTCTTTTATTGCTAAATTTTCCTAATTCAACTATTCAGTTAAAATAGGAAGTAAAGAATAAAATTACAATTATGTCTTCTTGTTAATGGATTTCTTTTAAGATGTACCCCCAAGATTTTGGGTCATATTCATTAAGTTAACACCAAATAATTAGAAATGAATAATACTAAGCACATATTTATTAAAATAACAATTTTAATATCAATATGCAAATTAGCCTTCCCGTTCACACTGTAAACCGCTATTTTGTTGTATATATATAAATACAATTGCATGTTATCCGTATGTAGATATGACCAACAGTAATAATAATGGAAAACAATTTTATTGATAATTGGGGTTTGAATAAAACTAAAATCACGGTGAATGTGATGTAAATAACTAAGGAAATTGCGACTTGAGTAGTAATATAGTTTCGGTTACAGACAGAAAAACACTCAATCTCCATTATAATAAGATATATATATATATATATATATATTATATATGAAATTCAACAGACAGAATTAGTTACAATATTTAGTCTAATCATTTCTAGACAGAATTTCAAAAAGGTAAGTAAAAAATCCATTAATCTTAGTTTGTTTTGATTTTTTCAATTTCTTGATATTTTTACATATATTTATTTCATGTTTAAAAAGAGTCCAGTAATAATAATTTTGTTACCAAAAAGTTTTATCTTAAAAACTTTTTTTCTTAGAAATTGTTTAATAAATTCTTAACTATATTATATATATATATAATATATATATATATATACAAGTTTTGTTGAACTGTACAGACAATTCTTGTCAGACAAGAGCTCCAAAACTTGTATAAAAGAAAAAAATGCTGCCAAAATACACTTATTTTAAAATATATATATATATATATATATATATATATATATATATATATATATATGTGTGTGTGTGTGTGTGTGTTAAAGATTATCATGTATAGCAATATAGTGATCTACACAATGATAATGAATGGGAGACTAAAAGAAGGAAAGGAGTGGAAGGAAAAAAAAGGTGTCCTTCCACTCCTTTCAGTCCTTTTGTATAGATCGCTATATTGCTATACATGATAACCTTTAACATATTATATAAATTTGCCTGTACCAACAATTATATATATATATATATATATATATATATATATATATATATACACACACACATAATTTATAAATAAAAATGTGGAAATATATGAATAAATTTAGCATTGAAAGTAAGCAACATTTCTGTGTTGCCTCTTACAACAACTTATTTTTGCCTAAAAGAAAGAAAAATAAGCTATAAATATTTTGACTTCTAAACGCAATTAATATTTCTAAGTGCAAAAACTTTTTCCACATCCAATAAAATGTGCTTGCTTACATCCATTGAATATTAAACATTTACAATTTCCATTGCACAAAATACTATCATCAGTAGAATAATTCCCTGCTACGAGCCAAGTTCATCTTAGCTAATTATATCCAGATTTTTTATTGGTTTTCTCTCCCTCCTCATCTTCATCTTCTTCTCACTGACTAAAGTAATGCAGTAGAATAGGCAAACTCCCATGTGCATATTATTTCTCTACTCTATTTAAAGCAGTCAGCCTTTTTCTATACAGTATAATATACTGGAGTTATTCTTCACAGATACCGTTACATATCAAGATTACTATCATCTCTCTACAAGGTAACCCAGTGTTGCCTCATAGAAATGGCCTTTAATTGCATAACACCAAATTAGTTTCATCCTTATCGTGATATACAAGGTGTGTCAAAAAAGTATCGAGATTGAAGCTGTATTTACCAGGATTTTAAATTTACCAATTTTTTTTTTTTTGGCATTGTGTATTTAAATCAACTTTTTAATTGCTGTGCGGCCCTAAAAACAGTAGTTTTAGACAGCCCAATCTGCATATACAAGATGTGTCATAAAATGTTTGGTTTGGTTTGTTTTGTTTTACGGCATATCAACCTCAGTGGGTCATTTAATGCCAATAAAGTTTTGAAATAAATCAATTCTTAATGGATAATACAATTTTTTTATGAATACATTTTTCTATTTAACCCATAGATGGGACCCTAACAGGTACTACCACTCCGGGTCACAGTGGACCAGGGAGCAATGGTGATGAATGGGTGCTCCACATTCCCCAGACCTCCAAAACTGGAACCTCACCATCAGATAGAGATTAACGTCATTCCCAGGACATGTAGACCTGCAGCCACCGCCTTCTAGCACCCATATAATAAAAAGGGGTTGGGGCTTGCCATAAGGGCAATAGGGTTGGGAAAATCATAAAAAGTATCAAGATTGAAGCTGTATTTACCAAGATAGGAATAAATAATAAATGTAACGTTAATTTTTTTCAGAATACAAGGTGTGTCAAAAAGTACAGATTTTAAAGCTGTATTTACCAAGATAGAAATGAAGAATGAATGGAATGTTAATTTTTCAGAATACAAAGCGTGTCAAAAAAGTACCGAAAATCTCAATACTTTTTGACACACCTTGTATAAAAACACAATGTTTTGGCTGTTGTACACTCCAGCTTCTTCAGGTGTATCTTGTCCGTTACAAGCATAGCAATGATTCAACCTGGGAACTCATTTTTAATAGTTTTTCAGTCGAGCAAACATGGCATTGTAGATCTCATTAAAATCATCATGTCATCGTTTTTGCACCACCATCAATCCAAGAAGCATCACAATCATTTAAAAGACAAAACTATTCAAAATGATTTCCCAGACTGAATCATTGCTATGGTCAGACAGACAAGCTACACCTGAAGAAGGCTGGAGGGTACAATGGCCAAAAAGTTGTGTTTTTATATATCACGATTGTTGAAGTGAGTTAGTGTGCTGTTGGTTTGAACAACAGCGACTAGCTAAGCACAACCGAACCCAGTGCCAAGACAATTGGTACTTATGGGAATCAAGAATAGTCCACTCATGCATTTGGGTGATTCCATTCCTTGAGTCCTGATTGGCTGCTTGGTTTCTATGATGTTATGAGGCTTCATAAATAACCTGGCATTTTGCAGTAGTATAGCAGCCAAGATAGATTCATATTCAGTTACAACTCCTTGTTGCCTTATCTTACCACTTCGACGGTAATTGGAACTAGTATGATTATTCTACAATGATAAGGATGAGGACAACAGTCCAAAAATCAAAATAATACATATCAAGCCTCATATCAAAATTTCAGACAAATAATACCAAATTAGCCTTTCTCCAATAGTTTACAAGGCATGCTCAAAAAGTATCTGATTATTTAATTTTAATGGCATATCAACCCGTCTAGGGTTATTTTATGCCTGGAGGTTAGGGAATTCCATTCATTGAATGTTCGTATTTACATTTTTATGTTGTTTCATAAGAAGCTGTTTTTTTTTTTTGCACATGATCCCATCCAATACAAATAATTTTTAAGCAGATTTATTTGACCCAAAGATGGGATCCTAATAGGTATTACCATTCTGGTTGAGAATCGACCTGAGAGTAAAGGCAATGAAGGAGTACTCCCAGTGGCATAGCTAGAGTGTGTACCACCAAGGACAGTCCTTGAGCACACCTTGGCTCTAGCAAAAAATACATATACACATGCTTATAGCCTACAGCAAATCCAAAATACCACCCCCAGAAAAGTGTCACCCAGAGTAAACCGCCCCACCTAGCTATGCCACCGAGTACTCCACACTTCCCAGATCTTAGGAAATGAAATGGTAACCAGAGTTCAAATCCTGACAAAGCTATTTGTTTTTCACTTTCCACCCTTGAGAAAGAACTGAATCCATCTTTTCTCCTTCTAGCTATGGGTAAATAGTAAGGCAGATTTGGGTCTTTAGTAAGCCAACCCTTCAAGGAGAAGGAAAACTCTGAATTTCAAACCAGGTTTCACTTAAAAAAAAAAAAATAAATAAAAAAAAATTGTTGACACATGGTCAATTTATTAAGTGAAGTTTAACAGTTTTGAATTCAGAGTTTTCCTTCTCCAAGACCGGTTGCATAACCAAGTTTAAAGAGCCAGTCTGCTCTACTATTTACCCATAGCTAGAGGGAGAGTAGGATTCATACCTTTCCCAAGGGTATTAGCAGTAAGTGAACAGCAATTACCAGGTCCAGGATTGAAAAAAATTATTTTATTATTAAAATCGACCTTGTATTACATCTTACCGGTAATCTTCCACTTGTTCCTAGTAAATTCCTACTATAAAATAAACTGAACACTCATTTTATGTCCGTATGTTTTGCAATAAATGTTTTTAAATAAAGAAAATATATTCAGTATTGTAAAATAAATGGGTGCAAGAAAAATAAAACATTTATTGCAAAAAGACGGACATAAAATGAAGGTTCAGTTTATTTTATGGTAGGAATTTACGAGGAACAAGTTAAGGATTACCCATCTTACCTGTGGCGGATAAGTTTGATAAATACCTACATTGAAAAATCCAAGCCAATAGATATGCCAACATTTTTTAACCTACAGAAAATGTATCTTTATCATAAATTGGTTTTAATTTCAGATGCTGTTGCCAAAATTATGCCAAAGGTGATTTTTTTTCTTCAGGTGTGAATATGGATATTATTTTCAAAAGTGCAGTAGTTAAAATACCTATCATATTTTAGAAGCTAGGCAGTAACAGTTCAAATAATGGCATTAGTCATTTCAATAAATTAATAGGCATAAAAAAAAAAACATTGTTAAGATCGTCATTCCAGAAATTATTTGATAAGAATATGCCAGGGTAAGGCATGAAACCACATTTCAACTATGTCTACAATTAGGATTACCAGTTAAGATTACCCAATTATGGATAGACAACTGGGTAATTTGGTTCCCTTAAGCCCTGAAAGGGGCAGTTTGGTTTCTTTAGCCATGTATTAGGGCAGTGTGGGTGCTTTAGCCATGTATGAGGGGCAGTGTGGGTCTTTTAGCCATGATTAGGGCAGTGTGGGTCCTTTAGCCATGTAAGGGGACAGTTTGGGTTCTTTAGTCATGTATTAGGGGCAGTGTGGGTGCTTTAGCCATGTATGAGGGGCAGTGTGGGTGCTTTAGCCATGTATGAGGGGACAGTTTGGGTTCTTAGTCATGTATGAGGGGCAGTGTGGGTGCTTTAGCCATGTAAGGGGGACAGTTTGGGTTCTTTAGTCATGTATTAGGGGCAGTGTGGGTGCTTTAGCCATGTATGAGGGCAGTGTGGGTGCTTTAGCCATGTATGAGGGGCAGTGTGGGTGCTTTAGCCATGTATGAGGGGACAGTTTGGGTTCTTTAGTCATGTATGAGGGGCAGTGTGGGTGCTTTAGCCATGTAAGGGGACAGTTTTGGGTTCTTTAGTCATGTATTAGGGGCAGTGTGGGTGCTTTAGCCATGTATGAGGGGCAGTGTGGGTGCTTTAGCCATGTAGAGGGGCAGTGTGGGTCCTTTAGCCATGTGAGGGGGGACAGTTTGGGTTCTTTAGCCATGTTGAGGGGCAGTGTGGGTGCTTTAGCCATGTATGAGGGCAGTGTGGGTCCTTTAGCCATGTGAGGGGGGACAGTTGGGTTCTTTAGCCATGTATGAGGGGCAAGCCATGTATGAGGGCAGTGTGGCCATGTATGAGGGGCAGTGTTCCTTTAGCCATGTATTAGGGGCAGCGGGTCCTTTAGCCATGTATTAGGGGCAGTGCGGGTCCTTTGGCCATGTATTAGGGGCAGTGCGGGTCCTTTAGCCATGTATTAGGGCAGTGTGGGTCCTTTAGCCATGTACGAGGGGCAGTTTCGGTCCTAAATTTTAGCAAGGTTAATAAAAGCATAGGGGGTCAACATTTACTAGCTTGCATTCATAAATCCACTTATGACAGGAGAACAAGAACTCCTGGATCATATATAAGTCGTCGGGGCGGCCTAATGTCGGAATCAACCTAACAGCAAAGGAGTCTATCCCCTTTTCACTAGCGCTAAACCAAGGAGATTATTTTAGCATCTGAGGTGGAGCACCACACCTACTATCAGCTCCTTACTTTACCGGACAGATCCCTGTGCTACTCATATGCTGAAGTGGCCATCACACCTAATCAGGCTCTTTTGGCTACTAGTATATATGATCCATGGGCCGGGTTAGCTCAGTCGGTACAGCGTTCGGCTAGAAACCACAAGGTTCCTAGTTCGATACCAGCCCTCGCCAACTCAGCGTATGAGTAGCACAGGGATCTGTGTCGTAAAGTGAGGAGCTGATGGTAGGTGTGGTGCTCCACCTCAGATGCTAAAATAATCTCCTCGTCTAGCGCAAGTGAAAAGGGGATAGACTCCCTTGCTGTCTGGCTGATACCGACATTAAGCCACCTGATGAAGTTTCTTAACAGGGTTTTTATTTATGATGTGGGGAAACAACTAAAGCCTACTCTGTAACCTATCCTGTGTAATTCGTTTCAATATTTTCTTAGAAACGTATTTACAGTTAGCTTGAAATGGTGAGGGAAAGAAAAAGAAAAACACTGGGACGCATGGATTTTACTGCATCCTTTTAGATTTTTGTGCGTCAGGACGCGTACCTATCAGCATCTCTGAGATATATATATATATAAGGTCAGCAGAGTGGCCTATTGTCAGTATCAGCCAAACAGTGAGGAGTCCCCCTTTTTGATAAACCAGGGAGTTTTTTTTTTTGTTTTTTTTCTGAGGTAGAATGCCACACCTACCATCAGCTCTCAGATGCTTTACCATACAAATCAGATTACCCAAGCTGTGCTACTCATATGCTAAGTTGTTGAGGACTGGTATCAAACCCAGAACTTTTCAATTCCAAGGAGGATGCTCTACCAACTGAGCTAAACCATATACTGATTTATTTGGGTTTTGGTTTGTTTTGTTTAACGGCATATCAACCTCTGTGGGTCATTTAATGCCGACAAAGTTTTGAAATAAATCCATTCTTAATGCATAATACAATTTTGTTTATAAACTCATGTTTTTCTATTCAACCCATAGATGAGACCCTAATACGTACTACCACTCCGGGTCAGAGTGGACCAAGTAGCAATGGTGTTGAAGGGGTGCTCCACATTCCCCAAACCTCCAAAACTGGAACCTCACCATCAGCTAGAGTTAAACGTCATTCCCAGGACATGTAGACCCTCAGCCACTGCCTTCTATCACCCATATGATAAAAAGGGGTTGGGGCTTGCCATAAGGGCAATAGGGTTGGGAAAATCATATAGGTGCTAGGGCTTGACACAACCAACCGATTGATCGGAGGAAGCCTCTCTGACCGCTCGTCTAGCCCAAGATAGGGCCAAAGTGGAGTATTGCAAGTCATGAACTGCTCATCCACCTGGGTTCTATCCTTAATCATCACGGGTCGCCACCGACAGCTAACAGGTGGCCCCACTGGGGGAGTCTTACCCCTCTGCAGAGGTGCAGTCGATGCATTCTAACGCCCCACCAACAGGGCGGTGATTTATTTAAGGATGAATGGAAATTACATTTAGTTACAAGAAATGTATCAAGTAAAAAGTTTGAAAAACCCTGACTTAAAGAGTTCTCCCATTCCATTTTAGTGGGAATGAGGAGGCCAACAGTTATGAATCCAGTAGAAATCAAAATAAAATCAGAGGGCAGACAAACTCTAAGAGTAATAAAATGGCCAACTATCTAAAGATAACATCCCAATAAAAACTGTGGGAAAGGAAATTGAAAAGCGTTCCACTATACCCCTTGCCCCTGTGAACAAACATGGTATGTAAATTTACCCAACCCCTCTGTAATTGGCAGGAATTGACAATACAAATGTAGTAATACAAAAAAAATCATGGGTGAGCTAAGCATCAACAATTTGGTGATGTACAGAATATTTCAATTAAGAAAATGTTTGCGGTCATGTGCAAAAAATTATATAGAAATATAGGCTGCACTTGCACAAAGGTGTCAAAATTAGGGTAACCCAGAAAAAACAGAACCCACAAATTTTGTAATAAAACTTAATTTTAACTAGGGGTGGTTAGGGTTAGGGGTTTAAGGTTAGTTAATGGGAAAATTAATAAATAATTTGGGTCCTGTTTTTTCTGGGTCACCCTAATTTTGACACCTTTGTGCAAGTTCAGCCGAAATATAATACTTAAATTAACCATCCAGATAAGAGTAAGTTTTAGTCATTTGCTTCATTTTTTTTTTCTTTTACTAAATAGTTACATTTGTCCCAAAAATTATATTGCAACACAATTGGCCCTAAGCAGACATCTTAATGCTTTTTTTAGTTCTTTTTTAAGAAGCTATTACTTTGTATCAAGCCAAAATCCTGAAAAGATGCATTTTGAATGGGACTACAAAGGGGTTGCAGTGATGCTGATAGTTTTTTGGTTTAGTGCATCCTGGGATACCACATATTTGCTTTGAATGAGTCCCCGGGAAAATTTATGGGTCCCAATTGAAGCCATCTAATTCCTACCTTGTAACCTATCCTGTGTAATTCATTTCTAGGAAACTATTGAAATGTATTTATAGTTAGCTTGAAATAGTGAGGGAAGAAAAAGAAAAACACTGGGATGCATGAATATGATTTTACTGCGTCCTTTTAGATTTTTGTGCGTCAAGGACACATACCTATCAGCATTTCTGGGCTGGTTTAGCTCAGTTAGTTAAGCATCCGCCTAGTAACCACAAGGTTCCAGGTTCGATATCAGCCCTCGCCAACTCAGCATATTAGCACAGCTTGGACCTGTGCTGTAAAGTATGGTAGGTGTGGTGCTCCACCTCAGATACCAAAACAATCTCCTTAGTCTAGAACTAGTGAAAAAGGGATAGACTCCCTCACTGTCCAACTGATACTGACAAGAGGGCAATAGGCTACCCCACAAACTTTACAGAAATTGGATTGTGCCAAAATTAGCGAAAATATTATGAAGGTATAAAATCTATTAATAATGGAGATTCGGTCTCAATTTGTCTGTAACCAAAATTATGTCACTGCCTAGGTCACAATTACTAAAAGTTGTCAATACATAGAATAAAGAACAATTACCGTATTTGACGGCATATAAGACGCACTTTTTCCCCAAAATTTTGGCTCAAAAAATTGCCCTGCGTCTTATACATCGTAGGTGAAGTTTGAGACCCCCCATAGGCCTAGACTAATCTTCTCTATTATTTCCTGCTATTGAGATGTCTTGTGTATACTTATTGCCTGCCTGTACTGCCAAACTGCTTTTATACAGCTATGTTTCTGCTTGTGTAATGCACAGCTAGACTGTTTTCAACAATATATGCTTAAATACACTAAAAACTTTTTTTCCTGAATCTGACCTGCTGAAATGGGGGTGCGTCTTATATGCCGTCAAATACAGTAATATTAATAAAATAAATAAATAAAATCTGTTCCTTCAAATTCAAAGTTTGATTCCTTTTCACTGTAATGTAATATATTATTCAAATAAATAAACTATATAAACTATGAAATTAAAAAATTGAATTACTTTAAATTGAAAAAATTATTTGCGAAATTTTTAATCAATTTTTAAAATTATTTTTACTCTCGCCCTTTTTCAGTGACAAGAAGTTAACTAAAAAGTTTACAAATAAATAAATACCTACGATTTTGTGTAAAATATTCAAATTAATTATCTAATTAATAATTAATAGATGCATGCAACATTTTATTTGAAGGGGACCGAACTAAGTTTCCATTTCAAACTGTTTTATTTTTTACTCTTAATAAATTTGATGATTTTTTTTACTTATGATACAAAGGTAAAACTAGCAAACCCTGTAATATTGAATTTTTAACCCCACCCACCCCCACCGCTCAGGCAATAGCTTTTAAAAATTAGTTTTTACACCGCACGGAGGGTGTTTTCTTTTGGCTAATAAAATAAATTCTACAACAGTCTGTTTCTCATATTTTATAGGTAAGTGCTATAAAGATTTTCAAGATAGAATTAAAAGGCTACCAAGGTCTCTTGTGGATGGGTCGATTCTATTAAGAGAGAGAGGGGGGAACATTTTCAAGTTAAAATAACGCTTTTTGATGGGAGGGGTAGTTCAATCTAGCATTAAAAAAATTGCTGGAGAAAAAAAAAAACTTTCTACCAGAGATAAACAATGAACACCCAGGCCTGCGATGTAATGCTTATTTTTTTACAATAACACCCGTAGCTGTGGCAAAGTAGCCTTATTCTTCTGAGGCGTGATATATAGCCAGAACTGAAACGTTCATATGAGAGAGAAAAAGAGAGAGAAGGCAAAGGCAGATATAAATATCCCCCACCCACCCCGGCAAATGATGATGATCATCATCATGACCATCATCGTCGTCATCATCAAGGCTAGCAGATGCACGTGTAGTTTAGCATCACTAAAGAATGTTGTCTGTACTACTCAGTGTCTTACTATCTTGTCCTAACGACCTTGGTAAAGAAGCAAGTACACCACGTCTGCTGTTACGAGTCTTTTGAGAGAGAGAGAGAGAGAGAGAGAGAGAGAGAGAGAGAGAAGACTAAACCCCCACCCACCCACAACTGCATTTTCGTGTTCTTGCCCAACCAAACCACGCTACCCATATTTTTTTCACCCCGTTTAGTGTTTCGTTCGACAGTTGTTTTGTCCGTACACATTTTTATGCTTTCTTTCTTTCTTATATACACACTATATATATATATACAGCCATTTTGGATGAATGTTTTACATTAAAAAAGGGATTTCTTGTTCTTCATCCTTACTTAACACTAGCAAACCATTAATGGTGAGTTTGTGGTGCTCCATATATCCGACCTTGTGCCACAACTAAGTAAAACTTAGTTAATTACCTATACTTAATAGAGTGAATATTTTTTTTAAATTCTAAAAATTACTCTGTATGTCCAACGCACTTGTTGAGGATCAAAATGACATCCAGTATTATTTAGATTATTCGGACTATTGTCCTCATCTTTATTGCTATTTGTACAACGTTTCGGCTTATAAAGGTTCGTTTCAACGTTTCAGATAACAATAAAGATGAGGACAATAGTACGAATAATAATTTTAGATGAGGCTTGATAATTAGTATTATTTATACTAATTATCAAGCCTCATCTAAAAAAAATTCAGAGAAAAATCATATCCATTGTCAAAAACTGATTCCTTCAATGGTTTCCGGTTTAATAAATTTTATTGATAAAATGTTCTTTTGAGAAAGAATTTGAGAAAAAAATAGTATAAGGACAACTACTACACTTACCACAAAAATGGGCAAACTCTACTTAAGATTGCTTGAATTATGAGAGAGAGAGAGAGAGAGAGAGAGAGAGAGAGAGATTTGGAGGTGCGTGGTCTAATGGTTAGAGTCGTAGAAAATAGACTTGTCGACCCGACGACCAGAGTTCAAATCCTGGATACAGCTACAGTTCACATATTTCACAGTTTAGCTATTACCCTTGGGAAAGATATGAATCCAGCTACTCTCCCTCCAGCTATGGATAAATAGTAGGGCAGACTGGGCTCTTTAACCCTGGTTAGGCAACCAGTCTAGGAGAAGGAAAACTGAATTCAAACCTGTTAAATACGTTTGGAGTGGTCACTACTAGAATAGGCTAACTAGAGAGAGAGAGAGAGAGAGAGAGAGAGTTCCAACTTAATTCATCATAAGGATAATAACTAACCAGCCACTTGAATTTTAAGTCCTTAGTTACTCTTAAATGTAAGGAGGTTTAACAGCAAGATCCGGCTTATATCAAATTGAATTCACACTTTACAACCAAAATCCAACGATAGTGTAAATACTTTGAAATTTAAGGCATCACCATCCTCGAGATTCTATTCAAATTACTGAATTAAAAAATATTTACCCTACGAGTAGGATTTGACACTACTAGATCACAAGTATGGGACATCCAGCAATGATCGAACTCGCTTTTCAGTAGTAACAGATCTGCGAGACTAACTTGCAAACCATTATACAATGACTTTATTAACTTGCTCTGATTAACGAGTAGGTATTTGTCAGTTCCTTAAAATTCAGTTATGTACTTGTAAAATTCAAGGGCGCAGCTCAAATTTTTGGAGCCACGTGGTCTAATGGTTAGAGTCGTGGGAAATGGACTGGTCGAACCGAGTTCAATTTCTGGATGAAGTTACAATTCACATAGCACAAATACCCTTGAGAAAGGTATGAATCCAGCTACTCTCCCTCCAGCTATGGCTAAATAGTAGGACAGACTGGACTCTTTAACCTTGGTTATGCAACCAGTCTAGGAGAAGGAAAACTCTGAATTCAAACCTCTTAAATCTCCGCTTGGGGTGGTCACTACTAGAATAGGCTCAGTCCGAATTATGGATCTATTTCAATAAAAAAAATCTGATTTGGTAAAACGTGCGATTATCAAATAAATAAAATAAAAACGCGTTAGGAATTTTTTTCTGAGGCATCCGAAACTTTAACGTCTCCTGAGTTTTTTAATAATGTTACTAATTAATTTACTAAGATCTGCTTAGTTATAGCACAAAGCCGGCGTGTGTAAGGAAACCAGTGAGGCTCGAACTCACTATCAATGCTATTCTAGCTAAGCTTGCTAACCATTACATTACGCGAGGTGCCCAATAATGATGTTTAGAATGACTAAAAAGATTTTAATATCTATTAGACGGCTCGTGAAGTCGTTGAGCTCCCCTTGTAACAGTGTTGGTCGATAATGTTGAATTTTGATGATCAATAAATAAAAATAAAAATAATAATAATAATAATAGGCTGTGGAGCATGAAGGTGAAGGTCGTACCAATCGTGATTGGTGCCCTTGGAAGAATCCCCAAAGCTCTGGAAAAGAATTTGGGTGAACTGGAAATCAGAGGAAGAATCGAGATCATTTAAACTACAGCACTGTTGGGATCGGCTAGAATACTCAGAAGAGTCCTGGAGACCTGAGGAGACTTGCTGTCACTCAGCCTCCAGTGAACCACCAGCTACGGCAGGTGTGAAAAACTAAATAATAAAAACTGGAATATGAGGGTGAAAGTGATACCAATAGTAGTTGGGGCACTAGGAACGGCTCCAAAAGGCTTAGAAAAAAGACTTGAGAAACTAGAAATCAAAGGAAGAATTGAGACCATCCAGACGTCAGCATTGTTCAAATCAGCTAGAATACTCAGAAAAGTCCTGGAGACCTGAAGAGACTTGTTCTTATTCAGACTCCAGTGAAGGACCATCAGTTTAGGCTAGTGTAAAAATAAATAAATAAATAAATAAAAACTAATAAGGAGTGAAATGATAATGTTCAGCGCGAATGAAGACAACAAATATTATAATTCAGTTACAACTTGGACTGGAAATGACTTTATTCTGTAAGAGCATTTTCAGTGTATGGCTCTAATAAAAAATCTCGATATTGTGTGCTGTTTTTGCTGGGTTACGATTCTAAGTATATTCAATTTGTCGAAAAAATCCGTGTTTTTACAAAAAACCCCCCCCCCCCCGTTAAAAAAAAATTTTACCAAAAATCAGGGAATTATCAGATTTTAATGAAATTTTCAGTGTTGATTTATCAATGAATGAATGTTATGATGCATTAGTTATTTCATTTCAAAACTTTGATTTTTTTCAGGTCACTTAACTTTGACCCCCTCCCCTTATTTTTGAGGCGCAAAATATCGGTGGGGTTATATAAATTCGATACTAATTACAATATAAATTAAAAGATAAAAGATAAAAGACCGAAGGTGTGAATAGAAGAAGAAAAAAATTACGGGTGATTTCTAGTAGAAAATAAGTACCGAAAATCGGAAAATAAAATGAAAATAAAAACTAAAAAAATAATTTTTGGAGATTTTTGTTTACTCATTTCGATAATTATTTAATTGGCTATTATCTAGGCACTGGCAAAATGAGCCTAAAATGCGTTTTTTGACAAAATGAATTTAGCCCCGCCCCCCTACAGAAAATAATTTACCAAAATTACCAGGAAATTATCGGATTTTAATGAAATTTTCATTGTTTATTTATCAATGAATGAGCTTTATAATACATTATTTTATTTCAAAACTTTCTGATTTTTTTCAGGTCACTTAATTTTGACCCCCCCCCTTACTTTGGGAGTGTAAAATATTGGCGAGTTGGTCCTTGATTGATACTAATTACAGTAGAAATAAAAAGATAAAAGACCGAAGTTGTAAATAGAAAAAAAAAATTTAAGTGGAATATTTTATAAGAAAATAAGTACCGAAAATCGGAAAATAAAATGTTAAAAATGATAAATTAATTTTTTGGAGATTTCTTTTTTACTCATTTCGATAATTATTTAATTGGCTATTATCTTATAAAAGAAAAAATTATACATCGATATTTGTTCTGTTTAAAAAGGGGGGGCTACATTTTCAATAGAGTTTTTCTTCAAAACGTATACTTTGACTAAAATAAGGTTTGCATTAAATAGATATTTATTTCTAGAATTTAAAAATATAACATTTTAAACTTAAAATCCGAATATTTTTATTCTAAATGAATTTTATATATTAATTTTTCATAGCAAAAATATTAAACTAAAGTTTTGAAATAAAATAACTGATGCATTATAAAATTCATTAATTGATAAATCCATACTGAAAATTTCATTAAAATCGGATAATTACCTGATTTTTGGTAATTTTTTTTGCAATCGCGAATGTTATATTTAAATTGTAAACAAGCGCTTAAAACCCTTGAAAAAGAGACAGAATGGCTGATCGCGTCGAAATTGACCAAAACAAATCCCTTTAAATGTATTAAAAATAAACTGCATATGTAATGATATTTTTCTTTTTTTATTGATGGTCATTATGTTACTACTTATCGATTTAGACAAAGTTTGACCTTAAATAATAGATGTAATTATTTTTAATTCGCTTTTAAAACTCGTAGTATCCGATTTTTTTGCCAGTGCCTACTATTATCTTATAAAAGAAAAATATATATATACATCGATATTTGTTCTGTTTAAAAGGGGGCGCTAAATTTTCAATATAGTTTTCGACAAAAAATTCGATACTAAAGTAAAGTAGTTATCAAAAAAAAAAAAAATGTTTTTAGAATCTAATAATATGACACTTTAAACTTAACATCATGATACTCATATTTTAAATGAATTTTATATATTAATTTATTATAGCAGAAATACTTAATTAAAGTTTTGAAATAAAATAGCTGATGCATTCTAAAATTCATAAATTGATAAATCAACACTGAAAATTTCATTAAAATCGGATAATTCCCTGATTTTTGGTAATTTTTTTCAATTGGGAGGGTTAAATTTATTTTGTAAACACGGATTTTACGACAACTACGGCTGCCATCTTAAGATATATTTGATCAAAATTGACAGAAGAAAATAGTTTTAAATGTATTAAAAAGTAAATTACATGTGTAACATTATTTTGCCTTTTTTTTTCCCCCTTTTTACTGATGCTCATTATGTTACTACTTTTCAATTTAGGCAAACATTTGACCTTAAATAATCGATTTAATTAATTTTAATTCGTTTTTAAAATGAAAAGCAGACGAAAATTTGGGTATACCTAGCTTACACACATACACACGAGGATTTTTAGTGATAAATAATTGAATTCTTCTAAAAGACTTCGGGGCGTAGTGGCTAACGTGCTGGACTGCAACATCGTAGTAAGCGAGTTCGAAATGTATGATGAACCCCTTCAAACCCTAGCTATGGGTTAGTACCACTTCTTTTCTTCTACCAAGACGGTTTTGGCATTAAATAACCTTTGAAGGTTTATATGCCATTAAACAAAAAAGATTAACCCGAACTGATTATTGGTACTTACATCTTTCAAGGGTTAGCTCAGTCGGTAGAGCGTTCGGCTAGAAACCACAAGGTTCCTAGTTCGATACCGATCCTCGCCAACTCAGCGTGTGAGTAGCACAGGAATCCGTGCGGTAAAGTAAGGAGCTGATGGTAGGTGTGGCGATCCACCACAGACGCCAAAACAATCTCCTTGGTCTAGCGCTATTGAAAAGGGGATAGACTCCTTCGCCGAGTGGCTGATACCGACTTTAGGCCGCCCCGACGACTTTACTTACTTACATCTTACAAAAATTATATACGTTTCAGTTATATTTTATTTTTGTTCATAAACCCGTAAGTACTGTCGTACCGACCAAAGATTATATATTATTTGGTCATATTTTTCTTAGTGATTAAGGAAGCTAATTGCCTGACACAAAACAGAGCGGCTAAGACCAGAAGAGTGGGACACTCAGTGAGAAGCGAACTCGCCAACAATTTTGCGCTAATCTAGGCAAAATATAAAGTAGCATCCACCCACACGCCTCCCACCTTCACAAAAAATATTCTCAGCGGACAGACTATCTCGGGTCGGTAAAGTAATTTAATACTATGCAAAGGAATAAAGATTTTTTTTTTAAGTTGTAGGGGGGGGGGGCATGTGTTTTTCTGACATCCTATAAAAGTACTTTATTACATAACAGGCTTTTTTTTATGACAAAATTCTGAAATTCGTTTTGACACGTATTTAAACTGGGTTTTTTTTTATTAAATTAAAAATTAAAAGTTAAAAATGAAGAATGCTACAAATATCAGTTATGAGGTCTGTATTTCAAAATTGTTAAAATTTGTATATGGGATTTTAATCTAATGAAACATTGTCAATGATATAAAATGAATATGTGTGTACTTGATTTAATGTGTCCTGGGACGCATATATTTGCTTTGAATGAGTCCCCGGGAAAATTTATGGGTCCCAACTAAAGCCGTCTAACTCCTACCTTGTAACCTATCCTGAGTAATTCGTTTCTAAAAAACTATTGAAATGTATTTACAGTAAGCTTGAAATGGTAAGGGAAGAAAAAAGAAAAACAAAAAACACTGGGACGCATGAATACTATTTTACTGCGACCTTTTAGATTTTTGTACGTTAGGGACGCAGCACGCGTACCTATCAGCATCTCTGTGTGTACGTACACTGTACACACACAAAAATACTTAAAACTTCAAATCTTTTTCACATGACTACTCATAAAAAGTCCTTTAAAATCAATAAAATTTGTAAACGGTTTTAGTAACGTTTTTGTTTCTGTGTTTTTGGAACGAAAAAAATTATGACATTTTAATAACTATCAAGAAGTTAATAATTTTTCTGTATATAGTGTATTTAATGTTTTTTGTTATTGATTTCAAAGAAACTTAAAAAAAAATTAAATTGGTATAAATGCGTTTGTTTTGAGTGCATCACAAATCTTCACTTAGCCATTTTTAGCAGAATTTAATTGTTTAAAATGTATTAAAAATAAATTAGATGTGTAATATTATTATTATTTTATTATTATTTTTTTTTTTTTTTTTTTACTGATGCTCATTATGTTACTACTTTTCGACTTAGACAAAAATTTGACCTTATATAATTGATTTAATTAATTTTGATTCGTTTTTAAAATGAAAATGAGCCAACATTTTGGCAGTACCTTTACTTAAAAAAAAAATTAGCAATCAATCGAGTCCGACAAGAAATACCTGAAGAAGGCCGGAGGGCATATCGGCCGAAACGTTGTACAGATAACAATAAAGATGAGGACAATAGTCCGAATAACGCAGATAATAGCAATCAATAAATTTAAAACTTTATTGATTACTAACTTTAAAAAAGTAAAGTTCATATTTTTTATGTTCTTTAATTAAACTACTGATAGCTTTTTGATTTAGTGCGTCCTGGGACGCACATGTTTGCTTTAAATGAGTCCCAACTAAAGTTTCTTAATAGATTGTAGGGGTTTTATTTATGATCTGCAGAAACAACTAAAGCCGCCTAACTACCTTGTAACCTATCCTGTGTAATTCGTTTCTAAGAGACTATTGAAATGTATTTACAGTTAGCTTGAAACGTCTAACTCCTACTCTGTAACCTATTGTGTAATTCGTTTCAATGTTTTCTTAGAAACGTATTTACAGTTAGCTTGAAATGACGAGGGTAGGAAAAAAGAAAAACACAGAGACGCATGGATACGATATTACTGCGTCCTTTTAGATTTTTATGCGTCAGGGATGCAGGACGCGTACCTATCGGCATCTCTGCATCTGAACATAATAATTTAAGTCCCAAAAATGATATATAACTGAACATCTTAGTGGTAGTGGGAAAGAAAGGCTGATGGGTGTATTCTAGAAAGTCAAAGACAAAATTTTGGGATTTAATTGCTCAATTTTTTTTTTTTTTAAATAAAAGCAAATGTTTGACAATTCACAAATGTTTGACAATTAAGGGTAGTTGTCAATTACCTTTATAGTGAATGTAAATATTATTATATCTAATTTCTGGTAGACTGTGAATTCAGGGGTATAAATCTTTACGTTAATTCATTTATATATTTTTTTTTAATTAAAAAGGACAGCATTAATTGATATTGTATTGATTTAAAGTTGTTGTTTAGTGATCTATACAGCATCAATTAACGCTGTCCTTTAATCTTATAAGTTTTTATAAGTGAATTAATTTTTTTTTAAGTATTAAGTTATGTTTTCCTTAGAGAGTATTAATCCCAGTTGAGAAATTAAAAATATATACATTGGACTTCATTTCATATATTCCACTAACATCTGTCCGGTAGATTATGGTAAAGATTTACGCCCCTGAATTCACAGTCTAGCTAATTTCTATATAATTCTTTGTACATTACTACAGAATTTCTCTTTATTGAATATATGCAACCACTAAAAATTATTTGTCTGAATTTTTGAGATGAGGTTAACCCCAGTGGATTGAATAAAGGAATCAGTTCGAAGTTCCGTGAAGGCTCCGGGTTCGACAAGAAACACCTTAATAAGACTAGAGGACACATCGGCCAAAATGTTGTGTAAATTATATAACAATGAAGATGAGGACAACAGTCCGAAAAAATCTAAATAATACACACTAAAAATTAGTTTAAAATAGGGTCTGCCAAAATGTCGTCTGCTTTTCATTTTAAAAATGAATTAAAATGAATTAAATCGATATTTAAGGTCAAATTTTTGTCTAATTCGAAAAGTAGTAATATAATGAGCATTATTTAAAATAAAAAAATTTAAAAAGCAAAATAATATTACACATATAATTCATTTTTAATACATTTTAAACTATTTTTTCGGTTAATTTTGCACAAATATATCCTAAACAAGTTGCCAAAGCTGATGTAAAATCCGTATTTTACAAAATAAATTTAACCCCCCTGATTGAAAAAAATATTACCAAAAATCAGGGCTGTTTTAATATTTTGTTGTCCTCCCCCCTATTTATACATCATCAATTTGGTACATGTTTAGTGGATGGATTTAGTTGCCTATTTTCCATGGGCACAAGTGATTGGTGTTTTATTTGTTGTTTGAGCTAAGACAAGTAAAAGGTCAGGATTTGGAATGCTGATTTTAAAGGCAGGCAAGCAAGCACTCCCGCAAGGAAAATTGGGCTAAACTTGCAAATCGGTCGGAAAATTAGAGTGACCCAGGGTTTAGGGTTAGTTTAATGGAAAAATAAATAATTTGTTTTTTGTTTTTTCTGGGTCACCCTGTAATATGTTTTAATTTTCCGACCGATTTGCAAGTTTAGTCGAAAATTGATTGCAACACTATCTTCCTATCCTTGAATCGGACTAATATATTAAATACCTAAAATAAAAATTTTAAAGTTCGCTTTAGAGTAAAAGTGCATTGAACTTCAATATTCAATCAGTAAATGTGCACCATTTGTTCAAATGGTTAATAATACAAAAAAAAATATTCATTTTCTATTTGATATTTATTTGCATTTATTTTTATTTATTACTGCCTTTTGCGTTCTCACTAATAATAAAAATTTAAAAAAATGTATTGTGTACAGTGCTCAGGTGCACCATCAAAGTCTCATATCTAGTACACAGAATAATGTATTAGTGTCAGGAACATGAACAGTGTACAGTAATAATATACATGTATGTGTACTAGGGACTGGCAGACGGAGCCTAAAATTCGTTTTTGACAAAATGACTTTAGCCCCCCCCCCCTCCCTACAGAAAATAATTTACCAAAAATCAGGAAATTATCGGATTTTAATGGAATTTTCAGTGTTTATGTATCAATGAATGATCTTTATAATGCATTATTTATTTTATTTCAAAACTTTCTCATTTTTTTCAGGTCGCTTAATTTTGACCCCCCTTATGTTGGGGGCGTAAAATGTTTTGCAAGTTGATCATTTTTTATACTAATTACAGTATAAATAAAGAGATAAAAGACCGAAGTTATGAATAGAAACAAAAAATTTTTTACGGTGGCTTTTCTATGAGAAAATAAGTACCGAAAATCGAAAAATAAAATGTAAGAAATAATAAATTAATTTTTTGATTTCTTTTTTACTCATTTCGATAATTATTTAATTGGCTATTATTTTATAAAAGAAAAAAATATACATCGATGTTTTTTCTGCTTAAAAAAGGGAGGAGGTACATTTTCAATCGAGTTTTTCTTCAAAACTTATTACTTTTGGCGCCTAAAATAAGGTTTGCATTAATTAGATATTTATTTTTAGAATCTAAAAATATAACATTTTAAACTTAACATCAGGATTTTCATATTTTAAATGAATTTTATATATTAATTTTTGATAGCAAAAATACTAAATTAAAGTTTTGAAATAAAATAACTAATGCATTATAAAATTCATTAATTGTTAAATCAATACTGAAAATTTCATTAAAATCGGATAATTACCTGATTTTTGGTAAATTTATTTTTCATCCCAAATGTTACGTTAAAATTGTAAACAAGCGCCTAAAAGCATTGAAAAACAGCCAAAATGGCGTCGGCGAACAAAATTGACCAAAACAAATAGTTTTAAATCTTTTAAAAATAAACTGCATATGTAACGATATTTTTCTTTTTTAATGATGGTTATTATGGTACTACTTATCGATTTAGACAAAGTTTAACCTTAAATAATAGATTTAATTATTCTTAATTCGCTTTTAAAACTCGTAGTATCCGATTTTTTTTGCCTATGCCTAATGTGTACAGTGCTCAGGTGCACCACAACTCATCAAAGTCTCATGTCTAGTACAAAGAATAATGTATTAGTGTCAGGAACATGAACAGTGTACAGTAATAATATACATGTATGTGTGTGTGTGCGTGCGTGCGTGCATATGTGTGTAGAGAGGGATATCTGGTATAGTGTTGGCGGACTACAGGAAGCATGGAGGCTTTGAAAGATGCAGTGTTTCGGCAGCCCACAACGGACACAGGCAGCTTATTCCATGCCTTGGCAATTCTGAGTGTGAAAAAATGTTTCCGAAAGTCATGTGAGCAATGCTGTTTTCTGACTTTGTAGGCATGCCCACGTGTGTTTGAAACATGAAGATCAAAAAGGTGCTCAAGGTTGCTGTTGTTAAGATGATTATCCCTTTAGTTTTGGGGGTTTGTTTTTCTAGGTGGGTTTTTTTTTGGGGGGGGGGTTAAACAAAAGAAAATAAATCGGATAGGAACACTATGTCAGTTCTTATCAGTGAATAAAGAAAAATAATCACGAGTCCGTTCGACGACAATTTAGGGTTATCAACAGTGATTTATTAAAAAGATGTCGAGTACTTTTAAAGTACTATCTGTGGTTGCTTCTCAATGTATTCGTACGTGAATAATGTCCGCAAATAGATAAATAAATAAATAGAACACGCAAATAAATCTTATTATAATGGAGATTGTGTGCTTTTCTGTCTGTAACCGAAACTATATTACTACTCATATCACTATTCCCTTAGTTATTGACATCACATTTTCCATGATTGTATTTTTATTTAAACCTCAATTATTAATACAATTGCTTTACATTATTAATACTGTTAACCATGTCTACATACTAACAACATGCAATTATATTTATATATACAACAAAATAGTGGTTTACAGTGTGAATGGGAAGGCTAATTTGCATATTGATATTAAAAATGTGATTTTATTAAATATGTGCTTAGTATTATTGATTTCTGTTTGGTTTTATTTTAATGAATATAAGCAAAAATCTCTTCAATTAATCTTAAATGAAATCCATTAACAAGATAAAATAACTGTCATTTTATTCTTTACTTCCTCTTATAACTAAATACTTGAATTAGAAAAAATAACAATGAAAGACGAGAGTGATGGAAGAGTAAGTTTCAGTTGTTCCATTTTTTATTATACTCCCTCTGTTTCAAATCTTTTTATCGGTATTCTTATTTAGTTTCACTAGCCTTTCTAATTTAATATAATATTTAATTACATTAAAACTTAAATACTTGCACCCGGAGGGTGCATATATTTGCTAGTAGAAATAATAAATAATTAACAAAACACGCATATAAATAAATAGATAAATAACCCTACCACAGAAATAAGGAAGAATTTTAAAATCAAATCATTTTTGTGGTTTATTTCATTTTCTAAAAAAATTAAATATATCAATTATCTCAATAATTATCGGATTTTATTTTTCGCTGTATTATAACCAAAATTAATCGGAAAATTAAAACGGAAAGTTTTTTGGTGGTCCCCATGACAGTTTAACTACAGTCTATGAGTGAACTTTTTACGAATTGGGTTACGGTTTAGGGGATTAAGGTTGTTTTTATTACGTATTGCTTAAAAAAAATTACTATACATTTAATTAACCATTGAAATTAATTATTGAATCCAATGGTAGACACATTAGTCTCAGTTGTTTGTGTTAGTATTGTAATGTATAATTTCAATTAAACTTGGTTTGAAAAAAATATTTTTCAACATTAAATGTATAGTAATTTGTTTTTGTTTTTTTGTTGTTGTTTTTTAAGCAATACGTAATTAAAAACAACCTTAATCCCCAAACCCCTAAACCGTAACCCAATTCGCAAAAAGTTAATTCATAGACTGTACTTAAACTGTCATGGGGGACCACCAAAAAAACTTTCCGTTTTAATTTTCCGACCAATTTGCAAGTTTAGCCCCCAAATCTATGGCAAAAAAAACGGTGACACGAGTTCAAATCCTGGACGAGACAGTTTGCATTTTACATTGAGCTAATACTCTTGGGAAAGGTATGAATCCAACTATTTTCTCTCCAGCTATGGGTAAATAATAAGACAGACTAGGCTCCTTAACCTTGATATGGCAACCGGTCTAGAAGGAAAACCCTGAATGGAATGCAAACCAAAGGGGCACTTTTCTCGTTAGTCAAAACTACATTAACAGCTTCTCCCCTAATATTGTCACCGATTATTCATTTTTGCACATTTGTGCGTGTGTGTGGTGTTTTAATTTAACTAAGAGAAACTGGTTATTTCCTATAAGTCTAACATAAACAAAGGGGAACCACTCTTGACTGATAAATAATTTATTTATTGATCTACTAGGAAAAAAAGAAGACGGGGTTAGGGTTTAGGGTTAGTTTAATGGGAAAATAAATAATAATTTATCAGTCAAGAGTGGTTCCCCTTTGTTTATGTTAGACTTGTAGGAAATAACCGAGAAAATTGTACTTTTCACTTATTCAAGGTGACAGTTTTGTTTGAACTCAATTTGCTGTGCGTGTCGGCTAATAAACACTTATTTCATTAAAATCATTAAAAAAAAGGCAACATTTCTTTTTTTTTTTTTTTTCATTCTATCCTTCCTCACATATTACTCAACAGCCAATAATAATCATAATAAGTCACAAGGGCACGTGCTTAATTTAGGTTGTCTTAACTTCGCCATAATTTCTTAATGGAAAAAAATGTAAGGTAGATGCACAACCCCCCACCCCCCAAAAAACAGACGTAATTCTTCAATACGGAAGTAGTAAAAAGCAGGTGTACACTGGTCACCTGACGAGGGGGGTAAGAAACAATTTACCCCCTCACCTTTAACAATACAAAATCACTCAGCCTATTTTCGTGTAGAAGTCAACACAGCACATGTCACTTAACACATTTTTTTTATCTTATCTAAAAAGCCACAATTTACTTCTATAATTTTTTAAGTAAATTAGTTACTAAACTACTTTATTTATTTAGAAGAAAAAGAAGCTAAAAGCATAAAAAATATTGTGTGAGTGAAATTCATTTCATTAAGATTAAATGGCTGAACTTTCACAAAGGTGTCAAAATTAGAGTGACCCAGAAAAAACAGAATCCACAAATGTTGTAATAAAACTGTTAGTTTTAACTATGGGGTTAGGTTTAGGGTTAGTTTAATGGGAAAATGAATAAATAATTTGGGTTCTGTTTTTTCTGGGTCACCCTGTATACCGGTGACCCAGAAAAAACAGAACCACAAAATTTGTAATAAAACTTAATTTTAACTAGGGGGGTTTAGGGTTAGACTTAGGGGTTAGGGTTACGGTTGGGGTTTTGTGTTAGTTTAATGGGAAAATAAATAAATAATTTGTAGGTTCTGTTTTTTCTGGGTCAACCTAATTTTGACATCTTTGTGCAAGTTCAGCCGATTAAATTACGAAGAAAAAAGATTTTTTAA
The DNA here is from genome assembly GCA_023376005.1 of Doryteuthis pealeii. NCBI lineage: Eukaryota > Metazoa > Mollusca > Cephalopoda > Myopsida > Loliginidae > Doryteuthis > Doryteuthis pealeii. The sequence goes on from CM042164.1 coordinate 35,429,264, forward strand.
AGTTTGTTTTTACATTTAAAAAGTCAAATTTTTATGTACTAGGCCGAGTGATTCATTTGCTTGTAAGGCTATTTATCGCGCATCTCACGTATGCGGGTGTGACACAAGGTCTTTTTAATGTGGGACCACCCACGAACCGAAATTCATGGGATGGTGGGTGTACAAAAATGCGTAGATCCATTCGGCATTCCCCTTCAGGGATGGGGGGGGGCTCAGTCACTGGGCAATAAACACAGCCCTGACCCTTTAAATCAAGGGAGCGGGTGTTGCATGGGGGATGGCTCCCCTGGGATCACGCCGTTAATGAATAGATAGATACATACATACATGAATGAATGGATGGATAGATACACACATACATACATGAATGGATGGATGGATAGATACACACATACATACATGAATGGATGGATAGATAGATACACACATACATACATGAATGGATGGATGGATGGATAGATAGATACACATACATACATACATACATACATGAATGGATGGATAGATAGATACACACATACATACATGAATGAATGGATGGATAGATAGATAGATACACACATACATACATGAATGAATGGATGGATAGATAGATAGATACACACATACATACATGAATGAATGGATGGATAGATAGATAGATACACACATACATACATGAATGAATGGATGGATAATAGATAGATACACACATATATACATGAATGAATGGATGGATAGATAGATACATACACGAATGGATGGATAAATACATACATGAATGGATAGATAGATAGATAGATAGATACACGAACGGATGGATAGATAGATAGATAGATAGATAGATAGATAGATAGATAGATAGATGAATGAATGGATAGATAGATACATGAATGAATGGATAGATAGATACATGAATAGATAGATAGATAGATAGATAGATACATGAATGAATGGGTAGATAGATAGATACATGAATAGATAGATAGATACATGAATGAATGGATAGATAGGTAGATAGATAGATACATGAATGAATGGATAGATAGGTAGATAGATACATGAATGAATGGATAGATAGGTAGATAGATAGATACATGAATGAATGGATAGATAGGTAGATAGATAGATACATGAATGGATAGATAGGTAGATAGATAGATACATGAATGATAGATAGATACATACATGAATGATAGATAGATACATGATGATGGATAGATAGATACATGAATGAATGGATAGATAGATAGATACATGAATGAATGGGTAGATAGATAGATTTATGAATGAATGGATAGATAGATACATGAATGAATGGGTAGATAGATAGATTTATGAATGAATGGATAGATAGGTAGATAGATAGATAGATAGATAGATGGATAGATGGATAGATAGATACATGGATGGATAGATGGATACATGAATAGATAGATGGATAGATAGATACATGAATAGATAGATAGATAGATACATGAATAGATAGATAGATAGATAGATACATGAATAGATAGATAGATAGATACATAGATAGATAGATAGATGAATGGATAGATAGATACATGAATACATAGATGGATAGATAGATACATGAATGGAAAGATAGATAGATACATGAATGGATAGATAGATAGATACATACATGAATGGATAGATAGGTAGATACATGAATGGATAGATAGGTAGATACATGAATGGATAGATAGGTACATACATACATGAATGGATAGATAGGTACATACATACATGAATGGATAGATAGATACATACATACATGAATGGATACATACATACATACATGAATGAATGGATACATACATACATGAATGAATGAATGAATGGATACATACATACATGAATGAATGGATACATACACACATGAATGAATGAATGAATGAATGGATACATACACACATGAATGAATGGATACATACATGAATACATGAATGGATACATGAATGAATGAATGGATACATGAATGAATGAATGGATACATACACACATGAATGAATGGATACATACATGCATGAATGCATAGATACATACATGCATGAATGCATAGATACATACATGAATGAATGCATAGATACATACATGAATGAATGCATAGATACATACATGAATGAATGCATAGATACATACATGCATACATATATACGTACATGGATACATACATATATACATACATGGATACATGAATGGATACATATATACATGAATGGATACATACATACATACATGAATGCATACATACATGAATGCATACATACATACATGAATGCATACATACATACATGAATGCATACATACATACATGAATACATACATACATACATACATGAATGAATACATACATACATGAATGCATACATACATGAATGCATACATACATACATGAATGAATGCATACATGAATACATACATACATGAATGCATACATACATACATGAATGCATACATACATACATGACATACATACATGCATAGATACATACATACATGAATGCATACATACATGAATGCATACATACATACATACATACATGAATAGATACATACATACATGAATGCATACATACATACATGAATACATACATACATGAATGCATACATACATACATACATACATGAATGCATACATACATACATACATACATGAATGCATACATACATACATACATGAATGGATGCATACATACATACATACATGAATGGATGCATACATACATACATGAATGGATGCATACATACATACATGAATGGATGCATACATACATACATGAATGGATGCATACATATGTACATGAATGGATACATATATATATATATACATGAATGGATACATACATATATACATGAATGGATACATATATATATACATGAATGGATACATATATATATACATGAATGGATACATACATACATATATATACATAATGGATACATACATATATATATACATGAATGGATACATACATATATATATACATGAATGGATACATACATACATACATGAATGGATACATACATACATATATATATATATATATATATATATAAGAATCGATGTATACATGCATACATATATATATAGATATGAATCGATGGATACATGCATACATATATATATATAGAGATAGATATGAATCGATGGATACATGCATACATATATATATATATATATATATAGATATGAATCGATGAATACATACATGCATACATATATATATATATATATATATATATTATAGATATGAATCGATGAATACATACATGCATACATATATATATATATATATACATATATATATGAATCGATGAATACATACATGCATACATATATATATATATATATACATATATATATGAATCGATGAATACATACATGATACATATATATATATATATATACATACATGACATACATGCATACATATATATATATATATATATATACATATATATATGAATCGATGAATACATACATGAATACATACATGCATACATATGAATCGATGAATACATACATGCATACATATGAATCGATGAATACATACATGCATACATATATATATATATATATATATATATATATGAATCGATGAATACATACATGCATACATATATATATATATATATATATATATATATGAATCGATGAATACATACATGCATACATATATATATTTATATATATATATCATTATAAGAATGGATGGATGCATACATACATACGAATGGATGAATAGATAAGTAAGTGTATATATGGATACATTATATACATGCATACGTACATATCACATGTATATGGATAGATAAATACGTACATGTCACATGTATATATGGATGAATAGATAGACACATACGTAGATATGAATCAATACACATATACACACATACGAATGAAGAACGCATACATACGCATGAAGAACACATACATACGCATACATACGCATGAAGAACACATACACACGCATACATACGAATGAAGAACACATACACACGCATACATACGAATGGCAAACACACGCATACATACGAATGACAAACACACGCATACACACGAATGACAAACACACGCATACACACGAATGACAAACACACGCATACACACGAATGACAAACACACGCATACACACGAATGACAAACACATACATACACACGAATGACAAACACATACATACACACGAATGACAAACACATACATGCATGCATACATACATACAAATGAATACACACATGCATACGATTATATAATAATGGCATTAGAAATTTCATCTTCTGGACAAAAAAGGTGAACAAAAAAGTATGCAGCTAAAACAAGTATTATCTTATATTTCACTTTATAATTTTAGAGTTTATGATTTATATTGGCCAACAAAGAAGATTATGTTATGTAAAGAAAATTTAACTATTTTTTGTTTTGTTAATTAGACGACGTACAATATTCGTAATCACAACACGAGACAGTTTCGCTCGGGATCATTTTTCCTTTTAAAAGGCTTTTATCTAGACACACACACAGAGCTAGAGAAAAGTCCTGTTAGATTGTATAATATGTAATTGTGTGACTTTTTCCTGGTAATCTATTATTTCTTTTTAATATAAATCACGCAATACAACTAAAGTAAATAAAGAAAATAAAAAAATAAAAATAAAAATAAAAAAAATAAAAAGATAGACAAAAGAAAGTTTTAAGCGCCAGCTGTATCTAATGTAGAACAAGTGCTCCGTGTTCGGGTCGATTTTACCTAATAAAGTAATAACTTTCTTGTTTTAATCTTGATTTTAAAAAAAAGAAAGATTTTAACAATATAAAAGATATCTAAAACTGTACCCAACAAAAGTTTTCCTTTAACCATGCACTCTTTTAAACATTACGTTTGTGTGTGTGTGCGTGTGTTTTTCCGTCATTGTTTTTTTCAAAGGCATCTCTATCTGACCCCTCATTTTATGCCCAAAACTGGGGTTAATAAGTGGGTCTGCCAAAAGTTGGACTCTCTCTGGGATTAAGATAATATATAATAATCACATTTACAAACATGTTCTCTGTTTTTCGTAAAAATGCTAAAAAGATTTGTTTAAAAAAAAGTTTTCTAAATTTTAGTTTCTGATATTGCACTTCTTGGGGCAAACTAAGAGCTTTAAAGGGACCGTAAGAAAATATAAAAACGTTCTTCTATCATAATTTAAAATATTTTTTACCCATAAATATATTAATTTTATATTTATAAGTTAAACACACAACAATTATTAATTTCTCCATAATTTGAATAAAAAGCAGACTTCGCTGGATTAATATATTTTACTCCGAATTGTTAAACAATTTTTTAATTTGTAAACAAAACATTAAAGGTTTACGTCTTTAATTTTTTTAACTTAAAAAAAACTACGACATTAGCGTATGTGATTCCACCCACAATCTACCCCAGGGTATAATAAAGTTTAGTTTGGGTAAGAACGGGCAATAACTGGGGGTTCATTTTCTTTTCTTTATCTTCTAAAAATAAATCTTAGAGTTGGAAGATGAGCTTGTTGGTTCACAAGTTCCACCAATTCAGTGTTACAATAACAGAAATAAAATTTTAAATACTTAGCCTTATCTCAAAATATAAACTCTAATCTAAAAAATGACTAACTTTCTAAATCATTTCTCGTTAGTTTTATGGGCCAAATAATGGAAAACATAAACGGCCCTCATTTTTGGGACTTGGGAAAAGAAAAGAAAAGAAATACTTTTTTTTTAAAGGAATACCATAAGAAGTAAAATATAATGGTTTACGCATTCGGTAATTGTCAAGATATATATGCACTCACTTGATTTCTTCTTAGCATTTAGGTATCTTCTTGCAACTACAAGACCGAGTACAATTAAACCGCCGGCCAAAACAGCGGCAAGTACAAGTCGTCCTTGATGTGCGGGAGAAGCCGCCGAAGCCGCCATCTTTTTCGTCTGCTTTCGACTCAATCGTTTTTGTTTTTGGTTTTCGTGCGTAGTTGTAAACCGACTGTCGTAAAAAACTAGAAGAAAGAATTACAAATCCTGAACTAAGAATAAAGAAATTGATAAAATGCGTAAAAAACAAGACTTTAACTTTTTATATCGATCTTTGATACAAATAACTAAGTATATGTTATTAATTTATATGTATAGTTATTTTTATTAGAATGTCGTTGAGTCACCTCTTTTTGTAAAACCGGTTTGCGGTAGGTTAAGCATTGCTGGGCGATAAAGTCGAAAATGGAGGGCTACGTCCGGTAAACAATGTTGCGGTTATAATAGTATTAATAATATTTTTATAACTACAATAATTTCGGGGTTTTTGAGTATACAGCAATCTCAGGTCTAGTTATGCCGTTCATGAAAGGTCGTGCCCCGGTGCGCCGGACCATCGATTATTTGGAAAAAGGGGGCCTCATATTCAAAAAGAACATTCAAATAATGACCATTCATTATAATACAGCTCATGATCCCAGCAAAGGTGCCTAGTAAGTAAAATTTTAATATATATATATATATATATATATATATATATATATATATATCATTGAATTTCTTTTGTTTTTATTCCAAATGATGCACGTGTTGATGAATTGTTCAATAATGTCTTAATTTCCTCAAAATACACACCTCTTTCTCTTTGTTTATTTACTACTCGCATAGTACCCGTAAAAAACAATCCCACAACCCGAATTAGTTATATGCGGAAAAAAATCGGCATATCTGTTAAGTGTAATATGTGTGCTTCTCGATCTTCTGGGTGAGATTAGAGTGTAGTATATGTTCTTTCTCAGTCGTGTTCCCAACTTGTGCCGTGTTTTGGGCGAGTTTTTTTTTTTTTTTTTTGCGGGGGTCTTCTTTTTTTTTTTTTTTTTTATCGTGTTAAGTAAAATGTGGTGTTCTAACTTTGTGACAGTACCTCACCATACCAAATAGGAAGTGTCATAGTAGACTAAAGCCTGAGTGTTTTTTCGCTTTGTGGTCGCTGTGACCTGGGCTTTTTTTTTGGCCTTGCCATGTGCAAAGTCATGGAGACCCGTTGTTAAAAAAGCAACACTTGTTGCATACTACAACCGAAAGCAGAGATGCTGATAAGTACGCGTCCTGCGTACTTATCTAAAAGGACGCAGTAAAATCATATCCATGCGTCCCAGTGTTTTTCGTTTTTCTTCCCTCATCATTTCAAGCTAACTGTAAATACATTTTAATAGTTTCTTAGAAATGAATTACACAGGATAGGTTACAAAGTAGGAGTTAGACGGCTTTAGCTGGGACCCATAAATTTTCCCGGGGACTCATTCAAAGCAATTACGTGCATCCCAGGACGCACTTATTCAAAAAGCGATTATTTCCTAGTTGAGTAACATGAGTGACCCAGAAAAAAACAGAACCCAAATTATTTATTTTCCCATTAAATTAACCTTAAGCCCTAACCTTTGTTGGACTTAAACTTTTAAAAAAATAATAAAATTAACAGTTTTATTACAAAATTTGTGGGTTCTGTTTTTTCTGGGTCACCCTGTAATATTATGTTACTCAACACGGAGGGGGTAGGGTTTATTGTTGGGGTTTAGGGTTAGTTTAACTCTTAACATCCTGTTGAGAATTTTCGAAATCCAGAGCCCAATTCCTATAACCATTTATCAAAAATGGGTAAATATGGCCATATCATTAAAAGTTACCTGTTATTTCCTTTAAATCAAAGATTTCTAAATATGTTTAATATTACATTTAAACAAAGGCTATAATTTGGGGCAGATTAGGAAAATGAATGTGACTTCCGGCCAGGTGGAATGGGGTGGTATAGGACGTTAAAAGTTAATGGGGAAAAAAAAAATAATAATTTGGGTTCTGTTTTTTCTGGGTCACCATATCATGTTACTCAACTAGGAAATAACCCAAAAAGCTATCAGCATCATTGCACTACAAGCTTCTTCATGACACTGGTTGCAGTGATGAGGCAATTTGTAATATTCATCCACATACATTATGTGTATTGTATCCCATTCTACCTGCTAGATCAGAGTGCAGTATCTCTGAACCCATAGAAATCAGACACTTTTTAAAAAATTATCGTATATAAAAAAAAAAAAAAGCTAATGGAAGCGCATAGTGTAATGGTTAAAGTCATGGGAAATTGACTCGTCGCCCCGAGTTCAAATCCTGGATGTGGTAATTGCATTTCACTTAGCGCTAATACCCTTGGGAAAGGTATGAATCCTACTCTCCCTCCAGCTATGGGTAAATAGTAGGGCAGACTGAGCTCTTTAACCTTGGTCTAAGAGAACCGCTCTAGGAGAAAGAAAACTCTGGATTCAAATCTGTTGAACTCCGCTAAAGAAATTGACCTTGTGTCACATCCTGCTCGTGCGGAGGGGTTGGTAAATATATATATATACATTGGCAATTAGTTGGTTGGTTGGATTTTATGCCATGTTAACCCTTGTTGGGTCATTTTATGCTGAAGACATTTTTGTTTTATTCATTCTTGATGGGTACTCAATTAAGAAAATGACCTTGTGTCACATCCTGCTCGTGCGGAGGGGTTGGTAAATATATATATAAAAAAAGCAAAATTCGAAGAATATGAAATTTGATATAACCAGAAATTTACATTATTTAAAGTTGTTTTTTTTTTTTATTTATTTAAAACTTTAAAAATAAAATAATTGTTTTATTTCTAAGTAAATCTTGTTTTGATTTTTTCTCTCTCTATCAAAAAGACATTTTACGTGATGCCGTACTAGCAAACATTTCTGTGCATATGTCAGCTAGTTCGCTGTGTAGCGGCCGCCCCAATATGCTGGTCTGGATAAATGTGAAGGCATGACAATTCTTACTGATGTAATTAATTTTATTCAATTAACACCGTGAAACTGTAAGAAAACAAATAACATTTAATAACAGCGAATACAACAATAAGAACAATTCAAAAGAATCTCAAAATACAGAAACTTCAACAAATAGACATATCAAGAGATAGAAACTCACAGCTTGTTCCTTCATTCCGACCAGCCTGGCAGCGTTAATCTAACTAAAGGTCCCCTTTCCACTTTTTGGTTAGGGTTCATACACCGCAGAAACTAGTGCTCTGCACCAAATGCTGTTAACTCTTAAACTACCCTAAATTTAATACTCTTGGTGGTAGTTACTTTATACAAACAAAAATATTCATACAAAAATAAAACTATTAAACTGGTCAGTTTTTAGCGGCAGCTACACGCTGTACCATATCAAGTAAGCATACACCATACCAAAAAAAGGACAACCAGTCAAATAGATCTATTTGAAATGGTGTTTAGGATGACTTTGATAGTATGGTTTGGATTCTTTTGTTAAATGACATATAAACCTTCATGGATTATTTAATGCCAAAACCATCCATATAGAACAAGTGGTACTATTTAGCCTATAGCTGAGGGGGGATGAGAGGGTTCATACATTTCCCACCCATAGGTATTAGTCCAAAAGTAAACGTAATAGGGTGACTTGAGTTCAAACTCACTACTATCTCACAGTCCAGCATGTTAATTATTACACCCCAAGGACACCCCAGAAGAATGATTTTGAACTTTATTAATATATTGGCTCTTAAAACATTCATATAACAACTAAATATTAAGTGTTTACCTGTTTAAAATCATTGTGAACTTTATTAATACATTGGCTCTTAAAACATTGATATTGCAACTAGATATGAAGTGTTTACCTGTTTAAAATCATTGTGAATTTTATTAATACATTGGCTCTGTTTTAAGAGCCAATGTATTAATAAAGTTCACAATCATATTACAACTAAGTATGATACATTTTTGTACCATATATAAATGGAGATTGTAATTGACAACTGAATTCAGCATAAAATAATAAAACAAGCTGTAAAACTAATCAACCATATAAAAAATATAGCAAATTATAAGTATTAGATAGGAATACTTGAAACCATATAACTATAATCGTTCCTTGAAGATGGAATTGTTTTCAAATGATTATCTCTATTAATAAGAATAATTAATTAAAACCTAATGCAACACCACTTTGTCAGCTGGGGCTGTACAATACATTGCTGCACCTCTGCTGAGGAGTAAGACACATACCCCTGCTCCAGTGGGGCTACCATAATTATATTGTAATAGCCAAAAAACAAACTATATATATATATATATATATATATATATATATATATATATATCTCATTAATGTGTATGATTGGTACTAGTATACTAGAAAAAGTAATAGTAATCCAATGTACAGTGTTATTAGAAGAGTGCTCAATATCTGTGATAGAGCGTTGATAGTTGATATCAACTATATATATATAATGCCTATAATTTCCCGCCTATCCTCCTTCCACTATTCCCCTTTCCTTCTCACAAACTTGTGACCCCCCTCCCACAAAATCTCTACTGCATCATTCGTTCGAACTACTACCAATTGCTACTACCTCCCACTACCAATTCCTACGCTAATGCTCGTTTTCTTTAAAAACAAGACACCACGAAACATACCATCAGTTTCCAACCTGAAGATGGCAGATCGACATGCCGAAAGCGCTCGTAGAAACACCTTTGGTGGATTGCTACACCAGTTCCACCCTTACACCAAAAAGATGGCCAGACACCTTGAACGGATTGAACAGAAACTCGTACGACAGGAATTGTCACTCGAGTTCAACCAAACATATGTGTGTGTGTGTGTGTGTGTGTGTGTGTGTGTGTGTGTGTTGAGGGTTATCATAGTGATCACCACGATGACAATGGATGGAAGACTAAGGAGGAATGAAAGGAATAGAGAGAAAAAAAAATTGTTTATTGATAAAACAAGGGCCCTTTCGTCCGGTGCTTTTCAAGTTTTACACACGGAATCGATTAAAAGTCAAGTTATAAATTAATTACAACATGAATGGATATGGAATAAGGACTAAGGAATAGGTTTGACAAGAGGGGGGGGGGCGAAAATAAAACTAAGAAAACCCCCATCAAGTCACACCAGACCCAAGCCGCTCATATATATATATATATAGCTGCCCATATATATATTGTATAGTGTTTAACTATCCTGCTAGAGGTCACGGTTTCGATTCCTGTCGGAGGGGAGTCGTTAGTATATATCGCTGATGAGACTTAATGAAGTTGAAACAGTCTGTACGATATTCTACACACCGAGTGATTCTTTGCGGGATTCACTTGTCATTATTATTATCTTCTATAATTATCGAATTTATGCGATATTCGCATTGTAATTGCCTTCAAGCAAAAATATAAATATTATCGACAATGCTTCTAAAAAAATAAACAAACATCAAAAAAAAAAAAAAATCTTTTATATATATATATATATAGTGAAGCTGATAGCTTTTTGATTTAGTGCGTCCTGGGACACACATATTTGCTTTGAATGAATCCTTGGGGAAATTTATGGGTTCCAACTAAAGCCGTCTAACTCCTACCTTGTAACCTATCCTGTGTAATTCATTTCTAAGAAACTATTGAAATGTATTTACAGTTAGCTTGAAATGGTGGGGGAAGAAAAACCCTGGGATGCATGGATATGATTTTACTGCGTCCTTTTAGATTTTTGTGCATCAGGGACGCAGGACACGTACCTATCAGAATCTCTGCATCTTAATATATTTATTCAGTTGAATGTTGAATTTTAGTTTCCTTCAGTACAGCTGTTTTGAATTTAGCATACTTTAGTATCTCGGCTAATAGGGCAGTTTTTTTTAATGTGACAAAAAGAAAAATGTTGCCTTACAACTACTTCTGGGTCATCTCCAAATATTTATATTTCACTTTAATTTTTTCCCTTGCTCTCCAGTATATTGTATTTATCATAACATTACTGTGCACAGCAGACCATAACACCATTCAACACAGTCTTTTATATTCTAATCTTGGTAATTTTCACCTTTAGTTGTCAAAATTCCTAGCAAATAAGGCAATTAGAGTAACCTCCTTTGACTTTCACTTTGAACTAAGGCGGTAGCTATTTTGAAAGTCTCCGTGCGAAATAAACAAATCTTAGAAACTTTTTCGAAAACAATACAACTGCATGCTTTAACATAAAAATATCATAAAATGTGTTCTTAATAACAATTAAGTTAATTTCAGATAATTTTATGCTCGGAATTTAGCCAACTGACTTTCACTTTGAAACAAGACAGTAGCCATTTTGAATGTGTCCGTGAGAAATATACAAATCTTAGAATCGTTTCAAAAACAATACAAGTGCATGCTTTAACACAGAAATATCATAAAATGTGTTCTTAATAACAATTAAGTTCATTTCAGATAATGCGCACGCACAATTTTATGCTAGGAATTTCAACAACTAAAGGTGAAAATTACCCTAATCTCATCCAGTTTATTAAATATACAGTCAAAATTTGACTGCCGAATTTTAGACAAATTCGGCAAGATCGGATCCCCTCAGGTACAAGAAATATTTTAGAAGTTCTATCTGGCCAAATGTAAAATTGATGTGAAAAGATGGTGAGATTATTAACAGACATAGACTAAATTGGTGCCACATCATTCACTTGGTAACCCAAAATTTCAAAGATGAATGCATTCAATATATCTCCTTCAAATGTTCCATCTGCAAGGGTGAGCATGTCCCAAAGGTTTATATTTACCAGCAACGTGTCTGCAATTTATGCCAAAAACTGTCTGTTTTTTTTGCTTACATCTTTTAATATCCAACATTCCTTGAGTATTGGTTTGGAGAGGACAGGGGATATGTGGTATAAGTAAGTAAAGTCGTCGGGGCGACCTAATGTCGGTATCAGCCAATCAGCGAGGGAGTCTATCCCCTTTTCCCTAGCGCCAGACCAAGGAGATTGTTTTTTGCGTCTGAGGTGGAGCGCGCCACACCTACCATCAGCTCCTTACTTTACCGCATGGATCCCTGCGCTACTCATACGCTGAGTTGGCGAGGACCGGGATCGAACTAGGAACCTTGTGGTTTCTAACCGAACGCTCTACCAACTGAGCTAACCCGGCCCCTGCGATATATTGATGAAAGTAGTTTCATGAATGAATGCACTCTCTATACATCTTCACAGAAACTAATTGTGTTGTTTCTTCTATGAGAAATGTGTCAAATCTATGGTCATAAGTGTTCCTGTGGTGTACTAAATGGCATTAAATGTGTTCATTTTCATATATAACTGTTACAAAAAATAATCAATGTTCAGAGATGCTGATAGGTACGCATCCTGCGTCCCTGACATACAAAAATCTAAAAGGACACAGTAAAATCATATCCATGCATCCCAGGGTTGTTTTTTTCTTCCCTCACCATTTAAAGGTAACTGTAAATACATTTCAATAGTTTATTAGAAATGAATTACACAGGATAGGTTACAAGGTAGGGGTTAGACGGCTTTAGTTGTTTCCCTAGATCATAAATAAAAAAAACCTACAATTTAGTTGGGACCCAAAAATTTTCTCGGGGACACATTCAAAGCAAATATGTGTGTCTCGGGACGCACTAAATCAAAAAGCTATCAGCATCACTGTGTGTGTATATATATATATATATATATATATATATATATATTACTGTATCGGTTAACTTTTGGTCCTTATCTATTAAAATTATTTTCTTTCATTTTTTGCTTACATCTTTTTAATATCCAACATTCCTTGAGTATTGGTTTGGAGAGGACAGGGGATATGTGGTTTAAACCTGGCGATATATTGATGAAAGTAGTTTCATGAATGAATGCACTCTCTATACATCTTCACAGAAACTAATTGTGTTGTTTCTTCTATGAGAAATGTGTCAAATCTATGGTCATAAGTGTTCCTGTGGTGTACTAAATGGCATTAAATGTGTTCATTTTCATATATAACTGTTACAAAAAATAATCAATGTTAATATTTTGGCCACTCCTCTCTCTTCCCAAGGACAATTTGTGTGTGAGTCTCTCTCTCTCTCTCTCTCTCTCTCTCTCTCTCTCTCTCTCTCTTCACTCTCTCTCTTCTTTCACTCTCTTTCTTTCACTCTCTTTCTCTTTCTTTCACTCTCTCTCTCTCTCTTTCTTTCACTCTCTCTCTCTTTCTTTCACTCTCTTTTTCTTTCTCTCTCTCTCTCTCTTTCTTTCTCTTTCTTTCTTTCTTTCTTTCTCTCTCTCTCTCTCTCTCTTTCTTTCACTCTCTTTCTTTCTCTTTCTTTCACTCTCTCTCTTTCTTTCTCTTTCTTTCACTCTCTCTCTCTTTCTTTCTTTCACTCTCTCTTTCTTTCTTTCTCTCTTTTCTCTTTCTCTCTCTCTCTCTCTCTCTCTCTCTCTCTCTCTCTCTTTCTTTCTTCTCTATCTCTCTCTCTCTCTCTCTCTTTCTCTCTCTCTTTATTTACATAATATTTAAGAAGCAAAAACTTGTTTTATTAAATCGTAACAGATTTCTCTTTTTGCTATTTTCATTTGCTTGATATTTTATGTCTAATTAACTAAAGTCTCTATTGTTTTTCTTGCTAATGATTGAATCTGCTGAGGTTGGCCATACAGCACACCTATTTTTAGAATCTGGCATAAGCTGTGAAAGATTAAGATAAATTAACAAAGATGTTATATTCATTTGAAGATGTCATGTATTTTCAGAACATGTGTAATTTGTGTTTTTCTTACACAGTCGTATTTGAGTTGCATCACTGATATTTTCTTTCTTTGGGTGACCACTTAAGCAACAGCAGGTACTGTAAGCAACCCGAGTCCTTTCTTTATGAAAATAACGATTCAGCTTTAAATGATCAAAAAAGGGTTGATATGCTGTAAAACAAAAACCACCAATTTTAGTAAGTTAAGCAGTGATGAGCCTGTTCAATACTTAATTGGGTGACCACCTAAGTAACAGCAGGTACTGTAAGCAACCCAAGTCCTTTCTTTATGAAAATGACAATTCAGCATTAAATGATCAAAAAAGGGTTGATATGCCGTAAAACAAAACCACCAACCATTTTAGTCAGTTAAGCAGTGATGAGCCTGTTCAATACTTAATTGGGTGACCACCTAAGTAACAGCAGGTACTGTAAGCAACGCAAGTCCTTTCTTTATGAAAATGACTTGATTCAGCATTAAATGGCCTGAAAAGGGTTGATATGCCATAAAACAAAACCACCAACCATTTTAGTTAAGCAGTGATGAGCCTGTTCAATACTTAATTGGGTGACCACTTAAGCAAAAGCAGGTACTGTAAGCAACGCAAGTCCTTTCTTTATGAAAATGACTTGATTCAGCAGTAAATCACCAAATAAAGGTAGCTAGGGTGACGTGGGGGTTCATACCTTTCCCAAGGGTATTAGTCTGAAAATTAACATAATAGCATGACTGGAGTTCGAACACGCTTATTACGATGTTGCAGTCCAGCACCTTATCCACTATGCCACAGGTAATCGCTCTATTATAGAAATGATAATAAATTGACACTATTCAGTTAAATAACAATATAAAGCAAATTAACTGATTTAGAATTAGGCATCATATATTTTGTTGATACTTTATCAGTGATGCTGATAGCTTTTGTTATATACACAAATATAGATATCTCCCAATTCACTAATTCAACAATTCAATTCACCCACACACTGCAATAAAGAGAATGCCAACCAGATGTAAATAGGCCGAGGTGTTAAATCAAATGACGAAATTTCGTCTTTGCGCACCTAGGCTCAGCGCATGGGACAATCTTAGAATTAAAAAATGAAATTATAAATAAAACTCTCATTTTCATCCAATCTAAATCATTCCCGGCAGAAATAAAAAAGGGTTGAGTTGATCCAATTTCGGATCACGACAACCTATATAAGTCGGCTTTGAAGAGACAACAGCAGAGATATCCTGGCAACAGCGCCGAGAACATCAACAAAGGCCGACCTTGCAAAACGAAACGTACATCACAAGGTGGCGGACTTACATCTTTTACCTACCCCCTAACCAAAAATCTGACCGACCGGCAGTTAAAGGGGCGAACAATTCCACATCATACAACAACAAGACGACGCCAACTATCATACACGATACAAACCCACTATAGACTTCAGACTACTAAAACACAAGACTCTGCCCACCTAACCAACATCTAACTACTATCACTGGTTCATCTGCCCACATCACCGCCTCCATTCCAACTGACTGGCCACTGGACCCTTCACTGACTTTATTATTCTTGTCACAAGTATCACCAAAATCAGACCTTCTCTTTTAAATTCACTTTTAGCATTTCCTCGCCTTTGATGTTCCTTTTTCCAATACAATTGATAAAACATAAAATCTGTGTTTGTTTTTCCTTGCCACCATACGCTTGCTACTAACCCTGTTTATAACACTTTTTAACTCTTAATGTCCTATACCCCTCATTCCACTCGGCCAGAAATCGCATTCATTTTCCTAATCTGCCCCAAATGATAGCCTTTGTTTTAATGTAATATTAAACATATTTAGAAGTCTTTGATTTAAGGGAAATAACAGGTAACTTTAGATGCAAAGGTCATTTTTAGCCATTTTTGAATATATGCTTATAGGAATGCTCTGGACTTAGAAAATTCTCAACAGGATGTTAAGAGTTAATTTAGTGCATCCTGGGACGCACACATTTGATTTGAAGGAGTCCCTGGGAAATTTGATGGGTCCGAACTAAAATTTCTTCATAAATTGTGAGCTTTTTATTTATGAACTGGGGAAAGGGATCCGGAAATTTTTGTTTGATGAAACAACTAAAGCCATCTAACCCCTACCTTGTACCCTGTCCTTTGTAATTAATTTCTAAGAAAATATTGAAATACATTTAAAGTTAGCTTAAAATGGTGTGGGAAGAAAACAAAACAGGAGAATTTACAGCAGGATTGAACAATACCCAAGTTATGGACAAGGCTAGAAATTCTCTCAGATGTTGGCAGTGGAAATTTCCTGTAAAAAAAAAAGAACTCGCATCCCTGAACTGTTACAGGCTGGGTGTGAGCAATGTATCAGGATTTTTTTATGGAAAAATTGCATCCATAGGTGCATCTCTTGTATACATAGATACAATTTTACTGCGTACTTGTAGATTTTTATGCATCCCAGTGATGCTGATAGCTTTTTAATTTAGTGCATCCTGAGATTTGAATGAGTCCCCAGGAAATTTGATGGGTCCCAACTAAAGTTTCTTAATAAATTATAGAGTTTTTATCTATGAACAACTAAAGCTGTCTAACCCCTACGTTGTACCCATACAGTATAATTCATTTCCAAGAAAATCTTGAAATGTATTTACAGTTAGCTGGAAATGGTGGGGGAAGAAAAAACGCTAGGACACATGGATACGATTTTTCTGTGTTAGTGACACAGGACGTGTCCCTATCAGCATCTCTGTATCCGGTACATGTCCTGTGTCCCTGTCAGCATCTCTGTATCCGGTACATGTCCTGTGTCCCTGTCAGCATCTCTGTATCCGGTACATGTCCTGTGTCCTGTCAGCATCTCTGTATCCGGTACATGTCCTGTGTCCCTGTCAGCATCTCTTTATCCGGTACACGTCCTGCGTCCCTGTCAGCATCTCTGGTGTCTCCCTCTATTAAGTGATAATAAATAAATTATTGATACTATTCAGATAACAATATAAAGCACATATATAACTGATATAGAATTATGCATCATATATTTTATAAATACTTTATAACAATGTCTTTTATTCTTACTAGCAATTATATACACCTTCAGGGTGCAAGTATTTAAGTTTTAATGTAATAAAATATTATATTAAATTAGAAAGGATAATGAAACTAAATAAGAATGCAGATAAAAAGATTTTAAACAGAGGGGAGTATAATCCAAAAATAGAACAACTGAAACTTATTCTTCCTTCACTTCTGTCTTTCATTGATAAATTTTCCTAATTCAACTATTTAGTTAAAATAGGAAGTAAAGAATAAAATTACAGTTATTTCTTCTTGTTAATGGATTTCTTTTAGGATTTATCCCCAAGATTTTTGCTCATATTCATTAAGATAAACCAAACAATTAGAAATCAATAATACTAAACATATTTATTAAAATCAAATTTTTAATATCAATATGCAAATTAGTCTCCCCATTCACACTGTAAACCACTATTTTGTTGTATATATAAATACAATTGAATGTTATTAGTATGAAGATATGGTCAACAGTATTAATAATGTAAAACAATTTTATTAATAATTGAGATTTAAAAAAATTAATAATCATGGAGAATGTGACGTAAATAACTAAGGGAATTGTTACTTGAGTAGTAATATAGTTTCGGTTATAGACAGAAAAAGCCACAATCTCCATTATAATAAGATTTTTATTTTATTTTTTAATTTTTAATTTTAATTTTTTTCTTCTTCAGCCTTTTCCAGTTCTGGCACATTCCACAGATGCAATACAAGAATCCTCATATGCAGATCCTGACTTTTAAGAACATGACGCCTACACCATTCATCCAATTTTTCATGGGTTAGTCTCTCTTACGGATTTATACAGATGAAATGGTTCTGCCTGATTAAAACCGGCCAATTTTATCCCTGAGCAGCGGGTATTTGTGCCTCTACCTAGAAGTACATATACCCAAGCAGCCTGAATTCTGGCCAAGGAATTCCTACTTTACAATTACTTATAAAATGATGTAATTTGTTATTGAACATCTTGTAAAGATATTAAATAGCAGATTACTACAAATTACATTTTCAGCTATTTTTCAAACAGGTGTGGGGGGTGCTCTGAGTTTGCAATAAATAAATTTACCTTTACTCTTAGAATACACGGACTGCACCTCTGCAGAGGGGTAAGACTCTGCCAATAGAGCCACCTGTTGGCTGTGGGTGGCGACCCATGATGCTTAAGGATGGAACCCAGGTGGCTAAGCAGTCCATGACGTGCAACATTCCACTTTGGTCCTTACTTGGGCTAGACGGGCGGTCGGAGAGACCCCTTCCAGTCAATCGCTTAGCTTTAAATGCGAGGGAGTCTATTCCCTTTTCTCTAGTGCTACACCAGGGAGATTTTTTGTATCTGAGGTAGAGCGTCACACCTACCATCAGCTCCCCACTTCAGCACACTGACCCAAGCTGTGCTACTCATTCACTGAGTTGGGGAATTAGTAACGAACCCAAAACCTTTTGTACAACATCAAGTTACAAATCTTTTAATTTTAAAGCCAATACACGGACTGCACCTCTGCAGAGGGGTAAGACTCCCCCAATGGAGCCACCTGTTGGCTGTGGGTGGCGACCTATGATGCTTAAGGATGGAACCCAGGTGGCTGAGCAGTCCATGATATGTAACATTCCACTTTGGTCCTTACTTCGGCTAGACTGGCGGTCAGAGAGACCCCCTCCAATCGATCAGCTGGCCATTTCAAACCCTAGCACCTATATGATTGCTCCAACCCTTGTTATCATTTGAGTGCTAGAAGGTGGTAACGGAGAGTCTTCATGTCCTGGGAATGATGTTAAATTCTATCTGATGGTGAGATTCCTGTTTTGGAAGTTTGGGGAATGTGGAGCACCCCTTCATCACCATTACTCCCAGGTTCACTCTGAACCATAGTGGTAGTACCTGTTAGGGTCCCATCTATGGGTTAAATGATAAAATGTTTTGATAAAAAAAAATTGATTATCCATCAAGAATGAATTTATTTAAAAACTTTGTCAGCATTAAATGACCCACTGAGGTTGATATGCCGTAAAACAAAACAAACCAAACCTACTGTCATGCCTTTACTCTTAAGATTGGCCAGAATAGCACCGAATTGCAATAGTTGTTACATATTTACTTATGGAAATACATACCGTAATGGTTAGAGTCGTAGGAGATGGACTCGTCGACCCGAGTTCAAATCCTAGACGAGGCTGTCTACATTTAACAGTGCTAATACCCTTGGGAAAGGTATGCATCTACCTGCTCTCCCTCCAGCTATGGGTAAATAGCAGGACAGACTGGGCTCTTTAACCTTGGTTAGGCAACCAGTCTAGGAAAAGGAAAACTCTGAATTCAAACCTGTTAAACTCTGCCTAAAAGATTGACCTTGTGTCACATCCTGCTCATGCAGAGGGGTTGGTAAATATGTTCATACTCTGTTACTTTATTAGTTTCTTTTGGTTAATGTCATATCAACCTTTATGGCTTATTTAATGCTAAAACCATCCTTGCAGAAGAACAGTAGTACAATAAAAGAGCACCCCAGCAATATCTTACAATACCACCAGACTTTGGTTTTCTGTCAATTCATATGATCCTAGAAGTACCAGTAAAGTAGATGGAGTGGTCTATTGTTGGTATCAGCCAGACAGTGGCTTTTCACTAGTACTTGGCCAGGGAGATTCTAGTTAAATTTCTAATGTTGCTTTATCGCGTGTCTTTCTAATTTAATCAAAAGCCATGTCTCGAACAACCCTGAGGTCATTACCCATTAATCAAACCTAGATGACCCAACAGGGTTTTCCTGCGACCATTTTAAACTATACCTGTCAATAATAGATTCCACCAATCTATTATGTAACTCTACCACAGTCAGTAGAGCATCCGCCTTGGAACCACAAGGTTCTAGGTTCGATATCAGCCCTCACCAACTCAGCACCTGTGTAGCACAACTTTGTTCTGTGTAGTAAAGTGGGGAGTTGATGTTAGGGGTGGTGCTCCCTCTCAGATGCAAAAACAATTTTTGGGTCTAGTGATAGTGAAAAGGGGATAGACTTCCTTGCTACCCAGCTGATACCAACAATAGGCCACTCTACTTACCAATTGACAGTGAAATTTAAAATTAATGAATTAAAACCATTTTGTGTTAGCTTTGGAAAAGGCATGAGTCTATCTATTCTTCCACCCTCCCCAGCTATGGGAAAATAACAGGGCAGATAGCACTGATTTAGTAAGACAATCACTCAAAGAGAAGGAAGAACTCTGAATTTAAAGACTGAGTGTTCAGAGGATCTGTGGCACCACTGATACTCCAGTTAAATCCTACTTAACGGACATAAATTCCACCATCACCGAAAGGAGAAAAAAATACTAAAAATCAGGGAATTAACCAAATTTAATGAAATATTCAGTGTTGATATATTAATGAAAAAAAGATATAATACACCATTTATTTAATTTAAAAACTTTTACATTTTTTTAGGTCGGTTAACTTTGAACCACGTATCTTTAAGAATCTGTGTTACGCCTCAAAGATATGTAGTTCAAAGTTAACTGACCTGAAAAAATGTAAGAGTTTTCAAATAAAATAACTGGTGCATTATATTGTTTATTCATTAATATATCAACACTGAAAATTTCATTAAATTCAGTTTATTCCTTCATTTTTAGTATTTTTTTTCTTTCTGCAGGGTGACATACGATGGTGGAATTTATGTCCGTTAAGTAGGATTTAACTGATACTCCATTCTTCTGTTATCAACTTATTTAAAAAGTGTCACTGTTCTTAGACGAAACTTGCCATGTCAGCTGGGATTAGAATACACTGACTGCAACCTATGCAGATGTTATATATACTATCAAAATAAAAAAAAACGCCCTCTGGGCGATGTAAAAATGATTTTTTGAAAGATATTGCCTGAGGGTGTGGGATTTAAATATTTATTGTCAGAAATGTTGTACCCTAAGTAAGTAAGATCATCAAATTCATTAAAGGAGTAAAAAATAAAACAATTTGAAATGGAAACTTTGTTCTGATAACTTGAATATATATTAAAATAAAACAAACTTTATATAAATATATAATACTGGGCATATATTTATTAAAACTTGTTTTAAAATAAACAATGAGGATCGTCTAATGTTGCATGCTCAAATTTTGAGTGTATTTTTTCTATGTTATGACGATTTTGGGTAATGTGATGTAAGCAGTGACGTAGTTTCTGTTACAGACAAAAACCGGAAGCGAATCTCCATTATTAATAGATTTACCAACCTCTCCACACGAGCAGGATGTGACACAAGGTCAACTTCTTAAACGGAGTTCAACAGGTTTGAATTCAGAGTTTTCCTTCTCCTAGACCCGTTGCCTAACTATTTACTCATAGCTGGAGGGAGAGTAGGATTCATACCTTTCCCAAGGGTATTAGCACTAAGTGAAATGCAATTACTATGTCCAGGATTTGAACTCATGGAGACGAGTCCGTTTCCCATGACTTTAACCATTACACCATGCATGATGTTATATAGTCATATATATCCACATCATACGTCGGGTATATAATATAAAGAGAGACAGATAGATATATTAGATGATATGTGGTCTTTCTTACTTTACATTCTACCTCAGCTGCCATCTTATCTGGTGATCTGTTGGGCTTCTATTAAGGGTTGGTTTTCTTCATGCTGGGCTGGACATTTCTTGTTTTAACATTTAATTAACAACAAGACATCAAGTTCTTTATAATAAAGTTTTATTTCCCCCAGCACATTTGATTCTGCTGCAGGGAGACCGACTCATCAGAGCTGACAATCGCATCTGCACTCCTTCAAAATCAGGTCGCATCTGACTAACGAAAAATTATTTTCATGGTGCCTAATAATGTGCCTTCAAGGGGTCAAGGCTATTAACGAGTAACTTTCCATAAGACCCCGTCATTTTAAATTAATGGACCCTAATTCAAAATTCTAACTACAGGTACATTCATAATTTATGGATGCTCATAAATTATGTAATACAGAGAAGAAACCTCAAAGGAGAGTGTCTGTAAGATCTTCTCCAAATGGTTGTAAACTTAAATGATGGTTTCATAACCAGTACTTGTAGTTGCATCTCACTGCCAACTGAGTAACCCCATAGGAGAGTGCCTGTAAGGTCTTCACTAAATGGTTGTCAACTTAGATTAAGGTTACATAACCAGTACTTGTAGTTGCATCTCACTGCCAACTGAGTAACCCCATAGGAGAGTGTCTGTAAGGTCTTCACTAAATGGTTGTCAACTTAGATCAAGGTTACATAACCAGTACTTGATATATTCAATGTGGCTAGACTCTCCCTGGACAGACCTTGTACATAAGGCAGAAATAACGACAGCTTATTTATGTGCACAAGAAAGTGCCCGAGTTATTTGGCAAATAGTTTTACTTTTAATAAACTCCCAGCTGATGATATTTGCACTCTTGGGACTTTAGAAGCCAGCTGCATTTGCTTCTTTCCACTCCTAATATTGACATTTCCCAGAATGCATTGCTTTTATTCATAGTTTTTTTTTATGGAGTGCATTTAAATATTCCACCATTAGGATAAGTCTGTTGTATTGATCTAGTTACAAAGACATTAACCAGTTGAATAAAAAAAATACTTACAAGATATAACATTTAATCATGAATACTGTTAAACAAAAACTAACTATTTTAATTGATTTCTTGAAAATGATGAGCAAGGTTACTCGCCAATGCCTGGTATAATTAAAAGCAATGTAAGCAACGTCTGCAGAGTGGCCTACCAGCCAAGCAGTGAAACCGGTTAGATTGTTTTTTACTGAGGTGGAGTGCCACACCTACCGTCAGTTTCCAGGTACTTTACTGCACAGATCAGCATAAAATCACTATCATAAATATCAGTAGTTATGATCATGATGTAAATAATATATATATATATATATATATATATATATATCCCCCCCAGTTTAGCTCAGTTGGTATAGCGTTCGGCTAGGAATCACAAGTTTCCTGATTTGATACCGGCCCTCGCCAACTCAACGTATGAGTAGCACAGGGATCTGTGCGGTAAAGTAAGGAGCTGGTGGTAGGTGTGGCACTCCGCTTCAGACGCCAAAAACAATCTCCTTGGTCTAGCACTATTGAAAAGGGGGTAGACTCCCTCGCTGTCTGGCTGATATCGACATTAGGCCGCCCCGACGACTTTACTTACTATATATATGAGTTGAAAATGGGAGAGAATCCGACGGTATGTTGAAATGAAAAATAAAGGAAGGAAAATGTTGAATGGATAAAATAGGACTTATTTTATTTTATTTTACTGACACGTGTTTCGGCCAGGAGCTTATCTATGTATACATGTATTCTATCTATTATTATTTCAAATACAAAATGAAATAAAATAACAATTATCTGCGTTATTCGGACTATTGTCCCCATCTTCATTGTTATTTGTACAACGTTTCGGACGATATACCCTCCAGCTTTCTTCAGATATTTCTTGTTGGACTCGGGAACCTTCTCGGACTCTGGAACCTTCAAAGTTCTGTGATGGCTCCCGAATACGACAAGAAAGTTCCCGAGTTCGAAAAGAAGGTTCCCGAGTCCAACAAGAAATACCTGAAGAAGGCCGGAGGGTATATTGGCCGAAACGTTGTACAAATAACAATGAAGATGGGGACAATAGTCTGAATAACGCAGATAATACTAATCTTCAAGACTCATCTCAAACATTCAGAGAAATAAAATAACAATAATAGAAAAAACTATATATGTTGAAAGGAAAAATAAAGAAAGAAAAGAAAATGTTAAATGGATAAAATAGATTTACTAACATGTGTTTCAGCCAGGAGTTTGTTCATGTACACATGTATTCTATTTATTATTATTCTAAATATAAAATAAAATAATAATAATAGAAAATTATATAATTTTATAATTTTCTATTATTATTATTTTATATTTTAAAATGATAATAAAAAGAATACATGTGTACATGAACAAACTCCTGGCTGAAACACGTGTTAGTAAATCTATTTTATCCATTCAACATTTTATTTCCTTTATTTATTTTTCATGTTGTCAGTGTAACATGATGATGATTAGATAAAACCAATCTAACTTAACCTAGTGATTAAGTTTAAATAAGAAACTCATTTTTCCAGAGGTTTTACCCTTGTTAAAATTTAGGATTTTATGAGATTTTGAAATTTTCTTTGTGTTTAATAATGAATGAATAATCCCAATTTTTATTTGTTTTTGTAGATGATGGGAAAAAGGCCATTGTTGACGTTTACAACAAAAGCCAAACGGAAATACATGATCACGTCAAAAGAATATTCTGCAAATCTGAGTAAGTTTAATTTTTACTAGCAAAATAAAAAAAAAACACCCTCCGGGCAGTGTAAAAATTAATTTTCAAAAGATATTGTCTGATGGGGCGAGGGAGTTAAAAATTCAATGTCAGAGAGTTAGTACCATAAGTAAATGTTTTCAAAAAATATAACAGACACAGGATGTTACGATCAAAGGAAAAATGTTTATATGTCTATACTTAAGTATTTCGGTTTATGATAAACCTTCATCAGGACAATTCAAAAGAAATTTTGTAAGGGTGAAAAATGTTAAGTGTATGGTGAATGTGTGAATATAATGTTATTTACCGTTATTTTTTATAAAATTTTTCCTTTGATCGTAACATCCTGTGTCTGTTATATTTTTGAAAACATTTTCTTCACATATTGTTGGATTAATTTCCTCATCGTATTACCATAAGTAAGTAAAATTATTGAATTTATTAAAGGAGTAAAAAATATAAGACAAAAAGACAATGAAACTTAGTTCTGTCCTGCTCAAATAAAATTTGTACACAACTATTACTTATTAATTAAATAATTATTTTGAATATTTTACACATAGATTTTACACAAAATCGTATTATTTATTTGTAAACTTTCAGTTAACTTTTTGTTATTGAAAAAGGGCTGAGAATAAAAAATTGATTACAAATTTCGCAAATAATTTTTTCCTTTTAAAGTAATACAATTTTTTATTTAATTTCATAGTTTTTATAGTTTATTTATTTAAATAATACATAGTTTATTTATTATAACGTAAAGGATTCAAACGTTGAATTTTAAGGAACTAGCAGTGGCTACCCGGCGTCGCCTGGGTAGAGGGGGATTTTTTTAAAGTTAGTCCCGCAGACCCATTATTACTTAATCGTGAATTGAATCCTCGTTGGATGCCCCATTTAAATCCCTATGTAAGAAAAAATAGACCTTGCATTGATCCAGCTACTCTGAAAAGAAATGTTAATATCTACTATTTAAAATATTAAATGAAAAAAAAAATTCCATGCTGTTATTTAAATTTTATTTTTTAATTGTCTTTACGAATATAAATAAAAATCTCTATTATTTTTGCTCAAAAACCAAGCTCTGGTGATATTTAATGTGTATATATATTTACTTTGTCGTTAATTGCTTTATTTTCGAAGTTTCCTCCGGACATACACACACACACACACACACACATACACAATTGCCCTTTATGTATGTACAGATAGATAGATAGATGGCTTTTATTTATTTCATTAGTAGTAATAGTTCTTTATTCTATGTATTGATGACTTTGGTAATTGTGACGTAAGCTGTGACATAGTTTTGGTTACTGACAAATAGAGACCTAATCTCCATTATTAATAGATTTATTTATCCTCCTCGGAACTTACATATCTCTTTTATCAATACTAGCAAGAATTTATTTATATATCCTCCTCGGAACTTACAAATCTCTTTTATCAATACTAGCAAGAATTTATTTATTTATCCTCCTCGGAACTTACAAATCTCTTTTATCAATACTAGCAAGAATTTATTTATTTGCCCTCCTCGGAACTTACAAATCTCTTTTATCAATACTAGCAAGAATTTATTTATCCTCCTCGGAACTTACAAATCTCTTTTATCAACTAGCAAGAATTATTTATCCTCCTTAATCAATACTAGCAAGAATTTATTTATATATCCTCCTCGGAACTTACAAATCTCTTTTATCAATACTAGCAAGAATTTATTTATTTATCCTCCTTGGAACTTACAAATCTCTTTATCAATACTAGCAAGAATTTATTTATTTATCCTCCTTGGAACTTACAAATCTCTTTTATCAATACTAGCAAGAATTTATTTATATATCCTCCTCGGAACTTACAAATCTCTTTTATCAATACTAGCAAGAATTTATTTATTTATCCTCCTTGGAACTTACAAATCTCTTTTATCAATACTAGCAAGAATTTATTTATATATCCTCCTCGAACTTACAAATCTCTTTTATCATACTAGCAAGAATTTATTTATTTATCCTCCAACTTACAAATCTCTTTTATCAATACTAGCAAGAATTTATTTATTATCCTCCTCGGAACTTACAAATCTCTTTTATCAATACTAGCAAGAATTTATTTATTTATCCTCCTTAACTTACAAATCTCTTTTATCAATACTAGCAAGAATTTATTTATATATCCTCCTCGGAACTTACAAATCTCTTTTATCAATACTAGCAAGAATTTATTTATTTATCCTCCTTGGAACTTACAAATCTCTTTTATCAATACTAGCAAGAATTTATTTATATATCCTCCTCGGAACTTACAAATCTCTTTTATCAATACTAGCAAGAATTTATTTATTTATCCTCCTTGGAACTTACAAATCTCTTTTATCAATACTAGCAAGAATTTATTTATTATCCTCCTCGGAACTTACAAATCTCTTTTATCAATACTAGCAAGAATTTATTTATTTATCCTCCTTGGAACTTACAAATCTCTTTTATCAATACTAGCAAGAATTTATTTATTTATCCCTCCTCGGAACTTACAAATCTCTTTTATCAATACTAGCAAGAATTTATTTATATATCCTCCTCGGAACTTACAAATCTCTTTTATCAATACTAGCAAGAATTTATTTATCCTCCTCGGAACTTACAAATCTCTTTTATCAATACTAGCAAGAATTTATTTATATATCCTCCTTGGAACTTACAAATCTCTTTTATCAATACTAGCAAGAATTTATTTATTTGTCCTCCTCAGAACTTACAAATCTCTTTTATCAATATATTAATACCATCAGTTTAACTAAGTCGATAGAGCATCTCCCCAGGAATCATAAGGATCCAGGTTCGATACCGGTCCTTGCATGAGTAGCACAGCTTGGGTAATCTGATCTGTGCGACAAAGTGGGGAGTTGATGATACTCATAAGTCTACTCTTTCTTTCTTATATTTTTTCTGTATAGCATGTCCTTTCTTTATCATTAAAACGGAATGTTTCATTATTTAACTAAGGTGACAACATTCATAAGAATTCAGTAGATAATCAGAACCAGATAATCAGGATTTACACTTTTACATTTCATCTTGGATGATTTGGATGGTCTCATTTTTAACCAAAGGGTGTTGCAAGATGATAACGGCTGTACAATTTAGGAACACAAGTATTATAATTTCTTTATTGTTACTAGCAAATATATGCACCCTATGTAGGTGCAAGTATTTAAGTTTTAATGTAATAAAATATTATATTAAATTAGAAAGGATAATGAAACTAAATAAGAATGCAGATGAAAAAGATTTGAAACAGAGGTGGGTATAATCAAAAAATAAAACAACTGAAACTTACTCTTCCATCACTCCTGTCTTTCATTGCTAAATTTTCCTAATTTAACTATTTAGTTAAATAAGGAAATAAAAAGAATAGAATTACAGTTATTTCTTCTTGTTAATGGATTTATTTTAAGATTTATCTCTGAGATTTTTTCTCATTTATTAGAATAAAACAAAACAATTAGAAATCAATAATACTATGCACATATTTATTAAAATCACATTTTTAATATCAATATGCAAATTAGCCTTCAAGTTCACACTGTAAACCGCTATTTTGTTGTATATATAAATACAATTGCATGTTCTTAGTATGTAGATATGTCCAACATATCTAACTCCTGTTTCGACCGGGAGTCCAGTGAGCTTCGGACGCTGGACCTTACAAGTTAATAGCGTCGATCCCAGGGGTATCCCCCCAGTCAACACCTGCCCCCTCGATTTAAAGGTGTAGGGTTGGGTTTATTGCCCAGTGTCTGAGGTGCCCCCTTGAGGGGGAATGCCAACAGCATCAACGTATTTTTTACACCCGCCACCCATGAGTCTCGGCTCGTGAGTGGTCCCACATTAATAGGGCCTTATGCCTAACCCGTACACGTGGGGTACATGGTAAAAGGTAAATATCCTAGTATGTAGATATGGTCAACAGTCTTAATAATGTCAAACAATTTTATTAATAATTGAGGTTTGAATAAAACTGAAATCATGGCGAATATGACGTAAATAACTTATGGAATTGTGACTCGAGTAGTAATGTAGTTTCAGTTACAGACAGAAAAACACACAATCTCCATTATAATAAGATATTGCCAATGAATTCTTGTATATTTTTTTTTTCCAGAGAAACCCTTTCAGAAGAAGCTAAAGCAAAAGAACGACTGGTTCACCCTGGAAATTTTGGTTATGGTTGTTCCAGATGGTGTATTTGTGAAATCCCCGGACAGATTCCGTGCTCAGCGTACTCAATTAATAATCCTCAAATTATGGGGAAGAACTCTTGGCAGCTAGAAAAACAGAGAGAAAAAGAAGAAGAATTTTAATGTCTATTAAAAATAGCATAATATTATTTCTAATACGTGTTCTCTTCTTCAATTTGTCTACGTTTGGGTTTAATCAATTTTGGGTTTGTTTGTTTGTTTGTTTGTTTTTTTTTTGTTTTTTTGTTTTTAGGGGGGTAACTTATCGCCACCATGTTTTTTAAGCAAAAAAAAAAGTCAACGGGATGGCTTAATGTCAGTATCAGGCAAACAGCGAGGGAGTCTATCCCCTTTTCACTAGCGCTAGAGCAAGGAGATTGCTTTTGCATGTGAGGTGGAGTGCCACACCTACCATCAGCTCCTCACTTTACCGCACAGATACCTGTGCTACTCATACACTGAGTTGGCGAGGGCCGGTATCAAACCAGGAACCTTGTGATTCCTTGGCAAGTGCTCTACCAACTGAGCTAAATCGGCCAAGTACCACCATTTTTAATGAAAACTAAAATAACGTTCTACTTTTGTTATTTATTCAATGCAATATTTGGGCTGCTAGATGCTCTATATTTGGATTAACTCTTAACATCCTGTTGAGAATTTTCTAAGTACAGAGCCCAATTCCTATAACCATTTATTTAAAAAAAATGGCTAAAAATATCCCTTTCATTAAAATTCCCTGTTATTTCCCTTAAATTAAGTAAAAAAAAAATTAAAAAAAAAAAAAAAGTAAAGTTGTCGGGGTGGCCTAAAGTTGGTATCAGCCAATCAACGAGGGAGTCTATCTCCTTTTTTACTAGCGCTAGACCAAGGAGATTGTTTTGGCATCTGAGGTGGAGCGCCACACCTACCATCAGCTCCTTACTTTACCGCACAGATCCCTGTGCTACTTATACGCTGAGTTGGCGAGGGCCTGTATCGAACTAGGAACCTTGTGGTTTCTAGTCGAATATTACATTTAAACAAAGGCTATCATTTGGGGTAGCTTAGGAAAATGAATGTGACTTCCAACCTGGTGGAATAAGGTGGTATAGGAAGTTAAGAGTTAATATTTGAGAGTTTTGCAAGAAGGACATGCCATATTGATATTTACCAACCCCTCCGCACGAGCAGGATGGGACACAAGGTCAATTTCTTAAGTGGAGTTTAACAGGTTTTAATTCAGAGTTTTCCTTCTCCTAGACTGGTTACCTAGCCATGGTTCAAGAGCCCAGTCTGCCCTGCTATTTACCCATAGCTGGAGGGAGAATTGGATTCATACCTTTCCCAAGGGTATTAGCGCTATGTGAAATCTAAACAGCTTCATCCAGGAATTGAACTCGGGTCGACAAGTCCATTTCCCACGACTCCTAACCATTAGACCACGCGCCTCCAGAAGGACATGCCATATTGTGTAGCCAGATCAGAGACTCAATTCAGGATTATCTCCTCTTTGAATTCTATTGTTGCTCTCACAACTTTCCTCTTTCCCTTTCTGGTAGTATCTCTGCAAAAATAAAAAAAACAATACCAGACACTCATTCAAGATGCGACTGATGCTGCTTCGATCAGCCGTCTTCAGTTTGTCTCGGCAGTCATTCACCTGACTTCTGTTTTCATCAGGTCGATGACCCAGAGGCTCACATTTAGATGTTGTTTGTCATACAACACCAAGTCTAACGGCAGGAAGGTCTCCAAGACCCCTGGTGGTAAACTTGTGTACTTGTATGTAAAGAAATTGGGCACCACACCCAAATGTGGTGACTGCAAAAGGAAATTAAAGGGAACCACCCCTGCCAGACCCATCAGATGGATGTCTATGTCCAAGCGACATAAGAAAGTTTCCCCGATCATATGGAGGTTCCAGATGCCACCAATGTGTCAGAAACAGAATTGTCAGGTGTTAAGTATCTGGCCACCATCCTTGGCCAGTTGTAAAGAACTTAAAGTAAATAAGTGAATAAGTCCCGAGTTCTGGAATCCTCCAGTGATATAATCCTATGTTCCGTCGTCCACGAAGGCTCAAAGGCAATTCAGTGGCTAAGACCAGAACAGCCAGTATAAATAATAATAGTAGCAGCAGAGCACTGCCAGTGACTGGCCAATAGGTTGGTTACATGATTATCGCCGAGTCTATAAATAAAAATAGGCATCTAAGACACACCTTATATTTAGAAAAGTCAACATTCCTTATTGAGGAACAGAAGATCGTTGTACTCGTGTGTTTGAAGTCTGAAAATTTGTTCAACAATTTTTTTTGTTTGAACTGAAATCTCCTTGCTCTAGCGCTAGTGAAAAGGGGATAGACTCCCTCGCTGTTTGCCTGATACTGAGTCATTCCAGAATCGATGTACCACTTGTGAATAAGTATGTAAAATGAAACTAAAGACGTATCCAGATTTATTTCTCTATTTTTTGGTTCTTAACTCGTTTTTTTCTGATATAAGGTGTGTGCCAGATGTCCGCTTCTACTTATAGACTCGCCGATAACTATGTGACCAACCTATTGACCAACCACTGGCAGTATTCTGCTGCTGCTATTATTATTTATACTGGCTGTTCTGGTCATAACTACTCATAACTACTTGAGCCTTTGTGGACGACGGAACATAGGATTATATCACTGGACCTTTTGACACTACGTAGGATTCCAAAACTTAGGACTTATTCACTTACCAAAGGATTCTATAGTTCAGGACTTACTTACTTATTTACTTTAAGTTCTTTACAACTGGTCAAGGATGGCGGCCAGATACTTAATACTCTGCATTGTTCGACATCAAAGTCATTCTAGAATCGATGTTCCACTGTACTTGTGAATAAGTCTGTAAAATGAAACTAAAGTCGTATCCAGATTATAGGACATTAAGAGTTAATAAATAAATTAAGATTAAATAATGACTATTTCATATTTGATGAGTTCCATAATTTCCATTATAATAAGATGAATCATTAGAAAAAAAATCTATTATTTAACTTTACTTTTTAAAAATCAAATTCATGGTTTTTGGCTTATTGATTATCGATTAAAATTCTTTTATAACCAAAAGAACTTTTAGCTGTATCTATTTTTAAATTTTTAAAATTTTTTTTTTGTTTTTTTTTTTTTTTTGTTCAACTTTTATAGAGAATAATGATTTTGTTTTATATCTTCAAAAGATAGGCAATTCTATTTGTAAGTATTCAACAACTTTGTAATTCAATTATTGCTATATGATTGCGTTCTCAGAAAGAAAATATAACTGAATAATAACAAGAAAAGAAAAGAACAACATCAACAAAGAAATACTTTTTCTCTGAATGTTTGAGATGAGGCTTGAAGATTAGTATTATCTGCATTATTCGGACTATTGTCCCCATCTTCATTGTTATTTGTACAACGTTTCGGCTGATATACCCTCCGGCCTTCTTCAGGTATTTCTTGTCGGACTCAGGAACCTTCTCGGACTCGGGAACCTACTTTTCGAACTCTGGAACTTTCTTGTCGTAATCGGGAGCCATCATGGAACTTTGAACCTAACCCTTTATTTATTCCACGGGGGTATCCTGTTCTCATTCCGCTAACCATAGCTGGGGTAGGAGTTGTGTTAATTAATTATTTTCCTAACTGCTTTCACTCAGGATTGAATTCAGGTTCCAGAGACAACTGCTACTTAGAACTGTCTTAACCTAACTGCCTTATCCACTCGGCCAGGTGTCCAACAAGAAATACCTGAAGAAGGCCGGAGGGTATATCGGCCGAAACGTTGTACAAATAACAATGAAGATGGGGACAATAGTCCGAATAATGCAGATAATACTAAAGAAATACTTATTTAACAACATCAACAAAGAAATACTTACTAGAATCGATGTTCCACTGTACTGTGAATAAGTGTGTAAAATGAAACTAAAGACGTATCCAGATTTATTTCTCTATTTTCTTGGTTCTTAACTCTTTGCTTACCAAATTTACCTGGTATTCTTTTACCTGTATGGTGGGATATTTCAAAGTTCAAGTTGTTAAAAAGTAAAATAACCAAAAAAAATAAAGGGAGCTATTTGCAGAATTCCGTCCTGGCCTCCTGCCTTAAAAAACGTTGGCGGTGATAGCTGAAAAAAAACAACCCCACATACGAATGAAGTCCCTAGCTTTAAAAAAAAAAGTTGAAAATCGACCTATCCTACTACACATGGACACACCAGTGTAACCAACAAAAACCTACATCAATCAGCTCTGCACAGATTCTGGGGGCTGTGTGGAAGACCTGCTAGGGCCGATGACCAATAAGGATGGTTGGCGAGAACAAATTTTAATGAAATTAAATCTGGAAAAAAATAATACTGACTATATTTTAAGAAAAATCATCAGGTTTCACTGACAGCACAGATACTCATGACTCTCGCCAACCATCCTTATTGGTCATCGGCCCTAGTAGGTCTTCCACACAGCCCCCAGAATCTGTGCAGAGCTGATTGGTATAGGTTTTTATTGGTCAGTCTACACTGGTGTGTCCATGTGTAGTAGGGTAGGTCAATTTTCAACTTTTTTTTTTTTTTGAATATCAAAAAAATGAACCCCCAAAAAGTTGGGTATTGGTAGGGGTAATTTTCACCTTTTAGTTGTCAAAATTCCTAGCAAATAAAGCAATTAGAGTAACCTCCCTTGACTTGCACTTTGAAACAAGCCGGTAGCTATTTTGAAAGTCTCCGTGCGAAATAAACAAATCTTAGAAACTTTTTCGAAAACAATACAACTGCATGCTTTAACACAGAAATATCATATGTGTTCTTAATAACAATTAAGTTCATTTCAGATAATGCGCACGCACATTTTTATGCTAGGAATTTTAACAACTAAAGGTGAAAATTACTTTGGTATGATAAGTACTGACACCAAAAAGTAGATTTCTAACTTGCACCAATTTTTGAACATTTAGTTTTAAATATCGTATAATACGAAACCTCCCAAAATCCTTGTTTATAATAAATTCAGATATGAAATTGCTCTAAAATCTTATCATTTCAATCCAGAAAAGATTATCAATTTATTCTATTCAAATAAAATTAATAAGATTTTTGAGCAATTCTATATCTAAATAAGGATTTTGGGAGGTTTCATATTAGACTATTTGGACCATATGACTGTTATGCACCCCTTTTTGATCTCGATTAAGAAAGGACATGTTTTTCATTTACACTGTCAATATCTGGTTGTTTGTTAGGGGTTAGGGTTATAATTTTAAAAAAAGAATCTAAAAATCGTCTGTTAAAACAACATTTTGGCAGAAAATCCTGTTAGCAACTGATTTGAGGACAGTTGCAAAAGATCTTAAATGCTCAAATTGATTTTCTGGGCTCGTTTCTGATTGGCCAATTTCACCGGAAATGTCTGCTGCTGATGTTGGGAAAGTTCATAAATATGAGTGGGAATCTGGTATACATCCACGATAAACTAATTCTAAAAGCAGACTTTTTTTTTTTTTTTTTTTTGTTGACAAACCCACCAACATTGTGTAATCAATGTAAGTAAAGTTGGCAGAGTTGTTTATTCTTGGTATGAGCCAAGCTACAAGGAAGTCTATCCCCTCTTCACTTGCACTCGAC
Source organism: Doryteuthis pealeii (assembly GCA_023376005.1). Lineage (NCBI taxonomy): Eukaryota > Metazoa > Mollusca > Cephalopoda > Myopsida > Loliginidae > Doryteuthis > Doryteuthis pealeii. The sequence continues at coordinate 35,464,108 of CM042164.1, forward strand.
CAAGTCACCTTTAAGCATCCCAGGGGCAACCTGGATTCAGAAGGACATGTTTCGCTTTGCACCGTAAACATCCGGTTGTTTGTTAGGGTTAGCAGGTTAGTTTTATATTTTTTTTTTAAAAATGCGTCTAAAAATCGTCTGTTAACAAACAACCAGTATGTTGACGGTGCAAAGCGAAACATGTCCTTCTGGATCCAGGATACCCCTGGAGTGCGTAAAGGTGACTTGGTCCAGAGAATGTATTGTTTCTGAGGTGGTGCACCGCATCTGCCATCAGCTCCCCCACTTTACTGCACAGATCCAAACTGCAACTAAAGTACGGAGTTGACAAGGGCCAGTTTGAAACCCAGAACCCATGGTTCCTAGGCAGATGCTCTACTGAATGAATATTTAGAAATCACAGAAACATTTGTCTATTATCAATGATATTTACATCATTTTAAACTTTGAACATGTATCTATTTTTCTACAGAATTGCCATTTTGTGGGCACAGTGGGAGTTTCTGGGTTATTTCCTATAAGTCTAACATAAACAAAGGGAACCACTCTTGACTGATAAATTATTTATTTTCCCATTAAACTAACCCTAAACCTAACCCCGTCTTCTTTTTTCCTAGTAGATCAATAAATAAATAATTTATCAGTCAAGAGTGGTTCCCCTTTGTTTATGTTAGACTTATAGGAAATAACCAGTTTCTGTATGTCCATGTCATAAGGTTCCATGGCAGTGCTCTACCAACCAAGCTAAAAAAATTTAAGAAAATTTATTATATTCTGACAATCCCTCTAAAACCGCTGCACCTCAACTAAGAATTTCTGTTGTTGGTACACAAAGCCATTTGTAGAGTGGACAAGAGATCAATTTAAATTGACAAAACAACCAACCAGAGCTGATAACCATTACACTATCCACACATTCCATCTTTCTTGTTTGTTTGTACCATATGACCTTTAGGCACCCCTTTTGCGATCTCGATTCGTGGGGACATTTTTTCCATTTACACCATCAAAATCCAGTTAATTGTTAACATGATTTTTAGAGTTTTTTTTGTTTTTTTTTAATTATAAAACTAACTCCTAACCCTAACCCACAACCGGATTTTGACGGTGTAAATGAGAAAAGTGTCCTTGTGAGTTGAGATTGTGAAAGGGGTGCCTAAAGGTCATATGGTCCGTTTGTTTGTATAGATATTTATCATCCCCTTCACAGGAATAGGATGTGACCCAAGGAGTTTAACAGTTTTGAATTCATAATTTTCCTTCTAGATGGATTGCCATACCAAGGTTAAAGAGTCCAGTTAACCCTACTGTTTACTCATAGCTGAACGGAGAATAATTGGATTCATACCTTTCCCAAGGGTATTAGCATTATGTCTCATCCAGAAAATGACTGATCCTTGAATTTTCCTATTTTGATTATATCTCCTTGATTAATTGGACAAGGAAGAAGTTGGTTTGGTTTGTTTTTATGGCATATCAACTTCGGTGGGTCATTTAATGCTGACAAAGTTTTGAAATAATTCATTCTTAATTGATACACCCTCCGATCAGTCGGCTGGCCACGTCAAGCCCTAGTACCTATATGATTTTCCCAACCCTATTGCCCTTATATCGCCCCAACCCCTTTTATCATATGGGTGCTAGAAGGCGGTGACTGAGGGTCGACATGTCCTGGGAATGACGTTAAACTATATCTGGTGGTGAGGTTCCAGTTTTGGAGGTTTGGGGAATGTGGAGCATGCCTTCATCACCATTGCTCCCTGGTCACTCTGACCCGGAGTGGTAGTACCTGTTAGGTCCCATCTATGGGTTAAATAGAAAAACATGAGTTAATAAACAAATAGTATTATGCATTAAGAATTGATTTATTTCAAAACTTTATGGCATTAAATGACCCACTGAGGTTGATATGCCCAAACCAAACCAAACCAATCTGATCCGGAGTGGTAGAACTTGTTAGGGTCCCATCTATGAGTTAAATAGAAAATTTGTTTACAAAAAAAAAATTTTGAATGAAATAAACATATATATGGTGATTGCCGCTTCTTGACAGAATAAGGCCATTTCCTCAGTAGTTCAGTTGTGAGCACGCAGATGGCCCACGGATCCAATTTGTTTTGTGTACCCTGTCATACATATGAAACCCTCGACATACAGGCCCTGCCACACAGGTAAAAGTTCAAATGTAGGAAATGTTTCCATGGCGTCTGTCATGTGTCGCTTCAGAATCTCGAGTCACCTTACCTCAAACTTCTTACAGCTACCATCGGCTGTCTTTCCATGAGAATGTGTATCCAGCCCACCCCTTCTGTCAATTGCTCCTTATAGCATCGATGTCTGCCCCTTATTGAGATGCTTCCCTGTCACGATACCAGTACGTAGTTTGGGGTTTCCAATCTCTCAGATTGAGGTCCAGACATTCCAGGTGGCTATTCTTGTATATATATATATATATATATATATATATATACTAAAAGCTAATTTTTCATAAATTCTCCTACCCCCATACCCTAGAAACTTTCATAACAATTCTGTGAGTTACTTACTCCCAATGCTACTTTGTTGTTTAACCACCTTGTTTGTTTAAAAAGAACCTGGAATCAACTCAATTAAATCAATATCTGATGATGACACTACGGATGGAAAACTTTGATGGACACACTCCAACCTGATATAAAGAAAAAAACTGTCTAGAAAACAGGAAAATTTTGAGAAATTCTCGTCAAACACAAAATGTGCGTAGTGTTTAACACGCTCAACATGCATAAAGAATAAAATGATGCCCAGTATATATATATGTGTTGAAAAAAGAAATAAAGGAAAATTGTTAATTATTAAAATTATTAACAAATTAATAAATTAACCACCAACAAATCACACATTCGTATAATTTCTATTTAAAAAAAAAAAAATCTCCCATGCTTTGAAAATTAAAATTCCACAAAACTTTTTTGCAAAAAAATACACGCATGCAATTGACTGCAATTAATCAATATCTTGATTAATCCAGTGGATTTAACCCTGAAGATCCTTATGGTGAAACTCGAGTAGGTTATTACTGTGTAGCATTATTATAATAGAGAGAGAGTTTGTTTTGTTTTACGGCATATATACTATGGTGGGTCATTTAATGGCGGTAATGTTTTGAAAGATTCAAAGCGATAGTTTGGAAGAAAATTTTTTAAAACTCAATTTTTTTTTGTAAACAAATTTTCTATTTAACCCATAGATGGGACCCTAACAGATACTACTACTCCGGGTCAGAGTGGACCTGGGAGCAATGGCGATGAAGTGGTGCTCCACATTACCCAGACCTCGAGAACTACAACCACACCATCAGTTAGAGTTTAACGTCATACGCAGGACATGAAGACCCTCAGCTACCGCCTTCTAGCACCCATATGATAAAAAAGGGTTGGGGCTTTCTATAAGGGCAATGGAGTCGGGACAATCATATAGGTGCTAGGGCTTGATGTAACCAGCCGATTGATTGGAAGGGGTCTCTCCGACCGCCCATCTAACCTAAGTAAAGACCAAAGTGAAATATTGCATGTCATGGACTGCTCAACCACCAGGATTCCTTAAGCATCATGGGTCACCACCCACAGCCAACAGGTGGCTCTATTGATGGGGGGGTCTCACCAATGAACAATCTACACAGTGGTTTATTTATAGTGGTGCAGGCTTGTGGTGGACCATCCGCACTTTTGGCACAGTCCATAGGAAAGAATTGGTGCACAAGCGATGCCACAAACCCAATCAACAACTGACCTCAGGTTTTTCAAATTCAGAGTTTTTCTTCTCCTAGACTGGTTACCTATCCAAGGTTAAAGAGCTCAGTCTGTCTTACTATTTTATTTTTAGGTGGAGGGAGAATATATGGATTCATACCTTTCCTAAGAGTATTAGTGCTATGTGAAATGCAAACAGCCTTGTCTAGGATTTGAACTCCACTTGACTTTCACTTTGAACTAAGCCGGTAGCTATTTTGAAAGTCTCTGTGCGTAATAAACAAATCTTAGAAACTTTTTCGAAAACAATACAACTACATGCTTTAACACAAAAATATCATAAAATGTATTCTTAATAACAATTAAGTTCATTTTAGATAATTTTATGCTAGGAATTTAGCCAACTGATTTTCACTTTGAAACAAGACGGCAGCCATTTTGATTGTGTCCGTGCGAAATATACAAATCTTAGAATCGTTTAAAAAACAATACAAGTGCATGCTTTAACACAAAAATATCATAAAACATGTTCTTAATAACAATTAAGTTCATTTCAGATAATGTGCATGCACAATTTTATGACAAGACCATTTCCTATGACTCTAACCATTATGCCACACTTGAATTGACAGATCAACCACCTAGAGCTGATAACCATTACACCATCCACACTTTTCATCTTTCTTGAAATAGAAAAATTACTCGTTAGTCCAGGTATGCTAAGCATAATAAAAGTTGTTTATTGTCAAAAGAAACAATATGGTCATCAAATCATATAGATTGATTATTATTTTGTACAGAATTTTTGATATAATCAAAAAACATTACTTTGATACATTTTTGCACTGGGCACTTTAAATCAATAACAAAATATAGAAGAAAAAAAAAAATTTCAAAAAATTTGTACCACATATACCCGTGTAGACGTCAATCTAATATATTATTATAATGGAGATAGTGTGTTCGTCTGTCTGTAACCGAAGCTATATTACTATACAAGTCACAATTCCCTTAGTTATTTACATCACATTCTCCATGATTTTATTTTTATCTAAACCTCAATTATTAATAAAATTGTTTTGCATCATTAAGACTGTTGACCATATCTACATACTAATAACATGCAATTGTATTTATATTAAATAAATATAATGTATATGAAAGAGTTATCATTTGCAATGATTTAGACAAATAATAACATGCTTTAACAGCCTTAATAATGGTTAAGAAGAGAACCAAAAGTACTTGGGCTGTAAATGCTAACTCTTACAGGCATTTTATTAACTCTTTTCAAAATGATATTAAGAAAATTGTTAGAAGAATTAAAAAGAAAAACTCCAAAACAAGGATTCTGTTATTTTCAACAAAATTTGCTTGAATATATATATATATATATATAATAAAAAATACCCCATACCTGTGTATATGTCAATCAAGCTTTTTTTTTAAATTTAAAAAAATCTTTTTTATTTTTTATAAAATCATTTTTTTATTTAACTACCTCCACTTTGTCAGGGAAGGATTTGGTTTGATTTGTTTTGTTTTACGGCATATCAACCTCAGTGGGTCATTTAATGCCAATAAAGTTTTGAAATAAAGTAATTCTTAAATGGATGCTCAATTTTTTTATAAATACATTTTTTTATTTAACCTATAGATGGGACCCTAACAGGTACTATCACTCCGGGTCAGAGTGGACCAGGGAGCAATGGTGATGAAGGGTGCTCCACATTCCTCAAACCTCCAGAACCGGAACCTTACCATCAGATAGAGTTTAACGTCATTCCCAGGACATGTAGACCCTCAGTCACCGCCTTCTAGCACCCATATGATAAAAGGGGTTGGGGCTTGTCATAAGAGCAATAGGGTTGGGGCAATCATATTGGTGCTAGGGCTCGACGTGACCAGCTGATTGATCGGAGAGGGTCTCTCCGACCGCCTTTCTAGCCTAAGTAAGGACCAAAGTGGAGTATTGAAAATCATAGAGTCAGGGAAGGGCATGTACATAGGTATGAGGGACACCAAAAATAGCTCCAGTCCTGTGAGGTTCGGGTTCAACTTTGTTTTTTAAAAGATAAGCATTGTACCTAGTTCTTGTATTTATACTTGAATTTCAACCGTACAAAACTATTAGTCATGACTAGGTCAATACCCTTTTTAAAAAAATTCAAAAAAATAAAATTAAAAAAAAAAAAACTGATATAATGGAATGACCAATCTCCCCGTACCTCAACAGTGGTGATGGTTCTAGCCACTATTTAAAAACACACATATTACTCTGTGCAGAACTCACTTGAAGTACTTAAACGACGGACTCTCCTCCGAATACTCACATGACCTTACTATATAACAAAAACTAAATCCCACGTCTTTAAAATTTGACCAAAACATGAGTATATATGGTACGTATCAGACGAAAAAAAAAAAAAAAAGAATTCACTGGCTTCAAATATCTTAAGACATTCATCATTTAAAACCAGAAAGCTAAGTTCATTGAAATTCATTCATTCATAAATTTTCTTTTATTCATTCTTTCACTTCTTGTGTTTTCTTTCTTTTTTCTTTTTTCTTTTTGAATAACCAAACACAAAATGATTCAGAATCTTTTCCTTTCATTTCTTTTTTTCTTCGATAGCTGACTCATTAAATATTTGGTGGGGGAAAAAATACATACCTCAGTCCCATAATTGTTAGTATATTCAAATATGTACAGAGTGCTTCATAAAGGATTCAAATCTTAAGAGGGTAGAATTTATTTACAAAAGGACACACTCGTGGATCATCTTTGAGACTAGAAATTTGAATTTCTTTCTTACAATTTGTGATTGGCCAGTGGAATACTCTACTTACATCTAATGTCACTTATTGATAGAGAGATTTATAGGAGAGAGAGCTGAAAATGCTGAAATAGAATAAAATCAGAGAAAGAAAGTACCCTTCTTCAGGTATTATTTCTCTGAATTTTTGAGATGAGGATTGATAATTTTTATTATTTGGATAATTCAGACCAATGTGCCTTCCGCCCTTCAGATGTTTCTTGTCGAACTTGGGAACCTTTCCCAGGTGTTCCTTGCAATCCATTGAGGTAGACTTCTCTCACTCCACTTCATTTTTTCTTGAATATATTTTTGTATGTATTTTTCTAAAATCTTTCCTTTAAATTTAATTTCAGTCATAAGGTAAGAATAGTTTATATATATATATATATATATATATATATATATACATATATAATCCAAAAATCCGGAGAAGAAATCTTCCTTACAACATAGGAGTTTTTTTTTTAAAAACGTGTCGCAGTTTGCAGAGCTCAATGTGTACTCTTATTGTTAGAGTCACAGAGCAAATTTATAAGTAAAAATATAACAAAAGATTTAGAATTTTTGCATTATAGTCTATTTCAGGAAGCTTAGACAAAGTATCTAACTCTCCCAAATCATCAGATGTGAATGATTTGGGAGAGTTAGACACTTTGTCTAAGCTTCCTGAAATAGACTATAATGCAAAAATTCTAAGTCTTTTGTTATATTTTTACTTATATATATTATATATATATATATAAGTTAAGAGTAAGGAAATGAATCCGACGGTATAAGTATAGATAAAAGGATATGAAAACACCATTTTATAATATATATATATATATATATATATATATATATTCATTTTGAGGTATCATTTAATATATTCTCTTATTTCAAGGGTATTCGATGGTTGAATTCAAATTCTGATAGAATAGGTATTTGCCTCATACCCCACTTGTATGGGCTGGACACAAAGGTCTCATTTTTATGTGGGCTAACAAAAATTGCATCGATCCCGTCGGCATTCCCCCACAAGGGGGCACCTCAGGCGCTGGACAATAAACCCAGCCCTGTCCCTTTAAGTCAAGGGGGCAGGTGTTGCCTGGGGGGAAAGCCCCCTGGGATCGATGCTATTAATTGTACTTTACCGGTCCAGTGGCCAAAGCACACTGGACCCCCGAGGAGAAGTATTCTGATGGAATATCTACCAAACTATTTATTATCTACATTGAGCCTTTTTGCATTGAAATATATGAGGAATTCTCCTGAAGGAAATGTAATGTATTTTCACAAAATAATCCTTTTTTTTTAAAACGATCACATTTATTACAGAGTAGTTTCAATTCTACAATGGAACTTGCATTTGAAGCAATACGAGGCCACAAATCTGCACACTCTTTTGCTACAAATCCTGTGATCTCTGATCCTTTCATTTCACCTTTGTTGTTGACAATCACACCGGCATTGTCTTCAAAATATATGAAAACACCGTCCTTCCTCCGGAATGGTTTTCGCTGTCAAATCACAACAGCTGGCATTACTTTTTCCCTTAATTCTGGCTTTCTTTTTATGAATATTCCTTTTTTCATTGTAGCCGAGTGAGAGCCGTCTACTTGAATAGATTACAAAGAAACACCTGAAGATGGTCGGAGATTACAACAGTGAACACATTGTGTTTGTATATTTCACAATAAAGATGAGGAAAACAGGAAAAAAAAAAAAAAAAAAAATCAAAATAATACAAAAACAAATGTGTTCATTGTTGAGACTTATTTCCCATGCATATAAATTTCATGCTGTGATATTAGTCATAAGACCAACCTGCACTCAGAGACAACAGTATTTGCCAATTGAAACGATTGGCATCATGTGCTAGTCTCATTCAAGCATCCATTCCTGTGCACCTATACTTACCAACAAGTAAACTATATTGTGATATTTGGTTGACTAAATTTCCTAAAACTGGGTGTGCGAATTGAAATGATTGACATCATATGCTAGCCTCATTCAAGCATCCATTCCTATGTTGTACACTTCACAACAAGTCAACAATATTGTGACATTTTGTTTGATAAATTTACTTTGATTGGGGCGGGGGAGGGGTACTGGATAAAAAGTCCCCAGGCCAGTCATCTTTAATAAATGTCAAAGTCCTTGTTGATGTCCGAGTGCTTAACTGGCTCAGCCAGTAAATTTCTTAGAAAGCTATCACTGCGAATTTTTAGATTTAAAAGGTCTCAAAAAGATGGCTGAATCTTTTTTGAAACATTTTACACATTAAATATGACAATTATTGTGGGACAGAGGTAGTAACCTTTTTTTTCTTTCTTTTCTTTCATTTTCAATCTTATATTTTGAGTGTTTGATATGGCATCTTTTTTAGAGAAAGAAAGAAATCAACTATTCTTCGTTGGGTAGTGCCGTCTAAATCAATGTTTGTCTGTCTGATGTAGATTTTACGTGAATGTAATGTTAAAATATTTACCACGTACCCCACGTGTACAGGTTAGGCACAAGGCCCTATTAATGTGGGACCACCTACAAGCAGTGACTCATGGGTGGCGCATGCAAAAAATGCGTTGATCCCGTCGGCATTCCCTCTCAAGGGGTGCGCCTCAGGCACTGGGCAATAAACCCAGCCCTGCCCCTTTAAATCGAGGGGGCAGGTATTGCCTGGGGGGATAGCCCCCTGGGATCAACGCTGTTAATTACTTTATCGGTCCAGCGGCTGAAGCTCACTGGACCCCTGGCTGGGCCAGGTAATGTAATGTGGCTCACAAATGTACAGCAAATAGACGAGATGGAAAAGGGAGATAACTCTTTACATTTTCTTGATTATAATAAAAAGGTTTTTGTTTTTCCTTTTGTTGGCTTTTTTTATTACTTTCTTTAACACTTTTTTTTAAATAAATTATCTTTATAGTCCAACTTAAAAGCCCAACAAGAATAACCTGAAGCCAAACTTTTTTTTATACTTTATTTTTTCAATGCTTAGCTTGTTTACCAACTTTTCTTGTTCCCCAATAGTAAATAACCAGTTAAATCAAATTTAACAGACCTAAATTCCACCACTGTGTGTCACCCCGCCGAAATAAAAAAAAACCCAAAATCAGGGAATTAACAGAATTTAATGAAATATTCAGTGTTAATATATTAACTCTTAACATCCTATACCGCCTCATTCCACCAGGCCAGAAGTCACATTCATTTTCCTAATCTGCCCCAAATGATAGCCTTTGTTTAAATGTAATATTAAACATATTTAGAAGTCTTTGATTTAAGGGAAATAACAGGTAACTTGAAATGAAAAGGCCATTTTTTGATAAATCCTTAATGATTGGGGCTCTGGATTTAGAAAATTCTCAACAAGATGTTAAGAGTTAATGAATAAAAGATATAATGCACCATTTATCTAATTTAAAAACTTTTGCACTTTTTTCAGGTCAGTTAACTTTGAACCACGTATCTTTGAGAATCTGTGTTGCACCTCGAAGATACGTGGTTCAAAGTTAACTGACCTGAAAAAATGTAAAAAGTTTTTAAATAAAATAACTGATGCATTATATCTTTTATTCATTAATATATCAACACTGAATATTTCATTAAATTCGGTTAATCCCCTGATTTTTGGTATTTTTTTTTTCTTTCGGTCGGGTGACATACAATGGTGGAAATTAGGTCCATTAAGTTCGATTTAACCAAATAACCTATATATGAATATTGTATTTATTTTCTTTTAATTGTTTTGTGATTCATTTCTTTTCAGTGTCATTTTATATCATTCTGAACTTAGAAGATCTTAAAGTGGGAAATGAAAATAAGAAACAAAAGAATTGCTAAATTGGTAAAATTAGGTTTAAAAACGTTCGGCTTCAAGTTGTTCTTACCGCGTTTTTTTAAACAGGACTGTTAAGAAAATTTTTTTTCTTCTTTTGGCTTTCAGTTATTTTTTTTTTAACCTGACTATATTCCGAAAGCTTAATTTTTAAAACCAAAAGCATCATCTTTAAAATAAATAATACACAAAAAAGGGGGTAATTTCCTAGTTGACTAACATGATCAAAGGGGAACCACTCTTGACTGATAAATTATTCATTTATTTTCCCATTAAACTAACCCTAAACCACAACCCCTAATCCAAACCCTGTTTAAACTTCTTTTTTTTTAAATTAAAATTAACAGTTTTATTACAAAATTTGTGGGTTCTGTTTTTTTCTGGGTCACCCTGTAATATCATGTTATTCAACTTGGAAATAACCAAAAAGGGTGAATTATTGATTTTTAAAAAGGTCTTTAAAAAAAAAAAAAAAAAAAAAAAAAAAAAAAAAAATGAAATTAGGTAGAAAATAGCATTAACTTTTCTCTCACATAGAAACAGCATTGATATGCAAGGTGAAACTAAGTAACTCATAGCAATTATTTTCATTTATAAACGAATTGAGAGTTATCGCCCTTGTTTTACCTGAATTACCGGTCCTTGTAGACATGCATGTTGGAAAGAAAAGTCTGACAGAGTAGAAAATAAAATAAATGAAAAATCTGAAATAGCGTTTGTACAGTAACAGTAAAAGGTTTTATGGATCCCCAAATATATCCCGATTTGCCACCTCACCCTGCATTACCAAAAACAGAAATGACCATGGCTAATTAGTAAAACTAATGCGAAAAAAAAACTAATGTACATATGTACTAGCTGACATAATCAGTCTGTCTCTCTCTCACACACACACATACACACCAACCAAGCGCTCTTGGGCCTCTTCTGGTAGCCACAGGGCCCTAATCAATCTTTTATATTGCTTATACATAGGGCTGGCTCAGAGTTAGAGACGCATGGTTTAATGGTTAGAGTTGTAGGAAATGGATTCAAGGACCAAAATTTAATTTTTTGCATAATTCCCAGTGGATCACCTTCCCAACCCAGTCGTATCTAGTTTTGTACTCCCTATTATTATTATTATTATCATCATTATTATGTGCGTTTTTCACACCAGCGTTAGCAGATGGTCTATCGCTGGAGGCTGAGTGACAACAAGTCTCCTCAGGTCTACATGACTGAGTATTCTAGCTGATTACAGCAATGAATTTTTCTGGATGGTTTTAATTTCTCTCTCTGATTTCCAGTTTATCCACTTCCTCCAGTCCACATAGTGCTAATACCTTTGGGGAAAGTTTGAATCCAACTACTCTCCTTCTAGCTATGGGTAAATAGTAGGTCAGACTGGGCTCTTTAACCTTGGTTAGGCAACCAGTCTAGGAGAAGGAAAACTCTGAATTCAAACCTGTTAAATCTGCTTGGGGTGGTCTCTACAAGAATAGGCACAGTTCTAATTAGCGACTTGTTTCACTAGTTGTCCTTGGTGATATCATTTCTGTCAATATTTTGTTACACTATTGTCCACTTTTATAAACTAGCTCAGAATAAATCAATCAAGTCATAAGTTCTAAAATATAAACATATATATTTTTAAAATAACATAGTAAACAGTATTCTGACAAAATGCAAAGAGTTTTTGACAATAAATTGACCTGTGGCAACCTCAAAGGTCAGCACAATTTATACCATGTTCATTCTCAAGTTAAGCTACCCCTTATAGACCACTTTTAAGCTACAAGGCTTCAACTGTTTGGTCGATGATAATACGAATACAATAAAACAAAGAATCTATGACTTTATTAATATGATCATCTAGGGAGCATTTTGAATATATCTCAACAGAATCATTGATTTTATTGAATTTTTAAAAAAGTTTAAATCTAATTGTTTGAAAATAGTTTAAAAAGAAAAAATATTATATTAAAGGAAAATTATTAGAGTTATACCCTCATTATTATAATTTTTTTTTATAATGATGGAGACATGACCCTAATAATTTTCCTTCACTTTTAAGATTAATAAATCAAACCTATAAAAAGTCAACTAAAACAAGAATTCCATTGTTTTTAGGAAGGGTCACCCAGAGTGGCAAGTGCTAGAGGGTCACCTGTCACATGATTAAAAAAAAGTAGGACTTTCCAAATACAAATTGAAAAAATAGATTAAAAGTAAAAATAATAAATTTCTCTGATGCAAAGTATAGGTGCTCACAAGAGCTGAAGCCTCAGATGGAAAGTAAGATAGGTTGGTTTGACATGGGAAGAGTGTGACACAAGGTTACAAGTATGGGGCATCCTGCTAGGATCGAAATCGTTATGCAGTAGTAGACTAGCTTGCTAACTGTTACACCCAAGGTATTTATCCAACCGGTTTGCCACGGGTAGAGTGTGACAAGGTTGCAAGCATGAGGCATCCAGCAAGGATCAAATTCGCTATTCAGTAGGAATAGATCTGCAAGACTAGCTTGCAAACCATTACACCTTGATGGGATTCCTAAGGTATTTATCCAACCGGTTTGCCACGGGTAGGGTGTGACACAAGGTCATACATACGGAGCATCCAATGAGGATCGAAATCACCATTCCTTAGTAAATGTTCTGCAAGACCAACTTGGTAACCATTACAACATGATGGGACACCCAAGGTATTTACTCAACCCGTTTGATACAGATAGGGGGTGGCACAAGGTCACAATTATGGGGCATTCAGAAAGCATTGAATTCACTATTCAATAGTAATGGATCTGCAAGACTAACCAAGAGGAAAAGTAATTGAGGCAGAGCAAAGATAGTAACAAATTTCTGGGCCACACTTGCATTCCATTTTCTGGTATATATATATATATGTGGATTACTTATTTATTATATATATATATATATATATATATATATATATATATGGCTAGTTTAATCACCTAGCTTCTCTGCACCCTCTTTGAGATCTTTGGATTTCAATTCAGAACCCCTTCTCTGGGTTGTAGCAGCTAATGTCTCCTCATGACTGAAGATTTTTTTTTAAACCTGGACTGCATACACTTTAGACTGTGCCATATAAGTAAGTTAGGCTGTGTTAGAACTGTTTTCCTTTACCTGATTATTGTAATAGTTTTTATTCTGATATATCGATTTCTATCACTGAAAAACAAATTTTAAGGTGGCCAAAGTTTAGTTTGTGTGGGTTGCCAAGGGCCTTTTGTTCCTGGTTGTTGCTTCTAACATTAACAGACACACAACAATACACTTTAGATTGTACCGTATATATAAGTAAGTTATGCTGTGTTAAAACTGTTTTTCTTTACCTTATTATTGTAATAAAGTTTTTATTCTGATAAATTTACAGTGAGAGAAATCTCTCATAGTAAAATAACTTTCAAGGGGACCAAAGTTTAGTTTACTTTAGTTTGGTTTATTTTACGGCATATCAACCTCAGTTGGTCATTTAATGCCAAAAAAGTTTTGAAATAAATTCATTCTTAATAGATACACAATTTTTTTTTATAAACTCATGTTTTTCTCTTTAACTCATAGATGGGACCCGAACAGGTACTACCACTCCGAATTTAGTTTGTGTGGGTTGACAAGGACCTTTAGGTTGGCCCTGGTTGTTGTTTCTAACATTAACAGATGGAGAAAAAAACGCAAATTAAGAATATGAAGTCGGGTAAAAACAAAACCTGAACCAAATGACTAATTTCAGCGTTTTTTTTTTCTTTTTTCTTTTTTTAAACCCATGGTGACCAAGACATGCTTTAAAGTGAAAATGAATCAGGATATTAAATTAATTTTTATAATAATGAACAGGCATTGCAAACATAACAGTTTCTTACCATTCTTAAAACTTTTTTTTTTTTTTTGAATCATCTAAATTCTTTCAGAGAGACCTTCTGTTTAGTTTAACATTATTGGTAGAATGGAGTTTTTTTTAGTTTTTTTTTTTTAAATTCATCTCCAGAATATGAAGTCAGGTAAAAAATATCAGTCTTTTTTTTTTTTTTTTTTTTTTTTTTTTGAACCATTATTTTAAGACAAGTCCTGCTGCTTGCGATACTCTACTTGCAGCTCCCTTAAATTTTGCTCAAGCATCTCAACTTCATCCATTTTTTGCGCCTGCTTCGCTTGCTTGATATAACCTCGGATGATCTCCATTTGCTGCAACATGGGGTCACTTGTGTTTTTCACGTAGGGTGAGGTTTCCAGCGGGGTCCAACCCTTGCCTATACTACCATTGGACTCAGTCCGAGTATACCCTTCACGTGACTGGGGCGAAAGCTGCTGCTGTTGCTGCTGCTGATGGGCTTGCATTCGGTTGTAGGTTATCGAATCAACTGATGCCCGACGTTGCTCTTGTTCTTGAGCAACCATGGCAGCTTGACGTTCAAGTGCAAACTTCTGCTGCATTTCCAGCGAGTGACACTCTTGCATTTTATTGTACTCCTCCTCGGAGGGCAACTGCTGGATCCCACTCATGTTCTCTTTTAGGAAATTGCTAGAGAAGGTGCGGATAGCTCGTTGTAAGTAGAGTTGTTTCTGTGGTGGTGGGATTTCATCATTCAGGCCTAACACCATGATTTTCTTACTGAAAAAAGAAAAAAAAAAAAAAAGAGTCTTAAACATACAATCAATTTCTGGTTTCTTCATTTAATGGTGTAGAAGCAATATTCCAAATACCGTCAAATTGGCAGACAAGGCAACAAGCAAGCTGTAACTTAATATGGATCTTACATTGTCACAAGCCTACTGCAGAATGGTATATTATTTATCTAGTACCATAGCACCACTGAAACCAAGCAGCCAATCAGGACTCAAGGAATGGAATCACCCAAATACATGAATGGAGTATTCCTGAGTGCCATAAATACCAACTGCGTTGCATACCAGTTCAGTTGTGCTTAGTTAGCTGTTGTTGTTCAGGCCAACTAAGTTCAACAAATGGCATATCAACCTTTGTGGGTTATTTAATGCTAAAGCCATCCTTGTAGAAGAACAGTAGTGATACTATCTAACCCAGAGCTGGGAAGATGAAGGGGTTCATACCTTTCCCAAGGATATTAGTCTAAAATTGAATGTAATAGCGCGACTCGAGTTCATTTATACAATCAATTCCTGGTTTGGTTTCGGTTTCTTTGTTTAATGGCATATCAAACTTTATGGGTTATTTAATGCCAAAGCCATCCTTGTAGAAGAACAGTAGTGGTGCTATTTAACCCAGAACTGGGGATATGAGGGAGTTCATACCTATTAGTCTGAAAGTGAACGTTATAGCATGACTGGAGTTCAAACATGTTCATTAAGACGTTGCAGTCTAGCACATTAGCCACTACACCAATGGGGATTCCCCTCAATCATTTTTCTTTTAATCTGATTACTTTATTTCGTTATTATTTTTTTCTATGAATATTCGGCTATTCCATAATATTTTTCTCCGCATGGCTTGGAAAAAATGTACCATTAATTTAACTAATTTAATGCCTCCATGCTTCCTGTAGTCCCCCGACACTATACCTGATCCCCCTCTCCACACACACATGCATATTACTACTGTAAACTGTTCATGTTCATTTCATTTTTTAATATAGCTCCCCAAAATCCAGTCTCATCAGATGGACTGATGAGACTGGATTTTGAGGAGCTATATTAAATCAACTTAGATTTATAAAGGCCCCAATTTTGGTCGAAATAAATTTATTATGGAATAACACTGTTGAGTTTTTCCTTCCTTTCGAAGATAAATATTGCTTTGTATATAATCTAAAAAGTTTATTATACATTGAGCTCTCTTCAGTGATTTAAAGATTCACTGTATTTATACATACTGGATCATACAATAATAATACAGTGTATCTTAGAAATCACATATAGAATCATCCCTCACTACCAAGTTTTGGATACCTCTCATCTATATATATAATATATATATATATATATATATATATATATATACACCCATAAAGAATTTAGCTGATTATCTTACCTTAAAATATCAATGTATTCATACAGCTTCAAAAGTTGTGATCGTAAGTGACTAGCTTCATTCAGGCTGTAGGTTGATTCTCCAATACTATACAAAATGAAGAAAGAAAAAAAAAAGTGATTACTTATTCATAAACATTAAAAAAAAAAGGAAAGAGTAGTCTATCAGCAAAAAGCTGTAGAAGTTATCCTCCAGATATAGAAACAATATGATACTCACCGTCGTAGTGGGGTTCTAACTACCGTCAAGTTAGTAGACAAAAACAAACAGGCAAGCTGTAACTTAAATACAGTCCGTGTATGCTGCTGGCATAATGCAAAGTAATGGCTGAAGAGTGGGTACTTATCCATGTTCTTACTCACTCTGAAATCCAACAGCCAATCAGAACTCAGGAAATGAACTTGCCTGAGTTCATAATGGAACAATCCAAAGCTCCATATAAGCCACCTACCAAACTCTAGTTTTAGTCTGGCATTCATCTTGTAACAGAGTTGAATACTTGACACAAAATCCAACAAAAGCGACAATTCTTCCAGGCTGTGGTTATATCAGTACTGCTGTATGGCTGCACCACTTGGACCCTAATGAAGCACCTTGAGAATAAGCAAGATGGGAGCTGCACAAGAATGCTGCATGCAGTCTTGAATAAGTCGTGGAAACAGCACCCTACAAGGAAGCAGCTGTATGGCCACCTGCCTCCCATCTCACAAACCATCCAAGTGAGATGGACTAGGCATGCAGGACACTGCTGGAGAAGCAAGGACGAGCTTATAAATGACGTTCTCTGTGGAAGCCAACACATGGGCATGCTAGTGTGAGCTGCCCACCAAGAACCTACATTGACCAACTATGCGAAGATGCTGGATGCTGCACAGAGGACCTCCCTGGGACAATGAATGACAGGGAAGGTTGGCGAGAGATTGTCATGGATATCCGTGCTACTTGTGCAACATGATGATGATCAGCAAAAAGTACTTTAAATAGCTCAGGAAACAGTTACTGCCACCCTTTTCATTATTTTTCCATTATTGGTTGGTTGGCTTTTACGGCATGTCAACCCTTATTGGGTTATTTTATGCTGAAGATGTTTATTTCATTCATTCTTGTTGGGTATTCAAATTTTTTTTAACTCGCTTCTTTTCTTTTTAAACTCATTTTGTGTTCTTAATAACAATTAAGTTCATTTCAAATAATGCACAAGCACAATTAAGAACACATTTTATGATATTTTCGTGTTAAAATATGCAGTTGTATTGATTTGAACAAATTCGTATTTTCAGTGTAGATTAATGGTGAAATGAAAATGGCCGACCAAAACAAACGGCTTCCTCAAAGTGAAACATACAAGGGGAGGTTACTCTCAGTTATGTAGCTAATGTTCAGATTACCTTCTAGCCTATGTGATTTTCAAACCAAGCACTTTGTTTGAAAACCACATAGGTGTAAAACTACCCTAACTTATATATAACCGTGTGTGTGTTTCTGATAAAAAATTATTCTGTAGCATTTGTCTAACACAGTTGAAATACTTTCAAAATTCACTCACCTCAAAGATTCTACCATAGGCAGAAACCTTGGTAACTGTTCTTCTGCTTGTTCGATGCAAAGTTTTAATTTCTAAAGAATAAAAAAAAATAAAGTTTTAAAATGAATTTGCTGGCTAAACTTGCAAATTGGTCGGAAAATTAAGGTGACTCAGAAAAAACAGAACCCACAAATTTTGTAATAAAACTTAATTTTAACTATGGGGGTTTAGGGTTAGTTTAATGGGAAAATGAATAAATAATTTGGGTTCTGTTTTTTCTGGGTCACCCTGTATACTGGTGACCTCTAAAAAACAGAACCCACAAATTTTGTAATAAAACTTAATTTTAACTATGGGGGTTTAGGGTTAGTTTAATGGGAAAATGAATAAATAATTTGGGTTCTGTTTTTTCTGGGTCACCCTGTATACCGGTGACCCAGGAAAAACAGAACCAACAAATTTTGTAATAAAACTTAATTTTAACTAAGGGGGTTTAGGGTTAGGGGTTGGGGTTTAAGGTTAGTTTAATGGGAAAATGAATAAATAATTTGGGTTTTGTTTTTCCTGGGTCACCCTAATTTTGACAACTTTGTGCAAGTTCAGCCCAATAAAGATATGTAAATTGAGAAATATAAACAAAACATCATTTGTCAGTGTCTCTAAAATGTTGAAAATAGTCTCCCTTGTGGTTCAGACATCTTTGCCAATGTTCTGAAAGTTGTTTTATGCCGTTTGCATACAATTTTACAGGTTTTGAACTGAACCAGTTTTCCAAATCACTGGTAACTTCTTCAGCAGACTAATACGTTTTTCCCCGAAGTGAGTTTTTCATTATTATTTTTTTTTCTTCTCAAAAAGCAAGATCTAGTGATAGTTTGTTTATTGATTTTAATGGCATATCAACCTGTCTGGGGTTATGTCATGCCTAACGGTTAGGAAGTATTACATATCGTGTATTTATATTTATACTTTTTAGTTATTGGTTTTAACAATGTGTTAGCATTATTGGGGATTATATTGTATGGTATTGATTTGTTTCATGTCTATATTCTATGGTATAATTTTATTTCCCTCAAAAAAGAGAATATCCTCCATGTTAACATTTTCAAACAGATCTTTCATATTGTTTGCTTTAAAATAACAGTTTCTGATGTGAGCAAAAGACCTGCATTCCATGAATAAGTGTTTAACTGTCAAAGGTGTGTGACATGTTCCACATTGTGTTTTTCGTTCTTGTTTGAGTATATTGGAGTGTGTTAGTCTTGTATGACCAATGTGTAATTGGGACACAAATACTTGTTCCTTTCTAGACTTCCCTTAAAGTTGGTCTTCAGCCTCCCAAAGTGGATTTGATTAGGAAGAGTTTATTGTGGATGTTGTTATTCCAGTTTTGTTGCCATTTTGTATAGTTTTTCATAGGAGAAAAAAAGGTAATAGTCTGAAAGGGGAAAGATCTGGTGAGTACGGTGGATGCGGTAATACCGTAAAACCGAATAAATGTTACTTGTATCGGACAAGACTTTTGTTCCAATCGTATATTTATATGTCCAATGTGAACGGATGCACAGAAAAATTGGAACATGAAATCTTATTTAAAGAAAGATTACGGGAATTATCACATAAAAGCATCCTGGCCTCCTGCCCTAAAAAACGCTAGGCAGTGCCTTCTGAAAAAACAACCCGAGCTACGATTGAACTCCCTAGCTGTTTGAAGGCATTTTTCCTGCCAAAAGTTAACGCGATATGAAAGCAAATGTTTTACCCCCCACCCAAGTATTTTTCTTGATAAGTAGATGTAAATATTTTAACCTTCTTCCTCTTTAAAATATCTTTTTAGTAATTTGAAGGCGTTAAAAGTAAGCCACCACCCAGATTTTTTATTGACAAGTAAATGTAAATATTTTAACCCTCCCTCTCTTTAAAATATCTTTTTAGTGGTTTGAAGGCGTTTTTTATTGACAAATACCTCTTTTTAGTGGTTTGAAAGCATTAAAAGTAAGCCTTCACCCAGATTTTTAATCAACAAGTAAATGTAAATATTTTAACCCTCCCCCCTTACAGGCACTGCTTAGTGTTTTTTTTACGGTCGGAGGCCAGGAGGCATTTATGTGATATGCACCAAGATTACCTCATAAAGCTGAACTATTGGTGGCTTTGTGTTTCTTTGTTCTACAAGTTCGTCTCTTCTCTCAAGAAGACGTCGGCAATCAAGACAAGTGCGGATATGCTGTTCCCCTTCAGCACTGAACATCGAATTGAGGCTGGTATCACTGCCCGATCTCTTCAGGAATCCACTCTCTTTGGGGAAATTAAATGCTGGATCTGTCAGTTTTTCTGAAAAGCAAACAAACATAAAAGAATAATCAGTATCTGCACAAAGGATGATTTTAGCAGCAAAATTAATGTGATTTTCCGTTATACATAAAGGAATAATGGAGAGATTTGTTTGTAGGCAGGTAACCCACCTGTTTTCCTTCCCCAACCAAGAAGTAACAATTGACAATAAACACTAAGTGACTCAAAAAAAAAAAAAAAAAAAAAATGGAATACTATAGAAGGGGGAAAATATATGGGGCGAAATAGACTTTCCGAATCAACAAGCTCTGCCGAGGGGGAACCAAAGACAAGCGAGTTCTCCGTCTTCTCACAAGCCAGACCCTCTGTTGGTCAACACATTCTTCATCTAGCAGCTGGAAAATCCGTCGTCGTAGTCGTAAATAATCTTTAGCAGTTCAAAATCACATTTCCTATTTAGTTTTGTTTCTGTTCGACTAAAATCCATTTCTTTACTGAAAAGCACTTCGTCATCAACTGCTGCTGCTAACCGCCCAGCACTCGACTCACTTGTTATTTTATGGGCATATTAGCCAAACATCCGGGCACATCAGTCAAACCTCGCATCCGTCCAGTGCCCAAATCGCATTTGTTTTTGCATGCAGGAGGACGCGAGTTCGATCCCGGCAGGCAAGACAATGTCTTGCTCTTTTTCTTTTCTCGTTCTCCATCACAAATAGTTAAGATATTAAGTAAAAAACTGTGCTCACCAATTTAAAATACACCAGATAAAAAGAAAACGGTCGGATAACTAATGAACAAATAACTATAGATTCAAGTAGCTACTTTTAATACTAATAATGTATATAGAATTATAGTTTTAAGTAATCATTTCTAATACTAATAATGTATACACAATCATAACTTTATGTAACTATGTTTAATACTAATGATGTATATACAGTTGTAGATTCAAGTGACTATACTAAAACGAGTAATGTTAATACAATCATAGCTTTATGTAACGGATGGATAACAAATGTATTTCTGATTGAAGTCGGATGCCAGGGATTTATTACCAACTCAACCTTGGCATCTTTGTCTAAACTTGGACTTTCTCCACCAGACAAGAGGAAATACATAAAAAAAATCCAGGATAAAGCTCTAACCGCATCAGCTTGGATATGGCAGTCCTATATTGTGACATCAAACCGACAAAGTCTGGTGGTATCGCAAGATACTGCTGGGGTGCTCTGGGTTAGTGGTAATGCTACTGTGTAAATAGCAGTCATTGTATGAAGATTATTAACTATTTTAATACTAATAATATATACATATAATAATTATGGTTTCAAGTATCTATTTTTATACGAATAATGTATACAAATTGGCAAGGAAAACAATGCAGTTTAGTGTCTTACCAAGGACCCCCTGAAGGGGAAGGGGTCTTATCTTAACACTCCTGGATCTGGGGATAATGTCAATGAAAGGGCAGTCCACACTTCCAAGCCTTTCCGAGATTGAAGGCTCACCCCTCACAGTTTAGTGTCATACCCAGGACACTAATATGATCAAGATATCAACTTTTGCCCTCCATTTAAAAAAATCTATGACACAGTTTGGTTTGTTTTACGGCATATCAACCTCAGTGGGTCATTTAATGCCGATAAAGTTTTGAAAATTAGTTATTCTTAATGGATAATTAATTTTTTTTATAAATACATTTTTCTATTTAACCCATAGATGGGACCCCAACAGGTACCACCACTCCGGGTCAGAGTGGACCAGGGAGCAATGGTGATGAAGGGGTGCTCTACATTCCCCAAACCTCCAGAACTGGAACCTCATCATCAGATAGAGTTTAACATTATTCCCAGGACATGTAGACCCTCAGTCACCGCCTTCTAGCACCCATATGATAAAAAGGTTGGGGTTTGCCATAAGGGCAATAGAATTGGGGCAATCATATAGATGCTAGAGCTTGACATGACCAGCAGATTGGTTGGAGGAGGCCTTTCCGACCGCCCGTCTAGCCCAAGAAAGGGCCAAAGTAGAATATTGCAAGTCATGAACTGCTCATCCACCTGGGTTCTATCCTTAAGCATCACGGGTCTCTACCAACGGCCAACAGGTGACCCCATTGGGGAGTCTTACCCCTCTGCAGAGGTGCATTCTAACGCCCTAGCCGACAGGGCAGGACAAAGAAAAGATCTGCTGCTTGGGCAACTGCCTAGGCCTGTGTGTAGATCCAGGTATAGATTCAAGGTCTTAGAAGACTAAAGAAACAAGAAGAAAAAAGAAGACAAAAAAAGAAAATATTTATCTGAACTTTTGAGATGAGGCTTGATAATTTGTATTATTCAAACATTTGTCCTCATCTTTATTGATTGGTGGGGGTGGCCTAAAGTCAGTATCAGCCAGACAGCAAGGGAGTCTATCCCTTTTTCACTAGTGCTAGACCAAGAAAATTGTTTTTTAATCTGAGTGGGAGTGCCACACCTACTATCAGCTCCTTACTTTACTGCACAGTACCCTGTGCTACTCATACGCTGAGTTGACAAGGGCCAGTATCGAACTAGGAATCTTGTGGTTCCTAGTCTGACATTCTGACTGACTAAACCGGCTTCTTCAGGTGTTTCTTGTCGAACTTGGGAACCTTCTCTTCGAATTCAGGAGCCTTCACAGAATTTCAAACCAACTATCAAACTGGACACATGGCGTAACGGATATAAGGGTTGAGTTAATACAGTTCTAAGTGACAATCATCTCAAGGTTCCAGGTTCAATCCTGACCAAGGGTGATAATAACATAGAATACTTACCATAGCTTAACACCTATACCTGGTTATGGAGGCATGTGGTCTAATGGTTAGAGTCGTAGGAAATGGACTCGTCGACCCGAGTTCAATTCCTAGACAAAGTTGTTTGCATTTCCCATGGCGCTAATACTCTTGGGAAAGGTATGAATCTAATTCTCCCTCTAGCTATGGGTAAATAGCAGGGCAGCCTGGGCTCTTAACCATGGTTAGGTAACCAGTCTAGGAGAAAGAAAAACTGAATTCAAACCTGTTAAACTCCACTTAAGAAATTGACCTTGTGTCACATCCTGCTCATGCGGAGGGGTTGGTGTGTGTGTATATATATATATATATATATATATACACATACTGGTCATGGTTAACAGAATGAGAACAGTCTACCTCCATAGATCAAATAAAAGAGTCAGTTCAAAGTTCCATAAAGACTCAAATTTGACAAGAAGTTTCCGAGCAACAAAAACACATGAGGAAGGCTGGAGAGCACATCGTCCAAATAAAAAGATGAGAACAATAGTCTGAATAATCCAAATAATCAAAAGAAAAGAATTAAAGGGAAAAAGAATTAAAACAAAAAAGAAAGAAAAAAAGGAAAATAAAATCTTACTTGCAAATGAAAATGACATGAAGTGTGAACATCTATCACAGACAATTCCTCCACATAGTCGACAATGGTGGCGCCGACGAGTCACTGTAAAAGTCCGAGCACAGGTTGGACACATTGGGACATCTGCATCATTGACCCAAGGGACAACTGTCTTTTCAAATACTGCAAATAAAAGTCAAAAATTTATTTTTCCCGCATTTTATGTCTCACACTGAACCATTTACCTTACAAGAGAGAGAGAGAGAGAGAGAGAGAGAGAGGAGAAAATTAGGGAGAGAGAGAGAGAGAAATTAGGGCGAGAGAGAGAGAGAGAAAATTTAGAGAGAGAGAGGAGAGATTAGAGAGAGAAATTAGGGAGAGAGAGAGAAATTAGAGAGAGAGAGGAAGAAAATTAGGGGGAGAGAGAGGAGAAATTAGGGGGAGAGAGAGAGAGGGAGAAAATTAGGGAGAGAGAGGGAGAGAGGGAGAAGAGGAGAGAAGTGGGTGAGAGGAGAGTGAGTGAGAGGAGAGTGAGTGAGAGTGAGGAGAGGGGAGTGAGAGAGGGGAGTGAGTGAGAGTGAGGAGAACACAATATAGAAATGAGCAAAAGACAAGAGGAAATGTAAAATAGCTTTAAAAAATGAAAATTAAAAGGCAACAAAATTCAGAAGCTGTTCAGAAAAGAAAAAAAAAAAAAGAAAAAAGAAAAAA
Source organism: Doryteuthis pealeii (assembly GCA_023376005.1). NCBI lineage: Eukaryota > Metazoa > Mollusca > Cephalopoda > Myopsida > Loliginidae > Doryteuthis > Doryteuthis pealeii. Next base: position 35,488,401 of record CM042164.1, read on the forward strand.
AAAATTAATTTATATTTATATTTATATTTAAATCTTTTAAGTAGAAAAAAAAAAGATGAATAAAGAATATTTTACAAGCATGAAGTTAAAAAAGCCAAGTACTTACCTTTTCTCTTTGTAGGTTCTGCTGGCACCTCTGGACTAATTAGCTTATCTAATCTTATAAGTAGTTTATTGGTCTCTACAACAAATCTGTCAACACGGGAATCTCTGATGGCTTTGAATGTATCAGTGTGGCTATGGGTCACACCTACAAAAGAAGAAAGAAGAAGAATAGTAATGGCAAAAACATTAAGAATATGAAGAAAAGAGTAAATTAACTGAAGAATTTTGGATACATTCAAAACTCTTTTGAAAGTTATCAGATTTGGAATGAGTATATATATATATATATATATATATATATGTGTGTGTGTGTGTGTGTGTGTGTGTATTTAGGCAGCATTTTTTCTTGTAGGCATATATTGTTAAATAATGCAGCCATTTTCTGTCCGCAAGTTTTGTCCTTTGTTTTTTCATATTGCCGGATTATTTTTGTAATATCTGGCAAGAATTGGCTGATGTAAAGTACTCGGTCTATGACATATGGCAAATACATCAGCAGCCAATTCTCGCCAAATATTACAAAAATAATCCGGCAATACGAAAAAACAAAGGACAAAACTTGCAAACAGAAAATGGCTGCATTATTTAACAATATATATATATATATATATATATATCTTATTATAATGGAGATTGTGTGCTTGTCTATCTGTAACCGAAACTAAATCACTACTCAAGTCACAATTCCCTTAGTTATTGACGTCATGTTCACCAGGAATTTACTTTTCATTTAAACCTGAATTAGTGATAAAATTGTTATACCTAATTGATAGTGTTGGATTACTCTACATACTTATAACATGCAAGTATATTTATATATTCAACAAAATATAGCAGTTTACAGTGTGAACGAGAAGGCTAATTTGCAAATTGATATTAAGAAATTTGATTTTAATAAATATATGCTTAGTATTATTGATTTCTATTTGTTTGGTTTTTCTCTTAACAACCTGAGCAAAAATCCCGGGATAAATCTTAAAAGAAATCCTAAACAAACGAAGAACTGTAATTTTATTAAATATTTCATAATCTACTAAATAGATGAAATTAGGAAAATGAAAGACGGGAGTGAGGAAAAATGATGGAAGAGTTAGATTTAAAGCTTTTCTATTTTTTCGATTATAACCCCCTCAGTTTATCATTTTTCTAAATAGTTTATAATTTTACAATATTTTATCATCAAAACCTAAATACTTGCACCCGAAGGGTGCATATATTTACTAGTATATATAATATAGAATGAATAGAGAATAAATGAGAAAGTATTTGTGCATGAAAAGGTGCTCAATGCTAATAAAGCAGAGCAGATTTACAATCAATAATAATGATATTATGGATATTATATTCACGTCATATAAACGCTAAACAAGCACAGTTTAAAAAAAAAACAAAAAAACTTCAGCATATTATAACATTCCATCGCATGAACCACGCTTCACGTTTATATAAACACTAAATATATATATATATATATATATATATCAATCAATCAATCATTGCTGTCCATCGTATCCGATGATGAACCACACAAATCATTTTCCTCCAATTTAATCGGTCTCTGGTTGCGTCTTGCCAACCGTCTATGGGAATATTCAAGTCCTTCAGGTTTCTTTGGATGTTGTCTTTGTACCTGAGCTTTGGTCTACCGATTCCACGTGATACCTCTCTCAGTTGAGAGTACAGAATCTGCTTTGGTAGTCTGTCATCCCCAAGTCTGTTTAAGTGGCCAGCCCATCTCAGGTTGCGTTGGACAAGTATTTTGTGCATGCCAGGGAATCTAGTTCTCTTCAGGATGGTCCTGTTGAAATATGTTGCCACCACTTGACATTTAATATACTGCACAATATGAAGAATATAAGAAAAGGTTGAATTAACTGAAGAATTTTGGATACATTCGAGACTCTTTTGAAAGTTATCCCCACCTAAACCAGCATTGTGGTCAAGACACACTGGAAGCACTGGTTCCTGCTAGCAGAAACATGTTAAGCAGTGATGAGCCTGTTCAATAATTAATTGGGTGACCACTTAAACAACTGGAGGTACTGTAAGCAACTTGAGTCCTTGGCGTATCAAAAATGTCTTGATTTGGCATTAAATAACCCAAAAAAGGTTGAATATGGCATAAAACAAACAACTTAAGAAAAAAAAAAAATTCTATTACAATCATTTCTTTTTAAAAAATCTGTTGTGGACTAGCCTAGCTTACATTTTGTAGAGAGTGAATGCACTGGTCCAGGACTATTTGTACACTGTTGTTTTAGAACATCGGAAATGATTACTAAGACTATGAGAATTATGGAACCATTACGTGAACCGTCGGCCTCAAGTTTTAGCACTCTGTTGAGAGTTACTCTATATCTGGCGCAAACTGTAGTTGGATGTACTAGTATATTGAATATTGTATGATCCAGTATAACAACAAAATCCACACTTTTTTATTTGTCACAGTTAATGGTAATCATGTATTTCTATCAAATACAAATAATTGGCACAGTTACATGGGTTAAGATAAGTTTTTCAATCTATATACTTGGTTTGGTTTGTTTTGTTTTACCGGCATATCAACCTCGTGGGTCATTTAATGCCGACAAAGTTGTGAAATAAATTCATTTCTTAATGCATAATACATATTGTTATAAACTCATGTTTTTCTATTCAACCCATAGATGGGACACTAACAGGTACTACCACTTCCGGGTCAGAATGGACCAGGGAGCAATGGTGATGAAGGCATGCTCCACATTCCCCACCCACCAGAACTGGAACCTCACCATCAGATAGAGTTTAAACGTCATTCCCCAGGACATGTGCCCTCACCGGNTAAAAGATTTGAGTAGTCTGAAGTTTAGATTTACCAAATGAAGGGTAATGTAACTTTTGTTAAAACATTTTAGAATTTATTTCAGCATTTGTTTACTGTTTAACTAACATTGTGGTGAAAGTTTGTGATAGTCTAATAATTAACTGACAAATTTATTTTATCATCATATAACAAAGTTTACTTGGAGAAAAATGTATGCACAAAAACTATTTGTGTGTATATACCCAAACACTATAATTAAATATAAAGTTTTTGAAAAAAAAAAGAAAATAAGCCAGATTATTAACCAAGTTGAGCCCTGTTGATGGTTTGATTAAAACCGAAACTCTTAAGTGTTGGCCTTCTAAGTCAATCTTAGACTTATGTTTTTTCAAAAACAATATACTTAATTACACTGTCAGATTTTATATCCATTTTTCTTCTCACACAAACACTATATATATGCTGAAACATTACTAAAACAATTCTAATGTAGCCATATAGTTATATATGTATTTAATTTATTTGTATAAATAAAGTTATATATTTAATTTATTTGTATAAAATAAAGTTATATATTTAATTTATTTATATAAAATAAAGTTATATATTTAATTTATTTATATAAAATAAAGTTATGTATTTAATTTTTTTGTATAAATAAAGTTATGTATTTAATTCATTTATTTAGATAAAGTTATATATTTAATTTATTTATTTAGATAAGTTATATATTTAATTTATTTATTTAGATAAAGTTATATATTTAATTTATTTATTTAGATAAAGTTATATTTTAATTTATTTATTTAGATAAAGTTATATATTTAATTTATATTTAGATAAAGTTATATATTTAATTTATTTAGATTTAGATAAAGTTATATATTTAATTTATTAGATAAAGTTATATATTTAATTTATTTATATAGATAAAGTTATATATTTAATTTATTTATTTAGATAAAGTTATATATTTAATTTATTTATATAGATAAAGTTATATATTTAATTTATTTATTTAGATAAAGTTATATATTTAATTTATTTATTTAGATAAAGTTATATATTTAATTTATTTATTTAGATAAAGTTATATATTTAATTTATTAATAAAGTTATATATTTAATTTATTAGATAAAGTTATATATTTAATTTATTAGATAAAGTTATATATTTATTAGATATTATATATTTAATTTATTAGATAAAGTTATATATTTAATTTATTTATTTAGATAAAGTTATATATTTAATTTATTTATATATAATTTATATATTTAATTTATTTATAGATAAAGTTATATATTTAATTTATTAGATAAAGTTATATATTTAATTATTAGATAAAGTTATATATTTTAATTTATTAGATAAAGTTATATATTAATTTATTAGATAAAGTTATATATTTAATTTATTAGATAAAGTTATATATTTAATTCATATATATAGATAAAGTTATATATTTAATTTATATATATAAATAAAGTTATATATTTAATTTATATATATATAAATAAAGTTATATATTTAATTTATATATATATAAATAAAGTTATATATTTAATTTATATATATATAAATAAAGTTATATATTTAATTTATATATATATAATAAATTATAATTAATATATATATATTATATATTTAATTTATATATATATATATATAAATAAAGTTATATATTAATTATATATATATATATATAAATAATATTTTAATTTATATATTATATATATATATATATATATATAAATAAAGTTATATATTTAATTTATATATATATATAAATAAAGTTATATATTTAATTTATATGTCTATCTGTAACCGAAACTAAATCACTACTCAAGTCACAATTCCCTTAGTTATTGACGTCATGTTCACCATGAATTTATTTTTTATTTAAACCTGAATTAGTGATAAAATTGTTATACCTAATTAATAGTGCTGGATTACTCTACATACTTATAACGCGCAAGTATATTTATATATTCAACAAAATAGCAGTTTACAGTGTGAACGAGAAGGCTAATTTGCATATTGATATTAAGAATTTGATTTTAATAAATACATGCTTAGTATTATTGATTTCTATTTGTTTGGTTTTCTCTTAACGAACCTGAGCAAAAATCTTGGGGATAAATCTTAAAAGAAATCCCTAAACAAGACGAAAGAACTGTAATTTTATTAAATATTTCATAATCTAACTAAATAGATGAATTAGGAAAAATGAAAGACTGGAGTGAGGGAAAATGATGGAAGAGTTAGATTTAAAGCTGTTCTATTTTTCGGTTATACCCCCTCAGTTTATCATTTTCTAAATAGTTTCTAATTTGATACAATATTTTATTACATCAAAACCTAAATACTTGCACCCGAAGGGTGCATATATTTACTAGTATATATAAATAAAGTTATATATTTAATTTATATATATATAAATAAAGTTATATATTTAATTTATATATATATAAATAAAGTTATATATCTAATTTATATATATAAATAAAGTTATATATTTAATTTATTTGCATAAATAAAGTTATATATTTAACTTATATTTATATAAATAGTAGGATAGAATTGAAAAGAAAATAAGCCAGTATAAAATATGTTTGTTTCATCTATGAATGTAATTTTGATTTGACTTTCCAAATCGTAAAATTCTCTAGCATTATCTGAAAATTGCACCAGCAGCATCAAATTGAGTAATGCGTTTACATACATTTCATATATATATATATATATATATATTGCATATTTTGAAGATGAAAATTTTAAGCTGAAATTAGGATCAAGACAAACATGACAGTTCATATTGATAAAAAATGGTTTAACAGAAACTTTTTAATTGCATGCACAAATCTAAGTACGCGTATAAACTCATATCTATATATATAAATTGACTAAGCTAAACATAATTCTAATCTAGCTAGCTAGCTACCTATATATGTCTGTGTGTGTATGTATATATATATATATATATATATATATATATATATAATGTATTACTTGTTCATGTGTGTGTGCATGTATGTTATGTGTGTGTGTGTGTGTATATATATATATATATATATATATATATAAATGTATTACTTGTTCATTGTGTGTGTGCATGTATGTTATGTGTGTGTGTGTGTGTATATATATATATATATATATATATATATAATGTATTACTTGTTCATGTGTGTGTGCATGTATGTTATGTGTGTGTGTGTGTATATATATATATATATATATGCACACACACAGCAGTACCTTGACTTATGAATTTGATTTGTTCCACTCAAAACTCAATTTCCTTGTATATCAAATCAGTTTTTACCATTGAAATAAATTGAAATGCTATTAATTCCTTCAAAAACACCCTAATTTTTCATTATGTGGGACCCAGTCAAAAGTTGCTCAGGCATAGTGGATTATGCCACAGAAATGTCTGTGAATCATGACCCTCTCCTCTTTTAGTGCAATAGGGGAGGTGCTTCCCTGTAGTTGGAATCACCAGAAGCGAGGCAGTAGTTCATTTGTGTAATAACTCACTAAAGACAAAACTTGTGAGCTTGTTTTTTATTTTTTATTCTTTTCACACTATTGTTAGTGGCATCGATTCTCATTGGGTGCCCCATATTTCTGGCCTTGTGCCACATCTAAGCTAAGCTTAGTAAATGACTATATCTATTATTGAATAATTTTAAAATTTCTTTCTAATTCTCAGGTTTATTTGAGAAAGCAAAGAAACGATTGCTAGGCGATGTGCTTGGTGAGCGGGAAGATCTTCTGGATGAAAAGGATCCATCATCTTTTACCAATCTCCCTGGATTAGATCCCTCTTTTTGGGAACCCCAAGAATTTGGTAAGTTCTAGAACATTTTCTGTTTCACAAATTAAAATGGTTTTAAAATAATTTTACAAAGTCTTTTTTTTTTTTTTTTTTTTTTTTTTTCTTTTTTGGACAATAACCAATACACTACCTACTCCTCCAGTACACATATATTTAATCAATTACTACACCCTGAGCAGGATGTTACACATGATCAATTTTTCAAAGTTTTCCTTCTCCTAGACTGGTTGTCTAACCAAAGCTAAATAACTGAGTTTACCCTACTATTTACCCATAGCTGATGAGTGGTGTGGAGAAGGGATTCATGCCTTTCCCAATAGGAATAGTTATTTGAAACCATATAATTGTGTATAAATTATTAGTATTAGATCGTCCCCCAGTAGGGCCACCTGTTGGCCATGCTTAAGGATAGAACCCAGGTGGCTGAGCAGTCCATGACTTACAATATTCCACTTTAGGCTTTTCTCGGGCTAGACGGGCGGTCACATCAAGCCCTAGCACCTATATGATTGCCCCAACCTTATTGCTCTTATGGCAACCCCCAATCCTTCTTATCATATGGGTACTGGCTGAGGGTCTACATGTCCTGGGAATGACGTTAAACTCTATCTGATGGTGAGGTTCCAGTTCTGGTGGTTTGGGGAATGTGGAGCATGCCTTCATCACCATTGCTCCCTGGTCCATTCTGACCCGGAGTGGTAGTACCTGTTAGTGTCCCATCTATGGGTTGAATAGAAAAACATGAGTTTATAAACAATATTGTATTATGCATTAAGAATGAATTTATTTCACAACTTTGTCGGCATTAAATGACCCACCGAGGTTGATATGCCGTAAAACAAAACAAACCAAACCAAGTATTAGATTGAAAAACTTTAACCCATGTAACTGTGCCAATTATTTGTATTTGATAGAAATACATGATACCATATAACTGTGACAAATAAAAAGTGTGATTTTGTTGTATACTGGATCATACAATATTCAATATACTAGTACATCCAACTACAGTTTGCGCCAGATATAGAGTAACTCTCAACAGAGTGCTAAAACATTGAGGCCGACGGTTCACGTAATGGTTCCATAATCTTCATAGTCTTAGTAATCATTCCGATGTTCTAAAACAACAGTGTACAAATAGTCCTGGACCAGTGCATTCACTCTCTACAAAATGTAAGCTAGGCTAGTCCACAACAGATTTTTTAAAAAAGAAATGATTGTAATAGAATTTTTTTTTTTCTTAAGTTGTTTGTTTTATGCCATATCAACCTTTTTTGGGTTATTTAATGCCAAATCAAGACATTTTTGATACGCCAAGGACTCAAGTTGCTTACAGTACCTCCAGTTGTTTAAGTGGTCACCCAATTAATTATTGAACAGGCTCATCACTGCTTAACATTGTTCGTCTAGCAGGAACCAGTGCTTCCAGTGTGTCTTGACCACAATGCTGGTTTAGGTGGGATAACTTTCAAAAGAGTCTCGAATGTATCCAAAATTCTTCAGTTAATTCAACCTTTTCTTTATATTCTTCATATTGTGCAGTATATTAAATGTCAAGTGGTGGCAACATATTTCAAACAGGACCATCCTGAAGAGAACTAGATTCCCTGGCATGCACAAAATACTTGTCCAACGCAACCTGAGATGGGCTGGCCACTTAAACAGACTTGGGGATGACAGACTACAAAGCAGATTCTGTACTCTCAACTGAGAGAGGTATCACGTGGAATCGGTAGACCAAAGCTCAGGTACAAAGACAACATCCAAAGAAACCTGAAGGACTTGAATATTCCCATAGACGGTTGGCAAGACGCAACCAGAGACCGATTAAATTGGAGGAAAATGATTTGTGTGGTGTCATCATCGGATACGATGGACAGCAATGATTGATTGATTGATATATATATATATATATATATATATTTAGTGTTTATATAAACGTGAAGCGTGTTCATGCGATGGAATGTTATAATGCTGAAGTTTTTTTTGTTTTTTTTTAAACTGTGGCTTGTTTAGCGTTTATATGACGTGAATATAATATCCATAATATCATTATTATTGATTGTAAATCTGCTCTGCTTTATTAGCATTGAGCACCTTTTCATGCCAATACTTTTCTCATTTATTCTCTATTCATTCTATATTATATATACTAGTAAATATATGCACCCTTCGGGTGCAAGTATTTAAGGTTTTGAATGTAATATATAGAATGAATAGAGAATAAATGAGAAAAGTATTGCGCATGAAAGGTGCTCAATGCTAATAAAGCAGAGCAGATTTACAAATCCAATAATATGAAATTATGGATATTATATTCACGTCATATAAACGCTAAAACAAGCCACAGTTAAAAAAAAACAAAAAACTTTTAGCATATAAATTCATCGAATGAACACGCTTCACGTTTATATAAACACTAAATATATATATATATATTTATTATCAATCAATCATTGCTGTCCATCGGTATGCCGATGATCGACACCAACACAAATATTTTCCTCCAATTTAATCGGTCCTCTGGTTGCGTCTTGCAACCGTCTCATGGGAATATTCAAGTCCCTTCAGGTTTCTTGATGTTGTCTTTGTACCTGAGCTTTTGGTCTACCGATTCCACGTGATAACCTCTCTCAGTTGAAGAGTACAGAATCTGCTTTGGTAAGTCTGGTCATCCCCAAGTCTGTTTAAAGTGGCCAGCCCATCTCAAGGTTTTGGCGTTGGACAAGTATTTGTGCATGCCAGGGAATCTAGTTTTCTCCTCAGATGGTCTGTTTGAAATATGTTGCCACCACTTGATCATTTAAATATATGCCCAAATATGAGAATATAAAAGAAAAGGTTGAATTAAACTGAAAGAAATTTTTGGCATACATTCGAGACTCTTTTGAAATTAATCCCACCTAAACCAGCAATTGTGGTCAAGACACAACTGGAAAGCACTGGTTCCTGCCGACGAACAATGTTAAGCAGTTGATGAGCTGTTCATAAATTAATTGGGTGACCACTTAAACAACTGGAGGTTAACTATAAGCAATACTTGAGTCCTTGGCGTATCAAAAAATGTTTGATTTGGGCATTAAATAACCCAAAAAGGTTGATATGGCAAATAAAAACAACAACTTAAGAAAAAAAAATTCTAATACAAATCATTTCTTTTTTAAAAAAATCTGTTGGGACTAGCCCTAGCTTACAATTTTGTAGAGAGTGGAATGCACTGGTCCCAGGACTATTGTGTACACTGTTGTTTTTTAGAACATCGGAATTGAATTACTAAGAACTATGAAGATTATGGAACATTACGTGAAACGTCGGCCTAATGTTTTTAAGCACTCTGGTTGGAGAGTTCTCTATATTTGGCGCAACTGTAGTTGGAATGTACTAGTATATTGAATATTGTATGATCCAGTTACAAACAAAATCAACTTTTTATTTTGTCAACAGTTATATGGTATCATGTATTCTATCAAATACAACAATAATTGCACAGTTTACATGGTTAAAGTTTTCAATCTAATACCTTGGTTTGGTTTGGTTTTGTTTTACGGCATATCACCTCGGTGGGTTCATTAATGCCGAACAAAAGTTGTGAAATAATTCCAATTCTTACTGCATAATACCAAATTGTTTATAAACTCCATGTTTTTCTATTCAACACATAGAATGGGACACTAACAGGTACTACCACTCTCGGGTAGAATGGACCAGGGAGCATGGTGATGAAGCATGCTCCCAATTCCCACCACCAAACTGGAACCTCAACCATCAATAGAGTTTTACGTCATTCCCAGGAAATGTAGAACCCTAGCCAGTAACATATGATAAGAAGGATTGGGGGTTTGCCATAAGAGAATAAGGTGGGGCATAATGGTTGCTAGGCTTGATGTGACCGCCCGTTAGGCCGAGAAAAGCCTAAAGTGGAATATTGTAAGTCATGGACTGCCAGCCACTGGGTTTAATCCTTAAGCCATGGCCAACGGTGGCCCTACTGGGGAGCGAATCTAATACTATAATTTATACACAATTATATGGTTTCAAATACATCCTATTGGAAAAGGCATGAAATCCCTTCTCACAACCACCATCAGCTATGGGTAAATAGTAAGGGTAAACTCAAGTTATTTACTTTGGTAGACAACCAGTCTAAGCGAGAGGAAAACTTTGAAAATTTGATCATGTGTAACATCCCTGCTCAGGGTGTAGTAATTGATTAAATATATGTGTAACGGAGGAGTAGGTAGTGTATTGGTTTTATTGTCCAAAAAGAAAAAAAAAAACAAGAAAAACAGGACTTTGTAAAATTTATGTTTAAAAACCCATTTAATTTGTGAAACAGAAAAATGTTTATGAACTTACCATTCCTTGGGGTTTCCAAAGAGGGGATCTAATCCGGGAGATTGGTAAAGATGATGGATCTTTTCATCCAGAAGATCTTCCCGTCACTCAAAGCACATCGCCTAGCTAATCGTTTCTTTGCTTTCTCTCAAAATAAACCTGACGAATTAGAAAAAAAATTTTAAAATTATTCAATAATAGATATATGTCATTTTAAACTAAGCTTAGCTTAGATGTGCACAGGCCAGAAATATGGGGCACCCAAATGCAGAATCGATGCCACTAAAAAAGTGATTGAAAAGGAATTAATAAAAAACAAGCTCACAAGTTTTGTCTTTAGTGAGTTATTACACAAATGAACTACTGCCTCGCTTCTGGTGATTCCAACTACAGGGAAGCACTCCCCTATTGCACTCTAAAGAGGAGAGGGTCATGATTCACAGACATTTCTGTGGCATTAATCCACATGCCTGAGCAACTTTTGACTGGTCCCACATAAATGAAAAATTAGGGTGTTTTTGAGAAATTAATAGCATTTCAATTTATTTCAATGGTAAAACTGTTGATATACCAAGGAATTGAGTTTTGAGTGGAAAAATCAAATTCATAAGTCAAGGTACTGCTGTGTGTGTGCATATATAATATATATATACACACACACACACATAACATACATGCACACACACACATGAACAAGGAATACATTAATATATATATTATTTATATAAAACACACACACAACATAACATACATGCCACCACACATGAACAATATCATTATATATATATATATATATAATATATATACACACACACACCATAACATACATGCACACACACATGAACAAGTAATACATTATATATATATTATATATTATAAATATATACACACCACACACATAACATACATGCACACACACTAGAACAAGTAATACATTATGTATATATATATATATATATAGTATATTACATACACACACCAGACATATATAGGTAGCTAGCTCTGCTAGATTATAAATTATGTTTAGCTTAGTCAATTATATAATTAGATATGAGTTTATACGCGTACTTAGATTTGTGCATTGCAATTAAAAAGTTCTGTTAAACCATTTTTTAATCAATATTGAACTGTCATTTTGTCCTTTGATCCTATTCAGCTTAAAAATTTCATCTTCCAAAATATGCAATATAAAATAATATATAATAATATTATGAAAGTATGTAAACGCATTACTCAAGTGATGCTGGCTGGGCAATTCAGATAATGCTTAGAAATTTTACGATTTGGAAAGTCAAATCAAAATATCATTCATAGATGAAACAAAACTATTTTTATAGGCTTATTTTCTTTTCAATTCTATCCTACTATTTATATAAATATAAGTTAAATATATAACTTTATTTGCAATAAAATTTAAATATATACTTTTATTATATATATATATTAGATATATAACTTTATTTATATATATATAAATTAAATATATACTTTATTTATAATATTAAATAATATAACTTATTTATATTATACTAGTAAATATATGCACCCTCGTGTGGCAAAGTATTTAGGTTTTGATGTAATAAAATATGTATCAAATTAGAAACTATTTAAAAATGATAAATCGAGGGGTATAACCGAAAAATAGAACAGCTCTTAAATCTAATCTCTTCCATCATTTTCCTCACTCCAGTCTTTCATTTTTCCTAATTCATCTATTAGTTAGATTAGAAATATTTAATAAAATATTACAGTTCTTTCGTCTGGTTAGGGATTCTTTTAAGATTTACCCAAGATTTTTGCTCAGGTTCGTTAAGAGAAAAACAAACAAATAGAAATCACTAATAAGTAAGCATGTATTTATTAAAATCAAATTCTTAATATCAATATGCAAATTAGCCTTCTCCTCACACTGTAAACTGCTATTTTGTTGAATATATAAATATACTTCGCGTTATAAGTATGTAGAGTAATCCAGCCCATATTAATTAGGTATAACAATTTTATCACTAATTCAGGTTTAAATAAAAAAATTCATGGTGAACATGACGTCAATAACTAAGGAATTGTGACTTGAGTAGTGATTTGTTTCGGTTACAGATAGACATATAAATTAAATATATAACTTCTATTATATATATATATACTAAATTTAAAATATATTACTTTATTTATACTATATATATATAATAAATTAAAATAATATAACTTATTTATATATATATATATATATAAATTAAATATATAACTTTATTATATATAATCATATTATAATAAATTAAATATATAAATCTTTATTAATATTATAATTATATATATTAAATTAATATATAAATTATTATAAAATATAATATAATTAAATAATATAACTTATTATATATATATAAATTAAATATATAAATATAACTTATATATATAAATTAAATATATAACTTTATTACTAATATATAAATTAAAGTATAATAACATTTATGAGTATATATATAAATCTCAAATAAACATAAACTTATTCCTTATATATATAAATTAAATAATTACTTTATTTATATATGATAAATTAAAATATATAACTTTATCGTATATATCATGAAATTATATATAACTTTATCTATATATATAAATCTAATAAATTAAATATATAACTTTATCTAATAAATTAAATATATAACTTTATCTAATAAATTAAATATATAACTTTATCTAATAAATTAAATATATAACTTTAATCTAAAATAAATTTAAAATATATAATTTATCTAAATAAATAAATTAAATATATAACTTTATCTAAATTAAATAAATTAAAATATATAAATTTATCTAAATAATAAATTAAATATATAAACTTTATCTAAATAAATAAATTAAATATATAACTTTATCTATATAAAATAAATTAAATATATAACTTTATCTAAATAAATAAATTAAATATATAACTTTATCTATATAAATAAATTAAATATATAACTTTATCTAATAAATTAAATATATAACTTTATCTAAATAAATTAAATATATAACTTTATCTAATAAATTAAATATATACTTATCTAAATAAATAAATTAAATATATAACTTTATCTAAATAAATAAATTAAATATATAACTTTATCTAAATAAATAAATTAAATATATAACTTTATCTAAAATAAATAAATTAAATATATAACTTTAATCTAAATAAATAAATTAAATATATAACTTTATCTAAATAAATGAAATTAAATACATAACTTTATTTATACAAAAAATTAAATACATAACTTTATTTATATAAATAAATTAAATATATAACTTTATTTTTAATATAAATAAATTAAAATATATAACTTTATTTATACAAAAATTAAATATATAACTTTATTTATACAAATAAATTAAATACATATATAACTATATGGCTACATTAGAATTTGTTTAGTAATGTTTCAGCATATATATAGTGTTTGTGTGAGAAGAAAAATGGATATAAAATCTGACAGTGTAATTAAGTATATTGTTTTTGAAAAAACATAAGTCTAAGATTGACTTAGAAGGCCAACACTTAAGAGTTTCGGTTTTAATCAAACCATCAACAGGGCTCAACTTGGTTAATAATCTGGCTTATTTTCTTTTTTTTTTCAAAAACTTTATATTTAATTATAGTGTTTGGGTATATACACACAAATAGTTTTTGTGCATACATTTTTCTCCAAGTAAACTTTGTTATATGATGATAAAATAAATTTGTCAGTTAATTATTAGACTATCACAAACTTTCACCACAATGTTAGTTAAACAGTAAACAAATGCTGAAATAAATTCTAAAATGTTTAACAAAAGTTACATTACCCTTCATTTGGTAAATCTAAACTTCAGACTACTCAAATCTTTTAATTCAATTCACTTTATGTATCTTTCTTTTTTTTTCTTTTTTTCCATATCAAAACAACAGGTGACCCAACCTTTGCCCTAGTCACCCTCAAATTTTATTCCCATCCAAAGTAGAGGTGTTATCTAATTAAAGAGACTTTTTACTGATTAAAAATAAAACAAAAATCTTTTTTAAACTTCAATCTTGATGGCCTTCAGAAAATGAAATATCTATATATCAATACTCTCGTTCCTTAATCTGCCGACCATTATCATCCTGCAAACACCCTCTGGTTGAAAATGAGACCATCCAAATTGTCCAAGATGAAATGCAAAAATCTAAATCCTGATTAACTGGTGTTGCTTAATCACTGAATTCTTATTTCTTTTAAGTGTCGTCACCTCAGCTAAATAATAGACCATTCCGTTTTTATCATAAAGAAAGAAAAAGAAGAAAGGTGACATGGTAAACAGAAAAAATATAATAAAGAATGAATAGAGGAAATATATTAAGAGGGAGTGAGTGTGCGGAAGCGATAACACTAATCTGTTTCAATCAAACAACATGAAAAGATGAAAAGGAAAGAAAAAGTTAGAGTTAAATCAAAATTATTAAACTTTTTACATATTGAACTATTTTACAATAGGTCTTAAGTAAACATTATTTGAAATTTGGGTTATCTGCCCCTTAATTGGTTTCCGGAAGTTCGCATGAGTAGGGGGCAGAGAGAGAGCCCTAAATCCTAAGAACAACATTTTCACCAGCCAGGGTAAGACCTGACAAATTTACGGACAACAGCAGCGGTCCGAATTCTCCAAAAGCTAAGTAAACACTTGTCACTAGCATTTAATATTTCTCCACCCGCTAAGCGAACGTGTTTAGCAAGCTTCTATGAACTTTTACAAACACTTACTCACACCACACCACACTTTGAACACATTTCTTACATTTAATAATAATAATAATGAAATTTATTGTGTACAGTGCTCAGGTGCACCACAACTCATCAAAGTCTCATGTCAAGTACACAGAATAATGTAGTGTCAGGAACATGAACAGTTTACAGTAGTAATATGCATGTATGTGTCCGCGTGTGTGCATATGTATGTGGAGAGCGGCATCGGGTATAGTGTTGGCGGACCACAGGAAGCATGGAGGCTTTGAAAGACTCAGTGCTTCGGCAGCCTACAACAGACGCGGGCAGTTTATTCCATGTCTCCGCAATTCCGAGCATGAAAAAATGTTTCCGAAAGTCACGTGAGCAGTGCTGTTTTCTGACTTTGTAGGCATGCCCACGTGTGTTTTTGCACCCAATAAAAATTGTTAACCCAATTATATACACTATAATTGCCTTGTATCTTTCCTGACTAACAGCATTATCTAATGCATACATTTTTCTGTTAATATCAAACGTTGTAATAATTAAATTATCATACTGTAGTATATCCCCAGGTCTTGCTAGTATATCTTCTATTAATAATGGAGATTGGGTTTCTATTTGTCTGTAACCGAAACTATGTGACTGCTTACACTATATTACCCCAAATAGTCATAACATAGAATAAATACCTTCAAAATTTGAGCATGCAAACTTAGACTGTCCTCATTGTTTTTTAAGACAAGTTTTGATAGATAAATGCCCAGTATTATATATCTATATAGTTTGTTTTATTTTAATATATATCTAATGTTATCAGAACTAAGTTTCCATTTCAAGTTGTTTATTTTTTTTTATTCCTTTAAATAAATTTGATGATTTTACTTACTTATGGTACAAACTCTCTGACATTGAATTTTTAATATTATCTGCATTATTCGGACTATTGTCCCATCTTCATTGTTATTTGTACAATGTTTCGGCCGATATGCCTCCGGCCTTCTTCAGGTATTTCTTGTCGGACTCGGGAACCTTGTCGGATTCGGGAACCTTCTTTTCGAACTCGGGAATTTTCTTGTTGTAATCGGGAGCCATTACGGAACTTTGAACCTAACTGATGGCTCCTGATTATGACAAGAAAGTTCCCGAGTTCGAAAAGAAGGTTCCCGAGTCTGAGAAGGTTCCCGAGTCCAACAAGAAATACCTGAAGAAGGCCGGAGGGCATATCGGCCAAAACGTTGTACAAATAACAATGAAGATGGGGACAATAGTCCGAATAACGCAGATAATACTAATCTTCAAGCCTCATCTCAAACATTCAGAGAAATTGAATTTTTAACTTCCACCCACTCAGACAATATCTTTTTTTAAATTAATTTTTACACCGACCGGAGGGCATTTTTGGGGTTTTTTTTTCCTGCTAGTAATATTAATACAGTTGTAACTACCTACCAGTGGTGTGTTCTGAAAAACATACTGTGTTAAGCAAATAACAGAGTTAGGATCAGACATGGTTTGGTTTGGTTTGTTTTACGGCATATCAACCTCAGTGGGTCATTTAATGCCGATAAAGTTTTGAAATAAAGTAATCATTAAATGGATACTCAATTTTGTTTATAAACTCATGTTTATATATTTAACCCATAGATGGGACCCTAACAAGCACTACCACTCCGGGTCAGAGTGGACCAGGGAGCAATGGTGATGACGGGGTGCTCCCCATTCCCCAAAACTATAACCTCACCATCAAATAGAGTTTAACGTCATTCCCAGGACATGTAGACCCTCAGCCACCACTTTCTAGCACCCATATGATAAAAAGGATTGGGGTTTGCCATAAGGGCAATAGGGTCGGGACAATCATATAGGTACTAGGGCTTGATGTGACCAACCGATTGATCGGAGGGGCCCTATCCGACCGCCCGTCTAGCCTAAGTAAGGGTCTAAGTGGAGTGTTGCAGGTCATGGACTGCTCAGCCACCAAGATTCCGTCCTTAAGCATCACAGGTCGCCACCCACAGCCAACAGGTGGCCCGATTTGGGGGAGTCTTACCCCACTGCAGAGGTGCAGTCGGCGCATTCTAACGCCCCAGCCGACAGGGCGGATATCAGACATGGAGAATTAAATATAATTTACACTAATTAGAGATTAAATTAAATGCGTCCCATTACATTTGAAATGTCAACTGAAGATTTTTGAGTGTTTGTGTTTACAATAAACTTCCACGTTTTAATTTTTATATGGGCGTTGGTTGGATTCAACAGCCCCAGTCAACAGGGTGGTTAAGTAAGCGTGATAACATATGTGGACACATAGGCCATTTAGTTTCTAATTTTGTTAAACCTTTCTCAAAACCCTTCTAATAAAAAATAATCCCTCTCAAAGATGATCAGTGGATGTGTTTGAAAGGGCTTGCAAGCAAAACTTGGGGTACCTCTTCTATAAATTGGACCCTAACATAAAGAAACTAGCACAAAAACTAGAGAGGAACAAAAAAAAATATTTAAAAAAAATATTCTATGGTCTTTAACCAATTATGTTTAAATAATAACTTACTGCTAAAAACATATCTGATGAGTTTTATATATATATTTATGTGTGTGTGTGTGTGTCTATATTATATATTTATGGAAAAATAATTTTTTGGTTGTTATTAGAAACATGAAAGAAATGAGTAAATAAATGAAATATGTTTTAAGTCTCATTGATTTTCCCAATATTTCAAGACTCAAAATATCAGGAAAATTAATGTAACTTAGAATATAATATCCAACTCAGTTTTTCATATGCCAATAAATTTTAATAAGCATGTAATGTTGTATACTCTCTTTGCTTTCGTACTTCTATTCTTCTTCTGCTCATCTTTGGTATCTTACGTTCTTCTTCTAGCGTCTGGACCTCTATTTCTCTGTTCTTGCTGGTTGGCCGTCCTTGATTCATTTCTTCTTCTAGGTCAGTCTTGTTGCCAAGACATTCATCAACCACAAAACCAATTTATTTATTTAAACTTTTATTTACTTAACTAAACATATTTCTCTAACTAAACACAACGTGCGTGTGCAGTGAACCCCAGCTAAAACAGATAGGCCTTATCTGTCTGACGACCAAGCTGGAACTGAGAGTGACTTCACGTATTTTGCGGGTTTTCTGTAATATTCCATAGAAAGTCCCGCCCGTGATATGAAAAGGGGCCATCCCTTCTGAAATACAGGGGGTTGACAATAATCTATGCATAGATTATGTAACAGTAAATGTATACTGTACATACTCAAAGATAGGTCGCACTCTTAATTTGTGGTTGTCAAAGTGGGCACTTGTGGTTGACTCACAGATGTTAAATAACCTAGCTAGTTATACAACCTATTCTAACATATAACTTATCAGATATTCACCTTTGTTTCAAGACTTTGCTTACAAATATTAGATCTCAAACATTTTGCCATAGACTGTGATGCATAATGCAAATATATAGAAATAAGGGGTGCATTTCCAGTGATGCTGTTAACTTTTTGATTCAGTGTATCCTGGGATGCACATATTTGCTTTGAATGTATCCCCGGGAAAATTTATGGGTCCCAACTAAAGCCGTCCAACTCCTACCTTGTAACCTATCCTGTGTAATTAATTTCTAAAAAACTATTGAAATGTATTTACAGTTAGCTTGAAATGGTGAGGGAAGAAAAAAAAAAAAACACTGGGATGCATGGATACGATTTAAATGCATCCTTTTAGATTTTTGTATGTGAGGGACACAGGATGCATACCTATCAGCATCTCTTAGTACTCTGATTGTAAACGAACTTGGAGTTAAAAAGTGTAACAGTCAACTCACTAATAATTATCAGCAGGTCAGTTTAAAGAAATGAGTCAGTAGGAATGTTTGAGAGATATATATATATATATATATATAAATAATATACCAAACTTGTTGGTAAACTCTTGCGGTAAGAAAAAAAACAGCAAATAGTTTGATTGTAAAAATATACTACCAAACATCACCTGGGGAAAAAAAATTTTTGAAAAAAAGAAAAGACCAAGATAATCGTACCAACCGAAAATAATCAGTTGATACTATAATACTTGGCCAAAATATAAAAATTATTTTATATATATATATATATATATATATATATATATATATATATATATTCATACAAAAACTGCTAGGATATACTAAAGCTAATAAGTAAAGAGTGCTCAATACCTAAGTAGAGCAAATAATAAAGATAAACCTAATGAGTCAGATATACCTACTAAAAGTTTCGCTTAGTGCTCTTCAAAGCTTCATAAATATTCATGTTAGAGTTAGTTGGTACCTACAAATTTACTCTTCAAATGCATATTGTATGCATTTCACGTCATTGTAATCACTGCAATTTTATGATAAATAAAAATTCAAGTAGTGCTGTTTTACATTTATGCCGAATGGATAGGTCGTACCACTGATTTGGACAGAATTTTTGGTTAATCAAAAGGTGTGACCTATGTGAAAGTATATGCGGTAGATTATGATAATGCAATTCTTTGAAGTCATACCTTTGAGCTGCTGGGAGACAGCCCTTTCTTCAGTGGTGTGGGCATCCTCAAAATGTGACTGAAGAAGGGTTACAGAAGAGAAATCTTTCAAGCAAATAGGACAAATAAAACCTTCTCGGATATCAGTGCTTGTCATCTTGTTAAAATCCTGAAAAACATTTAAAGAAAAAAAAAAAACACAAAAATTATTACAGGAAAAAGAGTAAAGTTCACAGTTAAATGTGCAAAGTTATGGAGTAAAAAAAAATAATTCTAGGGTTGCTGGAATTGGTAAAAAATGTACCGATTCCAATAAATTTTAATATAAAAGTAAAAATAATTTGATTAACCTTTCTTTCTGGTTCTATTTTAAGGATATATTTCAATTAAAGTTTTTGGTTTGGTTTGTTTTGTTTTACGGCATATCAACCTCAGTGGGTCATTTAATGCTGACAAAGTTGTGAAATAAATTAATTCTTAATGCATAATACAATTTTTTTATGAACTCATGTTTTTCTATTTAACACATAGATGGGACCCTAACAGGTACTACCACTCCGGGTCAGAGTTGGCCAGGGAACAATGGTGATGAAGGGGTGCCCCACATTAAGGATTTTGGCAAATCTGACAGTATAATATATTTATAACACTCATACAAATACTCAACCCGGCATACTTTACTTACCTTGTTCTTCCGAACCTGTGTCCAGTGGCTTTGGCCTCTGGACTGGTAAGATATATATATATATACTATTGGCGTGATCCCCCAGGCAACACCTCCGAAGAGGCAGAGCTGGGTTTATTGAAAAAATGTAAATATGAACGTACAATGAACACAATTCCCTAACCTCTAAAATAATTATAGACTGGTTGACATGCCATTAAAATCAATTTATCTAATTTGTATAAAAATAATTGTCATAAACTTTGCATCAAAAGCAAGAAAAAAGATTGCCAAAAAACAGATGGAAGCAGGAGTTGGAGTCACAAGCAGTTAAGGGGTCACCGGAGTAGGAGTAGATAAAACCATACCGATTCAAACTCCAGTTGAATTTACACTTTATATGGCCCTAGTTTGGAAGCGCGTGGTGTAATGGTTAAAGTCATGGGAAATGGACTCGTCGCCCAGAGTTCAAATCCTGGATGTGGTAATTGCATTTAACTTAGTGCTAATACCCTTGGGAAAGGTATGAATCCTACTCTCCCTCCAGCTATGGATAAATAGTAGGGCAGACTGGGCTCTTTAACCTTGGTTAGGCAACAGGTCTAGGAGAAGGATAACACTCAATTCAAACCTGTTGAACTCCACTTAAGAAATTGACCTTGTGTCATATCCTGCTTGTGCAGAGGGGTTGGTGTGTATGTGTGTGTATATATATATATATATATATATATATATGGCCCTAGTTTAGTCTGTGAAGTTATACAGTGCACATTCCTTATAAATAGATCATTAAGAAAAATCAGTTTCATATTTATTTTTTAAGTCATAATCACTTAATTACATAAAGGAGTTTGATTGGTTTGTTTTGTTTTGTTTTACGGCATATCAACCTCAGTGGGTCATTTAAAGCCGATAAAGTTTTGAAATAAACTAATTCTTAATGGATACACAATTTTTTTTTATAAATACATTTTTCTATTTAACCCATAGATGGGACCCTAACAGGTACTACCACTCCGGGTCAGAGTTGGCCAGGGAACAATGGTGATGCAGGAGTGCTCCACATTCCCCAAACCTCCAAAACTGGAACCTCACCATCAGATAGAGTTTAACGTCATTCCCAGGACATGTAGAACCTCAGCCACCACCTAGCACCCATATAATAAAAAGGGTTGGGGGCAATCATATAAGTGCTAGGGCTTGACGTGACCAGCCGATTGATCGGAGGGGGCCTCTCTGACTGCCCGTCTAGCCTAAGTAAGGGTCTAAGTGGAGTGTTGCAGGTTATGAACTGCTCATCCACCAAGACTCAGTCCTTAAGCATCACAGGTCGCCACCCACAGCCAACAGGTAGCCCCATTTAGGGGAGTCTTACCCCTCTGCAGAGGTGTATTCTAACGCCCCAGACGGCAGAGCGACAGGAGTTTAAGTCAGAGGAGTAGGAGGATTTCTGTTTTGACTCTATAGCTCTGGATAGAATTTTAATGGTGTAGAAGTGGAGATTTTTTTTATGAAAAAAAAACGAGTTAAAAAACATGATGTTTTACCATACTATATTGGGAAGAATACAGCATTGCCGAAATATATCAGATTAAGTCTTACATTTTAGAATTACATACAGGCAGAGGAAACAAAAAAAAATATAAAAAAAAAAAAAGAATATATTTAAAGAAAGGATGGAAACAAGCCCAGCCAATGCCCTAAAAACCTTTTCAGAAAGATGATTTTTATTATTTTAAAGATATTTTTTTACTGTATCGGGAAAAATTTGCTGGAAGAAAAAAATCTCCCCACTGAAAAACAAAAATTATTCAAATGTGTAAAAAAAAAAAAAAATTCTTTGTTTTTTATGTATAAATAATGGGTAGTATCAGGAAATAGCAATGCTGACTGGTCCCTTTAACCTTGATGTTTAAAATTTTAGCATAAACAGAAAAAGTAATAATTTGCATTATAATATTGGCAGTGAGAAAAAAAAACAAAAGAAAAAAAAAGCATCAAATTTTTTAATTGTTTTTTTTATTTTTACTGTTTCTATTCAGAAAAAAAAAGATCCAAGATTTCTTCTTATTAAAATAGAAGTGAAAACATTAGATATGTTTATTTGGATCTTAATCATCTCGTGGTACATTTTTGTTATAATAATATGAATATAACAATAATAAATATAATAAATAATAAATAGTAAATAGAATAAAAATAAATAGATATAAGTAATAGTAAATAGAATAAAAAATAAATAGATATAAGTAATAATAAATAATAAAAATAACTAGTAAATATAATAATAAATAATATAAATAAATATAATAGTAAATATGAATAAAGTTGGACGTACTATAAACTAAGGAGCCAGGATCACAAGTTTTATGTACAAATTCCACAGCTGTGCTAGTATGTAATTTAATACATTTGAGAAAAATAATTTCCCAAATAGTAAGTTCTAGGAAGTTTTTTTTTTTTAAATACAAATAAAAAATATTAGTAGTTATATCTGTCTGCATAATGAAAAGTGACTTTTTTTGGTTATTTCCTAGTTGAGTAACATGATGTTACAGAGTGACCCAGAAAAAACAGAACCCAAATTATTTATTTTCCCATTAAACTAACCCTAAACCCTAACCTTGTTGGACTTAAACTTAAAAAAAAAAAAAATAAAATTAAGTTTTATTACAAAATTTGTGGGTTCTGTTTTTTCTGGGTCACCCTGTAATATTATGTTACTCAACTAGGGGGAGTAGGGTTGGGGGGTAGGGTTAGTTTAATGGGAAAATAACTAATTGTTCATTAACGTCTTCATGTCAATAACCTTTTTGATAAGAGAACTGTGTTCTTACCCTATTATCTGTTTATACATTAGATATTAGAGTATGAAAACACTCAATGCTGTTAAAATGAATATATTTTTATATCATTTTCATTGCTAATATTTCGATTTATAAAAAATTATCATCAGAGCATAATGATAATTAGGTCCATTTTTAGATGTAAATGTTTTTAATCCGGACTCATCAAGAGAGAAGCAGAAAATAATTTAAATTCTGCTTCTCTCTTGATGAGTCCAGATTAAAAACATTTACATCTAAAAACGGACCTAATTATCATTATGCTCTGATGATAATTTTTTATAAATCGAAATATTGTCAATATTACCAACGAAAATGATATAAAAATGTATTCATTTTAACAATATTGTGTGTTTTTATACCCTTTTATCTATACATATACCGTTGGATTCATTTCCTTAGTCTTAACTCACATTAGATATTGTAACCTTTCTAAATTTTAGTTTTTCTTTCTTTCTATATCTGGTTTGGCTTGGTTTGGTTTGCAGCATACCAACCTCAGTGGGTCATTTAATGCCGACAAAGTTTTGAAATACATTCATTCTTAATGGATACTCAGTTTTTTTTATAAACACATTTTTTCTATTTAACCCATAGATGGGACCCTAACAGGTACTACCACTCCGGGTCAGAGTGGACCAGGGAGAAATGGTGATGAAGGGGTGCTCTACATTCACCAGACCTCCGGAACTGGAACCTCACCATCAGATTAACGTCATTCCCAGGACATGAAGACCCTCAGCCTCCGCCTTCTAGCACCCATATAATAAAAAGGGTTGGGGCTTCTTTCTTCATCTGTAATTTCTGCTAAGATTATGTCGTCATTCAGCCAAACAGACAGTTATATACTGTATTTTTCGGACTATAAGGCGCATTTAAAATCCTTATATTTGCTAAAAAATCGGCAGTGTGCCCTATAATCCAGTGCACCTTATGTATGAATCCTGGTTGTGCTTAGGCCTTGTGACCTTGAACCAATTTCTATGTTCACACTGCTGTAATGGAATCACTTGTGTGGTCTCTTAAAAATTGGGTTGAGAAAAAAAAAAAAAAAAAAAAAAAAAAATTCAAAGGGTTTGTAGAGACAGAAAGTCGAGGAATCAGACTTTTTCCAGACTTCTTGTCAACCAGAGTTCTTTGATCTGGTTGCTGAACGAAGCAGTGAACTTTCACAAGCTAAACCAATCAGAGAACAATACGTAGCTATCCTTCGATCTTGTTCATTTACGCCTGCAACTTTTCCTGATGCGTACTGTCCTTCAACATACCAGTAATTAAGGACCCCAAAATGGCACCTGTAAAGAGACATGCTTACGAAGCCGATATCAAACTCAAAGCACCGAAGATGAAGAATTTGACGGATTTGTAGAAGAGGAATGACTGAAAAAGTGAACGTATTTTTCTCTTCTTTGTGTGTTACAAGTGAACAATATTGATAGTTATTTTTAGTGACTTGAATAAATCTGACCTATCCAACTGCCTTGTTCTGCTTTATGCGCGTTATACTCCGGTGTGCCTTATATATGAAAATAGATCCGTTCACTGATACTGCGTCTTATAATCCGGTGCGCCTTATATATGAAAATAGATCCGTTCACTGATACTGCGTCTTATAATCCGGTGCGCCTCATCATCCGAAAAATACGGTAATCATGGTTTACTGAAATGGCAGAGAAACAGGCCAAGGTCATCTATTGACAGATGACACTACATAGATAAAGATATTTATATTTAAGATTTAAAAACTGAAAATTGAAATGTCTCAACATTAAATACAGTGGTACTTTGACTTACGAGTGCCACAACTTATAAGTTTTCTGAGTTATAAGTTGTGGTAATTTTCACCTTTAGTTGTTAAAATTCCTAGCATAAAATTGTGTGCACATTATCTAAAATGAACTTAATTGTTATTAAGAACACATTTTATGATATTTTTGTGTTAAAGCATACAGTTGTATTGTTTTCGAAAAAGTTTCTAAGATTTGTTTATTTCGCACGGACACATTCAAAATGGCTACCGTCTTGTTTCAAAGTGAAAGCCAGTTGGCTAAATTCCTAGCATAAAATTATCTGAAATGAACTTAATTGTTATTAAGAACACATTTTATGATATTTTTGTGTTAAAGCATGCAGTTGTATTGTTTTCAAAAAAGTTTCTAAGATTTGTTTATTTCGCACGGAGACTTTCAAAATAGCTACCGGCTTAGTTCAAAGTGAAAGTCAAGGGAGTTACTCTAATTGCCTTATTTGCTAGGAATTTTTAACAACTAAAGGTGAAAATTAACCAAGTTGTCAGTTGGTCGATTTTTTACTTTATGTTTAGAGCTAACATTTGAGGTACGAGTGGGCTGCAGATTCGCTTATCTTACTAAGTTCACTTAAAACATTTCCAAATCTATTACACCGAAGAAAAATATTATTTATATAAATATTATTTATTGAAATTACACTTATTTCAATTATATTTTAATTGGTTTTTATATAAAATCATTCATAGGATTGGTTTTAATATGTTGGAGAATAAAACAATATTAGAGATCAATAACACCATGTAATCATTTGTTAAAACCAGTATGCAAATTAACCACACCATATATTATGTAAACCTTTATTTCTTAGTGATATACAAGACATATTTCATGATTTTAAACGTGCATATAACATGGGCAGTTCTGATGCAAATCTTTACTCAGATTTTCATAGAGACATCATTAATAAATAAGATTTATTCTATGTATTCATGATTTTGATTATAAACTAAATACTCATTGATAAACTTATGCAATTCCTGAGGGTACTGTGACATAAACAGTAACGTAGTTTCGGTTACAGATAGACACCAAATCTCCATTATAATAAGATTTGTTATATAACGAAACCAATTAAAACATAATTAAAATAAGTATGTTTTTATGTGCATTCTTATTCAATTTCATTAGTCTTTCTAATTTAATATATTTCATTACATTAAAACTTAAATACTTATGCCCAGAGGACACATATTCTTGCTAGTAGTATTATAATAAAAATTAAAATAAAAAAAATAAAAAAATTGGCTAAATTTTCATTTCACTTTCTCCGAGATCCTAGTTTTGCATAAATTGCTAAAAGTAGAAATAGCTAATCCCAATGGATTCATTTTTTAAATATTTGATCCAAGCGAGGTAAATCCCAAAAATCCATGAATCTCTCAAAGAAAATGTCAAACTGATTAAGTGTCACTATTAAAAGCTTCAAAAACAGATTAACAGGAAGTTTTTTGTCAAATTTTGAACCGAACATAGACGCAGGTCGTGTCAAGGGTTACCAGGGCAGAGAATGGTACGAACGGTATCGAACCAGGAACCTTGTGATTCCTAGCCGATTGCTCTACTTGACTGAGCTAAGCCGGCCCTTCTACCCCCCTCCCACATAAGCAGGATGCAACACAAGGTCAATTTCTTAAACAGAGTTTAACAGGTTTGAATTCAGAGTTCTCCTTCTCCTAGACAGGTTGCCTAACCAATGTTAAAGAGTCCAGTCTGCCCTACTATTTACCAATAGCTGAACAGAGAGTACTTGCATGCATACTTTTCCCAAGCATATATGAAACGTCAACAGTCTTGTCCCGGATTTAAACTTGGGTTGACGAGTCCATTTCCTATGACTAGTTTACACTATGCTCCTCCGTCCATATATATATATATATATACATAGCAATAGCATAATCTTTACAGACCATTGCTGTCCCTCACAATCCCATAACTCCACTATCAGAACCTTCCTTGCATGAGCCCTCAAATGACTCATCAAACCTGCTGCAGATCCACAAAGTTTGATGCAAATATGACATAGAAAGGACGTTCTTCCCGATGAATCAGATGGTAAAATGTCTCTTAAGAAAAAGCTGACTTACAGACTTTGTTACAGATTGCACAAGACACATTTTGTTCCTGGAATTTGCATATTATATATATATATATATATACATATACACATATATATATATGATGGACTCTCCGTCGATTGACGTATGAGTGTTCATACAATGAACATCCACACAGTGATTTGTTTATAGTGGTGAAGGCTTGTGTTGGACCATCCACACTTTTTGGCACAGTGGATAGGAAAGAATTGGTGCATCAAGGGTTGCCACAAACCCAATCAACGACCGAACTCAGAAATTTTGAATTCAGAGTTATCCCTCTCCTAGACTGGTTACCTATTCAAGGCTGAAGGGCCCAGTCTGCCCTACTATTTAACCCATAGCTGAAGGAAGAATATATGGATTCATACCTTTCCCAAGGGTATTAGCGCTATATGAAATGCCAACAGCTTCATCTAGGAATTGAACTCGAATCGACGAGTCCATTTTCCACAACTCTAACCACTAGCCCACGCACCTCCATATACACATATATATATACACACACATACACACACACATTATATACCCATGCTGTGGGGGAAAAAAAAAAAACAGCTGTGTGCTACTAAAACCTCATCAGATGACTAAAGTCAGATATGCTTTCATAGACAGAGTATTATTACCATTAACCCAATACAGCCCTTTGTGTGTGTATGTGTATATATATATATATATATATTATATATATATATATATATAGTAAGAGCATTGTAAGTGTATTGCTCTAAAGAAAAGGAAAAAAATCTTATCACAGTTTTGCTCAGTTACAATTACATATATAGAAACGTAATTAGAATTTTAGTAATATTTAGATAAAGGTTGACAATGATTCATTTAAAAATAAATAAAAGATAAGTATTAAATGTCCCAGTCTTGCTCTCATTTATGGACAGACAGGCAAAAGAAATAATACAAGTGTTACATAATTGTTAGTACCCTAACACTTATGTACAATTAGTGTAGAAACCAAAATGGCTGTTATAAGTTACAGCCGGCGGCCTTGAGGATGATGTCATAGAGGATTGAGTGACACGGGTTGACCTCATCTTGATCCACCTTCCGGTGGATACCGTGAGAATCGGTGGAGAAGGCCCTCTTCCGGTTTAGATTAGAAACAGAGTTTAGTTAGAGATCGGCGAATGACGGAGGTAGTAAGTAGCGTTAAGCGCGCTGCCAACTCAATCTGCGCAGTAAGTCTGGTGGAGATTTCGGAATAAAACATGATCTAAAGAAAATTGAAGTCTTGGGTTATTCATCCAAAAACTACCAATGACTCAGGGCTTATAATAGATGAGAAATCCCCAATGGAAGACCTGACATGAAGTCCCCAAGACAAAGTCCAGACTCTAGAAGAACATATATATATTTACCAACCCCTCCGTACAAGCAGGATGCGACACAAGGTCAATTTCTTAAGCGGAGTTTAACAGGTTTGAATTCAGAGTTTACCTTCTCCTAGACTGGTTGCCTAACCAAGGTTAAAGAGCCCAGTCTGCCCTACTATTTATCCATAGCTGGAAGGAGAGTAGGATTCATACCTTTCCCAAGGGTATTAGCGCTAAGTGAAATGCAATTACCACATCCAGGATTTGAACTCTGGGCAACAAGTCCATTTCCCATGACTTTAACCATTACACCACACGCTTCCTACTAGAAGAAGAACATAAGATACCAAAAGACAATCAGAAGAATAATAGAAGTAAGGAGAGTATACAACACAAGTAACTACTCGTTAAAGAAAATCTTTCTAGAATAAATATTTTCATTAATGTTTTTTTTTTTTTTTTTTTTTTTAAACAGTTTTATTCTTCTTTTTTTTTTTAAATATTATTTTTTAAATTATGTGAATTTTTATTGAAATAAAACCTTAAATTTATATTAATGTTTTAAAAGACATTTTTTTTCTAAATATCATCTTTTAATTTCTCTGAATTTTTTTTTTAGATGAGGCTTGATAATTTGTACTATTTGGATTATTCACACTATTGCCCTCATCTTTATTGTTATCTGTACAACGTTTTGGCTGATGTGCCTTCCAGCCTTCTTCGGGTATTTCTTGTCAAACTCTGGAGCTTTCACAGAACTCTGAACTCAACCCTTTATTCAATCCATGGGGATATACTGTTCTCATTCCGCTAAGCCTGACTGGGTACAAGTGTTAAGCTGTGTTAACTATTGTTCTATGTTACTGTCACCTTTGACCCGGACAGGTTCACTGCAGCCTAGAGATAACTGTCACTTGGAACTGTCTTAACTCAATGCCTATATCCACTATGCCATGTGTCCAATTGGAAGAAGGTCGGAGGGTGCATCAGCCGAAAGATTATTCAGATAACAATAAAGATGAGGACAATAGTCCAAATAATACAAATCATCTTTCAAATTATGTGAATTACTATTAGAAATTGAACCTTACATTTACCATCACCAGTCCAATAGTCTACTAATCTATCAGAAAACTTATTACTTTTATTTTTACGACTCAATGGTAAAAAAAAAAGAAATAGGTAGTCCAATTTTCAAATAAAGAAATTTTACAAATAAGAATCTGGGGGAAACAAAATGAAAAAAATTTAAAATTAATTAAAAGAGAAAAAGCCAAATCAAAAAATGTCCTCATGAAACGAGATCGCAAAAGGGGTGCCTAAAGGTCATATGGTCCAGAATTTCTTCCATAAATGCTATTCCATGATTCTAACCAGTCACAGTGAGATCTAAAATTTTCTTCATTTACTCTAAGTGAGTAACAGTATTTATTTCTAAGTCGACAACCTTTATATGGTCTTTTTACATTCAGTATTGTTCACCAATTATGAAATATGTTTATACATTCTGCAATATTCAGACTATTGTCCTCATCTTCATTGTTATCTGTACAACGTTTCGGCCGATATGCCCTCCGGTCTTCTTCAGGTATTTCTTGTT
This sequence comes from Doryteuthis pealeii, assembly GCA_023376005.1. Taxonomy (NCBI): domain Eukaryota; kingdom Metazoa; phylum Mollusca; class Cephalopoda; order Myopsida; family Loliginidae; genus Doryteuthis; species Doryteuthis pealeii. The sequence goes on from CM042164.1 coordinate 35,519,077, forward strand.
GGACTTGGAAACCTTCTCCAATTGGACACATGGCCTAGTGGATAATGGAGTTAAGTTAAGACAGTTCTAAGTGACAGTTATCTCTAGATAGCAGGTTCAATCCTGATCAAGGGCAGCAGTAACATAGAATAATAATTAACACAGCTTAACACCTCTACCCCATTGGTTAGCGGAATGAGAACAGGATACTCCCATGGACTGAATAAAGGGTTAGGTTGAAAGTTCCGTGACGGCTCCTGATTATGACAAGAAGGTTCCCGAGTCCAACAAGAAATACCTGAAGAAGGCCGGAGGGCATATCGGCCGAAACGTTGTACAGATAACAATGAAGATGAGGACAATAGTCTAAATAATGCAGATAATACTAATTATCAAGCCTCATCTCAAACATTCAGAGAAATAGTACGTTCTGCAACTTCTGCAAAATTAGGCAAACATTTCTATTTTCCTAAGAACAAGAAAGTAGTAGACGGAGTGGCTTGTTGTTGGTATTAGCCAGACAGTGAGGGAGTCTATTCCCTTTTCACTAGTGCTAGACATGGGATATTGTTTTTGCGCCACACTTACCATCAGCTCCCCACTTTACTAGCACTCAAATGATAAAAAGGGTTGGGGCTTGCCATAAGGGTAATAGGGTTGGGAAAATCATATAGGTGCTAGGGCTTGACGTGACCAACCGATTGATGGGAGGGTGCCTCTCCGACCACCTGTCTAGCCTAAGAAAGGGCCAAAGAGGAGTATTGCAAGTCATGGACTGCTCATCCACTAGGGTTCTATCCTTAAGCATCACAGGTCGCCACCCATTGAGGGCCAAAGTGGAGTATTGCAAGTCATGGACTGCTCATCCACTTGGGTTCTATCCTTAAGCATCACGGCGCACCATTGAGGGAGTCTTACTTTCTGCAGAGGTGCAGTCTGTGTATTCTAACGCCCCAGCCAACAGGGCAGAAGGGTTTAAAGTTTCACCTAAAGGACCATAAGGATAATACAAAACTTATATAATCAGACATTATTAAAAAAACAAAAAAAACAAAGACCCCCCCCCCAAAAAAAAAAAAAAACAGAAAGCGTTCACTTTTATTATTATTAGCTCAGAGTATTAAGTAGCTTTTTATCTCTTCTGACAGCAAGTTCAAGGTAATTTACCTTATTAGCTGCAAGCAGAGGAGAATGAGTCATTAGGACTTAGAGATATTGATAAACAACTCTATTTACAAAGGTCTGATGAAATGACATGTTACCTGGATAAAAACAATTAAAAAAAAAAAAATGTCTCATAATTAGTGTCACACAGCAAGATCTAAAGGATTTGGTTTGGTTGGTTGGGTTTTAAGGCATGTCAATCCCTTGGGTTATTTTATGCCGAATACTTCTATTGGTAAATGTTTAATGCTGAAAAAGTTTTGAACTAATTTCATTTTTAATGGATAATAAAATTTTGTTTATAAACTCATGTTTTCTATTTACCCATAGATGGGACCCTAACAGGTACTACCACTCTAGATCTAAAGGAGATTGAAGACTTCAAATAAAATGGGTGAAGAAAAGAAAAAAATCCTTTTTTTTTTTTTTGGAGACTAGGAGAGAATTCAGACGATATAACCTATAGGCACCCTTTTTGATCTCGATAAGAAAGGTCATGTTTTTCATTTACACTGTCAATATCGGTTGTTTGTTAGGCGTTAGAGGTTAGTTTTATAATTTTTTTTTTAAATCTAAAAATCGTCTGTTAAAAGAACCGGATATTGACGGTGTAAATGAAATATAAATTCAAATGATAAATGACATTCCAAATGTAAGTAAAAATTTTGGATCATATTACCTTTAGACACCCCTTTTGGATCTCGATCAAGAAAGGACATGTTTTTCATTTACACCTTCAATATCCAGTTGCTTGTTAGGGGTTAGGATTAGGGTTAGGAGTTAGTTTTATAATTTTTTAAAAAAATCTAAAAATCATCAGTTAAAACAACCGGACATTGACAGTGTAAATGAAAAACATGTCCTTTCTTAATCGAGATCAAAAAGGGGTGCCTAAAAGTCATATGGTCCAAGAATTCAAACACTTTTCTTTATAAAATATTAACAACACCAATTACACTAGTCAAATGTTATTTATCAGTTTTTATGCATTACGGTGAGAATGTTTCTTTTTGTTATAACTCAAGGATCAGATGTAGCGTAATTATTATAATCTACAGAGAATTTGAGGATTGAAAAGAAAACGGTAATTGGATTTCTGGAGAAAAAGAAGAAAAAGAAATAAGAACAAAAAGAGGTTAAAGTTTGAAATTGTAAACACTCAACGGGTGCCAGCCATTGACCGACCAATGACCCCTGAACTAGATTTTAAAATAAAAACGGAAGTCACAGTTTTTCTGCAGAGGGCTGAAGCGGAGGTGTCCCTTCCCCCACTCCCGGGACCACAAACGAAAGAAAAAAAAATCAGTCTTTTTCGTCTAGACCTTCGTTGGAGGCAGACATGGGTTTTTTGGGGTCCCACGGTGATGTGTCTAGGCTAGCAATGAACAGTGCTCATGAATGTAATTTACGATAGAACAGCTTGACCTTACCCTCCCTCTCCCCAAAAAAGAACCCACGAGTCTAGAAAGAAATAACCCCTTTTCGACTATACAACTTTTGATGGCTACTACTATAACTCGACCTTGGCCCCTACGCAACATCAGAGTTAACAAAGGTTTACTAAGCAAAGATACAAGGTGAACAATTAGCAATTGCTAGGTTGAATTAACAAGTCCTGTGAGATGATGTTTCTCTCTTCAGGGGGTTCATCAGACATTATAGTAAAAAATAGACAATTCCATCTATATATTAATACGCTTGTTCCTAAATCTTCCGTTCATTATCATCCTGCAACACCCTCTGGTTGAAAATGAGACCATCCAAATTGTTCAAGATGCAATGTAAATCTAGATTATCTGGTGTAGCTTATTCACAGATTTCTTACTTGTCCCCTTTTATTTCACCCAATTCTAAAATGAAACATTCCAAATGGTCTTGCATCACTTAAATGCCCAACGTAAAATTTAAAAAAAAAAGAAAAAAAAAAAAAGTTCATATTTGTTTTATTTGTAATATTGAAATTGTGAATTACGGAATATATTTTGGTAATTTTGATCTTATATCGTCCCAACCTCCTGCGCTAATTTACGCTATGGTTTAGGGAACAAGTGTCGGGTGAATTTCCGGTCCAACTTGCATATTTTCTAAGTCTTGTTTTTGTCAGTTTTTTTCGTTACCAAATCAATGTAAATATTTTACAACCCCTCTTTTAGAAAAGAGTGAGAGAAAGTTAAATCAAGATTATTATACTTTTTACATATTAAACTATTTTGCAATAGCTATTAAGTAAACACATCAAACGTAATAATAAAATTATCATACCATTTACGCTATGTTTAGGAACAAGTGTCGGGTGAATTTCCGGTCCAACTTGCATATTTTCTAAGTCTTGTTTTTGTCAGTTTTTTCGTTGCAAATCAATGTAAATATTTTTACAACCCCTCTTTTAAAAAGAGTGAGAGAAAGTTAAATCAAGATTATATTACTTTTTACATATTAACTATTTTGCAATAGCTATTAAGTAAACACATCAACGTAATATAAAATTATTCATACCATGTTATACCACAGTCCTGGCTAGTTCATATTCTCTCTTTTTTTT
>CM042164.1:35522861-35539551 GCA_023376005.1 Doryteuthis pealeii
CTTGAATTAAATCTGACCTATCCAACTTGCTTTGTTCTGCTTTAGCGCGTTATACTCCGTGTGCCTTATATATGAAAGATAAGATCCGTTTCACTGATTACTGCGTTATAAATCCGGTGCGCCTATATATGAAACTAGATCGTTCACTTGTATACTGCGGTCTTATAATCCGGTGCGCCTCTCATTCGAAAAAATACGGTAATCATGGTTTACTGAAATGGCAGAGAAACAGGCAAGGTCATCTATTGACAGATGACACTACATAGATAAAGATATTTATATATTAAGATTTAAAAACTGAAAATTGAAATGTCTCAACATTAAATACAGTGGTACTTTGACTTACGAGTGCCACAACTTATAAGTTTTTCTGAGTTTAAGTGTGGTAATTTTCACCTTTAGTTGTTAAAAATTCCTAGCATAAAATTGTGTGCACTTATCTAAAATGAACTTAATTGTTATTAAGAACACATTTTATGAATTTTTGTGTTAAAGCATGCAGTTGTATTGTTTTCGAAAAGTTTCTAAGATTTGTTTATTTCGCATGGACACATTCAAAATGGCTACCGTCTTGTTTCAAAGTGAAAGCCAGTTGGCTAAATTCTAGCATAAAATTATCTGAAATGAACTTAATTGTTATTAGGAACACATTTTATGATATTTTTGTGTTAAAGCATGCAGTTGTATTGTTTTCAAAAAAGTTTCTAAGATTTGTTTATTTCGCACGGAGACTTTCAAAATAGCTACCGCTTAGTTCAAAGTGAAGTCAAGGGAGGTTACTCTAATTGCCTTATTTGCTAGAATTTTAACAACTAAAGGTGAAAATTAACCAAGTTGTCAGTTGGTCGATTTTTTTACTTATGTTTAGAGCTAACATTTGAGGTACGAGTGGCCTGCAGATTCGCTTATCTTACTAAGTTCACTTAAAACATTTCCAAATCTATTACACGAAGAAAAATATTATTTATATAAATATTATTTATTGAAATTACACTTATTTCATTATATTTTAATTGGTTTTATATAAATCATTCATAGGATTGGTTTTAATATGTTGGAGAATAAACAATATTAGAGATCAATAACACCATGTAACCATTTTGTTAAAACCAGTATGCAAATTAACCACACCATATATTATGTAAACCTTTATTTCTTAGTGATATACAAGACATATTCATGATTTTAAAACGTGCATATAACATGGGCAGTTCTGATGCAAATCTTTACTCAGATTTTCATAGAGACATCATTAATAATAATTTTATTCTATGTATTCATGATTTTGATTATAAACTAATACTCATTGATAAACTTATGCAATTCCTGAGGGTACTGTGACATAAACAGTAACGTAGTTTCGGTTACAGATAGACACCAAATCTCCATTATAATAAGATTTGTATTATAACGAACAATTAAAACATAATTAACATAAGTATGTTTTTATGTGCATTCTTATTCAATTTCATTAGTCTTTCTAATTTAATATATTTCATTACATTAAAACTTAAATACTTATGCCCAGAGGACACATATTCTTGCTAGTAGTATTATAATAAAAATTTAAAATAAAAAATAAAAAAAATTGGCTAAATTTCATTTCATTTTCTCGAGATCCTAGTTTTGCATAAATTGCTAAAAGTAGAAATAGCTAATCCAATGGATTTCATTTTTTAATATTTGATCCAAGCGAGGTAAATCCAAAAAATCCATGAATCTCTCAAAGAAAATGTCAAACTGATTAAGTGTCACTATTAAAAGCTTCAAAAACAGATTAACAGGAAGTTTTTGTCAAATTTTGAACCGAACATAGACGCAGGTCGTGTCAAGGGTTACCAGGGCAGAGAATGGTTACGAACGGTATCGAACCAGGAACCTTGTGATTCCTAGCCGATCGCTCTACTTACTGAGCTAAGCCGGCCCTTCTACCCCCCTCCCACATAAGCAGGATGCAACACAAGGTCAATTTCTTAAACAGAGTTTAACAGGTTTGAATTCAGAGTTCTCCTTCTAGACAGGTTTCCTAGCCAATGTTAAAGAGTCCAGTCTGCCCTACTATTTACCCATAGCTGAACAGAGAGTACTTGCATGCATACTTTTCCCAAGCGTATTAGCTCTATATGAAACGTCAACAGTCTTGTCCCGGATTTAAACTTGGGCTAACGAGTCCATTTCCTATGACTAGCTATTACACCATGCCCCTCCGTCCATATATATATATATATATAGCAATAGCATAATCTTTACAGACCATTGCTGTCCCTCACAATCCCATAACTCCACTATCAGAACCCTTCCTTGCATGAGCCCTCAAATGACTCATCAAACCTGCTGCAGATCCACAAAGTTTGATGCAAATATGACATAGAAAGGACGTTCTTCCCGATGAATCAGATGGTAAAATGTCTCTTAAGAAATGTCTGACTTACAGACTTTGTTACAGATTGCACAAGACACATTGTTAGTTCCTGGAATTTGCATTATATATATATATATATATATATACACATACACACATATATATATATGATGGACTCTCCGTCGATTGACGTATGAGTGTTCATACAATGAACATCCACACAGTGATTTGTTTATAGTGGTGAAGGCTTGTGTTGGACCATCCAACATTTTTTGGCACAGTGGATAGGAAAGAATTGGTGCATCAAGGGTTGCCACAAACCAATCAACGACCGACCTCAGGAATTTTCGAATTCAGAGTTATCCTCTCCTAGACTGGTTACCTACCAAGGCTGAAGGGCCCAGTCTGCCCTACTATTTAACCCATAGCTGGAGGAGAACATATGGATTCATACCTTTCCCAAGGGTATTAGCGCTATGTGAAATGCCAACAGCTTCGTCTCTAGGAATTGAACTCAAATCGACGAGTCCATTTTCCACAACTCTAACCACTAGCCCACGCACCTCCATATATATAATATATATATACATATATACACACACACATATTATATACCCATGCTGTGGGGGAAAAAAAAAATAACAGCTGTGTGCTACTAAAACCTTATCAGATGACTAAAGTCAGATATGCTTTCATAGACAGAGTATTATTACCATTAACCCAATACAGCCTTTGTGTGTATGTGTGTATATATATATATATATATATATATATATATATAAGTAAGAGCATTGTAAGTGTATTGCTCTAAAGAAAAGGAAAAAAAATCTTATCACAGTTTTGCTCAGTTACAATTACATATATAGAAACGTAATTAGAATTTTAGTAATATTTAGATAAAGGTTGACAATGATTCATTTAAAAATAAATAAAAGATAAGTATTAAATGTCCCAGTCTTGCTCTCATTTATGGACAGACAGGCAAAAGAAATAATACAAGTGTTACATAATTGTTAGTACCCTAACACTTATGTACAATTAGTGTAGAACCAAAATGGCTGTTATAAGTTACAGCCGGCGCCTTGAGGATGATGTCATAGAGGATTGAGTGACACGGGTTGACTCATCTTGATCCACCTTCCGGTGGATACCGTGAGAATCGGTGGAGAAGGCCCTCTCGGTTTAGATTAGAAACAGAGTTTAGTTAGAGATCGGTCGAATGACGGAGGTAGTAAGTAGTGTTAAGCGCGCTGCCAACTCAATCTGCGCAGTAAGTCTGGTGGAGATTTCGGAATAAAACATGATCTAAAGAAAATTGAAGTCTTGGGTTATTCATCCAAAACTACCAATGACTCAGGGCTTATAATAGATGAGAATCCCCAATGGAAGACCTGACATGAAGTCCCCAAGACAAAGTCCAGACTCTAGAAGAACATATATATATTTACCAACCCCTCGTACAAGCAGGATGCGACACAAGGTCAATTTCTTAAGCGGAGTTTAACAGGTTTGAATTCAGAGTTTACCTTCTCCTAGACCGGTTGCCTAACCAAGGTTAAAGAGTCCAGTCTGCCCTACTATTTATCCATAGCTGGAAGGAGAGTAGGATTCATACCTTTCCCAAGGGTATTAGCGCTAAGTGAAATGCAATTATGACGTCAAGGATTTGAACTCTGGGCAACAAGTCCATTTCCCATGACTTTAACCATTACACCACACGCTTCCTACTAGAAGAAGAACATAAGATACCAAAAGACAATCAGAGGAATAATAGAAGTAAGGAGAGTATACAACACAAGTAACTATTCGTTAAAGAAAATCTTTCTAGAATAAATATTTTCATTAATGTTTTTTTTTTTTTTTTTTTTTTAAACAGTTTTATTCTTTTTTTTTTTTTAAAATATTATTTTTTAAATTATGTGAATTTTTATTGGAAATTGAACCATAAATTTATATTAATGTTTTTTAAGACATTTTTTTTCTAAATATCCTTTTAATTTCTCTGAATTTTTTTAGATGAGGCTTGATAATTTGTACTATTTGGATTATTCACACTATTGCCCTCATCTTTATTGTTATCTGTACAACGTTTCAGCTGAGATGCCTTCCGGCCTTCATCAGGTATTTCTTGTCAAACTCTGGAGCCTTCACAGAACTCTGAACTGAACCCTTTATTCAATCCAAGGGGATATACTGTTCTTATTCCGCTAAGCATGACTAGGTACAAGTGTTAAGCTGTGTTAACTATTATTCTATGTTACTGTCACCTTTGACCCAGACTGAACCTGCAGCCTAGAGATAACTGTCACTTGGAACTGTCTTAACTCAATGCCTATATCCACTATGCCATGTGTCCAATTGGAAGAAGGTTGGAGGGTGCATCAGCCGAAAGATTATTCAGATAACAATAAAGATGAGGACAATAGTCCAAATAATACAAAACATCTTTCAAATTATGTGAATTACTATTAGAAATTGAACCTTACATTTACCATCACCAGTCCAATAGTCTACTAATCTATCAGAAAACTTATTACTTTTATTTTTTTACGGCTCAAATGGTAAAAAAAAAAAGAAATAGGTAGTCCAATTTTCAAATAAAGAAATTTTACAAAAAGAATCTGGGGGGAAACAAATGAAAAAAAAAAAAAAAAAAAAAAAAAAGGAGAGAAAGGCCAAATCAAAAAATGTCCTCATGAAACAAGATCGCAAAAGGGGTGCCTAAAGGTCATATGGTCCAGAATTTCTTCCATAAATGCTATTCCATGATTCTAACCAGTCACAGTGAGATCTAAAATTTTCTTCATTTACTCTAAGTGAGTAACAGTATTTATTTCTAAGTTGACAACCTTTATATGGTCTTTTTACATTCAGTATTGTTCACCAATTATGAAATATGTTTATACATTCTACAATATTCGGACTATTGTCCTCATCTTCATTGTTATCTGTACAACGTTTCAGCCGATATGCCCTCCGGCCTTCTTCAGGTATTTCTTGTCGGACTTGGAAACCTTCTCCAATTGGACACATGGCCTAGTGGATAATGGAGTTAAGTTAAGACAGTTCTAAGTGACAGTTATCTCTAGATAGCAGGTTCAATCCTGATCAAGGGCAGCAGTAACTTAGAATAATAATTAACACAGCTTAACACCTCTACCCCATTGGTTAGCGGAATAAGAACAGGATACTCCCATGGACTGAATAAAGGGTTAGGTTGAAAGTTCCGTGATGGCTCCCGATTATGACAAGAAGGTTCCAGAGTCCAACAAGAAATACCTGAAAAAGGCTGGAGGGCATATCGGCCGAAACGTTGTACAGATAACAATGAAGATGAGGACAATATTCTAAATAATGCAGATAATACTAATTATCAAGCCTCATCTCAAACATTCAGAGAAATAGTACATTCTGCAACTTCTGCAAAATTAGGCAAACATTTCTATTTTCCTAAGAACACGGAGTGGCTTGTTGTTGGTATTAGCCAGACAGCGAGGGAGTCTATTCCCTTTTCACTAGTGCTAAACCAGGGATATTGTTTTTGCGTCTGAAGTATAGCGCCACACTTACCATCAGCTCCCCACTTTACTAGCACCCATATGATAAAAAGGGTTGGGGCTTGCCATAAGGACAACAGGGTTGGGAAAATCATATAGGTGCTAGGGCTTGACGTGACCAACCGATTGATGGGAGGGTGCCTCTCCGACCACCTGTCTAGCCTAAGAAAGGGCCAAAGAGGAGTATTGCAAGTCATGGACTGCTCATCCACTAGGGTTCTATCCTTAAGCATCACGGGTCGCCACCCATTGAGGGAGTCTTACCTTCTGCAGAGGTGCGGTCTGTGTATTCTAACGCCCAGCCGACAGGGCAGAAGGGTTTAAAGTTTCACCTAAAGGACCATAAGGATAATACAAAACTTATATAATCAGACATTATTAAAAAAAAAAAACCCCCCCCCAAAAAAAAAACAAAACAAAAAACAACAGAAAGCGTTCACTTTTATTATTATTAGCTCAGAGTATTAAGTAGCCTTTTATCTCTTCTGACAGCAAGTTCAAGGTAATTTACCTTATTAGCTGCAAGCAGAGGAGAATGAGTCATTAGGACTTAGAGATATTGATAAACAACTCTATTTACAAAGGTCTGATGAAATGACATGTTACCTGGATAAAAACAATTAAAAAAAAAAAAATGTCTCATAATTAGTGTCACACAGCAAGATCTAAAGGATTTGGTTTGGTTGGTTGGGTTTTACGGCATGTCAACCCCTTGGGTTATTTTATGCCGAATACTTCTATTGGTAAAAAAAAATGTTTAATGCTGAAAAAGTTTTGAAATAATTTCATTTTTAATGGATAATACAATTTTGTTTATAAACTCATGTTTTCTATTTACCCATAGATGGGACCCTAACAGGTACTACCACTCTAGATCTAAAGGAGATTGAAGACTTCAAATAAAATGGGTGAAGAAAAGAAAAAAATCTTTTTCAGACGATATTACCTATAGGCACCCCTTTTTGATCTCGAATAAGAAAGGTCATGTTTTTCATTTACACTGTCAATATCCGGTTGTTTGTTAGGGGTTAGGGTTAGGGGTTAGTTTTATAATTTTTTTTTTTAAATCTAAAAATCGTCTGTTAAAAGAATAGGATATTGACGGTGTAAATGAAATATAAATTCAAATGATAAATGACATTCCAAATGTAAGTAAAAATTTAAAATCATTACCTTTAGACACCCCTTTTTGATCTCGATCAAGAAAGGACATGTTTTTCATTTAGACCGTCAATATCCGGTTGCTTGTTAGGGGTTAGTTCTATAATTTTTTTAAAAATCTAAAAATCATCTGTTAAAACAACCGGATATTGACAGTGTAAATGAAAAACATGTCCTTTCTTAATCGAGATCAAAAAGGGGTGCCTAAAAGTCATATGGTCCAAGAATTCAAACACTTTTCTTTATAAAATATTAACAACACCAATTACACTAGTCAAATGTTATTTGTCAGTTTTTATGCATTACGGTGAGAATGTTTCTTTTTGTTATAACTCAAGGATCAGATGTAGCGTAAATATTATGGTCTACAGAGAATTTGAGGATTGAAAAGAAAACGCTAATTGGATTTCTGGAGAAAGAGAAGAAAAAGAAATAAGAACAAAAAGGTTAAAGTTTGAAATTGTAAATACTCAACGGGTGCCAGCCATTGACCAACCAATGACCCCTGAACTAGATTTAAAAATAAAAACGGAAGTCCCCGGTTTTCTGCAGAGGGCTGAAGCGGGTGTGTCCCTTCCCCCAACCCCGGGACCACAAATGAAAGAAAAAAAAAAAAAAAATCAGTCTTTTTCGTCTAGGCCTTCATTGGAGGCAGACGTGGGTTTTTTGGGGTCCCACGGTAATGTGTCTAGGCTAGCAATGAACAATGCACATGAATGTAATTTACGATAGAACAGCTTGACCTTACCCACCCTCTCCTTCTCTCCGAAAAAGAACCCATGAGTCTAGAAAGAAATAAACAAGCCCTTTTCGACTATACAACTTTCGACGGCTACTACTATAACTAGACCTTGGCCCCTACGCAACATCAGAGTTAAAGGTTTACTAAGCAAAGATACAAGGTGAACAATTAGCAATTGCTAGGTTGAATTAACAAGTCCTGTGAGATGATGTTTCTCTCTTCAGGGGGTTCATCAGACATTATAGTAAAAATAGACAATTCCATCTATATATTAATACGCTTGTTCCTAAATCTTCCATCCATTATCACCCTGCAACACCCTCTGGTTGAAAATGAGACCATCCAAATTGTTCAAGATGCAATGCAAATCCAGGTCATCTGGTGTAGCTTAATCGCAGATTTCTTACTTGTCCCCTTTTATTTCACCCAACTTTAAAATGAAACATTCCAAATGGTCTTGCGTCACTTAAATGCCCAACATAAAATTAAAAGGAATTGAAAAAAAAAAAAAAAGTTACGTTTGTTTTATTTGTAATATTGAAATTGTGAATTACGGAATATATTTTGGTAATTTTGATCTTATATCGTCCCAACCTCCTGCGCTAATTTACGCTATGGTTTAGGGAGCAAGCGTCGGGTGAATTTCCGGTCCAACTTGCATATTTTCTAAGTCTTGTTTTTGTCAGTTTTTTCGTTGGCAAATCAATGTAAATATTTTACAACCCCTCTTTTAAAAAAGAGTGAGAGAAAGTTAAATCAAGATTATTATACTTTTTACATATTAAACTATTTTGCAATAGCTATTAAGTAAACACATCAAACGTAATAATAAAATTATCATACCATGTTATATCCACAGGTCCTGCTAGTTCTTATTATTTAGGTATTATATGACACTTTTATAGAATGCATATGCACTAATCATGTCATGGTTATCATTATAAAACCTGGACACACTGACCTAAGTTCGAATCCGGGACAAGGCTGTTTGCATCCTCTCCAGCTATGGGTAAAACAGCAGGTAAGACTGGGTTCTTTAAGCTGGGTATGGCAACCAGTCGAAGACAAGGGGAGCTGATGGTAGGTGTGGCGCCCCATCTCAGACACAAAAACAATCTCCCTGGTCTAGTGATAGTGAAAATAGCATTTTGTAGATATCTCTATTAGAAATTAGAATAATTGATTCTTAATGGCATGTCAACTCTTTTAGGAATATTTTATGTCTTGAGCTTATGAAATCACATGAATAAGAATCCTTTACTTCTTCCTAAATAGAAGCATCAATATTATCATGGACCGCTGATAGTTTCATCTTTTTAAAAAATATATATTAGAGGATATCAAATATTAAATGTTTCATTTAAAAAAAAAAATGATATCAAATGTTTCATCTTGAAAAAAACATAAGATGATATTAAATATCAAATGTTTCATTTTTAAAAAACATTAGATGATATTAAATCTCAAATGTTTCATTTTAAAAGAAAAACATTAGATGATATTAAATCTCAAATGTTTCATTTTAAAAGAAAAAAATATAAGATGATATAGATATTAAATATTTAATTTAAAAGAAAAAAATATAAGATGATATCAGATATTAAATATTTAATTTAAAAGAAAAATATAAGATGATATCAGATATTAAATATTTAATTTAAAAGAAAAAAATATAAGATGATATCAGATATTAAATATTTAATTTAAAAAAAAAATATAAGATGATATCAGATATTAAATATTTAATTTAAAGAAAAAAATATAAGATGATATCAGATATTAAATATTTAATTTAAAAGAAAAAAATATAAGATGATATCAGATATTAAATATTTAATTTAAAAGAAAAATATAAGATGATGCTAAATATTAAATGTTTCATTTAAAAAAAAAAACAAGATGATATTAAATATTAAATGTCAGTCTGTGCTACCAACAGTTAGCATTAGATGATGATGACCTCAGAGAATCAACTTGCTCATACGTCTCAGGGCCAAAGCATCATCACCACTAATCAAGAACGTCCTAGCAGCATCTTTTAATACAAACAAACATTGTTTAGTTTTTTTCTGCCAGATTATTGAAATGTAATTCTTTTTTGTATTGACAACTCAGTATACACAAACACAAAATTGGGATATTAAATCAATGGTTTCAGATTTGACTCATGACAATATCAAAACACTGAGCATTAAGGTAGGTTGATTTTTCACTTTTTTAAAATATCAAATTGTCCATCTATGCGAAAGTTGTGTTTAGTATACTGAATACTGATACCAAAAATTAGATCTTTTACTTGCTCCATTGTTTGTGTAAATAGCAGTAAAAATCATCTACTAAAATGCACTAAAAATTTTCGCAAAATTTAGCCTTTAAAAAAACGAGGACTTTAGTGCATTTTAGTAGACGATCTTTGATGCTATTTCCTCAAATAATGATGCAAGTAAAAGATCTAATTTTTGGTATCAGTATTCAGTATAATAGCACACAACTTTCGTATAGATGGACAATTTGATATTTAAAAAATAAATATATATGATAAAAAGGGGTTGGGGTTTGCCATAAGGACAATAGGGTTGGGAAAATCATATAGGTGCTAGGGCTTGACGTAACCAACCGATTAATCAGAGGGGGCCTCTCTGACCGCCTGTCTAGCCCAAGACAGGGCCAAAGTGGAGTATTGCAAGTCATGAACTGCTCATCCACCTGGGCTCTATCCTTACACATCATGGCCCCATTGGGGGAGTCTTACCCCTCTGCAGAGGTGCAATCGGTGCATTCTAACGCCCCAGTTGACAGGGTGACTAATAATGAAAGGAAAATCCAACGCCTATTTGTATAAAAAGGCAAAAACTGGTTTGGTTTGTTTTATGGCATATCAACCTCAGTGGGTCATTTAATGCCAACAAAGTTGTGAAATAAATTCATTCTTAATGGATAATCAAATTTTGTTTATAAATGCATGTTTTTCTGTTTAACCCATAGATGGGATCCTAACAGGTACTACCAGTCCAGGTCAGAGTGGACCAGGGAGCAATGGTGATGAAGGGGTATTCCACATTCCCCAAACCTCCAGAACTGGAACCTCACCAACGTCATTCCCAGGACATGTAGACCCTCAGCCATCGCCTTCTAGCACCCATATGATAAAAAGGGTTGGGGCTTGCCATAAGGGCAATAGGGTTGAGAAAATCCTATAGGTGCTAGTGCTTGACATGATCAGCCGATTGATCAGAGGGGGGCCTCCGACTGCCCATCTAGCCTAAGAATTAAATGACGACAAAGTTGTGAAATAAATTCATTCCTAATGCATAATACAATTTTGTTTATCAACTCATGTTTTTCTATTTAACCCATAGATGAGACAGGCAAAAACTGGGCTGCATCCATATCAAGTTGAAATAAAAGCTTCTGGCTACACAAATAGAAATTGAAATCTGTTTTCCTCCATACAATTAAGTAACACCAGCTTATGACCACGACAAAAATGTTCGGAGTGGCTGTGGGTATGACTGGATGCCCAAGTCTGACAGTAATTTGATAGCAGGCCAGTAAACAAGTGTTTTTCTAGTGACACACATCCACTTAGTGTGATTACCAACTAAAACTAAAAAGATGAACCTGGTTTATCATACAAACTCTCAACAGTTTTATATTATTCTCCAATACTAACAAAAGTATGCACACCCTGGGTGCAAGTATTTAAGTTTTAGCAAAATAAAAATATATTAAACTCTTAACGTCCTATACCACCTCATTCCACCCGGCCAGAAGTCACATTTGTTTTCCTAATCCACCCCAAACTATAGCCTTTGTTTAAAAGTAATATTAAACATATTTAGCAGTGTTTGATTTATGGGAAATAACAGGTAACTTTAAATGAAATGGCCATTTTTAGCCATTTATTGATAAATCCTTATAGGAATGGGGCTCTGGACTTAAAATTCTTAACAAGGTGTTAAGAGTTAAACTAGAAGAACTAACGAATCTAAAGAACAAATATAAAAACAGTACACTTATTTCAACATTATTTTAATTGATTTCTATATAGAATTATATATAGGATTACTTTTAATACATTTGAGAATAACATGATAGTATTAGAAATCAGTAACAGCAAATAATTATTCATTAAACCCAGTCTTGTTAAAATCATTATGCAAAATATTACTTATTTGATGTTATTTTAATTGATTTCTATATAAAATTATATATAGGATTACTTTTAATACATTGTAAATAACATGATAGTATTAGAAATCAGTAACAGCAAATAATATATTTATCATTCACAGTCTTGTTAAAATCATTATGCAAAATATACTTATTTCAATGTTATTTTAATTGATTTCTATATAAAATTATATATAGAATTGCTTTTAATACGTTTGAGAATAACATGATTAGAAATCAGTAACAGTAAATAATTATCTATCAAACACATTTTTTAAAAATCAAGATGCAAATTATTCCCACCATATACTTTGTAACTCTTTATTTGTTAGAGATAAAAGTAAAGTAGTCGGGTAGGCCTAAAGTCGGTATTAGCCAATCAGTGTGGGAGTCTATCCCCTTTTCAGTAGCGCTAGACCAAGGAAATTGTTTTGTGTCTGAGGTGGATCGCCACACCTACCACCAGCTCCTTACTTTGGAAATGTTGTTCTGTCCCCCTCAAATAAAATGTTGCGTGCATCTATTAATTATCTTATTATAATGGAGATTGTGTGTTTTTTTTGTCTGTAACCGAAACTATATTACTACTCAAGTTACAATTCCCTTCATTATTTACATCACATTCTCCATGGTTTTATTTATATTTAAACCTCAATTATTAATAAAATTGCTTCACCTTTTTATTAGTGTTGTCCATATCTACATACAAATAACATGCAATTGTATTTATATATACAAAAAATAGCGGTTTGCAGTGTGAATGGGAAGGCTAATTTGCATATTGATATTAAAAATGTGATTTTATTAAATATGTGCTTAGTATTATTGATTTCTAATTGTTTGGTTTTATTTTAATGAATATAAGCAAAAATCTCTTCAATGAATCTTAAATGAAATCCATTAACAAAAAAAATAACTGTCATTTTATTCTTTATTTCCTAATTTAACTAAATAGTTAAATAAGTAAAATTCAGCAATGAAAGATGGGAGTGATGGAAGAGTAAGTTTCATTTCTATTTTTCTATTATACCCCCACCCTGTTACATATCTTTTTATCTGCCTTCTTATTAGACTTTCTAATTTAATACGATATTTCATTACATTAAAACTTAAATACTTGCACCCGGAGGGTGCATATATTTGCTAGTTAATTAAATAATCATTTTGAATATTTTACACATAAATTTTTGCACAAAATCATAGGTATTTTGTTATTTGTAAACTCTTTAGTTAACTTCTTACCTAAAGTAAGTAGAAAAAAAATTTTTTTTTTTTTCTTCAAACTTTGCTTTTGTGACCTGGATAATAACATTTTCAAATACCATTTACAAATTAAGTTATAAAAGACATTGGTCTTACAGAAGTCTAAAATAAATAAATAAATAAATAAAAATCACTTAACTCATTCCCTACTATGTCTCTGAGCTACAAAAATACTTGTCATTTTTTTTTTTAAGTTAAAAAGTCCTATACCACGTCATTCCACCGGCTGGAAGTCACATTAGTTTTAACTAATCAGCCCTAAACAATAGCCTTTGTTTAAATTTAATATTAAACCTATGTAGAAATCTTTGATTTAAGGGAAATAATAGGTAACTTTAGATGCAAAGATCATTTTTAGCCATTTTTTTAAATATAATCCTTATAGGAATGCTCTGGACTTAGAAAATCTCAACAGGATGTTAAGAGTTAATAACACAATGCAACAAATTTTGTCTGAATTTTTGAGAAGGCTCTCAATTATAACATGAAGGTTCTGAGTTTGACAAGAAACACCTGAAGAAGGCAGGAGGGTACACCAGCTGATTGGTTTGTTTTGTTTTACGGCATATCAACCTCAGTGGGTCATTTAATGCCGATAAAGTTTTGAAATAAATCAATTCTTAATGGATAATACAATTTTTTTTTATAAACACATTTTTCTATTTAACCATAGATGGGATCCTAACAGGTACTACCACTCCGGGTCAGAGCGGACCAGGGAGCAATGGTGATGAATGGGGTGCTCCACATTCCCCAAACCCCCAAAACTGGAACCTCACCATCAGATAGAGTTTAAAGTCATTCCCAGGACATGTAGACCCGCAGCCACCGCCTTCTAGCACCCATATGATAAAAAGGGGTTGGGACTTGCCATAAGGGAAATAGGGTTGGGGAAATCATATAGGTGCTAGGGCTTGACGTGACCAGCCGATTGATCGGAGGAGGCCTCTCAGACCGCCCGTCTAGCCCAAGATTGTACATCAGCTGAAACATTGTGTATATTACAATAAGACAACAGTCTGAAAAAATCCAAATAATACAAAGTAACACAATTTTCACTTGTATTTTTTGTTCCATGGGCAAAAAGTGTTATTTCCCCAATTGCTTATGCCTAAAGTTAGCGGTGTAGGGGATTATTTTCCTTTTGCCGGAAGAGTTATCTTCTCGCTGCGTTGCTGTTTGTTCCCACTAGGGGACCTCTGGTATTTAAGCGTGTTCATTCAAACGTTGCTTCCTCTTTTTAGCTGGATCTTCTCAAGAACTGCTATGGGCTAGAATCTATCTACCCCCTTCTCGGTGGGGCTTTTGCCCACCCCCTTACATTACTGTAAGTCCCTTATACAGCATGGACTATCCTTTAGTTCCATGTCTGTAACATCTATATTTTACGTACATTTGGGTATCCTGTTTATACCTAAATATTGTATATGTATTTACATGTTCTATCTTCCTGTACATTATGTATCTTATCGTTTCCATGTGCTGTTATATATATTAAATGTTTTGTCTCACGTGTCGGAATTGTATGTTATTCAATTATCCACTATGAATCTTACAGCGTGGAAAAAAAAAAAAAATTTTCTCTTCAAACTTTGCTTTTGTGACCTGGATAAAAAAAACATTTTCAAATTCATCTATTTTTCAGAATATTCCGGGTGGATTCAGTGCTGAGAAGCTGATATAGAATTTCCAAAAACATTTTTATTTTTAGTCTTATCTGCGTTATTCGGACTATTGTCCTCATCTTTATTGTTATCTGTACATTGTTTCGGCCGATATGCCCTCCGGCTTTCTTCAGGTATTTCTTTTCAGACTTGGGAACCTTCTTTTCGAACTTGGGAACCATCACAGAACTTTGAACCTCACCCTTTATTCAGTCAATGTGCATATCGTCCGAAACGTTGTACAGATAACAATAAAGATGGGGACAATAGTCTGAATAACACAGATAATACTAATCATCAAGCCTCATCTCAAACATTCAGAAATAATTTTTAATTTTGTATAACTTTAATATAAATACAAGTAAATACTTATTCATATGTGGACCATATGACCTTTAGGCACCCCTTTTGCGATCTTGCTTCATAAGGACATTTTTTTCATTTACACCATCAAAATCCAGTTGTTTGTTAGGGGTTAGTTTTATAATTTTTTTAAAAATCTAAAAATCGTCTGTTAACAAACAACTGGATTTTGGTGGTGTAAATGAAAAAAAATGTCCTTATGAATCAAGATTGCAAAAGGGGTGCCTAAAGGTCATATGGTCCTCATATGTTGTTCTGTTCAGACCTTGCATAAATGAATTTGCCCATTTTTACATAGAAAGTAGGTTAATTTCTAAATTTCATTATTCAGGGCACAAAGACACATTTGAAGGGAGTAATGACTATTTTTTATACTTTTACATAATCAATCAAGAAATAGCACATATTATCTATAAAATAAAAAAAAGTGTTAAATAGTGTTATCCTGGGCACAAAAGCCAAGTTTGAAGGGAATGACTTTTTTTTATACTATTTCTCTGAATGTTTGAGATGAGGCTTGATGATTAATATTGTCTGCATTATTCGGACTATTGTCCTCATCTGTACAACGTTTCGGCCGATATGCCCTACGATATGTCCAATTGGACACATGGCCTAGTGGATAAGGTAGTTAGGTTAAGACAGTTCTAAGTGACAGTTATCTCTGGATTCCAGGTTCAATCCTGACAGGTGGCAGTAACATAGAAAAATAATTAACACAGCTCCTACCCCAGCTATGGTTAGCGGAATGAGAACAAGATACCCCCGTGGACTGAAGAAAGGGTTAGGTTCAAAGTTCCGTGATGGCTCACGACTATGACAAGAAGGTTCCCGACTACGAAAAGAAGATTCCCGAGTCTGAGAAGGTTCCCGAATAACGCAGATAATACTATTTTTTTATACTTTTACAAAATAAGCAATTTAGAAATAACACATACTATCTAGGAAAAAAAGTGTGTCATATAGTGTTATTCTGGGCACAAAAGCAACGTTTGAAGTGAATAATGACTATTTTTTATACTTTTGTTTTACAACATAAGTATTAAGAAATAAAACGGTAATTTATGAGGAAGTGCATCCCGCGGTCTCCTACCTAGAAATTGCTACCTGGTTGATATTAAAATATGTCCCAGCTATGTCGTCTCGGCAGTGTTACTTGAAAGTAACCAACTTAGGGCGTTAAATGTATTTTGAGGGGGGGGGCTTCTCTTTTTTTTTTATATGAACAATTGAGGTAGATAGATAGATAGAGAAGATAGATATCCATCTTCATATAAACAAGAATTACAACATTTCTATAAATAAACAAGAATTACGACAATTTTCTATAAATAATTCTTAAATTAATGATAAATTAATAAGAATTTACGACACATAAAAAAGGAGAAGCCCCCTCTAAAATACA
>CM042164.1:35539651-35639651 GCA_023376005.1 Doryteuthis pealeii
AACACTCCAAAACTGGAACATCACCATCAGATAGAGTTTAACGTCATTCCAGGACATGTAGACCCGCAGCCATGCCTTCTAGCACCCATATGATAAAAAGGGGGTTGGGACTTGCCATAAGGGCAATAGGGTTGGGAAATCATATAGGTGCTAGGGCTTGACGTGACCAGCCGATTGATCGGAGGAGGCCTCTCAGACCGCCCGTCTAGCCCAAGATTGTACATCAGCTGAAACATTGTGTAATTACAATAAGACAACAGTCTGAAAAAATCCAATAATACAAAGTAACACAATTTTCACTTGTAGTTTTTGTTCCGTGGGCAAAAAGTGTTATTTCCCAATTGCTTATGCCTAAAGTTAGCAGTGTAGGGATTATTTTCCTTTTGCCGGAAGAGTTATCTTCTCGCTGCATTGCTGTTTGTTCCACTAGGGGACCTCTGGTATTTAAGCGCGTTCATTCAAACGTTGCTTCCTCTTTTTAGCTGGATCTTCTCAAGAACTGCTATGGGCTAGAATCTATCTACCCCCTTCTCGGTGGGGCTTTTGCCCACCCCCTTACATTACTGTAAGTCCCTTATACAGCATGGACTATCCTTTAGTTCCATGTCTGTAACATCTATATTTTACGTACATTTGGGTATCTTGTTTATACCTAAATATTGTATATGTATTTACATGTTCTATCTTCCTGTACATTATGTATCTTATCGTTTCCGTGTGCTGTTATATATATTAAATGTTTTGTCTCACAACGTGTCGGAATTGTATGTTATAATCAATTATCCACCATGAATCTTACAGCGGGGAAAAAAAAAACTATTTTTCTCTTCAAACTTTGCTTTTGTGACCTGGATAAAAAAAAAAAAAACATTTTCAAATTCATCTATTTTTCAGAACATTCCGGGTGGATTCAGTGCTGAGAAGCTGATATAGAATTTCCTAAAACATTTTTATTTTTAGTATTATCTGCGTTATTCGGACTATTGTCCTCATCTTTATTGTTATCTGTACAACGTTTCGGCCGATATGCCCTCCAGCCTTCTTCAGGTATTTCTTTTCGGACTTGGGAACCTTCTTTTCTAACTCGGGAGCCATCACGGAACTTTGAACCTAACCCTTTATTCAGTCCATGGGCATATCGGCCGAAACGTTGTACAGATAACAATAAAGATGGGGACAATAGTCCGAATAACACAGATAATACTAATCATCAAGCCTCATCTCAAACATTCAGAAATAATTTTTAATTTTGTATAACTTTAATATAAATACAAGTAAATACTTATTCATATGACCTTTAGGCACCCCTTTTGCGATCTCAATTCATAAGGACATTTTTTTCATTTACACCATCAAAATCCAGTTGTTTGTTAGGGGTTAGTTTTATAATTTTTTTAAAAATCTAAAAATCGTCTGTTAACAAACAACTGGATTTTAGTGGTGTAAATGAAAAAAATGTCCTTATGAATCAAGATTGCAAAAGGGGTGCCTAAAGGTCACATGGTCCTCATATGTTGTTCTGTTCAGACCTTACATAAATGAATTTGCCCATTTTTACATAGAAAGTAGGTTAATTTCTAAATTTCATTATTCAGGGCACAAAGACATATTTGAAGGGAGTAATGACTATTTTTTATTCTTTTACATAATCAATCAAGAAATAGCACATATTATCTATAAAAAAAAAAAAGTGTTAAATAGTGTTATCCTGGGCACAAAAGCCAAGTTTGAAGGGAATAATGACTATTTTTTTAATACTATTTCTCTGAATGTTTGAGATGTTGATATGCCCTACGATATGTCCAATTGGACACATGGCCTAGTGGATAAGGTAGTTAGGTTAAGACAGTTCTAAGTGACAGTTATCTCTGGATTCCAGGTTTAATCCTGACAGGCGGCAGTAACATAGAAAAATAATTAACACAGCTCCTACCCCAGCTATGGTTAGCGGAATGAGAACAGGATACCCCTGTGGACTGAATAAAGGGTTAGGTTCAAAGTTCCGTGATGGCTCACAATTACGACAAGAAGGTTCCCGAGTTCGAAGAGAAAGTTCCCGACTATGACAAGGAGGTTCCAGAGTTCGAAGAGAAAGTTCCCGACTACGACAAGGAGGTTCCTGAGTCTGAAAAGAAATACCTGAAGAAGGCCGGTAGAAGACGAGGACAATAGTCTGAATAACGTAGATAATACTATTTTTTTTATACTTTTACAAAATAAGCAATTTAGAAATAACACATACTATCTAGGAAAAAAAGTTTGTGTCATATAGTGTTATCCTGGGCTCAAAAGCAACATTTGAAGTGAATAATGACTATTTTTTATACTTTTGTTTTACAACATTAAGGAATAAAATACTAATCAGGAAAATTGATGATGCTTTAGTTAAAAAAAAATAAAATAAAATAAAATATGCTATTATTGCTACTAATTTATAAAAAGCACTAGCAAGAAAGACGGTACTGACAGAATAGAAATAAAGTCGGAATGAGAGGTGTTCAGTTTCTTGTTAAAACTGCTGGCACAGATAACCAGGCTTTACTAAGACAAAAAAGGGGATATGAGTTCAAGTCTTCACTGAGAAGCTGTTTTTTTGTCATTATTTCCAATAAGCACCATTCCTCAATCATAGAAATGACAAACAAGCTAATTTCTATAAATAAAATTTTTAAAAAAGCAACTAAAATTAAAAGATGTAAAGAAAATACAAATCAATAATAATGAAAAAAAAAAAAGAAAAAAAACTAGAAAGGTTTTATATTACTCTCTTTAATATGATCTTTGTAGAAGATTTATTTTTAAAATGTCTTTAAATATATGATTGACTAGCAGATCTATATGGTGTTGCCTGGGAGTTAAGTTAAAAATAAGTCTGCTATCTATATTCATTACCCTTACAAAAAAAAAAAAAAAAAAAAAAAAAAAAAATAAATAAATAAAAAAAAAAAAAAAATCACACCAACATACCAATCACACACATATAACTTAATGACAAATCCAGTTCCCCATTATATATAAACAATTAAACAGACACACACACACACACACACATACACATATTTAGTTAACCAATCCCCACAATCTAACACCTGTGGTACCACCATCCACCATTCCGGCACTCCCCATTCCAGAGAGAAGAAGAATCCACTAACCAGCCCCAACCACACCTTCCCCTACTGACGACCTTCCGTTTTCAGCATTTTGAGAATTTCCATCATTGGAGTAAGAATTATATCCAAGTCCTGAAGATGGTCTAATAAGAGACCGAAACATTGCATCGTCGACAATAAACATCAAGTTTCCATAACATCCCGTGTTTGTCTACTTTTCTCCACATATATAGATTAATAAAAATTCTTTTTCTATACATTTGTATTATCTTTTATTCTTTATACATACTAGCAAAATAAATAAAAAAAACACCCTCCGGTGCTTATTTCAACAGTTGCAGCAGCTTATTAGAGATAAAACAGGATAGATAAAGAACATTGACGGAATAAATATACTTGAATGACACAATGCACACAATTCATAGTACCGCAGACAGTTAGAAGTGTGTTTTCTTAGATGATCTGCTGACTGCCAGTGCACTACTGGGTGTTGATTGAGATGTGTTGGCTATGTTTAACTGCCAAAATCCATCTTGATATATAGCTATATATATATATAATGTAATGCTATCAGTTACATTTATTGCATAATAACTAAAAAAGAAGACATAAGTCACACGATATTAGAAATTAACCCTGAATGCATATACGCCTTTATGTACAGTATGTGTACAAAATGTACAGTATGCATATCTAAAAAAAAAAAATAGGTGATGAGTAAAAATGGATTTCAAATCTGAATTCAGCACCCCCAAATTAGGTTAAAACAGCTATTTTTGTGCTTGCCTCAATTTCTTTGTAAACCAGTGTAATCATTATTTAACTAACTCTTCTTTCTTTCCATCTTTTCATGATGTTTGATCGAAACAGATTAGCATTATCTCTTCCGCACACTCACCCCCTCTCTCTATCTTTTCCCTACTCTTTCTTTCTTTTTTATATTTTTTTGTAGCATGCCCCTTGTCTTCCTCTTCTTTATCATAAAAACAGAATGGTCTATTATTTAGCTTAGGTGACAACAAATAAGAAATAAGAATTCAGCAGATAAGCAACACGGGATAATCAGGATTTACATTTTTGCATTTCATCTTGGACAGTCTCCTTTTTAACCAGAGGGTGTTGCAAGATGATAGCAGTCATACTTTTAAAGAATGTTGCATATCGTGCAACGGAAGAGGAAGAAATATATAAAAAAAAGGAAGTATGTCCGTTATCAGATCAAAAGATAAAAATGCGTGGGCATATTTATTGTATATAAAGGTTAGTGGATCTCGAAAGAGTCAGTGAGTCCCCAGTGGGCAGCTGTGAACATAACCTCGTCACCTCCCGTCATCAACCACCCTCGGGCAGTTCTTTGTGAACACTGTGCTCTTCACCAATCCACCCAGACATTTTCATTGTGAACACTCGTCGCCCCCTCACCACCCACACACTGAAGAAAATAAAGATGGGTCATATTTTTATATACACATGTCTGTGGTTTCATTGAAGTCCAGTAGCCGGCTATACAACAGGAATACAAGTATTGATATTCATTTTGATAAATTAAGGAATTCTCTTGTGTTGCATTTTAGCTCTACAACTTACAGAAATTTCAAACCCCCTCCTCGACATCCTTTTTGGTATGCTGTGCCTCAACCCTAGAACATAACCTTTTTATCATCAACTGTGAGACCCCTGGCATAATATATGCTTTGATGAGATATTTGATACTAGCACACTGATTGTATTTCAGTAACTGAAATTGTAGTTGAACATAAAGAATACATTGTTATTTTCTACTGACATTTTCTAATTTTTAGTAAAGTAAACAATTGTCGGTATCACCCAAACAGCAAAGGAGTCTATCCCCTTTTTGTTAGTGCGAGACCAGGGAGATTGTTGGCTCGTCTACTCTGCTATGCTATCTCTTCTTCTATGTTAGCCACAGGATCTTCTATCTCCACTTTCTGAAGTTGACTTCTTTATCAAGTATTCCTATCTTATACCAATGATTTATACACGGTTGCATGCTTTCAAGTATTCCTATTTTATACCAATGATATATACATGTATGGTTTCAAGTATTCCTATCTTATACCAATGATATATACACAGGAATACTTGAAAGCATGCAACTATCTTATACCAATGATATATACACAGTTGTATGGTTTCAAGTATTCCTTTCTTATACCAATGATTTATGGACATATGGTTTCAAGTATTCCTATCTTATACCAATGATTTACACACGGTTGCATGCTTTCAAGTATTCCTATCTTTATACCAATGATTTATACACAGGAATACTTGAAAGCATGCAACTATCTTATACCAATGATTTATACACAGTTGCATGCTATACACAGTTGTATGGTTTCAAGTATTCCTTTCTTATACCAATGATATATACACATAGTTTCAAGTATTCCTTTCTTATACCAATGATATATACACATATAGTTTCAAGTATTCCTTTCTTATACCAATGATATATACACATATAGTTTCAAGTATTCCTTTCTTATACCAATGATATATACACATGCAAGTTTTTCTTATACCAATGATATATACACATGTTTTCAAGTATTCCTTCTCTATACCAATGATATATACACATATGTTTCAAGTATTCCTTTCTTTATACCAATGATATATACACGTTTCATATTCCTTTCTTATACCAATGATTTTCAAGTATTCCTTTTTATACCAATGATATATACACATATAGTTTCAAGTATTCCTTATACCAATGATATATACACATATGTTTTCAAGTATTCCTTTCTTATACCAATGATATATACACATATAGTTTCAAGTATTCCTTTCTTATACCAATGATATATACACATATAGTTTCAAGTATTCCTTTCTTATACCAATGATATATACACATTATAGTTTCAAGTATTCCTTTCTTATACCAATGATTTTATACAGTTGTGTGGGGCCTGTGTTTGTTAATGTAAATTAACAGTGTTGATCCCAGGGCTATCCCCCCAGGTAACACCTGCCTCCTTAATTTAAAGGGGCAGGGTTGGGTTTATTGCTCAGTGCTTGAGCCCCCCCCCCCATGAGGGGGTATGCCGACGGGATCAACGCATTCTTTGCACCTATTTAAAACTAATAATTTATACACAATTATAATTGTTTGAAGTAACTAATTCTATTTGGAATCATATACATCTATGAATAGTTTGGTTTTTTTGTCAACAATGAGAATAAATAAATCTGATTAGATGATTTGAAGCCAAACAAAATCCCTGGTTGATGCAAAACTGCCAAAAATCATCTTCAATATCAACTGACTAAAAAAAGAATGTAGGCAAAAGGTAGAACAAAAAATGTACATTCATTTTAAAAATCTGCTAACTGGCACTCATGCTGGGTAAGGGGTTAAAATAAATTAGCCCAAATTAAGGGGGGACACCCCCCCACACACACAAAGCAGCACCTGCATCCTTGTCTAAAAGGTGCAGAGCTGGGTTTATGGCCCAGTATCTGGGTTCTCCAAAAGGGAAATGCTGAGCAATTTTTGGCACCACTCTCAAGAAACTTGCTTTCTTCTGGTTTGGTTGTTTTACAGCATATCAACCCTTTTTGGTTCCTAGTTCGATTCCGGTCCTCACCAACTCAGCGTATGAGTAGCACAGGGATCTGTGCGGTAAAGTAAGGAGCTGATGGTAGGTGTGGCGCTCCAGCTCAGATGCTAAAACAATCTCCTTGGTCTAGCGCTATTGAAAAGGGGATAGACTCCCTCACTGACTGGCTGATACCAACTCTAGGCCGCCCCGTCGACTTTACTTTTACTTAATACCAAATCAAGTCAGTTTGATATCAAGTTGCTTACAGTACCCACTGTTGCTTAAATGGTCACCCATCTATATATTGAACAAGCTGATTGCTGCTTAACTTCAGTGATCCAGTGGGAACTAGTGCTTTCAACATAACTGTAAGCACTTCCTACTGGGTCCCCCACATTTAATGACCTTGTGTCCCATCGCAGCACTATGGGGGAGGGGAAGGGAATGAATACACTTTTTGATAAATAAACAGTCTTCCTAGCAACCTATCAGTATCATAGCAACTAGCAAAAATATGCACCTTCCAGGCATAAGTATTTAAGTTTTAATGTAATGAAATATATTAAATTAGAATGACTAACGTGATATTAAATAAGAACACCTAAAAAGATTACATATATTTTAATTATATTTGATTTCTATATAAAAATCATTCATAGGATTGATTTTAATACGCTAGAGAATAAAACAATAATATTAGAGATCAATAACACCAAGTAATTATTTGTTAAAACCAGTAGGCAAATTGACCAAACCATATATTATGTAAACCTTTATTTCTTAGTGATATTAGTGACTCATTGCAGGATTTTAAACATTAATAATATGGGCTCTTTGGGCCTGTGTATGTTAATGTAAATTAACAGCATTTGATCCCAGGAGGCTATCCCCTCAGGCAACACCTGCCCCCTTGATTAAAGGGGCAGGGTTTATTGCCCAGTACCCAAGGCATCCCCATTGAGGGGGAATGCCGACGGAATCAATGCATTTTTTGCACCTACCACCCATGAGTCTCAGCTCGTGGGTGGGCCCACATAAAAATGTCCTTGTGTCATGCCTGCATAAGTGGGATGCATGCAAATACCTTAATAATATGGGCTGTTTTGAGGCAAATCTCATTCAGATTTTCATAGAGATATCATTAATAAATAAGATTTATTCTGTGCATTAATGATTTTGACTATAATATGAATTATATACTCATTGATAAACTTACATAATTCCTGAGGGTATTGCGATGTAAACAATGACATAGTTACAATTACAGACAGACACTGAATCTCCATTAAATATGGATTACGGCATATCAACCTCAGTGGGTCATTTAATGCCGATAAAGTTTTGAAATAAATCAATTCTTAATGGGATGGGACCCTATACTACCACTCCGGGTCAGAGTAGACCAGGGAGCAATGGTGATTAAGGGGTGCTCCACATTCCCCAAACCTCCAAAACTGGAACCTCACCATCAGATAGAGTTTAACGTCATTCCCAGGACATGTAGACCCGCAGCCACCGCCTTCTAGCACCCATATGATAAAAAGGGATTGGGGCTTGCCTTAAGGGCAATAGGGTTGGGAAAATCATATAGGTGCTAGGGCTTGACGTGACCAGCCGATTGATCGGAGGGGGCCTCTCCGACCGCCCATCTAGCCCAAGATAGGGCCCATTATATATTGAGTATAAGATAGGAATACTTGAAACCATACTTGAATTCAGAGTTTTCATTCTCCTTGACTGGTTGCCTTACAATAACCATTACACCACGTGCCTCCAAAAAATTATATTTATACATAAAACACTAAAGAGATGTTGACAATGTATTATTCAATGTTACTATCACATGAGAATGTGGCATAAGCAATATAATGATACACACAATGATACTTTTTTGGAGAATAAATTGTTACACATTAACATGGTATGTTTGTAATTCATCAATGTAACAATTGTAGCAAGATGGGGAATATCCTGAGTTTTGCAAGAACTACTATTAGAAAAGAGAGGAAGAAGAAATAAGAGATAGTAAAGGTTTTTAAAAAAAGTGATGAGCACAAAACAGTTGTCGTGAGTTTGACCGGGGCATGACGCCCCGAATGGAGAATTGAATGTCAACCGGAAGTTTTGGGTGTTGACCGGAACCGGAAGTCATGTTGTGACGTGGAAAGACGAAGAAAAATACCAGCCTCTTTTTGCTTTCTGAGGCCTAGGGGGACAGACGGGCCTCTGGTCCCGAGTGTGGGATACAGTAATTTAACAGTGTTCCCTCTCTCTTTCTCTCTGCCTTCCCTCTTCTCCGACACAACCCACGAGATGAGCCTAGCCTGGAAATAAAAGCTAAGCAGCTTGTGACGATATATTTTTCGCGTTGAACTTTTTTTTATCGACAAGATTACCGCCACGTGCCGAACACCTTTTTAGTGTCGTGAATTTGGAGGCACGTTGACAAGACCCGCTATACAATATATAAAGTTATTAGAACGTTACATATATCCGTTTTGGTACTGTGAATATACCGCCACGTTACACAATCTGGTTTGTCATTTACTAAGCTTAGTTGGACCATATGACCTTTAGGCACCCCTTTTTGATCTCAATTAAGAAAGGACATGTTTTTCATTTACACCGTCAATATCCAGTTGTTTTAACAGACGAGTTTTAGATATTTTTTTTTTTAATTATAAAACTAACCCCTAACAACAACCGGATATTAACGGTGTAAATGAAAAACATGTCTTTTCTTAATCGAGATCATAAAGGGGTGCCTAAAGGTAATATGGTCCACTTAGTTTAGTATAAGACCAGAAGTATGGGACACCCAGTGAGAATCAAACTCACTAACAATGGTTGGTTAGCCAAGCATTTTAACCACTACATTACTTAAGGCATACAACATTAGTTGTTTATACTTT
The DNA here is from genome assembly GCA_023376005.1 of Doryteuthis pealeii. NCBI lineage: Eukaryota > Metazoa > Mollusca > Cephalopoda > Myopsida > Loliginidae > Doryteuthis > Doryteuthis pealeii. The sequence goes on from CM042164.1 coordinate 35,549,249, forward strand.
CAGAGATGCTGATAGGTCCTGCGTCTTGCGTCCCTGACGAATAAAAATCTAAAGAGACACAGTAAAATTGTATCTATACATCCCAGTGTTTTGTTTTTTTTCTTCCTCCACCATTTCCAGCTTACTGTAAATACATTTCAATATTTTCTTGGAAACGAATTACACAGTATAGGGTACAAGGTAGGAGTTAGACGGCTTTAGTTATTCATAGATAAAAACTCTACAATTTATTAAGAAACTTTAGTTTGGACCCATCAAAGATTGTTTTGGCATCTGAGGTGGCGGCGCTAAGACTAACTTTACTGCACAGATCCCTGTTCTACTCATACGCTGAGTTGGTGAGGACTGGTATGAACCCAGAACCATGTGGTTCCTAGTCAGACACTCTACTGACTGAGCTAAAACAGACCCATGACAACCTGTAGCATGTTTACTTAGAGAGAAGATGGGCACCCTCAGTTAACCCTTCTTTGCCCCCTAAATATGCCAGGAAGGTCCCAGCAAGGTTTTCTGACAATTTTCCAGGTCACTTGTTTCCTTGTTAAATGGAAGTAATTATAATAAATTTTCTAGCAACAAATTACAACAATAAAAATAACACAACTTTAACTGAAACAATGCAAGCATTTTTTATTGATTTATTTTAATGGCATATCAACCTGTCTAGGGTTATTTTATATCTAGAGGTTAGGGAATTGCATTCCTTGTACATTTACATTTTCTGTGTAGATGTTTCCTAAGAGCATTTAAATTTTTTGCACAGTTATATATCAAGTATTCCTATCAAATACAAATAATTTGCACACAATTGTATAGTCTCAAGTATTTCTATTTAATACTTATATGGTTTCAAATAGGTATTTCTATTTAATAATAGTCATTTTTTGCACACATTTATATGGTTTCAAGTAACTAATAATCATCCTTAGTAAACAATTATAGCTTCAAGTAACTATTATTAATACAGATATCAAATACAAATAACTTTTAAACATTTATTTGGTCCATAGATATAACCATAAGGCACCCATGGTGTATTGGTTATCATTGTAGGAAATGGACACGTCAAAACATTTCAATTCCAGGAGGAGGCTGGATTGAATAGATAATAATAGATTGAATAATGTACACATGGATAAACTCCTGACCGAAACACGTGTAAGTAAAATTGATTAAAATATCCTATTTTATCCATTCTATACTTTCTTTCCTTTATTTCTCTTTTCAACATATGCATATTTAACCAACCCCTCCACATGAGTAGGATGTGATATACGATCAATTTCCCTTAAGCGGAGTTTAACAGGTTTCAAGTCAGAGTTTTACCTATCACCTTCTCCTATACTGGTTGCCATACCAAGGTTAAAGAGCCCAGTCTGTCCCATTATTTACTCAAAACTGGAGAGAGATTAGTTAGATTCATACATTTCCCAAAGGTATTAGCACTATCATAGCACCGCTATGTGAAATGCAAACAGCTTCATCCAGGATTTGAACTCGTCTCATGTCCATTTCCAATGAGGATAACCATTACACAATGCGCCTCCTTTAAATACCCATATAAATTATACTTTTTAATTCAAAATAATTGGGTAATTATGAACTTTTGTTTAGTAAATTAGGGTGCCCCAGAAAAAAGAGAACCCAAAATTTTGTAATAAAACTTAATTTTAACTAGGGGGAGGGTTAGGGTTGGGGTTTAGGGTTAGTTTAATGGGAAAATAAATCAAACCCTAACACCTCCAACCCAGTTAAAATTAACAGTTTTATTACAAAATTTGTGCGTTCTGTTTTTTCTGGGACACAATAATTTACTAAACAAAAGTTCATAATTACCAATAATTGTCTATTAAATTGTTTTGACTCGCTTCAAAGCCAGACGTTTCGGGCACCCGGTGAGAATCGAACTCACTCACAATAGTCTGCTGAACTAGCTTGCTAACCATTAAAACATGTGAGGTGCTCACCCCCTCTCCCATAATAGAGGGGGGGTGAGCACACTAAAATGTAACAACAAATAAACAGAGAGAGGGGGTTGTATTTATTTATTTCAAAAACAGTTGGTCTCTTGCTGGGTGAATGTCGCTGAGGTAGGGGGTCTACAGAACCTAACAAGTTCTAGTAGAACTGTATGTAGAACTATTTAATCAAATAAATCAATAAAGGTAATTATGAACTTTTGTTTAGTAAATTAGGGTGTCCCAGAAAAAAAGAACCCACAAATTTTGTAATAAAACTTAATTTTAACTAGGGGGGTTAGTGTTAGGGTTGGGGTTGTGGTTAGAGTTATGGTTTGGATTCTGTTTTTTCTGGGTCACTATGTATACAGAGTGACCCAGAAAAAAAAACAGAACAAAATTATTTATTTTCCCATTAAACTAACCCTAAACCTCAACCCCCCTAGTTAAAATTAACAGTTTTATTACAAAATTTGTGGGTTCTGTTTTTTCTAGGACACCCTAATTTACTAAACAAAAACAACAATAGTAAAAATTACGGTAGCGCGGTGGTGTAATGGTTAGAGTCGTAGGAAATGGACTCGTCAACCAGAGTTCAATTCCTGGACAAAGCCACAGTTCACAGAACGCTAATACCCTTGGGAAAGGTATGAATCCAACTATTCTCTCTCCAGCTATGGGTAAATAGTAGGGTAGACTGGGCTCTTTAACCTTGGTTAGGCAACTAGTCTAGGAGAAGGAAAACAATTCAAACCTCTTAAATCCCCGTTTGGGGTGGTCACTACTAGAATAGGCTCAGTCCTAATTAGTGATCTATTTAACTAAAATAAATAAATAAAAACGACAATATTTACAAAAAAATATGTAGTCACCAATCGTATTGTGAATTAGTTAACAGCTGCTTAAGGTTTGAAATTACGTAAATGCTCCACACTTCAAGACAGGGACTAAGTTTTTCTTTCTATCTCTATTTGAAAATACAACCTGTTTTTACATCTTTGTAAAATCACTGATAACCAAGTCGATAAAGGAAGGAAGAGAAGAAGGAAATGACTTGACAAACCAAGTAGTACAACCCAGTAGTACAAGCAACGTAAACATGATCGCAGACAAATAAAATTAAAAATATGAAAATTAAAAAAAAAAAAAAAAACATTTTCCTCTTAAATCATAAAATATTAATATTCGCTTGGAGGAGGGGGGGGGGAATTATACAAAATTATTTTTAATTCACCTTGCAAAACCAAATCGTACCCATTTCACCACTTTAGTCGTCAGTAACTGTAAAAGTGATTTTTTTTCTTTTTGGTCTACCTACCCACTCACCTCAATGAGCATTTATTTTAGTACTTGAATGACACGAACATAATTGGATAGACTTTTTAAAGTTTAAATGACACATTGTGAGTATTCAATTCCCACCAAGCATTATATAAGGGTTTTAATCTAGTTTATTTGCAATTAACAAATATGATATAATCAACATTAACAATGATATAGATTGGGTAATAATGATTGTTCTTTTTTTTATTATCTTAACTGTGTATTGACAGTAGTGTGTAGTCACAACATAAAAGGTGAAATGCATGAGCTCATTATTTATTTATTGATTTAGTCATACGTTAGGATTTTTCTGTTACATCGACATGACCTCTTATATTAAAGTTCAATTTCACATCTACAAGGTTTCCTTAATGAACAGTGAACAAGAACTTTTTGTCGCATTCTGACGAAAGAAGTGCACATTAAAACTGCTATCTAAAAGAATCGTTCATGTAACAAGTCTTTGCTACTCAGTGCACAATCAGACAAATGATTAACTAAAAAAAAATGTTTAAACACTATAAATAAAACTAATAAGCATACAATATTACAACAACAAAAAATATTGCCTGTATAGAATAGTTCAATAAATTAAAAAAAATCCGTTATTGCTTAAAACTATGTACAAAATAATCATATAGAAATGTAATACTTACATTTACCACTAGATAAAGAGTAAGTTTTTTTGTTTGTTTTTTTCTTCTTTTTTTACTGAACAAATACAATTTAAGTCCCCAAAATTGTATGACATATTCACCATAACCGAACATTGGCTAAGAAAAGTGACCCAGAAAAAAACAGAACCCACAAATTTTGTAATAAAACTGTTAATTTTAACTAGGGGTGTTTAGGGTTAGGGTTGGGTTGGAGTTTAGGGTTAGTTTAATGGGAAAATAAATAATTTGGGTTCTGTTTCTTCTGGGTCACCCTGTTATATTTTCCGACCGATTTGCAAGATTAGCCTGGACATTTTCGTGGTTAAGGGAAGTATGGCCGATGGGTGAATTCTAGTGGGTTAAAGACGAAATTCTAGGATTCAATTGTTTTTTTTTTTGTTTTTAATTAAATTAATGACTAAATTTAATCTCATCTTTAGAGGATGGGGTATGTAAGTAACATACATTCATAATATAATTTTTTGTACATTACTGCAGAAATATTTTGTTGGACTATTCTATATACAAGCACGAAGAAACTAATTATTTATCTTTATGAAAAAAGAAAATTAATTCAAATTAAAAAAAAAAAGTTGGAATATTGAGGTTACAACCTACCTGCTTAAAATGAGGTACATATGTTGTATTTTCCCTTTCCAAGAAGAATTGAAGTTTCAAGATGAATTCTCTCTCTCCAAAAAGTTTAAATTCCTTAACTTTTTTTTTTTTCAAAAACTTGGAGGTGGGAGGGGGGAGACAATTTGAATCCACGAAAACTTTTTTTTTTGTTTTTAATGTAAGTAGTATCTAATTAACAATCAGGTCAATATATTTCCTATTTACTCGCAAATTTCTCTCGAGCAAGCAAATAAACAACAGAATTAAAAAAAGCAAGAATACACGCACCCCAAGATTTTTGGAAAGATTCTTGTAGAGATATTTTTTTAAGCAATAGAACCGAAGTTATTAGTAAACGTGTCTGTAGATTGTATAAATATACTTCGGTTTTGTATTTGAATGCAATTACTTCTCTACACAGATTTAAGTAGATAATTTAACTTACTACTAATATATAAAAAAAAAAATATGTGTCAGTGTCGTTGGTTGCCTAAGTAGTAATCGTTATTTTACTAGAGATGAAATGGGGGTGTTACTAACAGCTTTTCTTGTCACAGTTTCGTTTACAATGCTGATGATGATTGGGATTGATAAGGGGAAAAAAGTGTTAAAATTCGTATAAAAGACTACTACAATAAATTTTAAGATCTAGAATAATTTATAGAAATTCGCAGTTGCAACCATAAGGGTGTTATTAGATTTAAATGAAAATTATCATTGGGGGTGTAACCCTTGTGGTTCATATCGCTATATATCAGTTTCAATGATGATGATGATGGAGAAGAAGAAGAAGAACAAATACCACTAAATGATTTTTTTGTTCTTGTCTTTAAAAAAAAGTGATTACTAATCCTTCAGGGTGTGCCCTGCCATTATCATGAAAGTAGACCTCATTTTAAGTTTTTCCTCGTTTCTATCGAGCCATCTGTACGACAAAATTAAATGAGCATCCACCGTCGTCTCTCCCAAGTTGTTGTGTGCAGACGAGGAGAAAGAAGCTGAATCAAGTTGTGAACTCAAATCCCTTTTGACAAGAGATTCATTTTTCTGACAGGAGACTTCCACCAAAACAGGGGAGGTCACTCTCGTTTCATTGTCACCATTTATTAAAAGAAAGAAAAAAATAGTAAAAAAACAAAAGGAAATAGCTCATTCACATGTTGACTCAATTGCCTAATTATTGCTACGTTATTTTTTTTTAAATGTTAAAAAGTTTTTCTTTTCATCTATTTAAAAATAAAAATTAATTGGTTCTTATCTTGACGCTCAGATCGTTTTTACATTCTACGACCTGAGCAGTGTATGTGTTGGAAATAAAGAATAACTACATACAAAATAATTGTGATAACTTTTTTAGATAGCACTTTTAAAAATTAAAGATGCTATTTAGCCGGTTCCGGTAAAATAGACAAACTACTTTTATGCTTATTTTACCGGCCCTGTTGATATTTTTATTATGAATGCGAGTAATAACAACACAGATTTAATACAAAAGTTTATTATTTTGTAAAGGATAAAGGTACAAAAAAGTCTAAATAGAAAAATATAGATACTATTGATGACTTTGTGATCAAAAATGAATTTTTTTAAATTTTAAAAAAATTTATGGTGATTTTGTATAGGGTTGTTTGATATATTCGTTGTGAGGTCACCAGTTTAATGTTAAAATTCATGAAATATTATTCAAACATAAAAAGACACCATAAAACATTCAATTATTGTAAGCACATGGCATAAATAACAAGACTCAGTTTTAAAACAAACAACTTTTATTGAGAAAAGGTTTACAAAAAGGTAATGCAGAATACCGAGTAAAGTTCTTTCATCAGTCTTTTGTACAAAAAGTAATTTTTGTAAAGTTCATTATAACATGTAAGAAAAAGATGTTATAAGTTTTTGAAGTGAGAAAGAAAGAGTAAGATTTCAAAGTCACAAAACAGTCAGGCGCAAGTAAATTGCTGATCTCTTAAATGGCTGATTAGAGAGAGATAGAAATATATAAATGCTCATACCTTCTTATAAGAGAATGTGATTTTATCTTACGTTAGAGTGACGTGGATTTAGTTAGACGAATAATTTCTTTCTGGTCTGAAAACTGCTATTTATAAGAAAAAAGTAGGCTCCAAATTGAATCTTTTTTGTAAATTTCTTTTTGGGCGCGAACGTCCCCGATTGGTCGAAAATGTACAAATTTTTATTTCAATTTTCTTTTTTTTTGATATATTAATATCAGCTTTTATATAATTGAAAACATCGCAGACCAGTGTAATTAAAACTTTCTGAGATGTTGATGATATAATGATTATTATTATTATAGAAAATGGAATTTGAAAAGCTCATTCATTGCTGCTTAATTTTAGTGATCTAACAGTGGCCGGTGCTTTCAGCGTAACTTAACAATAATCTTATTTATTGAATGAACCTCATAAATGGTAATCGTGCCATAACTTGGGCCTAGTATCACCATTTTTTTCTTTTTCTTTCTTTGTCAAGCAACCCATATAAAATTAAGTACAGTTTCCCATTTAATGTTAATAACACTGGCTTGGATTAAAAATCTTTTTTTCAAAGGTCAAAGGTTTATTGCCATTTTAAATGCTTTTGTGTTTAGTCAGGTTTGGTTTTTAAGATGTTCTTGAATAAGTTGTACATAATAATAATAATAACGCTTATTCAAAAGCCTGTGGACTCTACTTGTTACAAATAAGTAGAGTTATAATATTATCCCTTGCACAAACCATTAATTTTTGTCACTTGACTTTTGTTTGTCGTAGTAAGAACTTCTGGTTACACAACAAATTAAAAGAAATGATAAAGGTAAATTTGACTATCATTAATTTTTTCCAAAGTGGAAAATGGCATGTTAATTCTTAAAACATAAAATTGTAACCTTAACCCTAAACCTAACCCTAACCCTAACAAGATGAATTCTTGTCAAATACCATTTTAAGAAATTAGTTTTTAGATAGATTGTTTTAAAGTTTGTTTATATCACAGAATTTTACAACTACTTTTTTAAGCAATTACCTTTTAGATAATCCCAGATTGCTCATCAACAACTATTTTAATATTTTAGCTTTCTGATAGTTTGAAATATATTCAAATATATTTCAAATATATTTGCTGGCAAAATAGCCTGTGTCTACTTTACTAGGACCGGTAAAATAAGCTTGAAAAGCATGTTTGTCTATTTTACCGGAACCGGCAAATTAGCCTATTCATTTAAAAATAGATGTTCCACAGAAGATTGTATTAATATATGTGCTGTTCTTAACGTGTTTCTTTACAGTTATCATTTGTATATAAACTTGAAAGTCTTTTATTCAATTTTTTTTTAAAAATGTTAATTTTTTTAATTGAAAATAGAATAAATTAAAATGTACAAGTTGGTTGGTTGGGTTTTACGGCATGTCAACCCCTTGGGTTATTTTATGCTGAATACTTCTATTGGTAATTTGGTATTCAAAAATGTTAAATGCCGATAAAGTTTTGAAATAATTTCATTTTTAATGGATAATACAATTTCGTTTATAAACTCATGTTTTCTATTTAACCCATAGATGGGACCCTAACAGGTACTACCACTCCAGGTCAGAGTAGACCAGGGAGCAATGGTGATGAAGGGGTGCTTCACATTCCCCAAACCTCCAAAACTGGAACCACACCATCAGATAGAGTTTAACGTCATTCCCAGAACATGTAGACCCGCAGCCACCGCTTTCTAGCACCCATATGATAAAAAGGGGTTGGGGCTTGCCATAAGGGCAATAGGGTTGGGAAAAGTACAAGTTTTATTCCAGTTTATGAATCTCATTATATACCATGTTCTCATAGTGCAAGCACTGATTGTATCACCTACAGAGGGATAAAGTAGTCATCATATTAAGCCTATTGCCGGTATCAGCACAATAGTGAGGGAGTCTATCCCCTTTTCACAAGCACTAGACTAGAAAGATTGTTTTAGGGTCTGAGGTGGAGTGCTACACCTACCATCAGGTCCCTAATTTACCGCACAGATCCAAACTGCTACTCAGTCACAGAGCTGAGTAAGAAAATGGTGGTCCTAGATGTGCCACTAAATTGCATCCAGTTCTGAGGTGTGTGGAGTATCCCTTCATCGCTATAGCTCCAGGTCCACTCTAGTAGTACTTGTTACGTTAAATAGATTATTCATACTAGCAAATAAAAATCACCCTCCAGGTGATGTAAAAATAGATTTTTGAAACATATTGCCTGAGGGGTGGGAGTTAAAAATTCAATGTCAGCGAGTTTGTACCCTAAGTAAGTAAAATCATCAAATTCATTAAAGGATTAAAAAATAAAACAATTTGAAATGTAAACTTTAAATATATATTGAAATAAAACAAACTATATATAGATATATAATACCAGTCATGTATTTATTAAAACTTGTTTTAAAAAAACAATGAGGACTGTCTAATGTTGCATGTTCAAATTTTGAGTGTATTTATTCTATGTTATGATAATTTTGGGTAATGTGACATAAGCAGTGACGTAGTTTTTGTTACAGGCATTATTAATAGAGATTCTTATTATTCTATAGGTGTGACACATAGCCACACTGATACATTCAAAGCCATCAGAGATGCCCGTGTTGACAGATTTGTTGTGGAGACCAATAAACTACTTATAAGTTCTGAGGTGTGTGGAGTACCCCTTCATCGCTATAACTCCAGGTCCACTCTGGTAGTACTTGTTATGCTAAATAGATTATTCATGTTCCATAAAACTATGTGCAGAATAGAATCTCTTTAGAAACAACTATTCAAAAAATGTAAATATCATTGTCGGAAATTTGCATTTTAACTGTTTTAGGAAAATTTTCATGATACACACAAAGTTTTCACCATCTGTCTTCTCAGAAGTAACACGCAACAATTGCTTCTTTTGTCTGCAGGACAATGGGCCTTCCCTTTTTAGTCTGGTTTGTTTGTTTGTTTGTTTTGTTTTACGGCATATCAACCTCAGTGGGTCATTCAATGCCGATAAAGTTTTGAAAATAAATCAATTCTTAATGGATAATACAATTTTTTTCTAAATACATTTTTCTATTTAACCCATAGATGGGACCCTAACAGGTACTACCACTCCGGGTCAGAGTGGACCAGGGAGCAATGGTGATGAAGGGGTGCTCCACATTCCCTAAACCTCCAAAATTGGAACCTCACCATCAGATAGAGTTTAACGTCATTCCCAGGACATGTAGACCCGCAGCCACCGCCTTCTAGCATCCATATGATAAAAAGGGGTGGGGCTTGCCATAAGGGCAATAGGGTTGGGAAAATCATATAGGTGCTAGGGCTTGACGTGACCAGTTGATTGAGCGGAGGGGGCCTCTTCGACCGCCCGTCTAGCTCAAGATAGAGCCAAAGTGGAGTATTGCATGTCATGAACTGCTCATCTACCTGGGCTCTATCCTTAAGCATCATGGGTCGCCATCCACGGCCAACAGGTGGCCCCATTGGGGGAGTCTTACCCCTCTGCAGAGGTGCAGTCGGGGCATTCTAATGCCCCAGCCGACAGGGCGATTTAGTCTGGTTTATTTAGACTCAAAATGTTTTATATCGAGAAAAAAAGGTTACCGAGATATGTTTGGAAGCGTAATTTTATGCTCTGAAAGAAAATAAAGACTCGTCTGTAATATGCAATGGGGAATATACAGTCATTCTTCTAAATTCAATTTTCTGTCAAAGATTAAAATTCCAGTTCTTCAGTAAGCACATTGAAATTAATACTTGGGTCAAGATATACATCCTGATGTTGTCAAAAAAAGAAATATTCCAAATTCTCAAAGCACAGTCTTCTTAAATTTGTTGTTTTTTTAACGCCATATCAACCTAGGTGGGTCATTCAATACCAGAAAGGGTCCTGTAATATAATAATATGGTCACGGTACCAAAAAGGTATTTGTGTAAAGTTTTTAAATGCCATCCTTGGCCAGTTGAAAAGGGCTTAAAGAAAGTCCTGTGTTATGGGATCCTTGGGTAAGCGTTTATGTCTTATCCTACGTATTGGTAAAGATCCGGTGATTTAATCCTATGTCCATAGTCCATGAACGTTACAGTAATTATGACCATTAGGGTTGGTTAAGTATTGTATCAACCTAAGAGTACTGCCAGTGATTGGCCAAGAAATAGATCACATAATTCTGGCCTAGTCTATAAGTATAGGTGAGGATCTAGCAGATACCTTATATAATGGAAATTCTCAACAATTTGTTACGTGGCGGTCGTCATTGTCAATAAAATAGGTACAATATGTAAGATATATGGTCACAAGGGCTTAGCATTTATTTTCAGGCTCGTATCGTGGGCTCTGTTTCAGAGAGAAGGAAAGACAGAGAGAAAGAGAGGGAGGACACTGTTAAATTCCTGTACCTTTGAACATAGTACCAACTATACCGCTGTCCCAACACTATGCACCATTGCTCCCTGGTCCACTCTGACCTGGAGTGGTAGTACCTGTTAGGGTCCCATCTATGGGTTAAATAGAAAAATGTATTTATATAAAAATTGTATTATCCATTAAGAATTGATTTATTTCTAAACTTTATCGGCATTAGATGACCCACTGAGGTTGATATGCCGTAAAACAAAACAAAACAAAACCAAACCAAACTCTATGCCGCCGGAAAGCAAAGAGAGGGCGATTTTCTCTTTTCTCATTCCTCGTCATCACGTGACTTCCGGTTCCAGTCAACACCTGAAACTTCTAGTCGGCTTTCAATTCCTCTTCCGGGGGTCATACCTCGGTCAAATTACCGGCAACCATTGTGTGTCCCCTACTCCTCCTTTTTGTAACCTTTACTTTCTCTTATTTCTTCTTCCTCTCTTTCTATAGAAGTCCACCCACAATTTTATTTCCACTATCAAACTCCGGTGGATCTTCATAATCATGTTACAGTCTCTGGCATAGATTGTGTGCATGAATCCAATGCTATCTCGTGGAATTATCAATTGTGAAAAACTGGTTGACATTGTAACTAGTTCTCATTAAAATTAATGTTGGAAATATGGTAATTATGAACTTTAGTTGTCCAAATTCCTAGCATAAAATTGTGCGTGCGCATTATCTCCCTTAACAAATTTGCTTGTATAGTTTTTCTTATGAGATTTTCTTAAACAATTGAATGAATAAAAATACATTTCATTCTTATCGACACATTTTTGTTTGTTTGAGAAATAAAATTATTTCTCAAACAAACAAAAATGTGTTGATAAGACAGTGCACAACAAAAATATCATAAAATGTGTTCTTAATAACAATTAAGTTCATGTCAGATAATGTGTACGCACAATTTTATGCTAGGAATTTGGCCAACTAAAGTTCATATGTGTCGATAAGAATGAAATGTATTTTATTCATTCAATTGTTTAAGAAAATCTCATAAGAAAAACTATACAAGCAAATTTGTTAAGGGAGATAATGTGCACGCACAATTTTATGCTAGGAATTTGGCCAACTAAAGTTCATAATTACCTGAAATATTAGGGATTAATTATCTGCCCTTGGCACCAGGTGTTGAAATCACGAATATACAATATTGGCGCCAAAATTGAATTCCATGACTAAGGCACTTATAGTGTTGAGCAGATAGCAGCAAGACGTGTAAATCCAGTTGCTCCCAAAACCTCAAAGAACTTCAACAGATAAGTCTGGCAGCAAACGCCATTAAGTTTGCAATTTGTACCTTTCTGAATATTTTGTTTTTATCTTCAATTGTTGATGTCTTTGTAGTGATACATATAAGAAGCAAACTGGAAGTTAACGCATCAAAAGCAAAAATAATAATGACAAAAATAAGCATTCTGCGCATAGGATCAGCGCAGGTATAAAGTAAAAATAGAACTGATGAAAATTATAATTTTGGACCAATCAAAGACCTTTCCGCTATTAAAGTCAGTCAGTATATTGTTGGTGTGAACAACAGAAACTGGCTCAGCACAACTCAAGCAGTGCCCAAGACAGTTGGTATTTATGGAAATCAAGAATAGTCCATTCATGTATTTGGATGATTCCATTCCTTGAGTCCTGATGGGCTGCTTGGTTTCTATGATGTTGTGGTGTTTCATAAATACCCTGGCATTCTGGAGTAGTATTGCAGCAAGATAGGTTTGTATTCAGTTATGACTACTTATTGCATTGTCTTACCAATTCAACGGTAATTGGAACATAGTTTGATTATTCTACACCGCTTAAACAAGAAGTTTTCAAAAGACCTAATTTGGAGCCTAGCAAGTTGATATAAATACTACCGCTTTCGATTAAGAAAGCAGATCAAAAGCCTTCATCTGACTACTCCACGTTAGTGTATTTCAAACTATTTGCCTGCTGTTTAAATTATGCACTTTCTATCCTTCCCTTTCTAAAATTGACTTCACTGCTGATATAATAACCAATACTCTATCTGCTTCTTATGTGAAAGATGAATTTTTCAAAGATCACTTGGAAGCGACACAATTAGTTGTGTGGTGCTCAAAAACTTATCTAGTCATTTCCCACTTACCAGGTTCTAATATCAGTATTGTTAAGTTTTTAAGGGCCATTCTTTGGCCTTAAAGCAGGGGCGCTTATCCAGTGGAATTGGATCCTTGATAAAGAGTCCCTCGACAATGAATCCTTTGGTTACTCTGGTAAAGAGTTCTCAGTTCTTGGTAAAAAGTCCTTCAATAATGAATCCTTTGGTTACTCTGGTAATCGTATAAGTCCTTCCTGAGTAGTGGTAAAGGTCCGGTAATCCTATGTCCATACGCAGTGAGCGCATTTGTAATTATGACCAAAGGGGGGTTTAAGTATTCTATCAGCCACGCAGTATTGCTAGTGATTGGTTGCAAGAATAACTCACGTGACCTTAGCTAGCCTATAACTCCAGGTAGGGAATTAGTGCACACCTTATATCCACAAAATATTCCAACAAGTATTAGTGTATCTATTGTTGATTATAAGTTATCTCCCTTGCACTGTTTCAGTTGAAGGAACTCTTTAGCAAAAGAGTTAGAAAGTTAGTTGGCAAATGACTACCTATATGACGATTGTCCACCATTAGAGTGACTGCCATTTATCAGTCTATTGACATCTATTGATATACTAACACTGAATAAATGGAAAAAAAAACGAGACAAACTCATATGAACAATATGTATAACATGTAATAAGTTCATATATATATTTACCAAACCCTCCTCACGAACAGGATGCAACACAAGGTCAATTTCTTTAGCGGAGGTTATAGGTTTGAATTCAGAGTTTTCCTTCTCCTAGACTGGTTACCTAGCCATGGTTGAAGAGCCCAGTCAGCCCTGCTATTTACCCATAGCTGGAGGGAGAATTGGATGCGTACCTTTCCCAACAGCTTCATCCAGGATTTGAACTCGGGGCGACGAGTCCATTTCCTACAACTCTAACCATTACACTACGCACCTCTATTTATAAGTTAATAATAAGTAATAAGTTCATATATGTAAACATAAAACAAGTGTTGCAATCATTAGCAACCTGTACCAAAATGATAGATTGTTCCACATACAGTGTGAAGTAATAGTTACCAGAATGGTGAAAAGTCTTACTTGTTTATGATTGTTTTTATGGTAAATTGGTTGAATTTTACGGCATGTCAACCCTTGGGTTATTTCATGCTGAAGACGTTTTTCTTTTATTCCTTCTGGTTGGGTATTCAAAATTTAAAAAAAAATCAAACTCATTTTTTAATCTATTTAACCCATAGATGGAACACTAACAGGTACTACCAATGTAGGTTGGAGTGAACCTAGGTGCAATTGCAATGAAGGGGTACTCTACATTTCAGAGCTCCAGAATTGGAACATCACAATAGATGCAGTTTAACGTCATACCCATGACACTAAGACCCTCAGCTGCTGCCTTCTAGTACAGATATGATAAAAAGGGTTGGAGGTTTGCCATAAGAGCAATAGGGTCAGGACAATCATATAGGTGCTAGGGCTTGACATCACCAGCCGATTGATTGGATAGGCTTCAGTGACCGCCTGTCTAGCCCAAGTAAGGGCCAAAGTAGAGTGTTGAAAGTCATGGACTGCTCAGCCACCAGGATTCTGTCCTTAAGCATCACTGGTTGTCCCCTACTACCAACAGGTGGCATTTCTCATACAAAATGAGAAAGGGCCAATTTTTATCACATGCCATGAAGGGCTGCACTACAAAGCTTTTGAACAAATTTAAGCATCCTCTCCAACTGAACCATTCATGTTAGCTGGGGCTTTAGAATACACCGACTGCACTTCTGCAGTGGGATAAGAACCCCCTCCCCATTGGGGCCACCTGTTGGCCGTGGGTGGCAACCCGTGATGCTTGTCATGGACTGCTCATCCATCAAGGACACGCACTACTAAACAGTTTTTTCTGTCCCCAGAGTGAAAATCCGGATTTTGAAGTAAAAAGTGGAATAACTTAGCAGCCATTCTCGTCAGTTTACCAAAGTTAAACAGTGATGATGGATGAACCGTTGGGACTAGCAGGTACGCATAAGCAACCATGTACCAGACTAAGCAAAATTTACTAAAGAACAACAATACGGAAAAACAATATAAATAAATTGTTTTATAAAAGCTATTACCGTATTTGACGGCATATAGGACGCACTTTTTTCCAAAATTTTGGCTCAAAAAATTGCCTTGCGTCTTATATATCGTAGTGAAGTTTGAAGTTTTATTATTATTCATTTATTATTATTATTATTATTATTTCCTGCTATTTAGATGTCTTGTGTATGCTTATTGCTTGCCTGTACTGCCAAATTGCTTTTATACAGCTATGTTTCTGCTTGTGTAATGCATAGCTAGACTGTTTTCAAC
The DNA here is from genome assembly GCA_023376005.1 of Doryteuthis pealeii. Taxonomy (NCBI): domain Eukaryota; kingdom Metazoa; phylum Mollusca; class Cephalopoda; order Myopsida; family Loliginidae; genus Doryteuthis; species Doryteuthis pealeii. The sequence goes on from CM042164.1 coordinate 35,564,654, forward strand.
AATATATGCTTAAATACACTAAAAACGTTTTTTTCCTGAATCTGACCTGCTGAAATGGGGGTGCGTCTTATATGCCCGTGCGTCTTATATGCCATCAAATACGGTACTTATTTTTGTCCCATAATGGTTGTTATATTTGCATATAAATGTTTATACACTAAATGTCACAACTTTGTGGGACATAAATAGTGAAAATATTTTCTTACAAAGTCTAACATAATATAAGGGAAGAAACTCTAGTGTTTATCATAATGCTACTCTCCCTTTAAGATATTTTTTGTCTCTAAAATCCGGAACTTTGGAGGCTAAACTTGCAAATTGGTCGGATAATTAAAACGGAAAGTTTTTTGGTGGTCCCCCATGATAGTTTAACTACAGTCTATGAATTAACTTTTTGCGAATTGGATTATGGTTTAGGGGTTTGAGGATTAAGGTTGTTTTTCATTAAGTATTGCTAAAAAAAAACCACAAATTACTATACATTTAATGTTGAAAATTTTTTTATTTAAACCAAGTTTAATTGAAATATGCATTGCAACACAAACAACTGAGACTAATGTGTCTACCGTTGGGGTCAATAACTAATTTCAATGGTTAATTAAATGTATAGTAATTTTGTTTTTTTTAGATTTTTTTTTAAGCAATATGTAATTAAAAACAACCTTAATCTCCAAACCCCTAAAAAGTAACCCAATTTCGCAAAAAAGTTCATTCATAGACTGTAGTTAAACTGTCATGGGGGACCACCAAAAAATTTTCCGTTTTAATTTTCCCACCAATTTGCAAGTTTAGCCACTTTGGAATATAAAAAAAAATGTTAAAATTTTACAACCACACACACACGTGTGCCGGTATTGAACCAGGAATCCTGTGATTCCTAGGCAGATGCTCTACCAACTAGCAGGTAGTGATACTATTTAACCTATACCTGGGGGGGGATGAGGGGGTTCATACCTTTCCCAATGGTATTATTCTGATTAGGGAATGTAATAGAGTGACTGAAGTTCAAACTCTCTTACTATGATGTCTTAGTCGTGTATGTTAGCCACTATGTCACAAGAACTGCCACTTATAATGAATTGATATTCGAGTGGAGGGGTTGGGTAAATACATAAATGAGTGATTACTTAGTAAATAAGTTAGAGGCGCTTGTGGTGTAATGGTTAGAGTCGTAGGAAATGGACTCAAGTTCAAATCCTGGACGAGGCTGTTTGCATTTTTCACATAGCGCTAATATCCTTGGGAAAGGTATGAATCCAAGTACTCTCCCTACAACTATAGGTAAATAGTAGGGCAGACTGGGCTTTAAAACCAGTTTAGGAGAAGGAAAACTCTGAATTCAAACCTGTTAAACTCCGCTTAAGAAATTGATCTTGTGTCACATCCTGCCCGTGTGAAGGGGTTGGGTAAATACCTATTTCGTAAATGATTAAATTAATACAACTACAGGTAGGTTTGTTTTCTTTGTTTTAATGGCATATCAACCTTTGTGGTTTACTTAATGCCTAAGCCCTCTTGTAGAAGAACAGTAGTGGTACTGTTTAACACATAAAAAGTAAAGTTGTCGGGGTGGCCTAAAGTGAGGGAGTCTATCCCCTTTTAACTAGCGCTAGACCAAGGAGATTGTTTTGGTATCTGAGACGGAGCACCACACCTACCATCAGCTCCTCACTTTACCGCACAGATCCTGTGCTACTCATATGCTGAGTTGGCGAGGGCCGGTATTGAACCCAGTGGTTCCTAGTCGGATGCTCAACCAACTGAGCTAAACTGAGACAGAGAATTGGTTCACACCTTTCCCAAGGTATTAGTTTAAAAGTGAATGTAATAGTAGAACTGGAGTTTGAACTTACTTACTATTATATTGGACTCAATCATTTAGAAAAAAATAAGTTGAAAATAAATGACTGTTTTATTTGTATTTTTAATTTCAACCTTTAATTTTTGTTGGAAGCATGGGACCATTAATTTATTATAATTACTTCCATTTAACAATGAAATCAGCCCATGACATGGAAAATTGTCAGAAAACCTTGCTGGGACCTTCCTGGCATATTTAGGGGCAAAGAAGGGTTAACTGAGGGTGCTCATCTTCTCTCTAAGTAAACATGCTACAGGTTGTCATGGGTCTGTTTTAGCTCAGTCAGTAGAGTGTCTGACTAGGAACCACTAGTCTTAGCGCCCCACCTCAGACACCAAAACAATCTTTGATGGGTCCAAACTAAAGTTTCTTAATAAATTGTAGTGTTTTTATCTATGAACAACTAAAGCCGTCTAACCCCTACCTTGTACCCCATACTGTGTAATTTGTTTCCAAGAAAATATTGAAATGTATTTACAGTAAGCTGGAAATGGTGGGGAAGAAAAAAATAAAAAACACTGGGATGCATAGATACAATTTTACTGTGTGTCTTTAGATTTTTAATCGTCAGGGACACAAGACGCAGGACCTATCAGCATCTCTGAAAGTATAAACAACTGATGTTGTATGCCTTGAGTGATGTAGTGATTAAAATGCTTGGCTAACCAACCATTCTTAGTGAGTTTGATTCTCACTGGGTGCCCCATACTTCTGGTCTTATACTAAACTAAGTGGACCATATTACCTTTAGGCACCCCTTTTTGATTTTGATTAAGAAAGGACATGTTTTTCATTTACACCATCAATATCCGGTTGTTTGTTAGGGGTTAGGGTTAGGGGTTAGTTTTATCATTTTTTTAAAAATCGTCTTAATTAATTTCCTAATCTTAATTTCTATCTTTTACAAAAGAAATTAGAAATTAAATTACAGTCATTTATAAAATAAAATTAATGTAAAAATTTTCTATTAATTTTTAAAACTATATTTCCATCTTTTATTTAAAAAAAATAAATAAATACATACATACATACATACATACATATATATATATATGTGTGTGTGTGTGTGTGTGTGTGTGAGCAGACAGGGCTCTTCAGCCTTGGTAGGTAACCAGTCTAGGAGAGGGATAACTCTGAATTCAAAATTCCTGAGGTCGGTCGTTGATTGGGTTTGTGGCAACCCTTGATGCACCAATTCTTTCCTATCGACTGTGCTAAAAAGTGTGGATGGTCCAACACAAGCCTTCACCACTATAAACAAATCACTGTGTGGATGTTCATTGTGTGAACACTCACACGTCGAAATTGACGGGAGGATCCATCAAGCAACAGATGTAAGGGTTGAGTTAATACAGTTCTAAGTGACAATCATCTTTAGGTTGCAGGTTCAATCCTGGCTAAGGATGATAATAACATTGAATACTTAACATAGCTTAACACTTGTACTCGGTCTTGGTTAACGGAATGAGAACAGTCTACCCGTGGATTGAATAAAGGGTTTGGTTCAAAGTTCTGTGAAGGCTCCAAAGTTCAACAAGAAGGTTCCCGAGTTCGACAAGAAACACCTGAAGAAGTCAGGAGGGCACATTCGCCAAAACGTTGCGTATATGATAATAAGGATGAGGACAATAGTCCGAATAATACAAATAATATAAAAAATTTATTTGTATATAAAAAGACACATCAATATCTAAATGGGTCTCCTCCAAAATTTAAAAACCCATTTCAGCTAGTGGGACCAAAATAACCTAAATTTTGGGGACCCCTCTAATTTTGGTCTCCTAGGCTGCAGCTTATACATAACCAGGCGCGTGGTCTAATGGTTAGAGTCGTAGGAAATGCACTCGTCAACGCGAGTTCAATTCCTGGACGAAGCTGTTGGAATTTCACATGGCGCTAATAATCTTGGGAAAGGTATGAATCCAATTCTCCCTCCAGCTATGGGTAAATAGCAGGGCAGACTGGACTCTTTAACCATGACTAGGTAACCAGTCTAAGAGAAGGAAAACTCTGAATTCAAAACTGTTAAACTCTGCTTAAGAAATTGACCTTGTGTCGCATCCTGCTCGTGTGGAGGCGGTTGGTAAATATGTATACATAAACCCGGCACTAGTTAGGGATAATATGTATACGTATTGAATATATTATTATATTCAATACAAGAAAGAAATGACAAATTCAATATGGTCGAAGAAGTTTATACCGTTTTTGTTTTTTGTTTTTTCACAGTAGGTCTGTGAACGTGAACGATGAAGCATTGACAATATAATCAATAATTGTTTGCAGCGATGTAGTGGATTCATATTCCGCTAAGAACATACAAGGAGGCTTTTTTCTTTTTCTTTTTTCTTAATACACTACAACTACAGTGTTGCACACTTTTTTGTTACGCCTTAAAGTACAGACATGTAATGAGTGCAAAATTCTTCGTCATAAAAACATGATTATTTGTTTTAAATTGCAGTAAAATTAATTATATTTTAATAATTCAAAAGTAAAAGAAATTTATTTATTAAAATGATATAATCACATATTTTATATCCTTTTGAGGTCAGCAGATACGTCACCACATTTTTATCCATTTCATCGCTTTAGATAAGTACTTTACACTTAGAACCTTCACGCTGTCAGTTTACTGTTCTTGTCCTAAGATCGAGAGGGTGGAATTTGCGAAGCACTAACACATATAGAATCGAAAATATTTGTTAAAGTACACAATAGATTCTTTAATCTCCAATGTAGGTTCTACATCTTTCGACGGCAGTCACCGGTGTAAAGCCAAAAGAATCCACCTTTTTCGTCAGCCTATGTCGTGTCTTTCTCCTCCTTCTTGGGTTGTTGTGTCGAGCCTCTCAAGGTCAGCAGCCGGTTTTTAGGACGGCTGGAACGAAAATATGGGCGCTTCCAGCAGTACCCGACGGATAATAGTCGAGGAAGATGAAAAGCAAGGAGCTTTCCTTGTCCAAGTAAGTCCCTGCTTTTGGATTTTCCTTCTCTGGGTCTCATCTATGCCCCGAAAAAAATCGAACGTTATTCTCTTGCCTTTTAAAGGCAATAACATGTAATCGAAATGTTCACAAAATGGGGGGTTTGTTTTGTACGTAAGATTAATTATAGAATGATCCCCGAGTTTAGAGCTAGTTATGTGCATTCTTTTTTGTATGAGGGTGACATTAAAAGTATTTATGTTATTTTTTTCATTTGTAGGGATCGCTTGTTTTACTAATTATTATTAATTATTTTTCTCGTTAGGTTTTTTTTTTGTGTTATTTGTTAGATATAAAGGTTAATTTTTCTTTTGTTATGAAAAAAGATTCTAAAAATGTGGAGATAGAAGTTTTTGATCTCTTTCTCCTCTTGCATGTTTTTTCTGTATTAAGAAACTAAATAAACTTTCTGGGGATAAAATGCAACACATTTTCAGGTGATAAATGAAAGTTGGACCCCTTTTGTTTCGTTTTTTATGTTTACAACATAAAAATTGAATTACTACTGCTCGAAAGTGAGTATTAACTAAACTTGAAAAAGACAATATCATTTTGAATACATTGTTGAAGGTTAAGATAAGAACTAAAGCTTCACAATGTGCTAGTAAAAAAAAAACGTATCTATTCTTTTTACTTTCCTCGTCTTATATTAGTAATATAATATTACTAAAGATATTTAATACAGATTTTTGGCAGCATTTTTTTTAAGTCTTTGGTGATGGTGAAGCATTGCATAGAAATTTTGAACAATTCAAATAGGTTGATAAAAATATGAAAATTCAGTTAGTATTACTTGTAATAGATAGGTAGTTATCTCTTTCAAGGAGATCCACAAAAGAAAAAGAAAAAGGAGTATTTTTTGTCATGTGATGCTTTTTAAAAAATATATATATATTATTAAGCACTACTGAAGATAATCAGGGTAAATAATCAATCATTTACTTACCTATGTTTCATAATATTACATTTATTGTTTGTTATGAAATTTATATCCAAATGTCATAACCATTATGGGACACGACAATATTATAAACTTTTTTTACCACATGTAACCACGAAAAGAATTTTAAATGAATTATTTATAATCAAAAACGATAAATAAATATCCCCGAAAACAATGTTAGTAAAAAAACAAATAAGTTTAAACAGGATTTTTTTATAGACCTTTTTAATTTAAAAAAAATTAAAGATAGTTTTTTGTAATTCTTTTTTTCGTCATTTGTCCGAATAAAAACGTTTTTTTTTTATTTGCCTTTTTTCTCTAGATCATTCTTATAACACTAACAAATAAAGTTATATACATAAACATGGGAAGATGTTTATAAATTAAAATTTATTTGAAAATAGATTTTAATATAATTTTTATGCCGTATTATATCACATCGTAATAGTTGTATCTAGTTAAAGTCTGTTAAGTTAAATAAATGTAGCAATCACGATGTGAATGATGCAACATTTATTTAATGAAAATTCAAATTAATTTAAATCTATAAAAAAATCTCCTTATTTTTTTTTAATCTAAAAAAAGCATTTAACAACACAATTTTATAAATTACCATTATTAATAGTAATTAGCATTCTGTATTTATAACTATATGTTGTTCAGTTAAATGTTTTTTCTCTCCCTTTTTCAGCTAAAGGTGAAATGAATTATTAATTTAATCTTAACCTGTTATAAATAGTTTCAAATTTGTAACTTTCATTTTAAATAAATACAAGCATTTTTTTAAGAATGGTACACGGGACATGCCTGGAATTATGCAAAATCTTACAAGAATATTTCTGTAACTCAAGATAGTAAGAAGTAAGTAGACGTCTGTAGTGTGTACTTTAAGAGTTGTTGGCCAAGAATCAGACTTTTTTTTAGATAAGGTGATTTAAAAAAAAAAAAAGGAACACAGCAAAATTGTTATGCTTACTTTTAAATGCTTGCCTCGTAAATTTAATTGGTCTTATCCGAATTAAAATGGTATTTACATGGAACCTTTGGTGGTTAATATCAATGATAATAATATTAATAACAATACTGATTTTTCATTTGTTTCCGCTGACTAGACATTGAACTCCTCGTAAAGTGTTTAACAGAAATGGAATGCTAAACGAGATAAAAACTTTCACAAAGTGAAAGTAAAGTAAGGATTCTGTTTTTCTAAAACGTATCTTTTAAATAAATCGACCCGCCTCCCTAAAAATTTAAAAGTTAATTTCCATAAGAAACGAAGGTCATTGATTTCAACAAATCAAACTAATTTTTTTTATTTTATTTTTAAATCAATGAATTACCGAATCTTTATCTTCAAAAGGGAGTTTTAAAAAATTTAGATTATATTTTTATTAAAAGTATTAATCCCAATTCAGAAATTAAAAATATAATATGAAATGAAGTCCATGGATTTCATTTCATATTCTACTAAACCAAAATCTATCCAGTAGACTATGGTAAAAAAAAATTACGCTCTAGAATTCTAACATTATTTTATTTATTTTTTTTTTTTTCTGTTAAAGTTGTTTGGATATCTATTTTATAAATATTTTTATTTTCCCAATTAAATCAGACTTTCCACTTATGAAACCTGTGTAGCGTATTGAAAAATCATAAAAAAATGAAACGAAAAAAATCTTTTTTGTTGAATTGATTTGCAACAGGGTATTTTAATGTTAAGAAGCAGTAGCCAAATAATTCAGTACATAAAAGGTCATTTCAATGTACTACTTATTTGTTGATTATTTGTGTGAAATTAGGATTAAAATAATCGTTCAAACTGATAATCGATGCATCTACATATATGAACATGGCATTTTTAACCGGTGACTTTCTATGAGCTGTCGCTTTTTAATTTTTGACCACAAGTGCCAAAACTCAGAGAATTTTAAAATTGGGCTATTTATTATTAAGTTATTTATTAATTAAAAAAAATTTTTTTTTACTTTGTTTGCAACATTTTTTATGCATATATAGAATTCATGAAATTAATTAATTTAGTGGTGATGCCAAAAAAAAAAAAAAAAATACAAATTAATAAAATAGAGAAATATAATAGTGTTTACCCAATAGAGTAAGTTGGTCATTTGCTTGTTTTTGTTTTATTTTTTTATTTTTCTATTTCAATTTTTTATTTTTTTTTTTAATTGAATAGTTAAATTCCACAAATTCTTCTTCAATTTGCTAGAATTCACTCATCGGTCATACTTTTTTATTTTTCTCTTTCCCAACCACTAAGATGATTAGTATTATTTGGATTATTCGGACTATTGTCCTCATCTTCATTGTTATCTGTATAATGTTTCAGCCGATGTGCCCTCCGGCCTTCTTCAGGTATTTGGACTCGGGAACCTTCTTTTTGGAATTAGGAGCCATCACGGAACTTTGAACCTAACCCTTTATACAGCCCACGGAACTATCCTGTTTTCATTCCGCTAATCATAGCTGGGGTACAGGTGTTAAGATGTGTTAATTACTATTCTATGTTGCTGCTGCCCCTGACCAATTAGACACATAGCCTAGTGGATAAAGGAGTTAGGTTAAGACAGTTCTAAGTGACAGCTATCTCTAGACTGCAGGTTCAATCCTGGTCAGGGGCAGCAGTAACATAGAATAATAATTAACACAACACTTCTACCCTAGTTATGGTTAGTGGAATGAGAACAGGATACCACCGTAGACTAAATAAAAGGTTAGTTTCAAAGTTCGGTGATGGCTCCCGATTGTGACAAGAAGGTTTCCGAGTCCGAGAAAGTACCCGAGTCCAACAAGAAATACCTAAAGAAGGAACATCGGCTGAAATGTTGTACAGATAACAACGAAGATGAGGACAATAGTCCAAATAATACTAATTATCAAACCTCATCTAAAAAATACTAAGATGATGTCCACTGTCAAGTTATGGATGATGATATATAATTTTGTGACTTAAATGTGACTGTTTCATTAAAAAATAAACAAGCAATTGATCAAACCCAATTTGGGAGGCTGGACACCAACTTTAATAGGAGTGAGGGGGAATGAAAGAGCTGACTCTACAGCTAAATCGGCTCTAGATTTACCCCTCTGCAGAGGTGCAATTGGTGTATTCTTCTGTCCCAGCTGACAGTGCAGAAGAGTTGAAGGAGAAAGAGGCTAGTGAAAAAGAAATGAATCAAAGAAAAGATCTTGGAAACCACAAGCTATTTTGGAGTGAGGGGGAATGAAAGAGCTGACTCTGCATAGTATACCATATACTGACTTGAAACCAAAAATTAATAGATTCCTTCATACAAAATGGCAACAACACTGGAATAACAACATCGACAATAAACTCTTTCTAATCAAACCCACTTTGGGAGGCTGGAGACCAACTTTAAGGAAGTCTAGAAAGGAACAAGTCATTGTATCTCATTTACGCATTGGTCATACAAGACTAATGCACTCCTATATACTCTAACAAGAACAACAACCACAATGTGGAACATGTCACACACCTTTGACAGTTAAACACTTATTCATGGAATGCAGGTCTCTTGCTCACATCAGAAACCGTTATTTTAAAGCAAACAATATGAAAGATCTTTTTGAAAATGTCAACATGGAGGATATTCTCTCTTTTTTGAGGGTAATAAAATTATACCATAGAATATAGACATGAAACAAATCAATACCATACAACATAATCCTCAATAATGCTGACACATTGTTAAAACCAATTACTAAAAAGTATAAATATAAATACACGATATGTATAACTTCCTAACCGATAGACATGACATAACCCCAGACGGGTTGATATGCCGTTAAAATCAACAATCAAACAAGCAATTGAAACTTACTCTTTTCTGGATAGTGGATATAGTATTACATTTCTGTAATTATTTTTTTTTACTTTACTGCGGTAATAACAAAAATTTTATAGGACTATTATCATAAGGGGCCAGGTTAGCTCAGTCGGTAGAGCGTTCGGCTAGGAACTGACGGTAGGTGTGGCCCTCCAACTCAAATGCAAAACAATCTCCATGGTGTAGCGCTAGCAAAAAGGGGATAGACTCCCTCGCCGTCCGGTTGATACTGACAATAGGCCACTCCACCAGCTTTACTTTTTTTAATTCTAATTTTTTTTCCATTTGTAAACTAATCGACAGACCGCCCTGTCGGCTGGGGCGTTAGAATACACTGACTGCACCTCTGCAGAGGGGTAAGACTCTCCCATTGGGTCCACCTGTTGGCCTTGGGTGGTGATCCGTGATGCTTAAGGATAGAACCCAGGTGACTGAGCAGTCCATGACATGCAACACTCCACTTTAGCCCTTACTTGGGCTAGACAGGCGGTCAGAGAGGCCCCCTCCGATCAATCAGCTGGTCACACCGATATGATTGCCCCAATCTATTGAACTTATGACAGCTCCCAACCCTTTTTATCATTTGGGTGCTGAAGGCGGTGGGTGAGGGTCTTCATGTCCTGGGAATGACATTAAAATCTATCTGATGGTGAGGTTCCAGTTCTGGAGGTCTGGGAATGTAGAGCACTCCTTCATCACCATTACTCCCTGGTCCACTCTGACCCGGAGTGGTAGTACCTGTTAGAGTCCCATCTGGGTTAAATAGGAAAATGTGTTTATAAAAAAAAAAATTGAGTATCCATTAAGAATGAATTTATTTCAAAACTTTGTCAGCATTAAATGACACACTGAGGTTGATAAGACAAAACAAAACAAACCAAACCAACTAATCGACAGAATTGTAGGAAATAGATTTCATCAAATCTTTAAATCCGCTTTATTTTGAAAAACAATATTTTATTTTTAATTCGATTTTAATGTCAACATATAAATATTATCTGTTTTTAGCAACTTGTGTTGTATACCATATATATACCCTTCTGCCATACTCGGGTATATAATCGAGAGAGACGAGGAAATATATTAGAGACTAGAAGTGGCTACTCGGCGTCATCTGGGTAGATGGGGGGGAGTTAGTCTCGTAGATCCATTGTGATTGAATCTCGAGTTGGATCCTCGCAGGATGCCCCATTAAAATCCCTACATAAAAAACACACCTTGTGTTGATCCAGACACCCAGAAAAAAAAAATGAATGTCTCCTATTTAAAATATAAATGCAAAAAAAAACAAGAAATTCCATGCTGTTATCATTTAAATTTTATTTTTTAATTATCTTTACGAATATAAATCAAATCTTCATTATTTTTGCTCAAAAAGCAAGATCTGGTGATAGTGAATGTGTGTATATATATATATTTACTTTGTCATTAATTGTTTTATCTTCATAGTTTCCTCCGGACATACATACACACAAACTGTACTTTATATATATATATATATATATATATATATATATATATATATATATATATAATAAAGTAAACTACAGACACGTGTTTCGAGGTATCACCTCTTATCAGTGCAGTTATAGCATTTTTTAGCAGCTACCTCTGGCCGGGTTCGAGACCCGAACGAACTTACGCTTGCCAAACCTCTTACCCATATGGCCACAGTCAGCTGCCAAGTATAGCAGGCTATTTAATCGCTACATTTCTAAGCGGAAATAAATTCACCTAGAGGTCTAAAACTTTTGTAAACAAAGTGAGTCTTAGCTGAATGCCGAATACAGTGAATTTTTGCAATTAAATCCCTTCTAAATAAAGTGCTCAACCGAAATTGGGAGCGTATTAGGAATGGTTCTTGCTTGCTTGTTGACTGATTCCTGCTTACTGGTTGCTTGTTTCGGACCATATGACCTTTAGGCACCCCTTTTGTGATCTCATTTCATAGGGACTTTTTTTTTTTTTTTTTCATTTACACCGTCAAAATCCGGTTGTTTGTTAACAAACGATTTTTAGTTTTTTTTTTTAAATTATAAAACTAAACGCTAACCCAACTGGATTTTGACAGTGTAAATGAAAAAAAATGTCCTTATGAAATGAGATCGCAAAAGGGGTGCCTAAAGGTCATATGTTCCCTTGTTTCTTCTATCTTGTCTTCTGCCATGTTGTCTAGTTGACTTCTATTTCAGGGCTGGGTTTTTTGTTCTTCTTATTGGGCTGAGCTTGTTATTGTCTTAATAATTTACAAACACAAACAAGACCTTGTTTTGCTTGATCAAGTTTTATTAGCCCATATTGCTTATTTCGCCACGGGGTTAAGACTGGACCCTGGGAGAGACGACAATCATGTCTACCTCCTTCAAAATTGGGTTGAATCTAAATAACTAACTAAACTATATCACGTGTCTGTCGGAAATCGCACGCCTCTAAGGGGTCAAAGGGTTATAACTGTCACCGGTAATTTTCCACGAACTCCCTGATTCTAAAGTTAATAGACCTCAATTTAAATATTCCTAGCTACAGGTCTGTTCACAATTCATGACCTCTCATGAATTGTAACACTTGACATAGAATTAATTTCATATAATATTGTACAGGGTGGTCCGAAAGTCTTTTCACCCATACACATTGTTAACTTTCATTATTTTTTGTTTTAATAATATGATGTATAATATTATTGATAATAATAATTAATTCTCTGGGACTTTGAGATAAAGACGGATCACCTTATCCCAGCCAGAAGATCAGACCTAGTATTGATTAATGATAAAACTTGTCAACTGGTAGATTTTGCAGTTCCAGCAGATTACAGGGTAAAGATGAAAGAAAACGAAAAGTTAGACAAATACCTGGACCTTGCTAGAGAATTGAAAAAGCTGTGGAATATGAGGGTGAAAGTAATACCAATTGTGGTTGGGGTACTTGGAACGGTCCCCAAAGCTTAGAAAAGAGACTAGAGGACCTGGAAATCAGAGGAAGGATTGAGACTATCCAGACAACAGCATTGTTGAAATCAGCTAGAATACTCGGGAGATTCTTGGAGACCTGAGGAAACTTGTCACTCACTCCAGTGAAAGACCATCAGCTTATGCTGGTGTGAAAAACTCGCAAGGAATGAAATAATGGGTTATTTCCTAGTTGAGTAACATGATATTACAGGGTGATCCAGAAAAAAACAGAACCTAAATTATTTATTTTCCCATTAAACTAACCCTAAAACCCCCTTAGTTGAGTAACAATATTACAGGATGACCCAGAAAAAACAGAACCCACAAATTTTGTAATAAAACTTAATTTTAACTAGGAGGCGTTAGGGTTGGGTTTAGGGTTAGTTTAATGGGAAAATAAATAATTTGGGTTCTGTTTTTTCTGGGTCACCCTGTAATATCATGTTACTCAACTAGAAAATAACCAAATAATGATATAATTTTCTATTTCATTTCCAGCGGCTTATTTCCTGTAATTAGTTTTGATTAATTAAGAGTTATATTTTGGTAGGCGGTGACAATACTTTCGGACCACCCTGTAATTGAACTGCAAATTTATGGTCATAATGAATTTAACATAATTTTTGTCACTGTCGTCAGTGACTAGATTACATAAGTAATATCACTTCTTTTTGTCTGAGTTTGTGATTGTTGCACTAGTGATGTTAGTGAGTTGGGAATGCAGGTGCATTGGTCAACTTAAATCCCTTGAGTAAACCAGAAGAAAAAGAAAAGGAAAGGGAATAAGTTGGAATGAAAGAGAAAAAGTGATGCAGACAAGGGAGACAACTGTATTTAAAATTATAGTGAGATAAAAAATAAATAGGAATAATGTAGTTATTACTTGTGAAAAAATATCACTGGCAGTGATACTGATAGAGTTTTGATTTAGTATGTCCTGGGACGCACATATTTGCTTTGAACAAGTCCCCGCGAAAATTTATGGGTCCCAATTAAAGTTTCTGGACCATAAGACCATTAGGCACCCCTTTTTGATCTCGATTCAGAAGGACATGTTTTTCATTTACACCGTCAATATCCGGTTGTTAACAGACCATTTTTAGAGTTTTTTTTTTTTTTTTTAAATTATTGTTATAGGTGATATAACCTATTTACATAATGGAATGATCCTACTATAAGTAGCAAAGACAATTATAGCTTGAAGAACAAGTGACGCGATTCAATTCTAGACTCTATTGTCAGACATAACTTCACTTTCTTTCTGTAAATTCTACTTTCTTTGTTCAATACACTTGTATCAACTTTCACCAGTCTTTTGTCTTTATTTGTGACCCTTAATAACCCCACAATAATTATAAAACTAACCCCTACCAAACAACCGTGTAAATGAAAAACATGTCCTTCTGAATTGAGATCAAAAAGGGGTGCCTAAAGATCATATGGTCCAAGTTTCTTAATAAATTGTAGGGTTTCTATTTAGGATGCAGGATGTATACCTATCATCATATCTGCGCTGCTATATTTAATTTTCTAGACCCCCCCCCTTTTTTTTCATTAGTTGGCCAAAATCCTTTAAAAGATGTAGGGTGAAGGAAACAAAGATATTAGATCGAATACTTGAAACCATATAACTTTGCAAACAAATTATTATTATTTAGGAATAAAGTAAGTAAAGTCGTCATCAGCCAGACAGGATGTCTGTCCCCTTTTCACTAGCACTAGATCAAGGAGATTGTTTTCGCATCTGAGGTGGAGCACCACACCTACCATCAGCTCCTTACTTTACTGCACAGATCCCTGTGCTACTCATATGCTGAGTTGGTGAGGGCCGGTAACAAACCAGGGACCTTGTAGTTCCTAGGCCAACGCTCTACCAAGCTAAGCTGGCCCTAGTTGCTCAAAACCTTATAATTGTGTATAAATTATTTGTATTTGATAGGAGTACTTGAAACCATATAACTTTGTGCAGATTATTTATATCAAGAATAGTTACTTAAATCAAAAATTGTTTACAAATGGTTATCATTAGTTACTTGAAATTATGTCTTTGTTTGTAACCGCCCCACCCCTAATCAAAGACTGATTTTGGCATTAAATAACCCAACAAAGTTTGATATATATATATATATATATATATATATATATACCAACCCCTCTACACAAGTAGGATGTGACACAAGGTCAATTTCTTAAGCATAGTTTAACAGGTTTGAATTCAGAGTTTTCCTTCTCCTCGAATGGTTGCCTAACAAAGGTTAAAGAGCCCAGTTTAAAGATAAAACTGAGTTCATATGTTTTAAACAAGTTGGAGGCATCTCCACACTGGATAGGAGGCATCTGAAATTAATAGATCAGTTCACATACCCAGTTAGTAATATCTCATCTACAGAAAGTGATGTCAATGTCTGCATCGCAAAGGCATGGACTGCTATAGACAGATTATTGATCATATGGAAATCTGATCTCACTGATAAGATAAAGCAAAGACTCTTCCAAGCTGTAACTGTCTCGGTGCTACTGTATGGCTGCACCACTTGGACTCTAATGAAGCACTTAGAAAAAAGATAGATGGGAGCTACGCAAGGATGCTGCGTGCTGTCTTGAACAAATCCTGGAAGCAACACCCCACAAGAAAGCAGCTGGGTCATTCCATGTCAATTCACCAGGGCGTTACACCCACCGACACCAAATTACTTGAAATTTGGCACAAATGTTCCCCTTCATGAGTTAGGAAAGTGTGCCAAATTATTTTGTGTTAAACCTTACCGTTCTGATTTTAGAGGGGGGGTATAATTTTCCTATTTTGCCTGTAAATTAAGGCCGTGTGGTGTTGTAGAATCTCAGTGTTTTTTTTTTTTGTTTTTTTTTAATTTAAAAATACTTCCATGCATTCAATATTTCTGAAATTTGGTATGTAGGGCAAATAAGGAGTATAGAATCCAAATATTTAACTATTCTAATCCTATACCCGATAGAAAATTTTATTTTGCTCACCCAAATGCATGACTCCAAAATCAACAAGTTTTCACCTATGTAGCTTACGGTCAGTCTATAGAAAATATGTCCTCTTCAATTTTCATAATATTTTTTTTCCTAACATCTACTATGCTTGTCTAAGTTCACCAAAGAATTTTGTGGGGGATTAAAGTCTACTTGAGAAGATATGAACCTGCCAAGTTCAGAGGGTTTTTTTTTTTTTTCAAGTAATTCGGTGTCGGTGGGTGCAGATTTCAACTTTTTGCTGGTGTTTTGACATGGAATGGCCCAGCTGTATAGCCACTTGCCCACTATCACACAAACCATCCAAGTAAGACGAACAAGACATGCTGGACACTTCTGGAGAAGCAAGGACAAACTCATAAGGGATGTTCTCCTGTTGACACCTACATATGGACACACCAGTGTAGACTGACTGACCAGCAAAAACCTACATCAATCAGCTCTGTGTGAATTCTGAATGCTGTGTAGAGGATCTCCCAGGGGGTTTGAACTATAGTGACAGTTGGGTAGTGAAAGTCATGGATATTTGTTTTGTCAGCCAGACATGATGTGATGATATAACTAAATAAATTAGGGGAAGTACTCTATAATTACCATTTAATAGTTATCTCCCCTGGTAATTATAATGATTGAGGAGAGTGTGAACACAGATTCTATATTATCAAGTCACAAATTGGATTAGAAATTGCTCTGAGAATATTTTAATGGTATTGCACTAAGGAAAATTTTAGCACTAGCGCTAGACCACGGAGATTGGTTTGCTGAGGTAGTACGCCACACCTATCATCAGCTCCCCACTTTACCGCACAGATCAGATTACCTGATTTGTTCTACTCCTGCACTGAGTTGGTGGAAACCGGTATTGAACTAGGAACCTTGTGATTCCTTGGCAGATGCTCTACTAACTGAGCTAACCAGACTCCACCTAAAAATTGACCTTCTGTTTCATCCGAACATCGTGGGAGTCTATCCCCTTTTCGCTAGCACTAGACCAGGGAGATTGGTTTGTTGAGGTGGAATGCCACTACTACCATCAGCTCCTTACTTGACTGCACAGATCAGATAACCCAATCTATGCTATTCATGCACTGAGTTAGCGGAGACTAGTATCAAACCAGGAACCTTGCGATTCCACCTAAAATTTTACCTTCTGTTTCAGCTGTACAACATGGGAGTCTATCCCCTTTTCGCTAGCACTAGACCAGGGAGATTGGTTTGCTGAGGTGGAGTGCTATACCTACCATCAGCTCCCCACTTTACTGCACAAATTAGATTACCCAATCTGTGCACTGAGTTGGTGGGGATTGGTATCAAACCAGGAACCTTGTGATTACCTACTCGGGTGCTATACCAACTGAGCTAAACTGACTCCACCTAAAAATTGACCTTCTGTTTCATCCTGCATCTGATGGATACTGTAGAAAATTTCTTCTGAGTCAGAAAAAAGGAAAAAGGAAGAGAGAAAAAAGCCTCTCAATCATTGATAGTGCTTGCTGCATTCATGTTTATAAAGCTGTTCGTCTTGAGGAGAGCAGAGGGTTAGGGTTAGAGCAGAGTGATTTCTGATAATAATCTTTTTTTTCGTTTTTTCTTTTCTTCTTTATTTTTTTCTTCTTTTTTATTTTTTCTTTTTTCTTCTTTCTTTTTTTTTTTTCTTTTTTTCTTTTTTTTCTTTCTTTTTCTTTTTTTTTCTTTTTCTTTTTTTCTTTTTCTTTTTCTTTTTTCTTTTTTCTTTTTTCTTTTTTTCTTTTTCTTTTTTTCTTTTTTTCTTTTTTCTTTTTTTCTTTTTCTTTTTTTCTTTTTCTTTTTTTCTTTTTTTTTTCTTTTCTTTTTTTCTTTTTTCTTTTTTCTTTTTCTTCTTTTTCTTTTTCTTTTTTCTTTTCTTTTTTTTTCTTTTTTCTTTTTTTTTCTTCTTTTTTCTTTTTCTTTTCTTCTTTTTCTTTTCTTTTTTTGGGAAGATAGTTGTTCAGCAGTTTTTCTTCTGAGTCTGGCATTGCTTGATATCAGGAAGAAGCTTATTTTTACTAGCTCTACATGCAGGTATGGTTATGTTGTTTAAAAATAACAACAGGCAGCTGGGATCTTTAATATTTCATTTCTCTAGTGCTAGGTTAGTAACATTTAAAGTAAAAGGTAATAGTATTTTTTTTTTCTTTTCTTTTCTTTTTGTAATAAGTTTCTTAACTCCAGTAATATTAGTTATTAATATTTTGAGGCATATTTCTTTCATCTTATCAAGATCCTGAAAAGTTCTCAATGTGACCAAGAAAGAAATGACCTAAATTGAGGGTGAAGTATCTATTCGTGTTCTTTAAAGGTCACATTGAAATTATCTACAAATAAGGTTGCACTGTGTAATTTGCTGGAATATTTACAACAAAATCTAAGTTTGACAAGAAGGCTCCAATCCAGATTTCAACAAGAAAACACCTGAAGACGGCCAGAGGTCACATCGGCCTAAATGTTGTGTATGTAACAATAAAGATGAGGACAACAGTCCCAAAAATCTAAATAGTACAAATCACTAAAAAAAATCTAAATAGTACAAAATATCAGACAAGTCGTCGTACTATTTAACTCAGGGAGATGAGGGGATCCATACGTTTCCCAAGGGTATTAGTGTGTAAGTTGATGTAATAACGTGACTGGTATTTGAACACCTTACAATGTTGCAGTTCACCAGTATGCCATAGGGATTTCACTTTTTCACTAGCGCTAGACCAAGGAGATTGTTTTTTTTTGCATCTGAGGTGGAGCGCCACACCTACCATCAGCTCCTTTACCGCAAAGATCCCTGTGCTACTCATATGCTGAGTTGGTGAGGACCGGTATCGAACTAGGAACCTTGTGGTTTCTAGCTGAACGCTCTACCGACTGAGCTATTGGTATCATTGAATATATTTAAGGGAGTCTATCTCCTTTTCACTAGCGCTAGACCAAGGAGATTGTTGTTTTTTTTTTGCGTCTGAGGTAGATTGCCACACCTACCATCAGCTCCTTACTTTACTGCACAGATCCCTGTGTTACTCATACACTGAGTTGGTGAGGGCTAACTCACTAACAATGGTCTGTAAATCTACCTTGTTAACCATTACACCACATGAGGTGCCCAAATAATATGCATATGCATATATAGTTATTTACGGATGCAGCACACCCCCAGAAGTATGGGGCGCCCAATGAGAATCAAACTCACTAACAATGGTCTGCAAACCATTACACCACATGAGATGCCTTTGGTCACATGATATATGCACTACAAACTAGCATGTACCAAAATATTGCAAAACTTTTTGCTCACCCTAGTATTATGCCACCCAAATCTTTGTTTAGGCGGTTGAATTCTATGATGAAAAGAATCCTGTTTTACACAATTCAGACACAGTTTTGTGTTGTCTGGAAGTGGCCTTGGAATTATTATGAGCTTTCTTTATAATCCAGTTAAGGACGGAACCATGGTGAATGAGCTGTCCAGGACATGCAACACTCCACTTTGGTCCTTACTTAAGCTAGACAGGCGTTTTAGAGAGGGCCCCCTCTGATCAATAGGTTGGTCACGTCAAGCCCTAGCACTGATATGATTGTCCTGACCCAATTGCCCTTATGGCAACCCCCAACCCTTTTTATCATATGGGTGCTAGAAGGGGGTGGTTGAAGGCCTTCATGTCCTGGGTATGATGTTAAACTCTAACTTTTGTTGCACTCCAACCCGGAGTGGTAGTACCTGTTGGGGTCCCATCTATAGGTTAAATATAAAATTTGTTTACAAAAAAATTTTTTTTCCAAACTATTGCTACGAATCTTTCAAAACTCTGCCAGCATTAACTCCTAACATCCTGTTGAGAATTCAAGAGCCCCATTCCTATAAGGATTTATTTAAAAAATGGCCTTTTCATTTAAAGTTACCAGAGTTATTTCCCTTAAATTAAAAACTCCTAAATATGTTTATTATTACATTTAAGGTACTTATCTAATCCCCCATGGTGTTGGACTATGATGCAAGGTAAGTTCAGTATGAGGACCTTGCAGGAAGCAAGCCTTTCAATGAGCGGTGATAAAAATAGCTCAGCTTAGTCTGCATTCCCCTCAGGTGCTGAGCGATAAACCTAGCTTTTACCCCTTATAGGTGAGGGTCAGGTTCTTTTTTTATCTTAACTTTCAAACTGCCATTAGTTATATAGTGGAATTTGAATTACTCAAGCTTGAAGGTCTCTGTGGCCTAATTGATAAGGCAGTTGTCATGTCCAGACAGGTTTCTCAATATAAAGAGTTTAATCTGTATTTCTAATTTATATTTCTTAGTTTTGTAAAGTAAAAGTCTGAATAATAAGTAAAGTTTCAATCATTATCTTGTGTGTTTTTTTTTTTTTGGATCGCAGTTTCAGAAGACCATATATTTCCATGCCTTGAAGTTTCCTCTTCAGGGCACAGAAAGTCTGGGCAAGATGTATGGAGACCCTATGTTGCCCCACCGACAGGGCGGGGCATTAGAATGCACCAAATGCACCTCTACAGAGGGGTGAGACTCCCCCAATGGGGCCACTTGTTGGTCGTGGGTGGCGACCCATGATGCTTAAGGATAGAACCCAGGTGGATGAGCAGTTCATAACTTGCAATACTCCACTTTGACCCTATCTTGGGCTAGACTGGCAGTCGGAGAGGCCCCCTCCGATCAATCGGCTGGTCACGTCAAGCTCTAGTACCTATATGATTGCCCCAACCCTATTGCCCTTATGGCAACCCCCAATCCTTCTTATCATGTGGGTGCTAGAAGGCGGTGACTGAGGGTCTACATGTCCTGGGAATGATGTTAAACTCTATCTGATGGTGAGGTTCCAGTTCTGGAAGTTTGGGGAATGTGGAGCACCCCTTCATCACCATTGCTCCCTGGTCCACTCTGACCCGGTGTGGTAGTACCTGTTAGGGTCCCATTTATGGGTTGAATAGAAAAACATGATTTATAAACAGAATTGTATTATGCATTAAGAATGGATTTATTTCAAAACTTTATCGGCATTAAATGAACCACCAAGGTTGATATACCGTAAAACAAAACAAACCAAACCTATGTTGCCTCAAGGACAGGGCCCCCATCTCTAACTTGCTGGTGTGATCCAAAGGAATGATGAACCAATCTGTTTGGCTACAGGAATTGGTAGACAGTGCTTTATACACTGAACTGCCTAATGAAGTCCAAGCTGTGATTTCTATCAGGGTTTTCTCCCTTAGCCTTTTCTTCTCCAGAGGATACCTACAAGGCAGCGGCCGAGGGAACTTAGTTGGATTCATACTTTTCCCAAGGGTATTAGCGCTATGTGAAATGCAAACAACCTTGTCCAGGATTTGAACTCGTCTCGTTGTGACCAATTGCTATGATAGTAACCATTACACCATGTGCCTCCCATGACTCTCTCTTGTCCCAATTGGTCATCGCTCCTTGCAGGTCTTCCACACGGCATCCAGCATCTGCACAGAGCTGATCAATGCATGTTTATAAACCATGTCATTATCTCATTATAATTTGTGTCCTGGGTATGGTGGTACACTGCATCTAGTGGTGAGGTTCCAATTCTAGAGCTCTGGGGTGTGTGGAGTACTCCTTTGTTGCCATTACTCCCAGGTCCACCCTGACCTGGAGTGGTAGTACCTGTTAGGGTCCCATCTCTGGGTTAGATAGATGAAAAAATAAGTTTTAAAAAATGTGTTTAAATAGAAAATTTGAATATTCAACAAGAATGAGTAAACAAACATTTTTCGCATAAAATAACCCAACAAGGGTTGACATACCATAAAATCCAACCAACCAACCATCACTATATTTTACCCACCCAATGATGCTGATACCTTTTTGATTTAGTGTGTTCTGGGACACACATATTTGCTTTGAATGAGTCCCTGGGAAAATTTATGGGTCCCAACTAAAGCCGTCTAACTCTTGTAACATATCCTGTGTAATTCATTTCTAAGGAAACTATTGAAATGTATTTACAGTCAGCCAATAATGGTGAGGGAAGAAAAAAGAAAAACACTGGGATGCATGGATATGATTTTATTGCGTCCTTTTATGTTTTGTGCATCAGGGACACAGGACGCTTACCTTATCAGCATCTCTGGGTTACTGTATTCTGATCAAATGCGTTTTCACCTTTCACATGACATGTTTTGGACCATATGACCTTTAGACACCCCTTTTGCATCCTTTTAGATTTTTGTGTGTCAGGTATGCGTCCTGCGTCCCTATCAGCATCTCTGCTCACCTGTTATATTTCTTTTAGTATTTTCCTCTGTGAACTACTCCTATGGTGGCTTACAGATGATTGTTGGTGTATAATTTTTAAAACTAAAATGTAAATATCCTGTAAAAAATGAAAGAAATTAATAAAACTTACTCTTATCTGAATGACACATTACATTTTTGTTGTGACCTAACAAACGTTACTAAATGAGAAATAACCAAACGGAGGTTGGAAATGGAATGGAATCTTTATAACATTAACAAAATACAATACTTGCCAGTGGTGTGAAGAAAGATAAACCACTGCTAGTGGTATAAGACTACTCAGTCAATATAATAATTCTGTATTTATGAGTATTGGGACATACCCATTAATGTCCATAGGTAGGGTACATGACGATTGGGACATACCCATTAATGTCCATAGGTAGGGTATATGAGGATTGGGACATACCCATTAATGTCCATAGGTAGGGTATATGAGGATTGGGACATACCCATTAATGTCCATAGGTAGGGTATATGAGGATTGGGACATACCCATTAATGTCCATAGCAGGGTATATGAGGATTGGGACATACCCATTAATGTCCATAGGCAGGGTATATGAGGATTGGGACATACCCATTAATGTCCATAGGCAGGGTATATGAGGATTGGGACATACCCATTAATGTCCATAGGCAGGGTATCATACCCATTATGTCCATAGCAGGGTATATGAGGATTGGGACATACCCATTAATGTCCATAGGCAGGGTATATGAGGATTGGGACATACCATTAATGTCCATAGGCAGGGTATATGAGGATTGGGACATACCCATTAATGTCCATAGGTAGGGTACATAAAAATTTCTCTGTATATATTTTTTGTATATTATCATAGGTATGTCCTCAGTAGAATATTTAGTCCAGTATTTTTATTTTTGATTGAATTTCTAAGAAGCCTACCCACCCGACAAACAGGATTTGCCTCTCTGATATCTGGCCCATGTGACTAACAATAAGCCTATACGTTTGCATGCTGATAGAATTTGTACACCACGCCCTTTTTGTATATTTATTAAATAAACTAGCAAATATATGCACCCTCCGGGTGCAAGTATTTAAGTTTTGATATAATAAAATATATTAAATTAGAAAGGCTAATGAAACTGACTAAGAATGCAGATAAAAAGATCTGCAACAGAGGGGGTATAATCGAAAAATAGAACAACTTTGAAACTAACTATTCCATCATTTTCCATTACTCCCCTCTTTCATTGGTAAATTTTCCTAATTTAACTATTTAGTTAAAATAGGAAGTAAAGGATGATATTATAGTTATTTCTTCTTGTAAATAAATTTCTTTTAAGATTTATCCACAAAGATTTTTGTTTATATTTCTTAAGATAAACCAAACAATTAGAAATCAATAATACCAAGCACATATTTATTAAAATAAAATTTTAAATATCAATATGCAAATTAGCCTTCTCGTTCAAACTGTAAACCGCTATTTTGTTGTATATATAAATACAATTGCATGTTATTAGTACGTAGATATGGTCAACAGTATTAATAATGTAAAACAATTTTTATTAATAACTGAAGGTTTAAAAGAATTAAATCATGGAGAATTTGACGTAAATAATTAAGGGAATTGTGACTTGAGTAGTAATATAGTTTCAGTTACAGACAGAAAAACACACAATCTCCATTATAATAAGATGTTGAATAAAAAGTTGGGTACTCTTCGCGGAGAACTGTCCTGGCCTCCTACCTCAAAAACTGCTAGCTGGTGGCTGCTGAAAAAAAAACACCAGCTACGATTGAAGTCCATAGCCGAAGCGGTGTCACTTGAAAAAAAAAATGGGGTTGGTGTTTAGGGTTAATTTAATGGGAAAATAAATAAATAATTTGGGCTCTGTATACAGGGTGACCCAGAAAAAATAGAACCCACAAACTTTGTAATAAAACTGTTAATTTTAACTAGGTTTTGCAAGTGACACCACTTTGGCTACAGACTTCAATTGTAGCTGGTGTTTTTTTTTTTTTTTTTTTTTTTCAGCAGCCACCAGCTAGCGATTTTTTAGGCAGAAGGCCGGGACGGTTCTCCGTGAACAGTACCAAAAGTTGCTCTGATTTTTATATAAAAAGAAACAGTGATGTAGTTATTTACTAAGCTTTGGTTTAGTAGTGGCACAAGATCAGTGTGTATGGGGCACCCAATGAGACTTGAAGTCACTTGTAATGGCTTGCTAGTGTAGTTTGCTAACCATTACACCATGGAAGGCACAAAACAGTGATCTATGATGGTTATTTTCACAGTATGTACTACTACACTGAAACTATCTCGGTGAAATATGGTGGTGATTGTCATAGGAGTATTAAACCATTGTTTATTTGTGTATCTTGATTGACAATATTTTTACTGGACGAGTTTTTTGTTGTTTTTTTTTTTGTTTTTTTTTTAAATTGTGATATTTAAAGATGTTCTTTTTTCCTCTTTTGCAGGTTTCTGACTCAGTTACTAAACAAATCTATGGGGTAAAAGAGCCTGGAGGAAAAGGTTTGTAAATAAACAACCATTATTATTATTATTGACTAGTATTTTATTTCATATTTCTTGGAATTTTTGAGATGTGGCTTGATAATTAGTATTATTCGAACTATTGTCCTCATCTTCATTGTTATTTGTACAACATTTTAACCGATGTGCCCTCTGTCTTCTTCAGGTATTTCTTATTGGACTTGGGAACCTTCTTGAACTCAGGATCCATCATGGAACTTTGAACCCAACCCTATATTCAGTCCACGGGGGTATCCTGTTCTCATTCCACTAACCATAGCTGGGGTACAGGTGTTAAGCTGTGTTAATTATTATTCTATGTTACTACTGCCCCTGACCAGGATTGAACCTGCAGTCTAGAGATAACTGTCACTTAGAACTGTCTTAACCTAACTCCTTTATCCACTAGGCTATGTGTCCAATTGGATAGCTCCTGATTACGACAAGAAGGTTCCTGAGTCCGAGAAGGTTCCCGAGTTTGAGAAGAAATACCTGAAGAAGGCCGGAGGGCACCTCGGCCGAAACGTTGTACGGATAACAATGAAGATGAGGACAATAGTCCAAATAATACAAATGATACTATTTTATTTCAGTTTTTTTCTTTTTTTTTTCTTTAATTGCAATTCGATCAGAGAGTCAGTCTATGACGAGAAATAGCACAGAAATTATTCATAAATGAATAAAGGATGAGATTCAAGTCCATGTCCTTTTTTTTGTCTTGGAAGTTTCATTAAATACAGTGGTACCTTGACTTACAAGTTTTCCTAGTTATGTTCTGTCACTCAGTCAATGCAGGGCTCGATACTAATGCTGTCCCGTTGTTCCGGGGGCGATAAAAATTACATCTGGGATGATCAATACGTCATCCGGGGCAGTTTGCCAGGGACGGTAAAATTTTTTCCTAAAAGCTAGTACTACATTCCAATATTGGCTGTCCAGTGATTACCCGAATGCTGATCTCAAAATGAGGTTATGGCACCGCAAGTCTATTCTCAAAGCTATGTAATAAATAATGGTGGAGGAAGATAGTTTAAAAGGACCGAATTATGTACTACTAACCCTTCTCAGGGTAACTTAAAGTAAAAAAGTATTTTTTTAGCTCAAAGCACACTAGGAAATGGATTTTTTGTCCAAATATTAAAAATTATCACTGCTTCAGCTTTTCTTAATGTTTTATTACATGTTATTATGCTACTGATGGCTGACAAGTATAGATGATGCTAATGAATTAAACAAAAATATTTTGATTTGAGACGATCCAAACCCCATTCAGGACGTTTGATAATTTTTGTTCGGGGTGGTCCTGAAAAAAGTTAGTGTTGGGGCCTGGTCAATGTTTATTTGTTTTGTGTTGAGAGCTAAAGTTTGAGTTACAAACAAGCTTCAGATATGCTTCAGTTCACTAAAAACGTTTAAGTTTCTAAATTTATTACACCCAAAAAATATTTATAAAAAACAAATAAACATTAAAACATTCTATTGCACAGAATTCATTACATTCTATTTTATTATGTTTTTATATATAAAAAAAAAGTTGATGGGGTGGCCTAAAGTCAGTATCAGACATACAGCGAGGGAGTCTATCCCCTTTTCCTTAGCGCTAGACCAAGGAGATTGTTTTTGGTATCTGATACGGAGTGCCACACCTAACATCAGCTCCTCACTTTACCACACAGATCCCTGTGCTACTCATATGCTGAGTTGGCGAGGGCCGGTATCAAACCAGGAACCTTGTGATTCCTAGTCGAATTCTCTACCAACTGAGAATATAGTCGTATTTTTCTTATTTAAAAAAAAATGTTTAAAAAAATTAGGGGATTTTGGGTTTACTGAAACCGATAAATGGCATTTTAGTTTATCTCAATGGCAAACATTGATTTGATATATGAGGAAATTGAGTTATGAGTGGAACGAATTAAACTTGAAAATCAAGGTATCACTGTACACTATTTAATCTACCAACCAAGCAATGAAAATGTGAAATTGGTTATTTCCTATAAGTCTAACATAAACAAAGGGGAACCACTCTTGACTGATAAATTATTTATTTATTTATTTTCCCATTAAACTAACCCTAAACCCATCTTCTTTTTTCCTAGTAGATCAATAAATAAATAAATAAATAATTTAATTTATCAGTCAAGAGTTGTTCCCCTTTGATCATGTTAAACTTATAGGAAATAACCGCGAAATCAAACCTACAACTCATCCTTTATTTGGTTTCTTGATATGAGCAACTTATACAATAAAATGATAATGTCTAGACATCTAGACAAGTCAGTGCCAATTTTTAACAAAATGTTTTTGGTAATCTGAACATTAGCTACATAAATGAAAGTAACCTCCCCTTGTTTCTTTCACTTTGAGAAAGCCTTATGTTTTGGTTTGTCATTTTCATTTCACTGTAAATCTACACTGAAAATACAAATTTGTTTGAATCAATACAACTGCATGTTTTAACATGAAAATATCATAAAATGTGTTCTTACTTGTGCTTACGCATTATTTGAAATGAACTTAATTGTTGTTAAGGCTTCCTCAAAGTGAAAGAAACGTTTATGTAGCTAATGTTCAGATTACCCTTTTTCTACTATTCTAAATTGGAAAATCATCTCCAGGATAAGATTTGAGTTTTGTGCCGTATGAAAAGAGGAATTTCAGAGATTCTTTGGTCATTGAGTAACTCAAGTCTGTTGGATGCCAAGGGGACTATTTTGAAGAAAATTAATGTTTCCGTCGTTGTTCACTTCTGTGTTGGTAAATACATTTTCGATCTTGACATTTTTTTAACTCTTCATATATGTTCTAGAATTATTATATACTACAACCGGCTACCCAGTGTCACCTGGGTAGGGGATGGGGGAAACCCGATTGTATTGATTTGTTTACTTTTGAGATTTACAAATGCTGGACATTTTTATGAAGAATTTCAATGCTATTTCTCTGTATATTTTAATTTTTGAATATCTTCAAGTATAAATCAAATCTTCCTAATTTTTGCACAAAAAGCAAGAACTGGTGATATTTAATGTGTCTATATATTTGTTGTAAATGCTTTATTTTCATAGTATTCTCTGGACATACAACCATACATACATACACACAACTGCCTTTTATGTATGTTTAGATTATTATTTGAGTGGCTGCAGGACATGTTAGGGTCCCATCTATGGGTTAAATAGATAAAAAAAATTAGTTTAAAAAAAATATTGACTACATAACAAGAATGAATAAAACAAAAACGTTTTTGGCATAAAATAACACAAGGGTTGATATGCCGTAAAAACCAACCAACCAACATATATTATTACATAATATAGGGTCCAGTAGAATGATCTCTTGGGTTTGGAATGTAAATAAAAAAGGAAACATTCTCTTTGAAAAAATTTCGTACATTTAACATGTGCAAGGGAGACAACTTTTTTATTATATACTTTTAATACAATTTTTTTTCTCTTTGATATACATACAGTGATGCTGATAGCTTTTTGATTTAGTGCGTCCTGGGATGCACATATTTGCTTTGAATGAATCCCTGGGAAAATTTATGGGTCCTCCAGTAAACCTTCCCAGGGACCAAAGGAGGCCGCCTGCCAAGTTTCAATTCATCTGGTCCAAATGCAAAGGAGACTATAAAACACTATACGAACAGAAGTACGGAATTATGAATATTTATATGTAAGCTTTTGTGGTAATCTTGAACTTTAAGTGACTAAATTCCTACCATAAAATTGAACTTGTGCATTATTTGAAATGAACTTAATTGTTATTAAAAAGACATTTTATGATATTTTCGAGTTAAAAAAATGCATTAAAATGGATTTGAAAAGCATTGTGTTTTCTCCATGAAAATTACGTTGAATCAAAGATGGCTGCCATTGTTTACAAGCTCCTTCTCGGAAAAAGAATAAAGGGACTTAACTCTCATTTAAGTCTTAAAAGGACTTAACTCTCAAAGCAATGAAAGTTATTTCTTGTCGGACTTGGGAACCTTCTTTTCGTAATCGGGAGCCATCACAGAATTTTGAATCTAACCTTTATTCTTATCCATGGGGGTATCCTGTTCTCATTCTGCTAACCATGGCTGGGGTACTGGTGTGAAGCCGTGTTAATTATTATTATACAGCCTAGAGATAACTGTCACTTAGAATTGTCATAACCCAACACTTTTATCCACTATGCTATGCATCCAGTTGGACAATTCAGTGTGAATTTTGGGAACTTATAAACCTGTCTTGTTTTACCTAGAATATCTACCTTTATACTTATGTATGATTTTTACCTTGACTCATATTGCTTTTTTTTCTTTCTTTTTCTTTTTTTTTCTTTTTCTTTTTTTTTCTTTTTTTCCTTTTTTTTTTTCTTTTTTCTTTTTTTTTTTTTTTTTTTCTTTTTCTTTTTTTCTTTTTTTTTTTTCCTTTTTTTTTTTTCTTTTTTTTTTTTTTTTTTTTTTTTCTTTTTTTCTTTTTCTTTTTTCTTTTTTTTTTCTTTTCTTTTCTTTTCTTTCTTTTTTTTTCTTTTCTTTTTTTTTTTTTTTTTCCCTCCTAATCTAATCTAGCCTTTTTAATTTTGTTTTGTTTCATTTCAGTTGCCAAAAAATCTATAGAACCAATACACAAGGCAGTAGAGGATGTTCCAGCTGGAAAACCTACCCTGCCTATACAGGCCTTCCCAGCAGTTCCCTTGGGATCACCTGAGACAGCAGCTTCAATTGCTGCTGCTGCCGCCTCTGCCCCAGAACCAACTGAAAAAGCTGAAGAGAAGCCAGCACTTGCCGATGCTGCAGCCAGTGCCGAACCAAAGGCCAAAAAGCCAGAAACAGTAGCTCCCGAGGCAACTGCAGTTGCTGCTGCTGCTGAAGAACTTGTGGCACCTTCCGTTAAAGAACCTGCAGCACCTTCTGTTGAAGAACCTGCATCTCCGGTTGCTCTGTTGTAGAGCCAGCGGTTCCAGTTGCTGCCGCTGAAGAAGCTGCGGCTGCCGCTGCAGCGGTACCTGCTGAAGAAAAACCTATAGAAGAAACAGCACCTGCTCCAGCTCCAGATGCAGCTGCGGCTGCAGCAGCAGCTGCACCAGCAGTAGAGGCAGAAACTTCAGTTGACAAAGCCCCTTTGACCGCCCCCAAAATACCCCGGTCTGCTCTTTTACAATTTTTATCCCCATCTAAACCACCACCCCCACCCCCTGAGCCGAAGGTAAGAGATTTTTTAATTTTTTTTTTCTTTTGCTATGTATATACTGTACAAAAAGCTGATATTGTTTTTTGTTTTTGTTTATATAAATATATTTATTTGTTTTTATATATATATATATATTATTTATTTATTTATTCATTATAACTTTTTTTTGTTAATCTATTTAATTTTTTGTTTCTTTTGTAGCCGATTTCTTTAATATCTCGATGCAAAACAGTCCATCGCATTTCTTCCTTTCAATCTTTGGATAAAATTATAAAAATTATATTACATCTGCTGTTTATCTAACTTATGACCGCCCTGTCAACTGGAGCTGGAGAATACACCGACTGCACCTCTGCAGAGGGTAAAACTCCCCCAATGGGACCACCTGTTGGCTGTGGGTGGCCACCCGTGATGCTTGAGGTGGATGAGCAGTCCATGACATGCAACACTCCACTTTGACCCTTACTTAGGCTAGACAGGTGGTTGGAGAGGACCCCTCCGATCAATCAGCTGGTCACGTCAAGCCCTAGCACCTATATGATTGTCCCAACCCTATATGGCAACTTCCAACCATTTTTATCATATTGGTGCTTGAAGGTGGTGGCTAAGGGTTTATATACCCTGGGAATGGTGTTAAAATCTATCTGATGATGAGGTTCCAGTTCTGGAAGTCTGGGGAATGTGGAGCACATTTTCATCACCATTGCTCCCTGGTCCATTCTGACCCGAGTGGTAGTACCTGTTAGGATCCCATCTATGGGTTAAATAGAAAAATGAGTTTATAAAAAAATTGAGTATCCATTAAGAAAGAATTTATTACAAAACTTTGTCGGCATTAAATGACCCACCGAGGTTGATATGCCGTAAACCGAACCAAATATAAAAATTATATCACATCAGCTGTTTACGTAACTTATGATAGCATGGGTAAGATTTCTTAAACAAATCCAACAAAATTTTCTATCTTATCTATATTAATAACTAGTGTGGAGGCACGTGGTGTAATTGTTATCGTTGTAGAAAATGAACACGGTGAGACGAGTTCAAATCCTTGACGAGGTTGTTTGCATTTCATATAGCACTAATAATCTTGGGAAAGGCATGAAGCCAACTATTCTCCTCCAACTATGGATAAATAGTAGGGCAGACCTACTTTAACCTTGCTTAGACAACCAGTCTAGGAGAAGGAAAACTTAAGGAAAATAAAAATAAAACAAATTCATAATAGAATGAAAGATAATAAAACAGATATCAGTGATGCTGATAGCTTTTTGATTTAGTGCATGCACATGCTTTGAACAAGTGCCTGGGAAAATTTATGGGTCCCAACTAAAGCCGTCTAACTCCTACCTTGTAACCTTTCCTGTGTAATTCATTTCTAAGAAACTATTGAAATGTATTCACAGTTAGCTTGAAATGGGGAGGGAAAATAAAATAAAAACACTAGGACACAGGGATATGATTTTTGTGTGTCAAGGACACAGGACATGTACCTATCAGCATCTCAGAGATATATAGAAAAATAATCTTTATTAATCTGTATAAAAATATAGATCAGAGATTTATTTTTCAATCTGGGGCAATGCTGGGTAGCTCTGCTAGTACTTATTACAATTAGAGATAAATCTATGTATGAAAAAGTGGTAATTTTCACCTTTAGTTGTCAAAATTCCTAGCATAAAATTGTGCATGTGCATTATCTGAAATGAACTTAATTGTTATTAAGAACACATTTTATGATATTTTTGTGTTAAAGCATACAGTTGTATTGTTTTTGAAAAAGTTTCTAAGATTTGTTTATTTCGCACGGAGACTTTCAAAATAGCTACCGGCTTAGTTCAAAGTGAAAGTCAAGGGAGGTTACTCTAATTGCCTTATTTGCTAGGAATTTTGACAACAAAAGGTGAAAATTACCGAAAAAGTTTACAGTTTTGGAATTTCATGTTCCATATTATGAACAGTAGGAGGAACAAAGTAAATTCAAAGTATGGCAAAAGGAGTTTGTGTTAATGTGACTGTTTCTGCATTGACAATAAAGAAATAACTGTTTAATTTTTTAATTTTTAATTTTATCTTTTACATCCAAGTCATCTTTAACTATTAAATGATAAATTATCTCCCTATGTCCATTCTCTAGAATGGGCTGGTTGTCCCTAATGCATCCCATCATTTATTATCTATCTATCTATCTGTCTCCCTGTTTATATACCCAGGCACCTCACGTGGTGTAATGGTTAGCAAGCTAGATTTGCAGACCATTGATAGTGAGTTCGATTCTCATTGGGTGCTCCGTACTTCTGGCCTTGTGCCACATCTAAGCTAAGCTTAGTAAATAACTTTAGGGCATCGCATGTGGTGTAATGGTTAGCAAGCTAGACTCGCAGACCATTGTTAGTGAGTTTGATTCTGATTGGGTGCCCACACTCCTGGCCTTGTGCCATATCTAAGCAAAGCTTAGTAAATAACTATATACCCGATGTTGAATGAGTATATAACAATATGACCAGTAAATATTATAATGCCAGAGATTTGATTTTAAGTTTATATACTTATGACCGGTTTAGCTCAGTCGGTACAGCATTCGACATCATAGTAAACAAGTCCAAACACCAGTTACTCTATTATGTTCACTTTTGGACTAATACCCTCAGGAATGAACCCGTTATTTCCCTAACTATGGGTTAAATATAATACCACTGCTGTTCTTCTACAAGGATGGCTTTGGTATTAAATTACCCATGAATGTTGTTATGCCATTAAACAAAAAAACAAACTGAGAATGTACATTATTTTAAACAGAAATAAGAAAATTAACTTCTGATCTTGGTTAACACGCTAGTCTTGCAGATCAATTAGTATTGAAAAGCAAGTTTGAATCTCACTGGATGCCCCGTATTTCCAACCTTGTGTTACACCCTACATGTGGTGAATGGGTTGGTTAATATCTACTTGCTATCCAAGTTTGGAGGAGGCATGCTTAGCATAACAATTATCATCGTGAGAAATCGAATCTGCAACTCTAGTTCAAATCCTGGACAAGGCTATTTGGGTTTCTCTTTGTCTTAATGCTCTTGGGAAAGGCATCTTTAAAAAAAGGAATTAGTGGAAGACCGTTATAGAAATATTGATGGCATAATTGATAGCCAATTGAAACCATATAATTATGTATAAATGATTTGGATTTGATAGGAATACTTAGTTACCTAAAACAAATGATTATTTTAGACAAAAAAAAAGACTATTAAAAAAATTTATTGCAATGAAACGTTGAAAATATAATTGTATGGTAACAAAGAGTTGTCTTCTCTTGGTTTAAAGGCATGTCTTCTGAGATCTCACATCTCTTCACAGATCATGGAAATATTGATAGCCAAATCTGGCGACCAGATTTTCTTTAACTGAATCATCATCACATCGTGCTCGCAGCACGGATATCCATCACTCTCTCTAACCAGGCGTATTGGTCATCGCCCCACACAGAGCTGATTGATGTAGGTTTTTGCTACACTTGTGTATCGATATGTAGGTCTCCACAGGTGAAATTCCTTCCGTGATAGCCAAAAATCCATTACAAGGATTGTTTTAAAAAAATCCCCTTAAGGAATCCATTCTATCGGTAAATAAGTGAGAGGAACTATGGCACAAGGCCAGAAGTATGGAGCTCCAATTAGAATTGAACTCACTAGTTATGGTCTTCTGGCATGGCTTGCTAACCATTATATCGTGCAAGGTGTGTAATTTTAATTTGAGAGTAGATGTCTTTATAAACAAAGGAGCCTTTCGTTTATTTTGTAGTTAGAGCTGACTTGAATTTGCAATGATGTATTCTCTCTCTCTCTCTCTCTCTCTCTCTCTCTCTTTCTTTCTTTCTTTCTTTTTTTTGTGTTTTTGTCATTATAATTTTAAGTTAATAAAATTATTTGAATTTTACTTACTATGACAGGAAATGTGCTTTTATTGTCAATGTTAAATAGGCATATGCAAAAAGTGTGCTTGTCTTTGTCTTGTGATGTCTTTTAGGTGCATGGGATTGGTAGATATTGTTAAACACGTCTCTTTGTGCTTGTTTTGTAAATAATTTTGTTTATTTTCACTGTTGGATGTTTTTTTGTTTTTTTATTTCTTTATTTTATTGATATCCTTGTTTTATATAGTTTACAGTATTGATGGCTCCATTTTGTCTGTGGGTAATAAACTAACTTTGTATTTGTTGTTTTTAAAACTTAAGGTAAACTATGGCTGATTATATATCAGGAAAATTTCTCAGGGATGTTCACAATTTTGTCAAAGGTGCAAAAGAAAAATATCTATATTTTACTTATGGGTTTTCTAATGTCTGGTGAACTATAGGATATTTTAAAAAAATTTAAAAAAAAAAAAAAAAATTTTCTCCTTTTTTTTTTTTTTTTACTGTGTTCATAAAAAGAAAAGATATATTAAATCTTGGAAGGTGTGAATACGTTTTGGTTCATTTGGCGTTTCACCAGAATAAAATTTTCAAACACACCAACTAACATATTGTGAAAGTGATAAAAAGATTCTTCTTAGAAGAAAAAGAAAAATTCCTACCGATAAGCCACACTTTTTATACTTGTATACTTTGTTTTAATATTTACATTGTATGTATGAAATTTACTTTAAAATTCTTATTTTTTAATAATCATAAAAATGAAATGTGCCTTTCTTTTTTCTTTTTAATTTTTTTTCTTTTTTTTTCTTTAGATTTTCTTCTTTTTTTTTTTTTTTTTTTAGATTATTTTTCTTTTTATAGATTTTTTTTTAATTTAAATAATTTTTATTTTTTAAATTTTTAAATTAAATTTTTAAATTTCCTTTTTATTTATTAATTTTTCCTCATGAGGGCAAAAAACAAGTCATTAGGGAGTTTTTTTTTTTTCTTAGTATTTATATTCATGCTGATTAACAGAATAATCATTGAAGCTCGGCATAGATATTTTGTATTGTTTTCTTGTTGAAGGCAATATACTGGAGTTCACCTAATAAAAAGGACCATTTTAGCTCAGTTGGTAGAGCATCCGACTAAGAATTGTAAGGTTCCTACTTCGATACTGGGCCTCGCCAACTCAGTGTATGAGTAGCACAGGGATCTGTGCCATAAAGTGAGGAGCTGATGGTAGATGTGGCACTCCATCTCAGACGTCAAAACAATCTTCTTGGTCTAGCGTTAGTGAAAAGGGGATAGACTCCCTTGCTGTCTGGCTGATACCAACTTTAGGCCACCCTAACGACTTTCCTTTACTTCACCTGATAAAATTTGACATAGAATATCTTTGAATTAAAAACAGCTGGTTAATGTCTTTTTCAATTATGAAAATCTGGGTGAAAAGCTAATTTTTCCTAAATTTCTGTTATTTGGTTTATATAATTTTTTAAAATGTTCAAGAACATTAAGATTCATATTAGACTTATATTTTATAAAATAATGAAACTGCAAAGTAAAAGATTAAATATCCCCCCCCTCAAAAAAAAAAAAAAAACCCCATCTTGATACTCTATGAATATAGGAATATGTAATTAATATTAAATTTTAAAACTCAGAAAAGTAGTAGATAAATTTATGTAATTTTTAACATTTGAGATATATACAAGGTGTGTCAAAAAATGTATCAAGATTTTTTGTACTTTTTGACACACCTTGTATTCTGAAAAAAATAAAGTTCCATTCATTCTTCCTTTCTATCTTAGTAAATACAGCTTTCAACTTGGTTCTCTTTTGACACACCTTGTATTGTGAAAAAAATTAATAAATGGAAGGTTTTTTTTTTTTTTTTTTTTTTCAGAATACAAAGTGTGTCAAAAAGTATTATAAAATCTCGATACTTTTTTTTATACTATTATATAATATATATATATATATATATATATAGGTGTGTTAAAAAAGTATCGATATATATATATATATATATATATATATATATATATATCAAAGAAAAGGGCTTAAAAATTGGTCATATTAGCAGTTCTAAATGTATTTCCACCAATATCAAACTGTTTCCCAAGAAAATGGTACTCAAATTGCCAAAATTTGTTTATATTTTTATAATTTTGAAATAGACTCTTAGGCTATTCTGTGTATATACTATCAGGGATGTTTATGTTTATCAGTTGAAATAAATTTATAACTGTTAATATGACCAATATTTAAGCCTTTTCTTTGCTAAATGTATTGCTCTGTATATAAATTCCAAATTATACATTGAGCTCTCAAAATGGACTATACCAATTTTAATATTTGGTCATGTTTAGAATTATTCCCAACATCAATTTACCTAGTTTATATATATATATATATATGTTGTGGATTTTGCGTCTCCGTATGCTTCTGGTTCGTATATATATTTGAGGTGAATGTTAGTATTTGTATCCATTGTAGGAGATACTTAACCAGGTTTGGGCTTAGGTGTGAAGCATTAACGTACTTATGCTAATATTGTTAGCGTAATATGTTAGTTGAGGAATAAATATCTGAAGACTCTGTGGTTTGTTTTGAGTTTCATTTATTTAGCCGGGTAAATTTGGGGGGACTCGCCACAAGATCACCACTACTATTCACGGTCAGTCGAAGGAACATAGCAGTCCCGAAAATTTACCCAGCTAGATAAATGAAACTCAAAACAAACCACAGAGTCTTCAGATATTTATTCCTCAACTAACATATTACGCTAACAATATTAGCATAATAAGTACGTTAATGCTTCACACCTAAGCCCAAACCTGGTATAAGTATCTCCTACAATGGATACAAATACTAACATTCACCTCAAATATATATATATTTCTATATTTGCGGTCCAAAATGTGACATTGAGTAAAGAACTTCAACAAACACCATGGGATCTTGCTCAACAACCTGATGATTGCCCCTTGGCATGAAACCTGGGTCGCTGTTTATAATGAACATTGATCTGTGAAAACTTTGTAAAATAAATAAATTAGGCTCTTACTTTGTTTCATTTGTTTGTGAGCACAAAAATTTTCTTGTTTCATCACAAAAAAAACTTTTTTTGCTGAGATATTTTTTTTTTTATTCTTATATTTTCAAAAAATCTTATTTATTTTCAATTTTTGGTGCTGTAAGAAACATTCAATATCCAACAGAAAATTTAGTTTTTAAAGAAAAAAAATTAATTTTTCTTATTTACCTTAACTTTAAATCACCATTTTTTTTTTTTTAGTTTAGGTGATATATAAGAAATTCATTATTTTGAAAAAATTTTATTTTTTATTTTTTGTGCTTCCCTAACAGTAAGTCATATCCTATTTTTCTTAGTTTTGAAAAAAAAAAAATTTTCTTTTATTTTTTTTTGGTGCTCATCCTAAAAGTAAGACCGTCATATCCATACAGAAATTTCTTAGTTTTAGAAAAAAATTTTTCACTCCCTAATAAGTTCAAATTTCTAGTTAAATTTCTTCCCATAGGACTGGGGAAAAAATTTTTAGTTTTGAAAAAAAATTTTCTTTTTCTTGGTAAGACCTTCATATCGTATAGAAATTTCTTGTTTTGAAAAAAAAAAAAACTTCTAAGCAATAGGGCTGGCAGTGATGCTGATAGCTTTTGATTAAGTGTGTCCTGGACTCACATATTTGTTTGAATGAGTCCCCAGGAAAATGGGGTCCCAACTAAAGTTTCTTAATAGATTGTAGAGCTGCCTAAATCCTAACTTGTAACCTATCTGTGTAATTCATTTCTAAGAAACTATTGAAATGTATTTACAGTTAGCTTGAAATGATGAGGGAAGAAAAAAGAAAAACACTGGGATGCATGGATAAAATTTTATTGTGTCCTTTTAGATTTTTGTGCATCAGAGATGCAGGACACATACTTCTCAGCATTTCTGGGGTTAGTGTTTGGTTTGGTTTGATTTGGTTTTAAGCTTAAATAATCTTTGTTTAAATTCACTTTCTCAAATAAGTGTATTTAGGCCTTAAAGTGAAACATTTTTTGTCTGCAATTCTGACGAGGACTTTAAGGTCAAGTCATGTTGAAAGTACTAATTCTTGTTACATCAATGAAGTTAAGCAACAATGTGACTGTTCAATACTTAGATGGGGAACCATTTAAACAACAGCAACTACTGTAAGCAACCTAATATCAAAATGACTTGATTTGGTATTAAATGACCTGAAAAGAATTGATATAATATAAAACCAAATGAGATGAGGAATTATCATTGCTAGCAATATTTGTAGAAATTCCATATATAAAGTGTTAGGGAGAGTTATCTCCCCCTAACGATTTGAACAGAAAACTCTCTTAAAAGGAGGAGGACAAAATACTGAACAGCCAGAGACAAGAACTGAGCCCGGTACTTGACACACGCATATCCTACATCAAGCCGAACTGAATCCAAAACCACCCTACTGTATTCCCTGTCAGTGAGAATAAATAAAACAAATATTGTTATTGTTAACATATACCATGTTTTTATTATCAATTCTGTATATCCTACATCTCTGGATATAACATAAAGCATTCATATTTTTGTTGTTGCAAACAAGCTAATTAAAGGGAGATAATAAACCTGAAAAACAAGTTTGCTCCCTTCATTTTTTATTCTCTTTAGTAATACTAACAAAAGGGTTTTTCATCGCTTTTTTTATCTCTCTTTTCTTCAACCTTATTGTATTTTTCTTCTCTTTCTCTCTGATGTATAGTGTGTTCTTTCTCTTCTCAATCCATACAATCAAAACAATGGTCCATTGAGGTGAACATCTGCATTCATGTTGTATTCTATTAATATTATATATTATTCACTCATTTGCACTTAACTAGTGTCCTCATTGAAAATGAGGGTACATTAATAAATAATGAAATGCATTCTCAAAAATTTCTAGAAACCACAAGGTTCCTAGTACTAGTTCGATACCGATATGAGTAGCACAGGGATCTGTGTGGTAAAGTAAGGAGTTGATGGTATGTGTGGCGCTCCACCTCAGATGCAAAAATGCAGGCGTCTCTCGCAGATAATGGCAGGCATGCTGTTCATGTTTGCTTGTTCCAATTACATTGTTTAAAACCAAAAATAGTTAAATTCCATTTGTATCTATGAAATGAGAAATTATCATGATTATTCACTAATGTGCTTATGACGAGTATCCTCATCTTGTGTTTAAATAAAGGGTTTACTTTGAAATTCCTAGAAATTTACCAGCTGTGTCAGACACATGAAGAAAGCCAAGAAGATAAACTTTTTAAAAAAATGATATTTTTCAAAATGAAGAAATTTCCAGGGGATATTGAAGGTCTTATTGATTTGAAAAAAAAATTTTTTTTTTCTTTTTTTCTTTGAAAACTTCAAATTTACCTTAACTAAATCTTGATTTTTATTTTTATATATTTTTATTCTAATTTCTTTTTGTTTTTATGTTATGACACTTTGTTCTTTATTGTATATTATTTGTTGCACACTTTTTCTTATGTTCTGGTTTGGACACAACTTCTCCCACTGATGCGGCATTCTGGGAATTCAAAGATGCCCCAGTCTGCACTATTATGTTACCTTTTTTTTTTTTTTTTTTTTTTTTTTCAATTTTATGTTGAAAGATCTTTTTGACAGCTTTCACTGCCTTTTATTAAAAAATGAATTTCAAAATTTCTTTAAAAAATATCTTTATTTAAAAGGAATATTTTCCTATTTGTTTTGATATAGTTTCATTTTGTTCTCTTTAAAAAAAAAAAAAAAGAAATTAATACTAGAATGGTCCCTGCTGTTAAAAAAATAAATAAAAAAATAAAATAAAAATGAGGGTTCGATAGGATTAAAGGAATTAAATTCCTTTTTTTTTATTAATATCTCTCCTTGTTTTCTTCTAAACTTGGGTTTCCTGAAAGTTTTGAGGTGCTGGTTCCTGCTACTGCTACCTTCTATTCTGAAGAGATAAATTTTCTCTTTCCACCTCTTCCCGCTTTTTTTTCCTTTTTTAAACCTTGTGTGTTTGCAGTTCTCTACCTTAACATTTGAACTTTTTCTCTGATTTATTTTAATTTGAAAAAGTATAAGTTTATATATATATATATATATATATATATATATATATATATATATATATAATATATATAAACCCCTCCGCATGACCAGGATGTGACACATGGTCAATTTCTTAAGCGGAGTTTAACAGGTTTGAATTCAGAGTTTTCCTTCTCTTAGACTGGTTACCTAGCCACGTTTAAAGAGCCCAGTCTGCTTTGCTATTTACCCATAGCTGGAGGGAGAATGAGATTCATACCTTTCCCAGGGGTATTAGCGCCATGTGAAATGCAAACAGCTTCATCCAGGAATTGAACTTGGATCAGTGAGTCCATTTCCTACGACTCTAGCCATTACACCATGCGCATCCATTAAGAAGCTAATATAGTAAAACTGATTCACCTAGCAATTGCAAGTTTCCAGGTTCAATACCAGTCCTTGCCAACTGGGTGCATGAGTAGCACAGCTTGGGTAATCTGATCTGTGTGATAAAATGGGGAGCCAATGGTAGTTGTGGTCTTCCATCTCAGCAAAAAAAATCTCTTGGTCTAGCACTAGTGAAAAGGGAATAGACTCCCTCGTCTGGCTGATACGGACAATAGACATTCTGCCAACTTTACTATAGTAGACCAAAAACCAAAATTTATTAAATGGTGGTAGATCTACATCCAGGCCTGGCCATGGCAATATGGAAGACTACCAGTTTCCCAAGCAGCAAGTCTCCCTTCTCTACATCACAAATGTTGTCCAAGGGAAGGGCATGGTTGAATACAGCCTGGTACCAGAATTGACATCTTGCTTGACTGTTTTGAGCCATGTTTTCAGTTGACCCCCTTGGCGTTTTTTCAATCCTTGAGGTGATACTGGGTCAATGAATTCACGAATGATGTCACTGGTTTGTAGGCGTAGGGCACGCCCGAACCAGTGAAGACGTCTCACAAGAAGAGCCTACTGATGGGAGGAGATTCTGCATCTTGCTCGAACAGTAGTGTTTGAGATGAATCGCCGCCATTGAACACAGAGAATGCGGCGAAGGCAATAATGCTCAAACACCTGAAGTTTGCACAACTCCCCAGCGCTCATCAGCCAAGTTTTGCAGCCATATAGGAGGACGGTCTGAACAAGAGCTTGGTAGATGTGTATTTTTGTATGCATTTTTATCTCCTGTCTGGACCATATCTGAATTAAATAATTGAAAAAAAAAAACAGACTAAAAAAATACCTTGTGTGTTGTGTGTGCATGAATGCGTTTGGGATATTTTTTGATTTTTAAAAATTTATTTTTAATTTTTTGTTGTTATTCTCCTTAAGAGCTATTTCTATTAATTTTCCCCTCTTCCTTGACTTTGGGGTGGTATTAGTTTTCCTTAACTTAACTTTTTTTTGGGGGGGCGGGGGGGTAGTCTTATGGTATAGTGGCTAACATGCTGGACTATGACAACATAGTAAGCGAGTTTACACTCCAGTTGTGCTATTATGTTTATTTTCGGACTAATACACTTGGGAAAGGTATGAACCCTCTCATTCCCCCACCTATGGGTTAAATAGTACCACTATGGTTTTTCTACAGAAATGGCTTTGACATTAAAAAACCTACAACGGTTGATATGCCATTAAACGAAGAAACCAAACCTTGACTTAACTTTTGATAACTCCATCATAAATTTTTTAAAAATCAACCTATTCCTGTTTTTATTGGCTGAGCAAGACAGTATGGTGTCCTGGGGGATGATGTTAAACTGCATCAAGTGGTGAAGTTCTAATTCTGGACTTCTGAGGAGTGTGGAGTACCCTTTCCTTGCCATTACTCCCAGGTCGACTTTGACCCAAAATGGGAGTACCTGTTAGGGTCCCATCTATGGGTTGAATAAATTAAAATTTAGTTCTGAAAAATGTGTTTCAAAAAATTTGAATACCCAAGAAGAATGAATAAAACAAACGTCTTCGGTATAAAAT
Organism: Doryteuthis pealeii; assembly: GCA_023376005.1. Classification (NCBI taxonomy): domain Eukaryota; kingdom Metazoa; phylum Mollusca; class Cephalopoda; order Myopsida; family Loliginidae; genus Doryteuthis; species Doryteuthis pealeii. The sequence goes on from CM042164.1 coordinate 35,606,177, forward strand.
AACCCAACAAGGTTTGACATGCTGTAAAATCCAACCAGCCAGCCAGTCAAGGCAGTATGGAATATATGCAAGTCTCCTTTCTCTATAACACAAATACTGTCTAGGCTCAGGCAAGTCAGTATGGAAGACTATTAATTTCCTATGCATCAAGTCTCCCCTCTATCACAAACATTATCCAAGTGAAGGGCAAAACTTGACAATATTAGACTGCTTTAAGGACTCCAGATCCTGGTTTTGGATTCAGAGCTGTTCTTTTAGACCAGGGATCACCAAAATTTTTTCACAGTGGGTCGGATAATTGAAAAAAATAATGAGCGCAGGCCACAATATTATTGTGTTCAATATTTGCTAGCCAGAACGAAAGCTCTGAGAAAAAGATGTAAAACAAAATTTATCTTTCCATGTTATTCATGGATGAGTGGCATAAGATGCACAAAAATGAATTTAACCAACATATTTATTTTCAAAACATTAGCAGAAAGGTAAGATTTGTGAAACTGAAGTTTACCTTTCATGCACAGTTGGTGGGCATGATAAAATGCCTTCATGGGCCGTAGTTTGGTGACCCCTGTTTTAGACAATCAAAATTTTAATCTTTCCTCTTTTCAAACTGAACTTTTGATAGCACTTAAAATTTAACTAATTTTTATTTAAAGAATTTTTTTTTTTTCTAATCTATTCTCATTAACTTATTGGAGTGTTACCTACCTCTTTCCCCACAGTGCCTCTACGTTTTAACTATTTTACCCCTATAAAATTTTTAACCTCCTTCCTTCTTTTTTTTTTTTTAACACTACTGATAACACTATTCCATTTAACCAAAATTTTTATTTTATTTATTTTTTTTATATATATAACTGAATCTATTCAACTTAATTTATTGTTCTTAGAACATTCTATTTAACCAAAATTTTAATTTTATCTATTTATTTTTTTTATATATATAACTGAATCTATTCAACTGTTCTTAGAATATCGCCAATGTCTTTTCCCAAAGTGCCGCTCTCTTTCAACTGTTTTTGAACTAATTAAACCTTACCCTGGAAACCGATTTATTTTTTACCTCCCCCTCACCACAACCTTTTGATTGTCTTAATTCTCTGTTAATTATAAGCTTATTCACCTTCTGTTGGTGACTTTTGGTGTGTACCTGTGGAGGTGGGATTACAATTAATTTTCTGCTATTATTTTAAAAACACTTTATTTTTTTCCTTGGCATGTGTTAATTCTCTAAAACTCCGATCCGCTTTTCTTCAGGATTGACACCTTTTGCTATGTTTTTCTAAATTTCATACCAATTCCTCATTCAGGAATTAACAGCTGTATAATCTTACTAAAAAAAACTCTATAAGAAAATTCTAACATTAAACTTTTGAATCTACTTTGAATCAAGCACTGAATTTGAACAGTTTTAATTGTTTAAAAAAAAAAAAGAAGATTTTCTTAAGAATTTCAGTGCTCTGCTCTTTTAACCCTTTCACTATTCAAGGCAAATTAAAAATGTCTACTCACATGTTTTCACAAGTATTTATCCTTTTGTTTTGAATGTAAAACAAAAATGTCTTCAATATAAAATAACCCAAATGGGTTGGCATGCCGCAAAACTCAACAAGCCAACTTTATTTTAAATGCAGTTTCAGAGCCACATTTGGCTCTCAATACAGTGAAAGGGTTGATATATATTTTCTCCACGTGTTGTCTTTTTTTCTGTGTTGACACAAAAAGTGTCACCTATTAAATCGGTCAGTGTCTAATTTCTTTGATTCTTCTTGGCTCACCTAGTTTTTTTGGGGGGTGGGGGTTGAGGGGTTGGAAATTGTAGTCAAACTAATTACCAAATTAATTGGTCAATTAGACTTATGTTAATTTGGCAAAATTTAACTATAGTATTTTCTTTTTTATTCATTTATTTTTTTCTAATTAAAATTCAAAATAAATCCAAAATTCGCAGATTAATTCAAAATAATTTTTATCATCTTCAGTTGATTTTTTCTTCAGAAATTCGTCAGAGGAATTTTGGAAAAAAAAACCCCAAAAAAACAAAAAACAAAGAAAAGCTTTTCAAAGTGGTGGAATATGCCAATATAATATTGTTGAAAAAAAAAAAAAAAACCACAAACATAGCAAAATTCTTTTTTCTCTGAATTTTTGAGATGAGACTTTATAATTAGTATTATTTGGATTATTCGGACTATTGTCCTCATCTTTATTGTTATCTGTATACCGGAGGGCACATCGTCCGAAACGAACACATAACAATAAAGATGAGGACAATAGTCAGAATAATCCAAATAATACTAGCAAAATTCTTGCTTATGTTTTTTGAATTAATTAAAAGCTTTTCATTAACTTAAATATCTTCTTTTTTTTTTTGGTTCTGCACAGCAAAAACGTCTTTTACATATTTGTGGTTAAGAGTTTTTTTAAAAAAAATTTTTCTCTCTTGCAATTATTTCATATCTTATATATATATATATATATATATATATATATATATATATATATATATATTATATGATATAATTGCAAGAGAGAAAATATTTTTTTTAAACTCTTAACCATGAATATGTTAAAAAATTTTTGCTGTGCAGAAAAGAAAAAAAAAAAAAAAAAAAAAAAATATATATATATATATATATATATATATATATATATATATATATTAATGACTTTTTTCTGACTTTAATATTAAATAATTGGGGTCACTCTGGGTGGTGTGAGCCAAACATATGAAATTGACACTGACTTTTGAATTTGAATTGGCTGTTAATATTTTATAATATTTTTCTTTAATAGCAAAACTTTACAACTCCAATTCAATTCAACAAAAATATATTAGCAAGGAAAACGTGATTTTTTTCACCTCCATTATAAACATATACGTTATCTTTTGGCAAAAAAGCAAATGAAAATACCTGTTTTTTTTGTTCATGTTGATTTTTAAAAAATCCCAAGAAAGAACTACTTGGGCCAGATCACCACCACAATTCTCAGCATTTGTAGCTGGGGACATATATGACTCAGCTCCTGGGTAGTGTCCCTAGATTACACCGCCTCATTACAGAGTCAGGGTCAATTCCTGATATTTGAGGTGTCACCAAAGGGAAGTTCAAGAACTGAGCAATTTTTGTCCCTACCTGCCTACCTTACAAGAAACTTGATATCCTGTCACACTGGATAAATATGACCAATTTTATTCTACTGTTTCAGGATTGAGTTTAAGTCATTATTGAGACATAAACCTCATTTTCAATCACTCGTATAAAAGCTTTTTAATTGGTATACATGAATTAATGATTGTAATTCATGTGTAAAAAAAAAAGTTTTTTTCTGAAGTTAAGCTTTTATTTCCATACTCATTAGTCATTTGCTTTTTAATATAAATTTTGGCCATGTTTTGCTTACTTTGTTTGTTTGTTTTCTTTTTCTCTGCTTCCTAAATTCTTTTTTTTATCTGCATCACTTGTTCTCCAAATTCTCCATTTATAATTTTCTCAAATCCAGTAACTGTTTTCAACTTTTAATAAAAACTTAAAACTCAAGCCTTACACTACATAGATGTTTATAAACCTTCTCTTTAGCTTATCTTGCTGTTTTTTCATGACAGCCAAATATCCACCGTTTCTAAAGCGAATACAAAATTGAAACGAATGTAATTTGGTTGCTACACAGTATCTTAGATTTTTTTATACAAATGTTAGCATAATCTTTAAACAAATAACTTTTTACTTATATTTGTCTAAACTAGTTAAAAAAAAAAAATAATAATAAAGATATTTTGAATTAAAACAAAAGTATTAAAAAAGAATCCATGTTTGATAGTGGTATCATCACTGCTATTATCCCTATAATATTTAAATGCAAACAAAATCCTAAAAGATACCTGCATATACTTGCCTTAAAAGCTGCAGTTTGATAAAAAAAAAATAGTATTTATTATCAGGGCTGTGGAGTCTGAAGCAGTTAAGGGGTCACTGGAGTCGGTAGAACTATACCAACTCTGACTCCAGTTGAATTTACAATTTATATGGCCCTAGTTTAATCTGTAAAGTTATACAGTGCATATTCCTTAGAAATAGATTATATTTATGGTTTTATATTTATTTGTAGGCCATAATAATTTAATTACATAAAGAGGAGTCGGAGTCTGAGGTGCCAAAATTAGAGGAGTTAAGTTAGAGGTTTTGTGTTCCAACTCCACAGCCCTGTTTATTATTACTATCTCTGTTCCATGATCGTTTGATATTTAGTTATATGCAAATGTGACAGCTATTACTAGATAGGTATTATTATATTTATTAAATCTATACCCACAACGATTGAATGAATACAAGATCCTAAAAGATATTTTGTTTTTGTTTACAACCACCTGGATTCCCCAACCTTTTCTCTGGTTTGTCTTTCTTTACCTTTTCCAAAAAAAACCTTTTAACCCTCTGGCGCTGGGACTTATTTTTTTTTTTTTTTTTTACAATTCTTTTTTTTTTATGTCTTTAAAAACCAAAAAAATAAAATTCTTTCTATTTTTAACGGCCATTTTGGCACAAATTCAATTCATTTTGACCATCAGTCTGTTGCTATACAAGAGACAGACATATTAACCAGTGGACCAGCAACTTCTTATCTCTTTTATACAAGGTAACAAAAAACAAAAAAGGGAAATTTTTCCAAACTCCAGCTGCCACCAGTGTGGCTATTCTCTTACACTGCTTCGTCGCTAACCTTTTTCGAAAAAGCGTTAGGCATGGAATGCGTGCATCATCAGGGGAAATGTGTTCTCTAATCCAGGGTTCAATCATTTTTATTGTATCATTATTTTTATTTTATTTCATTTTATTATTTTATTTTTTAATTTGAAAAAAAAAAGTAATTGTGTCTTTATATATATACATATATATAATGTGTGTGTGTAATCGTTGTGTACATTTTGTGCAAAAAATTCACAAATGGATATCAAAAACCTGGTCTTATTCTACATATTAGAATGAATGAATTAGATTTTTTTTTTTTATTTTATTAATTTAAAATTTGTTTTTATTTACTACCTCTGTCCCATAATAATTGATACTCTTTCTTATAAATTTTATACAGCAAATGTAACAGCTATTATGAGACAAGTGAATTTTTTTTTTTTTTTTTTTTTTTTTTCAGTTCTCATTTCTAGATTTTAGACCTAATTTTTATTTGTAGATGAAACATTTACTTATTATTAATTTTGGTTGGTATTTTTTATCCTTATTTTGTAGTTACTTTTCTAGACTTAATTCTAATTTTTAGACGAAACATTGGTAACTTAATAATTTTGATTAGTTCTTTTTTCTTTGTTCTTTAATTCTTAGTTAAATTTTCATACCATATTTTTATTTTTAAATGAAACATTGTTAACTATTATTATTATTAATTAACTATTATTAATTTTTCATTAAGTATGCATTTCATTAAGAAATATTCAATTAGAAAACATATATCCTAACTTGAATATAGATGGTGAAATTTTAAAACAATCTCTTATACTTTCTCACTTAAAGGCCATATATGGTGGCCTGTAAGTCAGTTCAAATGCACTTAATAAATGTATATTGAAATAATGAAATTCATTGTGTACAGTGCTCAGGTGTGCCATTACTCATCAAAGGCTCATGTATAGTACATAGAATAATGTACTAATATATATATATATATATATATATATATATATATACATATATATATATATTACCCCTTATTAGCATGGTAAAGTGGTTTTGTAAAAACCTCCATAATAATTGAAACCGTGCTATTAAAACATTGTAATACATAAAAAAAAGAAGTAATTAGCTTATAACATTTTAGATATTTGGCTAAGTACAATTTTAGCATATTCTAATGTAATATAATAGATAATCCTTAACTTGTTCCTTGTAAATTCCTACCATAAAATAAACTGAACCCTCATTTTATGTCTGTGTTTTTGCAATAAATGTTTTATTTTTCTTGCCCCCGTTATTTTACAATACTGAATATATTTTCTTTATCTAAAAATATTTGTTGCAAACATATATATTTTCTTTATCTACAAACATTTATTGCAAAAGCACGGACATAAAATGAGGGTTCAGTTTATTTTACGAGGAACAAGTTAAGGATTACCATATAATAATGGAAAAATGCTTTTCAAAAGTTTATTATAATTAAAACATTATACTTTAGTGTATATAAAAAAAAAACGTTAAAAAAAAACTGAGAGGAATAATATAATTTTAAAAGAATTATTTCCATGGAAAGTTCTTATTTAGGATATGCATTTAAACTGCATTTTTTCCTTTTCTTTGCACACATTTGCTTGTCACATTGAAGTTTTTTTTTTTTTTTTTTTTTTTTTTTCTCTTTCTCAAGTTTCATCAAACTTGCATGCTTCATACAATATAAGGATCAACAGGTGTAATGTAGTGTCATGGCTGTATCTGTATTTAATTGCTTAAAATTTTATATTAAAATCTTTTACTCTATTCTCTTTCATCTGTTCATCTTGTTTGTCCCCTTCTATTATATTGATGTGCTTATCAAGATCAGATCTGTGTTATTTGGGATTTGGTATAAATTTTAAACCTTAATTCAAAAAGTATACTATTCAAGGTAATTTTCATTGGGGGCTTGCTCTGTATGTGTGTGTTATATATATAATATAAATTAAAATAAGGAAATTAATCTGACAGTATAACAGATTAAGAAATTTGAAAAATGCACAGATGTTAAGTAATGTTGTTTTATTAGATTATATTGCAATATTTTCTATCTGTTTTGGGTCATCATCAGAGCATGTCTATTATAAAAAGGAGAAAACAGTTTATTGATGAAACTGTTTTCTCCTTTTTATAATAGACATGCTCTGATGATGATCCAAAACAGATTAAAATATTGCAATATAAGCTAATAAAACAACATTACTGAACAACAACCATGCGTTTTTCAATTGTCTTACTCTGAGATATATATATTTATATATACACACACACATAGCATTTTATATATGTGGATAGTATTTTTTAGGTGTTGGTTAGTAAGTAATTAAATGACTTTTAAGTAGCTCTATTTTTTTATTATTTGTAATTGGTAAATTTGATTGTATTTTCTTTTTAATTAAATTTTGTTATTCTTTCAAAAATGTCTATTAAAAAACATAATGGTCTTTTAGAAAATAAATGTAAGATTAGATCTGTGTTATTTGGGATTTGGTATAAAACCTTATTAATTCAAGAAGTGTACTATTAGGGGTAGTTTTTATTGAGGGCTTTCTCTGTGTGTGTATGTGTTATATATATATAAATAAACAAATATTCAGAGTATGTGAAAAAAAAACATGTTCAAACATAGGCATGATTATTCATTCATTAATAAATACATCCTCTGAATATTTGTTTTTCTTTCATATTTTTATATTTACATATCGTTGGATTTGTATATATGTATGTGTGTGTGTGTGTATATATATATATATGTATATGTATATACACACGTCATATTATATATGTGAATAATTTTTTCAAGTGTTTATTAGCTTATATTGCAATATTTCAATCTGTTTTGGATCATCATTAGAGCATGTCTATTATAAAAAGAAGAAAACAGTAATTAAGAGCTTGTATAATTAAGTGATTTTTAGGTAGCTTATTTTTTAAATTTATTTGCCAGTGTCTTTGTAATTGCTAAATTTTATTATTGTATTTTACATTTATTTAAAATGCATTTTTTTGCTCTTTTAAATATTTTTTTATTTACAATAGCTTTGCAGAAAATACCAACAAGCATTTTTTTCTCTCTCTCTCTCTGTCTGTCTGTCTGTCTCTCTCCCTCTCTCCCTCTCATATGCATAGTCCATCTCTTTTTTGTTCTGTTACCCTCTCCCTGTCTCTGTCTCTCACTCATATGCATAGTCCATCTCTTTTGTTCTCTCTCTATATATATATATGCATAATCCATCTCTTTTTTGTTCTGTTACTCTCTCTCTCTCTCCCTCTCTCTTATGCATAGTCCATCTCTTTTTTGTTCTGTTTCTCTCTCTCTCTCTCTCTCTTTTACATGTAAAACACAATAATAATTTTTACTTAAATTACATACTTCTCTTGCCAGCAGCTTTCCCCAACTGTATGTTAAAAGCTTCTGTATTTTCTTGTACAAAACAAAAAATGGTTTCATTCTAATATGTAGGATATTTCACTGAAATATATTGATATTCCATTCATTGTAATATTTTCTATTGCATGTATATTAGTTCATGTTAAAATTGCGGAACAAGTTACCTGAAGCTAAACTTTTATTAGACCTTAGTTTTCTGATGCATTGCGGAACGAGAAAAGATTTAAGGCTATTTTTTTAAGACTTTATTTTTTATATCTAAAAAAAAAGGGGGGGATGTAATATTCTGTATTTTAGTTATTTTTGTAGTTTTATCACTTTATTATAAACCATACTTAAAGTAGACACGTGAGGCCTTTTTAGTATCATTTGGACTATTGTCCTCATCTTTATTGTTATCTGTACAACGTTTCGGACGATGTGCCCTCCTGCCTTCTTCAGGTATTTCTTGTCAGACTCAGGAACCTTCTGGAACCCGGGAACCTTCTTGTCGTAATCGGGAGCCATCACAGAACGTTGTACAGATAACAATAAAGATGAGGACAATAGTCCGAATAATCTGAATGATACTAATTATCAAGCCTCATCTCAAGAATTCAGAGAAATGAGGCCTTTTTGTTGAGAAGAAAATAAGATAACATTTTGTTTTTGGACACTACAATGTTTTCTCTTTCTCTTTTCCACTAATGCAGTTACAAATAATTAGGAAGTTTAAGATACAATATCTTATTCATATATTGATAATGTATATATCAAATTAAAGTTTTTGAATAAAAAATAAAAGTTTTGGTAAACTGGCCAGACTTTGGTTCATTTACCAAAACTTTTCTCGTTCCCCAATGATACCTGCATCGGAAAAATAAAATCTAAAAAAGTTTGTTTTCAGGTTACCCTTACCATGATTTTAACCTGAACTATGTGTGTGTTGTGCATGTTTATACATCTTTCAAATGATATATTGTAATATCTTTTGTCTAACTGAGCCCTTTTAAGATCCAAAAATGTTGTTTTTAAAAAGGTTTTGCACAAATGATACTAGCTCTGTCCAATAATAGTTGTTACATTTAGTGTATGAAATTTACATGAAAATGTAACAACTATTCTGGGACAGAGGAAGTATTTATTTTTTCTTAAATTTACTTAATAAAAACAATAGGTTTTGGTAATTGAAAGGTTTAATATCATTGTCAGGACATGACGAATGCACTGCAAACAGAAATTTGGCGTTGCAATTGTACAAACTTGTACTTTCTCAATTGAGAATGGAAGGTATTACCACAAGAAAAAAAAAAGATGACTTATGAACTCTGATTGGGTTCATGTATAACAGTAATCCATGATGATACCAATGCTTCTATTTAGCAAGGAAGGGAGGATATATATATATATATATATATATATATATATATATATATATATATATATATATATATATATAGGGTCATCCACAGACACGTGTTTCGACTTATCAAGTCTTTTCAGTGTGGCTAGACATTTTGTAAGCTACCTACAGCCGGAATTGAACTCCGGTCAGTTGGGTCTCAGTTCTGAACCTTAACCATTAGGCTGTCTTCACTTACAGAATGGGAAGGGATTTTAACTGTTTTAATACACACATCGCTTTGTGTGTAAAGGCCGTCACGGAGTGCTCCATTCCTTATAGAGAAGAGCGTTGCGTTTACGCTTGAGTTGGTCACTAGCTCACTTGCTGAGCTGTAATATATATATATATATATATATATATATATATATATATATATATATATAAGTAAAAACTTAACCAGTCATCTGGCTATTATAAATTATTCAGATAGTTATACATGTAATATAGAAAAGCAAAACATTTTTTTGCTGTGGACTTTTCCTCATTCAAAAACACAAAATGATTTTAAAAATATATATAAAACAATAATGAATGAATAAAATAAAAAAAAATGTACTGATAAATATACTTATAAAAAAATATATATATATATATATATATATATATATATATATATATATATATATATATAGGGGCCAGGTGAGCTCAGTCGGTAGAGCGTTCGGCTAGAAACCACAAGGTTCCTAGTTCGATACCTGTCCCCGCCAACTCAGCGTATGAGTAGCACAGGGATCTGTGCGGTAAAGTAAGGAGCTGATGGTAGGTGTGGCGCTCCACCTCAGATGCTAAAACAATCTCCTTGGTCTAGCGCTAGTGAAAAGGGGATAGACTCCCTCGCTGACTGGCTGATACTGACTTTAGGCCGCCCCGTCGACTTTACTTTTTACTTTACATATATATATATATATATATAAAGGAGGAGGAGTAAAGGATTGGGTAAATCCAACAAAACGTGGTTGAAAATAGAGGAAAATGCAGATAAAACAACACAACTAAATCCAAATAATATTTCGCCTCGTTCTTTTACGAAGCTTTTTCGACAAAGCTTCGCAAAAGAACGAGGCAAAATATTATTCGAATTTAGTTGTTGTTTTATCTGCATTTTTCCTCTATTTTCCACCATATATATAGTCACATAATAGATTTATTCAACTATTTTATACACACAATATATTAGTTATAGTCAATTTTAAGACAGTTTTAAGTTGTTTTATCCTTTTCTGTGACTGTGTGGACCCAGAAATATGAATTTGGTATAAGTACTCTACAAAGAGTTTTAAACATTCTAATTTGAGCCTCTTTGTACACAATATTTCTTTATCTTCCATATTTTGCAAATATGTTGAGGACTTTTCAGTACTTACTCACAAATGACCAACATATAGCAGACCGTGTGAAAAATATGGATCTAAAGTCCTTTGTCCTACTATATGTGGTCAAAAAGTATTTTTGGTCAGAAATGGCATATTTTGCCATCTGGTGACGTCTAGTGAAGTTAAATGACTTTTGAACATCTATTTCACATATGACCAACATATAGCTGGCCATGTAAAAAAAACATGGATCTAACTTCCTTTGTCCTACTTTTGTAACTGAGTCTTACCAGTGAGTACATATTGCAACTAACCTTTTTGCTGTTGTGCATGGCATTTGCGGGTTTTTTTAAATTTTTTTTTTTTCAAGAAATTGTTACAGAATTTATTCAATATTGCAATTATGGTATAATATTTCTTTTGAAATTAAAAAACAAACAAGCAATTAGCATGGCTCTATGAAGATGTTATAAGATCATATCTATGTCGTTCTATATTGGTGTTCTTTTCCTAAATGTCTCACATCATTATTCTCATTTCTTTTTTTTAGCTGGTTTGTATTCCTTTAAAGGGTTAATATAGAAGAAACTCAACGTTTTTAAAGTTAAAAATCTAGTTTATGTGGTTTAAAAATGATTCAGCACAGTGAAAACTAGCCCATTCATCTTTTGCCTGGAGGGATGAGATCAGCCCCCATCCCAGGATCAAAGTGTCTCTTCCTGGTCCTCTGCCTCGGATCAAAGTGTCTTTCTCTGGTCCTCTGCCTCGGATCAAAGTGTTTCTCCCTGGCCCCTTGACTAGGATCAAAGTGTTTCTCCCTGGCCCCTTGACTAGGATCAAAGTGTTTCTCCCTGGCCCCTTGACTAGGATCAACCCCCCCCCCCGATCATCTGTCTATGATCAAAGTGTTGCTCTCTGGCGTTCTGCCTAGGATCAGTGTAGTAACTCAGCCTAGGATCAAAGTGTTTCTTCCTGCACTCTTACTGGGAAATTACTAAATTTTGTTCACTGTCTAGGATCAGTGTATTATCTGTGCACCGTTTTACTTAGTATTTCCTACTGAATTTTATCATAATGTTCAAGCAGCCAGATGATAGTGGATATATCATTTGCTTGCTTACCTCCAAGCTCAACATTTGAATCAGGGCTGAATTCACTTGTTGTTTTTATATATTTGTTTGCTTTAATGTAACAAATTATGGAGATGGGAGAAACGAGAAAAATACAAAAAATGTCCTAATGTTCATTATTATACAGAAGCACACTCCTACCAATACCAGCATTCTATTATCTCTTGTTCAATATTATATGATGAAAACAGATTTTATTAGGTATTATTTATTACCAGCCTCTACACTATTGAAACTATGTGACCAAAAAAAATCAATATTTAGCAGTCCAATAGTGTTCTATAGATTTATATTTCAACTTTCATGTGCCTTGATGTGTATGACTTAGATTTTTCAAACTGTTGTCCTCATTTTTATTGTGGTATGAAAAAACACAACATTTTGGCTGGTGTTTCCTCCGACCTTCTTCAGGTGTTCCCTGTCTATCCAAGCATAGCAATGACCCAACCTGGGAAATCATTTTGAATAGTTTGACTCTTGATCAAACGAAGTTCTCAAAGAACTTTGGAAATCTCATTTAAATAATCATGTCATTGTTTTTGCACGCCAATCAATCTTTGATGCCTTGTTTGATCATCAGTCAAACATTTCAAATAATAATAATTATTTAATATTGTTTTTCTATTTCTATACCTCCATAGTAGATACTCTAAAATCGGAATAATTTTGATGTTTCTGACTCTTGTACTCATCTTTATCATGATATGTATAAACGTTTCAGATGCTGTATCCTCCAGCCTTCTTCAGGTGTTCCCTGTCTATCTGAGCATAGTAGTAACCCAACCTGGGAAATCATTTTGAATAGTTTGATTTTTGATCGAACAAGGCATCCATCGAACAAGGCTTGAAGATCTCATTCAAACAATGACGTCATTGTTTTTGCACACCTATCATGCTGAGATGTGTCACGTTATGGTCATTTAAAAATTTTTTTTTTTTTTTTTTTTTTTTTTTGTGACTCTACTCATGACGCATCTCGGCCTGCAAAAACAATGACATCATTATTTGAATGAGATCTTCAAAATTTCTTTGATGCTTTGTTTGCACAACAGTCAAACTATTTAAAATGATTTCCAAGGTTGGGTCATTGCCATGCTCGGAGAGACAGGAACATCTGAGGAAGACTGGAGGAGACAGCGCCGGAAAGTTGTGTTTTTTACATACCATAGTAAAGATGAGGACAACAGACTGAAAAAAAACTAAGTTATAAGTTCTTTATTCCAATTGCAATACTGAAAAGATTTTCTAACAAAATGAAGTATAATCTTAATGTTTATTTCATTTATTCATTTATTGTCTGTGATAAAAAAAAAAGTCTCAAATGATTGAACTCTGTATTAGATACAAACAAACATTGTTTGCAAACTCATTTCATATTGAACCCTGCTCTCTTAATTGGTGAGATGCTTTGAATTTCTACTAGATTGCAGCAACTGACCCACAAGCCGCACCAGCACCATCTGAACCTCCCTTGGAAACACCAACACCAGAGCCCCCTGTGGCACCACCTTTCGAACCAGCTGAACAATCTTCAGAATCTAAGGCTGACACCCCTTCAATTGTAGAGTCTAAAGTAGAAACCACACTACCTGAAACAGAACCTGTTGCACCTATTGCTGAACATCCTCCCTCAGTACCTGAAACTGAAGCTACTACTGTTACCATTGAAGAGTCCCCTAAGATTGAAATTCCTGCAGATCCTACTCCTGAAGCTGCTTCAGAAGTAGTAGCCCCTGCCTCTGAAGCTGCTCCTGAAGCTCCCTCTATCCCTGAAGTAGTAGCCCCTGCCTCTGAAGAGGCTCCCACTGTCCCTGAAGTGGCCCCTCCTGTCACTGAGGAAGTAGCAGCTCCTGTTCTTGAGGTAGCTCCTCCTGCCCCTGAGGTAGCAGCTCCTGTCCCTGAAGTAGCAGCCCCTGCTCCTGAAGTGGCTCCTCCTATCACTGAGGAAGTAGCAGCACCTGTTCCTGAAGTGGTGGCTCCGCCTCTCACTGAGGAAGTAGCGGCTCCTGCTCCTGAAGCGGCGGCTCCTGTCACTGAGGAAGTTGCAGCTCCTGCTCCTGAAGCGGCGGCTCCTGTCACTGAGGTAGAGGCTCCTGCTCCTGAAGCAGCGGCTCCTGTCTCTGAGGTAGAGGCTCCTGCTCCTGAAGCAGAGGTAGTGGCTCCTGCTCCTGAAGCAGAGGCTCCTGATAGTGGCTCCTGCTCCTGAAGTGGCAGCTCCTGTTGCCGAGGTAGTGGCTCCTGCTCCTGAAGTGGCAGCTCCTGTTGCCGAGGTAGCGGCTCCTGCACCTGAAGCGGCGGCTCCTGTTGCTGAAGAAGTAGCAGCTCCTGCCCCTGAAGCAGCGGCTCCTGTCGCTGAGGAAGTAGCAGCTCCTGCCCCTGAAGCGGCGGCTCCTGTCGCTGAGGAAGTAGCAGCTCCTGCCCCTGAAGCGGCGGCTCCTGTCGCTGAGGAAGTAGCAGCTCCTGCCCCTGAAGCGGCTCCTGTCGCTGAGGAAGTAGCAGCTCCTGCCCCTGAAGCTATTCCAGTGGTTTCTGATATTGTTTGCTTTACCTGCAGAGCCTGAGCCTAGTACATCAGAGACGGCTAAAATTCCACCTGCTACTCCTGAAAAAGAACCAAACTATTTTGTCATTTTCGCAGAACCAGATAATACATTAACCTTAGATTTAGCGGATAACTTGGTATTTCCATCTTGGCTGACAAAAGCTCCCTCTAGCGTGGCTGATGCTGCAATCCCTGATGTTCCTACAGCAGTGCCCACTCCCACTCCTGCTCCTACTCCTGCTCCTCCTCCGGCTGATGTTATCTTTATTCCTACAGAAATTGTTCCTGAAGCCTCTGAGATTGTAGCTGAGCTACCTCCAATCGAAGTAGAAACCCCAAAAGTGGAAGAGACTGCTTCTGAAGTCCCAGAGACTGTAACTCCATCAGCAGTTATGAGTGGAGATGCTCCCGTAGTGTCAGAGCCAAGTCCATCTAAACCAGCGGTGGAACCTGTCAGATTTAGCCTGTTCCCTGATGTTGCTTCTTTTGTTTCAAGAGCTGCCGACTCGGTGGTGAACCCGCCCAAAGATATACCATCTGCCCCTGCTGCTGAGGCAGCCCCCACTTCACCTGTCGAGGCAGCTGCTACTGCTGTGCCTTCAGAAGCAACGGCTGCAACAACTGGATCTACGCCAGAGACAGCACCCATAGAAGCTGTCCCTACACCTGAGGCAGCTCCAGTTGCAAAAGTAGAACCCACACCTGAAACCACGCCCATTGAAGCTGCTGCTACCTCTGAAACTCCCGTCACTCTAGTTGCAGAGGCTACGCCAACCAGTGAGACCAAAGCCGATCCAGAGCCAGCCATTCAAACTGTTGACACCGATGCCCCTGAAAGCTTGACTATCTTCTCTCCTCTTGAAACTGCCCTATCGCATATAATACCTAGCAAAACTGCTGTACCTGAACCTAAGCCACTTGAGACTACTGAGGTTGCTTCGGCTGAAGCTGCTTCTATTGAGGCAGCATCATTGGTGGCGAGACAGCTCCTGCTGAGGCAGCACCATTGGTGGCTGAGACAGCTCTTGCTGAGGCAGCTCCAGTGGTGGCCGAGGCAGCTCTTGCTGAGGCAGCTCCTGCTGAGGCAGCACCAGTGGTGGCCGAGGCAGCTCCTGCTGAGGCAGCACCAGTGGTGGCCGAGGCAGCTCCTGCTGAGGCAGCACCAGTGGTGGCCGAGGCAGCTCCTGCTGAGGCAGCACCAGCTGAGGCAGCTTCTGCCGAGGCAACATCAGTGCTGGCTGAGGCAGCTCCTCCTACCTCTGCTGAGGCAGTTATTTCTGCCCCAACTGAGGCAGCTCCTGCTGCCCCTGTAGAACCAGCAGATACTACACCTGCCTCGGCAGATAAAGGACCAAGTGAAATCATTGCTCTTACACCTAGTGATATTCCCATAGAAGAAGTTACTCCAGCTATTGTGCCCGAGTCAGCTCCTGCTCCAGCCGAGGCCGCTGTTCCTGAACCAGCTCCAGCCGAGGCCGCTGTACCCGAACCAGCTCCCGCTCCAGCCGAGGCCGCTGTGCCCGAACCAGCTCCCGCTCCAGCGAGGCCGCTGTACCCGAACCAGCTCCCGCTCCAGCCGAGGTCGCTGTGCCCGAACCAGCTCCCGCTCCAGCCGAGGCCGCTGTACCCGAATCAGCTCCTGCTCCAGCCGAGGCTGCTGTGCCCGAGACAGCTCCTGCTCCAGCTGAGGCTGCCGTTTCAGAAGCTGCTCCTGTTGTTGTTGCTGTACCAGAGGCTACACCTGCACCATCTGAGGCTGCTGCAGTCGAAGCGGCTCCTGCTCCTGTTGAGGCCGCTGTACCTGAGGCAGTTCCTGCTCCAGTTGAGGCTGCTGTTTCAGAGGTTGCTCCAGCTGAGGCAGTTCCTGCCCCAGTTGAGGCTGCTGTTTCAGAGGTTGCTCCAGCTGAGGCAGTTCCTGCCCCAGTTGAGGCTGCTGTTTCAGAGGTTGCTCCAGCTGAGGCAGTTCCTGCTCCAGTTGAGGCTGCTGTTTCAGAGGTTGCTCCAGCTGAGGCAGTTCCTGCTCCAGTTGAGGCTGCTGTTTCAGAGGTTGCTCCTGCTCCAGCTGAGGCCGCTGTAACTGAGGCAGCTCCAGCTGCAGCTGAGGCAGCTCTAGCTCTGACTGAGGCAGCTGTAACTGAGGCAGCTCCAGCTCTGGCTGAGGCAGCTGTAACTGAGGTGGCTCCAGCTCCGCTGTGTAACTGAGGCGGCCCCAGCTCCGGCTGAGGCGGCTGTAACTGAGGCGGCCCCAGCTCCGCTGAGGCGCTGTAACTGAGGCGGCCCCAGCTCCGGCTGAGGCGGCTGTAACTGAGGCGGCCCCAGCTCCGGCTGAGGCGGCTGTAACTGAGGCGGCCCCAGCTCCGGCGGCTGTAACTGAGGCGGCCCAGCTCCGGCTGAGGCGGCTGTAACTGAGGCGGCTCCAGCTCTGGCTGAGGCGGCTCCAGCTCTGGCTGAGGTCGCTGTAACTGAGGCGGCTCCAGCTCCGGCTGAGGTCGCTGTAACTGAGGTGGCTCCAGCTCCGGCTGAGGTCGCTGTAACTGAGGCGGCTCCAGCTCCAACTGAGGCGGCTCCAGCTCCGGCTGAGGCTGCTGTAACTGAGGCGGCTCCAGCTCCGGCTGAGGCAGCTGTAACTGAGGCGGCTCCGGCTCCGGCCGCTGTAACTGAGGTTGCTCCGGCTGAGGCAGCCCCTGTTCCTGCTGAGGCGGCTCCGGCTGAGGCGGCTCCTGCTCCAGCTGAGGTTGCTGTACCTGCTGTACCCGAGGCTGCTCCTGCTGAAGCTGCTGTACCCGAGGCTGCTCCTGCTCCGGTTGAGGCCACTGTACCCGAGGCAGCTCCAGCTCCGGTTGAGGCCACTGTACCGAGGCAGCTCCTGCTCCGGTTGATGCCACTGTACCCGAGGCAGCTCCTGCTCCAGTTGAAACTGCCCCACCCCTGCTCCAGTTGAGACTGCCCCCACCCCTGCTGCTCTTGTTGAAGTCATAACAGAGCTTGCAGAAACCGTGCCAGTTTTAGGAAAAGCAACAGCTGAACCGACCCCCGTAGAAGCTGCTCCTGTAGCAACCGAGGCAGCTCCTGTAGTAACTGAACTCATTCCAGAAGCACCCAAACCTTCTGAGGCTGTTGTCGTCCCCGAAAAACCAGTTTCGCTTCTCCCACTTCTTGATGAAGTCATGCTCTCTTCCTCAGTTGATCACCCCCCTAGTTCTTCGGTAGATCCTCCCCATTCTGCTATGATTGCTCCCGGTATTTTGTCACCTGGCCCTGTAACTGCCAAAACCCCTGCCCCTGTAGAAACACTTACAACAGCAAAACACGAAGATACTTCTGAGGGACAGGTAAGACGTATGTGTGGACTGCTTAAGTTTTGATGTTTTTTTTTGCATGGTGATGATGTATGTGTGTGTGTGTGTGTGTGTGTACATTACTGAAATTCCAGCACCCGATGGCTTGACACTTCTTTTAGGCCAGACAAAATTAAGTGATAACAAACGCTTCTGTCGAACAGTCCGTTCATAAATGGATGTAATCAGTGTATTCATCCAATTGGTGTTTTTCTGTAGAATTGTCCTCCCATAGAACTTTAGTAGATATTAAAAGAAAATAATAAGTCTTAATTATCCATCTTAATGCAAACATGTGTAATTTTTAAGTATGGAAGCCTAAAAAGACAAAATTAGATTAAGTTGCATTTTCTTTTTCTCAACAAAAGATGGAATATTATGGGTGGACTATTCTATAGAAGCACCTAAAAGGTGTATATTTTTCAGATCTTTGATTTTCTTTCTCTGTCCCCAAAGAGGATTGAAGTCACAAGCATAGAATAGTCTACCTATAGAACTTTTGTAGCTACAAAAGGTTATCCTAAACCAGGAAACCTATTTTTAGATATAATCTAGATGACCTCTGAGCCTGTTGGGTACCCATTGTAACAGTAGTCCATGATGATATTGATGCTTCTGTTTAGGAAGGAGTGAAAGAATTTGATGAGTAGTTATATTATGTTATATTAAGAATATGAATGATTAAAGAATTGCATCTAGTCTGAATACAGACCCCACAAAATTATCATAAATTTAAGTGGAAATTGCTTCATTCTCTTAGTGCATTTTAAGTGTATTGCTCTGCTAAAAATCTTGCTATGATGTGCCGTCTTTGTTGGGTTAGCGTTACATACAAACATAAGTAGAATTTCATAGTTTTCAAACAAAAGCTTTGGCATAAAACTTTTCTCATATCATGCTTGTTTTCCTATCAGCACTGCGGAGTCAGTCCGAAGCACTTCTTGGAGTTCTGTAGTCTGAATCAGTAAAAATTTCTATTGGCATTTCAATCTCGGTAGACTATAATGTAGTTTTTGTGCCCCTGAAATTACAGCACCTCCTGTGACTGTGAAGTCCAATGTTCGAAAAACATTCTCGACCACAGATGTCGCATTTGAAGGCTGTCCCTGAAGATGTTGATGTGCCGGTGCTTTGTTGCCGCTGCTTTCTTCTGGACCTCCTGGCTTCATTGTGTTGTGCCAGGGTGGCATTTAAATTGCTGTGTAAATGTCAAAATTTCTTATTTCATAGAAAATTTGATTAACCTTTCTTTCTACAACCCCAACCAAAAGCACAGGGATTACTAGTAGTATGATTGTATAGCACTATTATTATTATTTCTAAGATACTAAAAAAACAAAAAAACTGTTTCATTCTTCAAATTACAGCATCATAATGAGATGTTTTTTTAAAATAAGTTTTAATAAATACATGCCTGGTATTATATATTTATATAAAGTTTGTTTTATTTTAATATATACTAGCAAAATAAAAAACACCCTCTGGGCGATGTAAAAATAATTTTTTGAAAGATATTGCCTGAGGGGAAGGGAGCTGAAAATTCAATGTCATAGAGTGTGTACCATAAGTATGTAAAATCGTCAAATTTATTAAAGGAGTAAAAAAAAAAGAAAGAAAGAAAGACAATTTGAAATGGAAACAGTTCCGATAACTTTAAATATTATATTAGAATAAAACAATCTGTATATAAATATATAACGCCGAGCATCTATTTATTGAGACAATGAAGATTGTCTAACGTTGCATGCTCACATTTTAAGTATATTTATTCTATGTTATGACGTTGGATTATGTGTTGGGTAATGTGACGTAAGCAGTGATGCAGTTTTTGTTACAGACAAAAACCGGAAGCGAATCTCCATTATTAATAGATTTAAAGTTATCAGAACTAAGTTTCCATTTAAATTTTTAAGAATTATTTTACTCCTTTAATAAATTTTATGATTTTATTTACTTATGGTACAAACCCTCTGAGATTGAATTTTTAATTGCCCCCCCCCACCAGGCAATATCTTTAAAAAATTAATCCCCCCACCCCCAGGGCTTTTTTTTCTTCTAGTCTTTATAATTGATTTATGAGCAGAACAAATTAAATTGTTAATCAAGGTACCACTGTATAAATAAAGGGGTTGGAGGGGCTGTTATGTATATAGTTTTATTTTAATATATATCTAAAGTTATCACAACTAAGTTTCCATTTTAAAATTCTATTTGATGATTTTACTTACTTATGGTACAAACTCTCTGACATTGAATTTTTTAACTCTCACCCACTCAGGCAAAAATTAATTTTTTACTTACTTACTTCCACTGGGTCGGATTAGCTCAGTCGGTAAAGCGTTCGGCTAGAAACCACAAGGTTCCTAGTTCGATACCGGCCCTCGCCAACTCGGCGTATGAGTAGCACAGGGTTCTGTGCAGTAAAGTAAGGAGCTGATGGTAGGTGTGGCGCTCCACCTCAGACGCAAAAAAACAATCTCCTTGGGATAGACTTCCTAGCTGATTGGCTGATACCGACTTTAGGCCACCCCAACGACTTACTTCCACTGTATAAATAAAGGGGTTGGACGGGCTGTAAACTAATAATTTTATCTACTGACTTCAGACCTGTTTTATATAGCTTTTGCTTGGTTACATTTTGAAACACCATTTTGATAATGACACTAGTTTTCTTTGTGGGTGAACTGTTCTATAGAAGCACCAAAATTCTTGGACCTGACTTTCCATTTTATGAGACTTTTAGCTTCTTCTGCTTAACCCAATGCAATGGCTTCTAAGACAAAGATGCAAGTGTTTGGCTGTATTAATGCATTTACCTCCAAACATGTGCATCTTGCAGCATGTGGCATATTGCTTCAGACATACATGCGTGTCCACTTCACGGGCAGTTTGAATAGCTATGGCTATGGCGCCTGACTCAGTTTCTGGCTTACAGCATCGACCAGAAGACCTGTTTATTTTTGTTTTGTTATGTGTTCTACATAACACAGATATGTGTGTGTCAATACCAAAAAGAATTAAAACATAAAGAAAAAAAACACCGTATAAACTGTTATGTATGATATTAATTCGTCAACTACAGGGTGACCCCCCCCCAAAAAAAAATAAAAACAGAATTTAGGTTCTGTGTTTTTTTTGTTTTTTTTTTTGTGTGCAGGTTGTCTGTATTAGTAAAATATATACACAGGGTGACCCCCCCAAAAAAAACATAATTTGGGTTCTGTTTTGTTTGTGCAGGTAGTCTGTATCAGTACAAGTATATATAGGGTGACCCCACCCCCCAAAAAAAAAAAATTTAGATTTTTTTTTTTGTGCAGGTAGTCTGTATTAGTAAAAAATATATATAGGGTGACCCCCCCCCCCAAAAAAAAAACAGAATTTAGGTTCTGTTTGAGTTTTTTTTTTTTTTTTTTTTTTTTTTTTAACCATATAACCTTTAAGCACCCCATCTGCGATCTCGATTCATAAGGACATGTTTTTCATTTACACTGTCAAAATCCGGTTGTTTGTTAGGGGTTAGTTTTATAATTTAAAAAAAAAAAAACCCTCTAAAAATCATTTAACAAACAACCGGATTTTGACGGTGTAAATGAAAAACATGTCCTTATGAATCGAGATCGCAGATGGAGTGCTTAAAGGTTATATGATTTTTTTTTTCTTTTTGGTCCCCCTGTACTATTAACACGAAGTAGTAGAATTTAGAGCAAACCAAACTATATAGGAAAAAATAGATTTCCTAATGAATTTACCATGGTTTACTAAACTGAATTCTGTTCTTTGTAATATTGATAGCAAATCCAAGTAGATGACAAACTGTTGTATGATGGTAAAAACTGAATTCAGTGGTGTAGAATTTACTTGACTTTGTTTAGCAAAACAGCCTTGGAACATCTTTGTTCTAATATATATTGTAACTTGCACATGGTCATTCATTGAAATTTTTACTGCATTTATTTCAAAATACTTCTGTAACGGTAAAAAGAAGAATTAGATATTAAATTTTTTTTAATGCACTGGTGCCCAGTCAAAAAAAAAACAAAAAAAAAAAAAAATGACCTTTTGTTAACAGGCCTGATGGGAAGTCAGGAATTTTTTAATTTTTTTTATTTAAAATTTTTTATTAGTGACTAATTCAAAATAACTTGGGTCTATATTTACCTTTACTAAGAACAAATTAAAAAAAAAAACAAATTCTTATTTGATATAAGAGAATGTTCAAGCTCCAATATCAAATTTACAAGACAAAAGTTCTTTCTTCAAAGATCTTTCCTGCATTTTTTACCCAATTTTCCCTCCTTTTTTTCTTCCTTTCTTGCATCTTGTATTTTATTTCAATCCAACCAGATTTTTTCTCTTTCTCTCTCTTTTTCTCATTGAACAATTCGATTTAAAGTTTCAGTTTTGTATTTGTGTGAATGAAGCATGTTGGTTATGAATTTACCAAATCTGATTTTTATTCATTTTTTTCTTTTTAATTAAAAAGTGGAAAGAAATTAAAGGGGAAAAAAAATCCAAAATGTCCGATTAACATAACGTGCAGTAAGAATAACCTCCCTTTCCACCTTTCCATTCAGTTGTCTCCCCTGATCATTTGATCTAATATATTTTAATGTATAAAATAAATGGGGTAAATATTTTGGTGCTAAATTGGTGTGCATACATACTGGACCCGGAGGAAGATTTTAATGTAAAAAAAAGTTCCTTATAAAAAGAATTAGTGAGAAGCCATGTTGCTGCAAGTTGTAATTAATAATACAGTATTTAAATTTCCAAACTTAAAAAAAAAAAAGAAACAAATTGTTTTAAAGTTAATCGGTAGTTCTTCAAAAGATGTTGTTGGCACCCTTCCGTCTGTGAAAGACGATAGAGTAGTGTCCAAAAAGGTTTTTTTTTTTTTTTAACTATGTAGCCTGAGCGGGTTGATATGGAGGATGTGCTGTTGCTCAAGCAGCAGATCTCCCCTCTCC
This sequence comes from Doryteuthis pealeii, assembly GCA_023376005.1. Lineage (NCBI taxonomy): Eukaryota > Metazoa > Mollusca > Cephalopoda > Myopsida > Loliginidae > Doryteuthis > Doryteuthis pealeii. The sequence goes on from CM042164.1 coordinate 35,628,966, forward strand.
ACACTGCCGCTGTTGTCCAAAGGAAAGGTAAGAGACCAATGCAGTTTGGCAGTGTCGTAGGAGTTGCTATGTAGTGCTGAAGTTCAGCGTTACTCCATCTAAGGGACTCCGGATTTGTTTTCAAGCTTACTCCTCTAGTTTTACCTCAGGATCATATAAAGCCACCAGTGGTGGTTTTGTAACAGACTCTTCCTTGTCCTAGATAGATGGACAGTCCTGGCCAGGAGCTGCATTAACTAATTTGGGTTTTGTGTGTGTAGTATGTGCACCAATCCTACTAATGTCTGTGTGGATGGTGTTTGGCTCCCATAGAGCTCATCCACTCCTTCCAACTCCTGATTATATAGCATTATTGTTTAATCAGAAGTAATTTCAAACAAAAAAATAAAATTTTGAATTGATAAATCTCTTAAGAGTTACTTCAACTAAAACTTCTGTTTTTAGCAAGAGGTTTCATTTATTATATAAGGGTAATACTAAACTGAACACTGACTTTGTGCCCATCAGGTTAGCTCAACTGTATAAATTTATTAGAAAATTTCCTACATAGATATAGGAAATTTTCTGCTAAATTTATACAGTTAATCAAAAAGATGAAAATTTAGTTAAGCTAGCTTGGCGGACATAAAGTCAGTATTCATTTTAGTATAACAGTTATGACTTTTTATTTATTTATTCAGTCACTATAAAATCAAAAACTAAAAACAATAGTGTTATTGTATGCTCTGCCAATTTTGTAGTCATATGCGTATATTATACAAAATAACCCCAACACCACCACCACACCCCCGATTGAAAAAATTTACCAAAAATCAGGGACTTATCTGTTTTTAATGAAATTTTCAGTGTTGACTTGTCAATGAATTAATTTTATAAGGCATTGATTATTTTATTTCACCATAAATGTTAACCACTCAAATGCATTTATCAACATATAAGTCTTCACAAAAACATAGTTTTGTATTTTGCCTGTGTTTATTTCAGCAACATAAAGTGGGATGGTTAAATTTCTGATCAGTTATGTAATTTAAAATTCCACCACATAGGGTTGTTTGCTGGAGTTTTTAATTTCATGCCTTCTGCCAACACAGTATTTTTATTTTATTTCAAACATTTCCTTCCACTGTCTGTGATTTGATTCTTTGCTTGTTTGGACACAGTTAGTGCCAGTATTTTCTTTACTTTTTTATTTTTATTATTTTTAAAAAATTACTTTCTATTACTTACAAACACATTTTTATTGATGACAAATATGAACCAGTGATTTTTTTTTACTTATATATAAATAAATATAAATTTAAATAATCATGACAAGCAAACTCGGCGAATACTGTGTGTGATGTGCAGAACACTGGACAGCTGTTTTACCAAAATTAGGTTTCATCAGCATCTCCCCCCAGTGATCATAGAACACAGTGTCAGAGACTCTACCCCTAGGCCACTGGTTCATGCCACACACAAACTCACCAAATCAATGATAAATGAGCAACTGCATAACCTAATGTATGAGACCTAGAATAGGTCGAAACAGCTGGCCAGTGTTCTGCATGTCGCACGCAGTATTTGCCGAGTTTGCTTGTTGTGATTATTTAATTACAATGAATTCCTCTCTATGTTTATATATATATACATTGATACTGATAGCTTTTTGGTTTAGTGCGTCCTGGGACACACATATTTGCTTTGAATGAGTCCCAAAGAAATTTGATGGGCCCCAACTAAAGTTTCTTGATAAATTATAGGGTTTTTATTTATGATCTCGGGAAACAACTAAAGCTGTCTAACTCCTACCTTGTAACCTATCCTGTGTAATTCATTTCTAAGAAACTATTGAAATGTATTTACAGTTAGCTTGAATTGGTGAGGAAAAAAAAAAGTAAACCTGGGATGTATGGATATGATTTTTGTGCATCAGGGACGCAGGACACGTACCTATCAGCATCTGTGTGTGTGTGTGTGTATATATGGTATTTGTGGAAAAAGTGACTTACCGGTGAAAATGGTCACAGTGGTTAGTTGATTCAAGTTTCACAATGATAAGGCAGCGATATAACAAATGTAAAGTGTCCAATACGTTAGTAGAGTAAATTTATTATCATAAAGGTACACGGTAATAACCTACTCGAGTTTCACCATAAGGATCTTCAGGGTTAAATCCACTGGATTAATCAAGATATTGATTAATTGCAGTCGATTTCACATGTGTGTTTTTTTTCACAATAAAGAGTTGGTTATAATCAACACACACGTGAAATCGACCGCAATTAATCAATATCTTGATTAATCCAGTGGATTTAGCCCTGAACGTCCTTATGGTGAAACTAGAGTAGGTTATTACCGTGTACCTTTATGATAATATATATATATATATTTCACCCTTTTGAATTTTCTGTATAATTGTATTCTTGGATGAATGTTCACTGCCTACAGGAATAAATGCTTTGATTAATTCGTTGAAATGCAGTCACAATTGATGATCTATTCCAGTTATTTTCCTCTTTGGCTTTATTTACAAACTAGAAACGGCTACCCGGCATCACCTGGGTAGAGGGGATGCAAAAAAGGTTAGTTCCACAGATCCATTATTGAATTGGATCCTGGTAGTATGCCCCATTAAAATCCCTGGAAAAAAAGATTTTGTGTTGATCCAGCCACTCTGAAAAGAAAAATCAATGTCTACTATTTAAAATATTAAATCCCCCCCCCAAAAAAAATCCAGTCTGTTATCATCTAAATTTAATTCTTTTAATTATCTTCACAAATATAAATCAAATCTCTATTATTTTTGCTCAAAAACCAAGCCCTGGTGATATTTAACTCTTAACATCCTGTTGAAAATTTTCTAAGTCCAGAGCCCCATTCCTATAAGAATCTATCAAAAATGCTAAAAATGGCCTTTTCATTTAAAATTACCTGTTATTTATCTTAAATCAAAGACTTCTAAATATGTTTAATATTACATTCAAACAAAGGCTATCGTTTGGAGTAGATTAGAAAAATGAATATGACTTCCAGCTGGGCGTAATGAGGCGGTATAGGATATTAAGAGTTAATGTGTATATATATATATATATATATATATATATATTTTACTTTTTCGTTAATTGTTTTATTTTCGAAGTTTCCTCCGAACATAAATATGCATACAACTGCCCTTTATATATGCATAGGTAGATGTGTTGGCTATTGCAATCTCAAACAGACTGTTTACTTTCATACTGTCGTGCAGTAAGTCACCCAAAAATGTAGTATATATCAGTTTAAAAACAAACGAGAAATCTGGAAAAACCATCTAGTGTAATGGTTAGAATCCCCACCTGTCAGCTAGGGTTCGAATCACACACATAGCAGTCTCCTGTCTATAACTCTGCTGATGAGGCATAATATGCCGAAATGTACATACAGAGATCGACTTTTTCTAGATTTGTTTATGCCTTACATTTGAATATGCTTGCCTAATTCATTAATCATCAACTAATTAATTTTCAAATTAGGTATGACTTCAATTAAGCACCTATTCTCCCAAAAATAGATGTCTACTTTGAAATGGTGAAACTTTTATCTTACGAGTGTTTTTTTTTGGGGGGGGGGGGGGTCCCCACTCCTACTATATGGATTTTCTTCCTCCTCCTCTTCTAATTCACCCTGTCGTTGAGGTGTTAGAATGCACCTCTGCAGAGGGGTAAGACTCTCCCAATAGGGCCACCTGTTGGCCGTTGGTGGCAACCCATGATGCTTAAGGATAGATCCCAGGTGGATGAATAGTTCATGATTTGCAATATTCCACTTTAGGCTTTTCTTGGGCTAGACAGGCGGTCAGAGAGGCTGCCTCCGATCAATCGGCTGGCAATGTCAAGCCCTAGCACCTATATGATTTTCCCAACCCTATTGCCCTTATGGCAAGCCCCAATCCCTTTTTATCATATGGGTGCTAGAAGGCAGTGGCTGAGGGTCTACATGTCCTGGGAATGATGCTAAACTCTATCTGATGGTGAGGTTCCAGTTCTGGAGGTTTGGAGAATGTAGGAGCACCCCTTCATCACCATTGCTCTCTGGTCCACTCTGACCTGGAGTGGTAGTACCTGTTAGGGTCCCATCTATGGGTTAAATAGAGAACATGAGTTTATAAACAAAATTGTATTATCCATTAAAAATGAATTTATTTCAAAACTTTGTCGGCATTAAACATTTTTGAATACCAAATTACCAATAGAAGTATTCGGCATAAAATAACCCAAGGGGTTGACATACCGTAAAACCCAACCAACCAAAACCAAACCAACCCCTTTTTATTTTAATACATTTCAATAGTTTCTTAGAAACAGATCACACAGGATATGTTAGAAGGTAGGAGTTAGACGGCTTTAGTTGAGACCCATAAATTTCCCGGGGACTCATTCCAAGCGAATATGTGCATCCCAGGATGCACTAAAAAAAACTATCAGCATCACTGAGTCTGTATCCAATTCTGTGGGATATACCTCCTTCTTGACCCCCCCCTCACCGCTTAGCGTGAAACAATTTTCTTTCTTTTGACAATCATAGTATAGGCTGATTATTTTTTATTAGTAGCGTTTATATGCTTTCTTTGGGATTTTATTATAATTGTTTTCCCTATTTTCCGTGTAGATATTTCATGTCATTACACTAAATCAATTAGAAATGACTTTTGGTAAATTATCCATTTGAATGAGTAAATAAGACACCTTGATACAGTCAGTGACATTGCCGTCTTGCTTGTATTTCAAATAAGCATGAAATAACTATTCATTTTGTTTATATATAAAGAGTAAAGAAATATATTTGCAATACTAAATAAGAGGCTCCTCTTTAGACAGTGGCTGAGAACCATAGTTCAAATTGGCATAAAGTTGTGTCTGTGTAAGAAGTAAAAATTATATTTGGGAGATCAAATAAAAGATCCCTCTTCATAGCCATAATTAATTGAGACTCACACAAGCGTAAAATGGAGTTCTATTCATTTTTCTTTATATAAAATAAAAACTAAGGTAGTTATGCTATCAAAGACACCATCAACAAAAATGTACTTACAAGATGTTAGTTTTTATTTATTTCTTTTGGATACCAAATGTTCACTCATCCAAATAATGACCGAGGCTAGCGTAGCTTAACAAGAGTGAAATAACTAAGGCTTCCATGATCAGTGTTGCATTACGCTATTATAGCATTAGCCAGATCGTCTTCAGAGAGTAACGACTAGGGTAGCTGGGTAAAAGAGGTTGTAGGTATAATACATCTAAAACCTCAGATGTAAGTATTTACCCAACACTTCCGCCATGAGCAGGATGTGGCACAAGGTCAATTTTTTAGAGTTTTCCTTCTAGACTTGTCATACCAAGATTAAAGAGCCCAGTCTGACCTATTATTTACCTGCCCTGTCGGCTGGGGCATTAGAATGCACCTCTGCAGAGGGGTAAGACTCCCCCAAATGGGGCCACCTATTGGCCGTAGGTGGTGACCCGTGATGCTTTTAAGGACAGAGTCTTGGTGGATGAGCAGTCCATGACCTGCAACACTCCACTTAGAACCTTACTTAGGCTAGACGAGCGGTCTGAGAGGCCCCTCCGATCAATCAGCCGTGATCATTCTTGCAGACATCCTTAAATTGCAACTGAGGACAACCAATCTGTCTCTTATCAGCCAAGAGCTCTGCATAGAGAATGTCCCTCAGGATTCGTCCATCATTCATTTGGCGGATATTACATCAAAAGATGAAGAGAAAATCTGTTTATTGAAACAGTAATTTTTTTGTTAGAAAATATGGCACCTGAAACTCATAATCTAAAAAAAAGTACAACCGTGAAAGAGTTATTATTGTATCTTGTTTTTATCCTTGAAAAACTTTAACCGTTTTGGAATTTAAAACAAATCCATCCCGCCCTGTGTCAGAATTTGGAAGAATGTTTTGCCAAAAAAAGTATCAACATCCGGTTGTTTGTTAGGGGTTAGTTTTATAATTTTAAAAAAAAAACTCTAAAAATTATCTGTTAACAAACAACCGGATGTTGACAGTCTAAATGAAAAAATGTACTTATGAATCAGCAAAGCAAAAGGGGTGCCTAAAGGTCATATGGTCCACTTTTAAGAAGCGTGTGATTATGAATCTCTGCCAAAGAAAAATCCACCCTGTCGGAGATGCACCAACTGCACCTCTGCAGAGGGTAAGACAATTGGCCGTGGGTGGCGACCCGTGATGCTTAAGGATAGAATCCAGGTGGCTGAGCAGTCCATGACTTGCAATATTCCACTTTAGGCTTTTTTGGTCTAGACGGTCGGTCGGAGAGGCCCCCTCCAATCAATCGGCTAGCAATGTCAAGCCCTAGCACCTATATGATTGCCCCAACCCTATTGCCCTTTTGGCAACCCCCAATCCTTCTTATCATATGGGTGCTAGAAGGCGGTGGCTGAGGGTCTACATGTCCTGGGAATGACGTTAAACTCTATCTGATGGTGAGGTTCCAGTTTTGGAGGTTTGGGGAATGTGGAGCACCCCTTCATCACCATTGCTTCTTGGTCCACTCTGACCCGGAGTGGTATTACCTGTTAGGGTCCCATCTATGGGTTGAATAGAAAAACATGAGTTTATAAACAAAATTGTATTATGCATTAAGAATGAATTTATTTCATAACTTTGTCGGCATTAAATGATCCACCGAGGTTGATATGCCGTAAAACAAAACAAAACAAACAAATCCATCAATATTTTTTTTTTCGTATGCCTGCTTTTAGAAGAATCTAAATTTTTGTGTAATTATTATTCATTAACATACTCTCAATATTCCTCATTTTGGTTTTATTATACCAGAAATGCTGATAGGTATGCGTCCTGTGTCTGTGACGCACAAATATCTAAAAAGATGCAGTAAAATCATATCCATGCATCCCAGTGTTTTTCTTTTTTCTTCCCTCATCATTTCAAACTAACTGTAAATGCATTTCAATAGTTTCTTATAAATGAATTACACAGGATAGGTTACAAGGTAGGCGCTATCTAGCTGTAGTTGTTTCCCCAGATCATAAACAAAAACCCTACAATCTATTAAGAAACTTTAGTTGGGACACATTAATTTTCCTGGGGACTCATTCAAAGCAAAAATGTGCATCCCAGGATGCGCTAAATCAAAAAGCTATCAGCATCACTGATTATAGTCACAATGTTTTGGTTGTTGCACTCTTGAGTGCAGTTGTTGGTAAATGAGTTTTTTGCAGTGTGCTTGTGTATCAAATGAGGTTAATTTTCCTAATGGTTTATTGTTATGCAATAAATATTTTAGTAAGGCTCTTTCTCCAACAGAATAACCAAAATATTATCAGGAATTTGAAATTAATATTCATATATTTCTTTTTTTTTTTTTTTTTTTTTAATTTTAATCTCCTTGGTGCCCCCATAGGCCCCAGCTGCCAAGGAAGAAGCCCCAGCTGCCACGGAAGAGGCTCCAGCTCCAGCTGCACCTGCAACAGCATCAGACAATGCCCTCAATGAGGAGAGGGAGCTGCTCTACAAACAAATGGGAGAAGTTTACCGGGAACGTGATAAAGCCCTTAAATCAATTGAAGACTTCTATCGAGAAAAGATGAATGCACTCCAGAATCAGGTTAGTGAAATTTTCTATTTGTTTCAATCTCTAACTGAAACTACATCACAATACACTCAGGAATTGCGTAAGTTTATCAAGGAGTATTTAATCTAAAGTCAAAATCATTAATACATAGAATAAATCTTATTTATTAATGAGGTGTCTATGAAAATCTGAGTTGGATTTGCCTCAAAACTGCCCATGTTATTTGGGTATTTGCCTCTCACCCCACTTATGAGGGCGTGACACAAGAACATTTTTATGTGGGCCCACCCGCAAGCCGAAGCTCATGGGTGGTAGACACAAAAAATGCATCGATCCCGTCGGCATCCCCCTCAAGGGAGGCGCCTCAAGCACTGGGCAATAAACCCAGCCCTACCCCTTTAAATCGAGGAGGCAGGTGTTGTCTGGGGGGATAGCCCCCTGGGATCAACGCTGTTAATTTCATTAATAGACACAGGCCCCGAAAGGCCCGTGGTATTAGTACATTTAAAATCCTGCAATGCGTGCTATATACCAATAAGAAATGAAGGTTTCCATAATATATGGTGTGGTTAATTTGCATACTGGTTTTAACACAACCAGGTTTAATAAATAATTATTTGGTATTGTTGATCTCTAATATTATTGTTTTATTTTCCAATGTATTAAAATCAATCCTATGAATGATTTTATATTGAAACCAATTAAAATATAATTAAAATAAGTGTAATCTTTTTATATACATTCTTATTTAATTTTGTTAGTCTTTCTAATTTAACATATTTTATTACATTAAATTTTAAATACTTATGCTCAGTTATATTAATATATATTATTACTGATGCAGACTACCAGCACAAAGAAAACAGAACCCATATTAAATACGTATTATGCGACGCTCGATGTAGATAATGCTGTGACACAAATCAATTTTTAATTTGTTCTGGACTCATATATATATATATATAGGGGAATATGTGCCTAATTGAAGTCGCACCTAATTTTGAAAGTTAATTAATTAATAATTAATTAATTAGGCGGGCATTAAAAAAATTGTCGGCTAAAAAAAAAAGGCCATATCATAAACACACCGCGTGTGTATTTGCTTCTCATATATATATAGATAAATGTTTTAGTTTATATTTATTTGCATTGGAACAATATAAGATAAAACATTTATTTATTTCTTTATCTATTAATGCTCTATCACAGATATTGAGCACTCTTCTAATAACACTGTACATCGGTAGTACCGCTTCTTCAAGCATAATATCTTTTTATAGAAACCAATTAAAAACGTTTAATCTTTTTAAGTGCATTCTTTATTTTTCATTAGTCTTTCTAATTTAATATATTTAATTAAATTAAAACTTAATTATTTACGCTCAGAGGGCACATATTCTTAATGTATTTTTTATAGAAACCAATTAAAATAAGTTTAATCTTTTTAAGTGCATTCTTATTTAATTTCATTAGTCTTTCTAATTTAATATATTTAATTAAATTAAAACTTAATTATTTTACGCTCAGAGGGCACATATTCTTAATGTATTTTTTATAGAAACCAATTAAAATAAGTTTAATCTTTTTATGTGTTCTTATTTAATTTCATTAGTCTTTCTAATTTAATATATTTAATTAAATTAAAACTTAAATATTTTATGCTCAGAGGGCACATATTCTTGCTAGTAATCTTAATATATTTTTCATTTTTCAGAGCACAAGGATGCATTCTGCAACCAGACAAGAATTCAACAAAGCAGTAGAAGAAGTAGAAAAGAAATTTTTGTAAGTCGCCCCTGTTGATAATTTCGTTTTTGAAAATAAGTCTGTGGGGGTAAAATATATATTTTTTTTTAAAAATTGTTGTACCAGTTGCTAAATTATATTTTAGGGTACATATATAACTTATTTTGGTTGTAGGTGCGGGGTGTTATGGTTTGAGTTGTAGGAAATGGACTTGTCGTCCTGAGTTCAAATCCATCTCTAATACAATAATTGATACAAAAACGAGAAAACTGTAGCTTTGTTTTTACTACTTGGAAATTCTTATTTAGCTTTTTCTTTTGGTCATATCATATTTTTGGAACTTGACACCAATAAGCACCCCAGGTGAGACCTAGATTCAAAAGGACATGTTTTGCTTTTCACCTTTAAAATCTGGTTGTTTGTTAACAGACGATTTTTAGACACACTTTTTTTTAAATTATAAAACTATAAACTAAAGACACTTTTTTTTTTACTTATTTCATGTTGTTGTTAATTCAATAGCAATTCTTTTTTAGTTATAAAACTTTTAACGTTAGACACGTTTAGTTAAAGCTATAATAAGTATATTATAAGGTTATAATAATAACAGCTAACCCTAACCCTAGCAAAATCTTTTTTTGAATAAATACTTTTTAATATTAGTAGTGGCACATGGAAAATAAATAAACATGTCTTTTGTTTTAAGTTTTATTTTTTTTTTAATAACTATTTGTTTATCTTTAGTGCAAAATTAATTTTTTCACATATGCTAACAACAACAACATGAAATAACTAATTTAAAAAAAATTAAAATCAAAAATTATTTTAGTCTAAAAATGTTACTGGTTTTTATCGGCCGGCTGTTTTGTTTGTGTGAAAAACAAAATTCGGATTTGGGCTGGGGTGCCTATTAGTGTCACGGTCCATATTTTTTCTACCTCAATCTTATCTATGCAAAATGTCTATCTACTTTTTTGTTTGTATATGCAATATATTACTTATATTACATATATTGTCTCTATTTCTGTTTCATGTCTAAAAATATTCTTCTTTCTTTGATTCCAATTCTATCTACTTCTGTTTCTTTCTATTTTAAACCTGTTCATTCTTTTTGTTGTGCTAATACCCTTGGGAAAGGTATGCATCCAACTACTCTCTCTCCAGCTATAATAGTAGGGCGGACTGGACTCTTTAACCTTGGCTAGCTAACTAGTATAGGAGAAGGAAAACTCTGAATTTAAACCCGTTAAACTCTGCTATATAAATTGACCATGTGTCGCATCCTGCTCGTATGGAGGGGTTGGTGAATATATATATATATATATATATATATATATATATATATATATGATGAGCT
>CM042164.1:35644651-35687151 GCA_023376005.1 Doryteuthis pealeii
ACCTAGAGTGTTTAAAGCAAACAGATTTAGATCTGTTGCTTCTAGGTTGGAGGTTTAGAAAATGACCCCCCACCTCCCCAGGGGTCAGTGAAAGTGTATTGATTTGAGTTTTTTTTTTTTTTTTTTTTTTTCTTTTTTTTTCCGCTCAACACCCAACCAGAGACCGCCAAAACAGAAAGATGAAAGTGGGGGGGAAAAAAGGACAATTAAAATTTTAAAAATACGTTAATGCCTTTTGTTAGGCATTACTTATGATTGCATCTTCTTTTTTTTCTGTTTTTTTTTTTTCCACTTTAAGTAGACCAAATTATTTTGCTTTCTCTAAAGTTTGTGATGAAAGTAAAGAAAATAATAATGAAGATGATAATAATAATAAATTTGTAAATTTTCTGTTGTCTTTGAGTTATTTTTATACATAATTTTTTTTTTTTTTTTTTTTTTCGAATGAAGAAATGGTACAAATGAGAAAATTATTAGTTTTGTTTGGTTATTGACAGTCAAATTATTTGTTATAGTAATATCTTATTATAATGGAGATTGTGTGTTTTTCTGTCTGTAACCGAAACTATATTACTACTAAAGTGACAATTCCCTTAGTTATTTGCATCACATTCTACATGATTTTATTTTTATTCAAACATCAATTATTAATAAAATTGTTTCACATTATTAATACTGTTAGCCACATATACATACTAATAACATGCAATTGTATTTATATATACAACAAAATAGCGGTGTACAGTGTCAACGGGAAGGCTAATTTGCATATTGATATTAAATATTTGATTTTAATAAATATGTGCTTGGTATTATTGATTTCTAATTGTTATTTTTTTTCTCAATGAATACAAGCTAAAATCTCTTCAATAAATCTTAGAAGAAATCCTTTAACAAAAAGGAATAACTGTAATTTTATTCTTACTTCCTATCTTAACTAAATAGTTAAATTAGGAAAATTTGGTTTAAGAAAAATAAAAGTTTTAGTTAATAAATACATTTTTTCAGGTCAGTTAACATTGAACCACGTATCTTTGAGAATCTGTGTTACACCTCAAAGATACGTGATTCAAAGTTAACTGACCTGAAAAAATGTAAAAGTTTTTAAATAAAATAACTGGTATAAATAAGATTTTACTTAATAAAAGAATTTAGTTTTAAAAAATTGATTAAAAAAAAATAATTTGGTATTAAAAAGAAAATTACTTAAAAGAATTTGTATTATTTAAATTTTTTCAGACTGTTGTCCTCATCGTTATTGTTATATACACAACGTTTTGGTCACTGTGCCGTTTGTCCTTCTTCAGGTGTTGTGTATATAATAAGAAAGATGAGGACAACTGTCCAAAAAATCCAAATAATCAAAAATTAAAAGAATTTGGCTAAAAAAATTGTGATTTAAAAAGAATTTGATTAAAATTTGGTTTTAAAAAAATAAAGTTTCAAAAAACAAATAAAATGCTTATTCCTTAATCTTCCAACTGTTATCATCTTACTCTGGCTAAACATCAGACCGTCCAAATCCAAGATGAAAGACAAAAATATAAATCCTGATTGTCTGGTGTTGCTTACCCGCCAAATTCTTAAGTGTCCTGAAAATTTCATTAAATTCGGTTAATACCTTGATTTTTGGTATTTTTTTCTTCTTTCGGTGGGGTGACATATGATGGTGGAATTTAGGTCCGTTAAGTTCGATTTATCCAGATAATCAAATCTCCGTGTGCTCTGAGGATTTTTCTAAAACGTCAACTAATATTTTCCAGAACATTTCCTGTTTGCTTTCATCCTCTGTCCATTCTAAATGAGTTTTTCTCCGGAGGAGAGTAGCAAGCCTTCTCGTTTGGATATGGTCCGGAATGTCTTGTAGAAGAACTGGTACCAGCATGTCTCTTCTCTCTTCCATAAGACGCTGCTCAGCCAAACTGACCTCATACTGGCACCAAGTACTTTGGGCAAACTCTGGTGACAGAATCACAACCACTTTACGGCAGAGAGATGATACACCTATTGGCCTTTATGGCACACCCCCAACCCTTATTATCCCAAACCTATTGCCTTTAATGGCACACCCCCAACCCTTATTATCCCAAACCTATTGCCTTTATGGCACACCCCAACCCTTATTATCCCAACCCTATTGCCTTTATGGCACAACCCCAACCTTATTATCCCAACCCTATTGCCTTTAATGGCACACCCCAACCCTTATTATCCGAAACCTATTGCCTTTATGGCACACGCCCAACCCTTATTATCCCAACCTATTGCCTTTATGGACACCCCCAACCCTTATTATCCACACCCTATTGCCTTATGGCACACCCCAACCCTTATTATCCAAACCCTATTGCCTTTATGGCACACCCCCAACCTATTATCCCAACCTATTACCTTTATGGCAAACCCCCCACCCTTATTATCCCAACCCTATTGCTTTATGGCAACCCCAACCCTTATTATCCCAAACCTATTTGCCTTTATGGCACACCCCCAACCCTTATTATCCCAAACCTATTGCCTTTATGGCACACTCACCCCAACCTTATTATCCAAACCCTATTGCCTTTATGGCAAACCCCCAACCCTTATTATCCAACCCTATTGCCTTTATGCACACCCCACCCTTATTATCCACACCCTATTGCCTTTATGGCAACACCCCAACCCTTATTATCCCAACCTATTGCCTTTATGGCACACCCCCAACCCTTATTATCCCAAACCTATTGCCTTTATGGCACACCCAACCCTTATTATCCCAACCCTATTGCCTTTATGGCAAACCCCCAACCCTTATTATCCCAACCCTATTGCCTTTATGGCACACCCCACCCTTATTATCCCAAACCTATTGCCTTTATGGCACACCACCAACCCTATATTACCCAACCCATTGCCTTTATGGCAACCCCCAACCCTTATTATCCCAACCCTATTGCCTTTATGGCACACCCAACCCTTATTATCCCAAACCTTATTGCCTTTATGGCAAACCCCCAACCCTTATTATCCCAACCTATTGCCTTTATGGCAGACCCAACCCTTATTATCCCAAACCTATTGCCTTTATGGCAACCCCCACCCTTATTATCCAACCCTATTGCCTTTTGGCAATAGTAAGTGGTAAGGTGAAAAAAAAAATCATCAGGAGTTTAAAAAAAAGTTTCTTCCTTTGAATGAAGAAAATTTTCATAGTGTTAAATAATGGGGGGGGGGGAGAAAATTCGCAGTGAAAATCGGTGGTACCTAGGGTTTGTTGTTTTTTTGTTTGTTTGTTTTTTTTTACCCCTGAAGCCTTATTATTGTACTTATGTTTTAACGTGTGTGTAAAAGTAAGAGTTTTATCAATTGTTATTTAAACCAAGTGAAAAGGTAATCCTTAACTTTTTCCTCGTAAATTNGTTACTTGTATAGCCTCTATGTATCCACAATATCTCTGCCAGGCATAAAGTTCGATCCTGCAGGACATAGTTGGAGCCTCTCTGAGTCTTCGACTCTTGGTACCAGTTTGTTGATACCCCAATTTATATCATGCTGCTTTAACAAATAAAATGCGTCACTAGATGTATTCAATGTTTGTCTTCAAGGGGCTGTGTATTTACGATGTGAGCCCAGAGGATATAGCACCAGAACGGACCGACCAGCGTTTTACATAGGCAACCACACTGCAATGATAGTATCAATGCTAAAGGAACCTATGGGCAGCCGCAGCCAATGATTGGTGTACGGAATTGTTGTTGCATATTCCTGCATTGATTGATGTAATTTTGATTTGATTCTCAAATCGCTTTTTAATCTTACAACGGTTATGTTTTGGATAATGAACCTACTTTCTATTTGTTATCTTACCAGTCGCCGACAACACACAGATATGCAATCACGAACAAAATAATTGTTTGAGAAAAGATCCCCTTCTAATCTGTTTTATATCCCACAATCTGTTGCAAATGAGGATTCGTTTATCTTGTAAGAGTGGTTTTTAGCCAGTGACAATGATTCAGATTGTTCATAACCTTCACAGTTTTTGTAACGCCAGTGGTAAATGTAATTTCCGCAAGATTTAGCCTGTCTAAAACTTAGTTAAATTACAAATTGAAACTGGGACTGCATTCCAAAATTTTGGATTTGGGTGGGAGATTTCTAAATATTCCAGTCTATTTAGGGTGGGGTAGGATGTAAATGGAGTTGAGGTTTTCTACCTGACGATTCTTTTGAGTGTCAGATTGATGAGTTCGGGTCATCGATGGGCCTTTCTGGAAGGCATTATAGTAACGTTTTTTTAGATTAAGGCTTTTCAGCGATTGGCTAACTTATAGCTCTTCTTGCAGTTCCCAAACGGACATCCGGGGTTCCGTATCGACAAATTCTTCAATTTTGGAAATTTTCAAAAGGTTTCTTATAAATGTAAAGATGATTGTGCTTTGGATTATTAATCTTCTCAATTTTGGAAGTCCTTCAAAGGTGGATGATTAAGAGATGTGTTCCTCTACAGAGACAGAAACCAGGTTTGAAGTTTGGGATATCGGCATTTTGTCTTATTCTGGAATCTTGGAAATGTTTGATGTATGTATGACTTAGGTTTCAAAATACACCAAGGATGGTATGTATCCCCAAGAGTCAATTTTCAAGCAGTTAAAGCCAAATCTAACTTATTTAAATTTGTCATTCTGGAAATATGTAGCGACAGATGTTTCACAGACATGATCCACTTGCAAACATTGATAATCAAGAACTTAGACCAGTCAAGAATGATATACAATTGTTTCTTAGCTTGCACTTCACAAATATAACTACTTTGTATTTGAATCAAGTCAGCTAAAATCAATACGCTACAATATTTTAAAAGGGTTAAGTAATACAAGTTTACACCATCTCCATGTTGTCAACTGTAATTTACAGAACTTTGATGGTAAAAATCTTGCTAACTTGACAAAATTAAAAAAGTTAGATTTGGCTTTAACGCTGACTTGAAAATTGACTCTTGGGGATAACATACCATCCTTGGTGTATTTGAACCTAAGTCATACATACATCAAACATTTTCCAAGATTCCAGAATAGAGACAAAATCCGATATCCCAAATTCAAACACTGGTTTGTCTCTGTCTAGAGGAACACACTCTTAATCAATACACCTTTGAAGGACTTCCAAAATTGAGAAGATTAATAATCCAAGTCAACATATCACTTACAATTTATAATGAAACTTTTGAAAATTTACCAAAATTGAAGAATTTGTCGATAACTGGAACCCCGGATGTCCGTTTGGAACTGCAAGACAGAGCTATAGTTAGCCAATCGCTGATAAGCCTTAATCTAAAAAACGTTACTATAATGCCTTCCAGGAGCCCATCGATTGCCCCAACCCATCATCTGACACTCAAGGATTTCAGGCTAGAAAACCTCAACTCATTTACATCCACCCACCCTAAATCGACTGGAATATTAGAAATCTCCAATCAAATTTGAATGCAGTCCCAGTTCAATTTGTAATTTTACTAGTTTAACCAGGCTAAATCTTGAGGAAAATTACATTTACCACTGGCGTTACAAAAACTGTAAGGTTATGAAAAATCTGAAATCATTGTCACTGGCTAAAAACCACATCTTAAAGATAACGAATCCTCATTTGCAAAAGACTTGTGGGATAATAAACAATTAGAGTGGGATCTTTTCTCAAACAATTATTTTGTGATTGCAATCTGATGTGTTTCGCGACTGGGTAAAGAATAACCAAAAGAAAGTAGTTCATTATCCAAAACATTACCGTTGTAGATTAAACAGCGATTTGAGGATCAAAATCAAAAATTACATCATCAATCAGGAATATTGCAACAACACATTCCGTACACAAATCATTGCTGCGGTCTGCATAGGTTCTTTAGCATTGATTACTATCATTTGCAGTGTGGTTGCCTATGTAAAACGCTGGTCGGTCCGTTACTGGTGCTATATGCTCTGGCTCATCATCGTAAATACCACGCCCTTGAAGACAACATTGAATACATCTATGACGCATTATTTTGTTATAGCAGCAGTGATATAAATTGGGTAGTCAACAAACTGGTACAATAGTCGAAGACGAAGAAGGCTTCCAACTATGTCTGCAGATCGAGACTTTATGCCTGGCAGAGATATTGTGGATAACATAGTAGAGGCTATACAAGTAAGCCGTAAAGTGGTTGTGATTCTGTCACCAGAGTTTGCCCAAAGTACTTGGTGCCAGTATGAGGTCAGTTTGGCTGAGCAGCGTCTTATGGAAGAGAGAAGAGACATGCTGTACCAGTTCTTCTACAAGACATTCCGGACCATATCCAACGAGAAGGCTTGCTACTCTCCTCCGGAGAAAAAACTCATTTAGAATGGACAGAGGATGAAAGCAAACAGGAAATGTTCTGAAAATATTAGTTGACGTTTTAGAAAAATCCTCAGAGCACACGGAGATTTGATATCTGGATAAATCGAACTAACGGACCTAAATTCACCATCATATGTCACCCCACCGAAAGAAGAAAAAAAACCAAAAATCAAGGTATAACCGAATTTAATGAAATTTTCAGACACTTAAGAATTTGGCGGGTAAGCAACACCAGACAATCAGGATTTATATTTTTGTCTTTCATCTTGGATTTGGACGGTCTGATGTTTAGCCAGAGTAAGATGATAACAGTTGGAAGATTAAGGAATAAGCATTTTATTTGTTTTTTGAAACTTTATTTTTTTAAAACCAAAATTAACAAATTCTTTTAAATCACAAATTTTTTAGCCAAACTTTTAATTTTTGATTATTTGGATTTTTTGGACAGTTGTCCTCATCTTTCTTATTATATACACAACACCTGAAGAAGGACAAACGGCACAGTGACCAAAACGTTGTGTATATAACAATAACGATGAGGACAACAGTCTGAAAAAATTTAAATAATCAAATTCTTTTAAGTAATTTCTTTTAATACCAAAATTATTTTTTAATCAATTTTTTAAAACTAAATTCTTTTATTAAGTAAAATCTTATTTATACCAGTTATTTATTAAAAACTTTTACATTTTTTCAGGTCAGTTAACTTTGAATCACGTATCTTTGAGGTGTAACACAGATTCTCAAAGATACGTGGTTCAATGTTAACTGACCTGAAAAAATGTATTTATTAACTAAAACTTTTATTTTTCTTAAACACCAAATTTTCCTAATTTAACTATTAGTTAAGATAGGAAGTAAGAATAAAATTACAGTTATTCTTTTTGTTAAAGGATTTCTTCTAAGATTTATTGAAGAGATTTTAGCTTGTATTCATTGAGAAAAAAAATAACAATTAGAAATCAATAATACCAAGCACATATTTATTAAAATCAAATATTTAAATAATATGCAAATTAGCCTTCCCGTTGCACTGTACACCGCTATTTGTTGTGATAATAAAATACAATTGCATGTTATTAGTATGATATGTGGCTAACAGTATTAATAATGTGACAATTTTATTAATTTGATGTTTGAATAAAAATAAAATCATGTAGAATGTGATGCAAATAACTAAGGGAATTGTCACTTAGTGTAATATAGTTTCGGTTACGACAGAAAAACACACAATCTCCATTATAATAAGAATACTATAAACAAATAATTTGACTGTCAATAACCAAACAAAACTAATAATTTCTCATTTGTACACATTCTTCATTCGAAAAAAAAAAAAAAATTAGTATAAAATAACTCAAAGACACAAGAAAATTTACAAATTTATTATTATTATCATCTTCATTATTATTTTCTTTACTTTCATCACAAACTTAGAGAAAGCAAAATAATTTGGTCTACTTAAAGTGGAAAAAAAAAAACAGAAAAAAAAGAAGATGCAATCATAAGTAATGCCTAACAAAAGGCATTAACGTATTTTTAAAATTTAATTGTCCTTTTTCCCCCCCACTCTTCATCTTTCTGTTTTGGCGGTCTCGGTTGGGTGTTGAGCGAAAAAAAAAGAAAAAAAAAAAAAAAAAAAAAAACTCAAATCAATACACTTTCACTGACCCCTGGGGAGGTGGGGGTCATTTTCTAAACCTCCAACCCAGAAGCAACAGATCTAAATCTGTTTGCTTTAAACACTCTAGGTTAAATGTAAGTGATTGTGACAGCAATTGGAAATTTCTAGCCTCACAGAGTAAAATATCCAGTTTATATTTGTCTTTTCTTCTTCTTTTTTTTTCCTTTTTCTGGCTGTTTCCCCCCCCACAACCTTTTATCAGTCTTTCTTTCTTTTTTTTTCTTTTCTTTGTCCTTTTTGTAGTTGTAGATGATGGTGATTACAACAACACTCCATTTGCACACAGCACCTAACCAAAACAAAAGAAGCACAAATAGATATCTTCATCCTTTCTTTGCCAGGATCACATCTGAAAAAAAAAAAAAAAAAAGAAAATTTTAAAAATTAGAAAAATTCCAGATTTTGTTTAAATTTAGGTGTCTAGATATCATCACTTTATGAGGTAATTTTCAGATGCAGTTACCCTGGCTTCCTGCCCTAAAATACGCTAGGGTGTCTGCTGAAAAACTGACCCGTACTAGTTTTGAACCATATAGCGACCCATGTTTGCTATGAACTGTATAGCATTTTTAACTGACAATTAATGCGATAAGAAAACAATATTTTTACAACCCCCTCCCCAGTGTTTTTATTTTTTTATTCGACAAGTAAATTAAATATTTTAAGCCCTCTTTAAAATATCTTCTTTTTTTTTTCTTGATATTTTTATTCTACTTTAATTCAAAATAAATGTCAGATCTTTTTAAATAAAAACAAACAAGTTTCAAAAAATAAAAACAACCATTATATAAACAAATACAAATAAATATTCAGATATTATTTTTTATTTTAATTCTATGCTATACGGTTCATACTTGTGGGCAGTTTTTCAGGACCGCTTAGTGTATTTTAGCGCAGCGAAGGCCGGAACGAACAGCATCTTAAAATTACCCTTATCATATAAGTTGCTTAGTTGTGTACACTCTTTTAGATTTTAAAATTTAAAGAAATCTAATGTTTCAGTCTCAATACTTTTTAATTACACCTAGCATACAGTTAGGTATAATAGATAGATAGATATTAACAGACTGAAATAGATAAAAATGAGTAGTGCCGGACTTACCTATAGTTAGTAACATGCACCCTCATTTTAATATATATATAATATTATATATATATAATATATAAAATATAATAAATATTATAAAGGTTTTATATATTTAATAACATCAGAACATTCCCAACCATTGGTTTCATGCATGCATAACCGCAAACATTCGTGACTGTTCCTATGTCATAAATATATAAAACTTTATATATTATTATATTATATAATAGCTCTATTATCATATTGAGCACTCTTCCAATAATACCACACTTAAGCATACCGTTCCAGTAAAGCTGAAATAGTGCAATCCATACTATATATTTTTATATATATATATATATATATATATATATATATATATATATATATATCATATACATACATACACACACGCACTGGTACCTGATTTACGAGTTTAATTCATTCCACTTCTAACTCAGTTTCTTTGTAAATCAAATCAATTTTTCCCATTGAAATAAACTAAAATCCTATTAATCTGTTCTAACCTTGCCCCAAAACACCTGAATTTTTTAAAATAGTTTTTTTTAAATAAGAAAATTAGCACTGTATTGTATAAAATGCAGCCTTTCGTGCATTTATCTATTCTATTTTGTCTATATATACTGCATTGCATAGCCTGAGCAGTATGTCATCGAACTTTCAGTGAAGAAGGAATCTAGGGGGGGAGGGCACTCACAAGTTTATAAGAATTTTTGTATGTTTACTTTAGGAAATGTTTTTTTCTTTTGTTTAAATTCAAAAATATTATTTTTAGCAAATGTACCTAAACTAGTATGTTTTTAAAATATAATATTTTTTTTTTGTATATATGACAAATTTAAATTCACTCCATAATTGCTTGTTGAGTTAAAGTGAAAAAAAAAATATATTCATTCATCTATTTTCTATATATATATGTATATATATGTGTGTGTGTGTGTGTGTGTGCGCATGCATGCATGCGTGTTGTGTGTGTGGAGATCTGCATATTAATTCAAATGAAAATTATTTTATTCTAGGAATTGTTTTCTTTGTAAAGTTTTGTTCTAGAAATAAATCCTTATATGACAAAGATTTGAATTCAGTTCTTAATGCCGTTCCGTTAACAGTAAAAAAGCATTCATTTTTACACGTTTTTTGTATTTACATATGAAGAATCTGAAATAGGATTCTTCCCATAATATATTAGCTATATTTAATAACTAATACACGATTTGTGTATTAGTTATTAAAGCAACCTTTAAAATAATTAGACTCTAATCTAAAACAAAATAGATAAAAGAACAAGAAAAAAAAAAAAAAAAAAAAAAAAAAACTAACACCAAAAAATATACCCCCCTGATGACGACTGAAGAAACAGTCGAAGCGCTCGGGCTATAGTATGGGAAGAATTCTAATGGATCCTTACATTAGAATATAGCCAGAAGACTGGAAAAGATACAAATCAAGATCATGAAAAAAGAAATGTTCCGTGTTGTTTATAACACTGCCTACATATATATATATATATATATATATATATATATATATAGGTGTGTGTGGTGGTAAAGAATAGAGGCAAAAAGTAGACAAAAAGACAACTCAAACAAGTAGATGTAGGAGATATATTTCTTCCTGCCTTGAGCAGGACTTGCTCTTTTTGTCCACTTTTCCCTCTATTCTTTACCACATTCTGTTGGATTTACTTCAACCTCCTTCATATATATTATATATATATATATATATATATATCACACACAATAACATATACACATTATATATTTAGACTTGCCACAGGCGCCATTTATAAGAAGTTTTAAATTCCTACCTGTCGTGCCCTGGTCCACAGCTGAGCTAAATGCTTGTACTTCTGATGAACAATTAAGAGGATAAGCTTTATTTCACTCGATAACACTCCAACACCTTTAACTGCAAATCTTCACACACCGGGGCTATCGACATGTTTCCTGAAAATTAACAAACACAGATCAATGGTAGAGCACAGAACTGAAGGGACAATTGAAATACAAAGGGTTTCATAAAAATTAATATCATTTTATTTTGAAATAGGGTCTAGTCTGCTTCCATCAAAGGCTCCTTCTCGCCGACGCTCATCTTTTCTCAATTTAGCCCAATCCCTGTCAGTCCAAGGCCATGAACCCTGACCCAGAGCCATTTTTCTAAACAGCTACCCGGTCCTTGCCATTTCTCCATTTTATTTTCTAACGGCTAACCACGGTCCATGCCATTTTTTCTAACGGCTACCCGTCCATCCATAACGCTACCCTGGTCATACCATTTTTCTAACGGCTACTATGGTCCATACTTTCTAACGGCTACCATGGTCCATACCATTTTCTAATGGCTACATGGTCCATACCATTTTTCTAATGGCTACAGCCAGGTCCATACCCAGTTGCTCGACATTAACGCCATCCCGTCGTCCCGGACAATAAAAATTACACCCGGACGATCCATACGACATCCGGGACAGTTTGCCAGGGATGGAAAAAATTCAATATGTTCAGCATGTCCTTCCCGAAAAAGGACCAATGTTACATGAATTGGATACTTAAAATAAAAAGTTATTTTTTTTTAGCTCAAAACACACTAGGAAATGGATTTTTTGTCCAAATATCCAGAATTATCACTGCTTCACCTTTCTTAATGTTTTATTACATGTTATTATGCTACTGATGACTGAAAAGTATAGTGATGCTAATGAATTAAACAAAATATTTTGATTTTGGAATGGTCAAACCCCCATTCGGACGGGTGATAATTTTTGTTCGGGACGGTCATGAAAAAAAGTAGTGTCGGGCCTGTCCATACCATTTTTCTAACGCTACCGATTCGCTAGTAAGTGAGTTCAAACTCCAGTTTTGCTATAATATTTTTTGGACTAAATACCCTTGGGAAAGGTATGAACCCTTCATCCTCCAGCTATGGGTTAAATATTACAATTACTGATCTTCTCCAAGGGGGCTTTGGCATTAAAAACCTACAAAGGTTGACATGCCATTAAACAAAGAAACCAAACCACTAATTTAAAGTAAACATTATAGTCTTATATCTAATATAATAAATGCCAAATGTCAGCGTGCCACATTTTTTAAAAAATTTACTCCTAGACACCATAGCCCAACATATCATGGACAAAAACTGGACCTGCAATCCTAAATTGTTGAATTTCCAAGTTTAATTACTGTGATTTTTAGTGATTTTTTTTTGGCAACTAAATTTTTATGATGATAATAACCTTGAAATAACTTGGACAATAACATATAAATTTGACCAATATTGAATATTGAAATAACTTGGAAATAACTATATTTGACAATATTTGAATATTGAAATAACTTGTGAAATAACTATATTTGACAATTGAATTGAAAATAATTGGAATAACTAATTTATATAATATGAAATAACTTGGAAAAACTTATTTGACAATATTGAATATTTGAAATAATTGAAATAACTTTGAAATAAATCTTGAGAATAAAAGATCTACGTACATCAAATTGTCTTTAAATTAAGTGGCAGCAGTAAAGAATTCTTTTGAACTTTTAAAGTAAGCTTAGATATTAAAATTGTTGTTTGAAAAATATTGTCATAGTTTAATAAAATTTAACATATATAAATGCAGGAGTGTCATTGTTGGCCCAACCAGAATCCTCTGCAGGAGCTAACTTAATTGCCACCATTAGGCAGCTTTTAAGCTTAGTAATTCTAAATATGAAATTCAGGCAAAACTGAATATGGAATTATTTTTCAGTGTAGCAAGGTCCTAAATAAGTTTTTTTATATATATATATTATATATACATATACCAAAAGTCCAGAGAAGGAATCTTCCTTATGACATAGGATTTTTTTAAACAACCTGTTCGCAGTTGAGAGCCTCAATGTGTGCTCTTATTGTTAGAGTCACAGAGCATATTATAAGAAAAAAATAACAAAGACTTAGATTTAGCATTAAGTCTTTCGGGAGCTTAGACAAAGTGTCTTATTCTCCAAGATCAATCATCATATATATATATATATTATAATATATATATATATATATATTCACCAACACCTCCTCCATACGAGCAGGACTGCCGACACATGGTCAATTTATATAGCAGAGTATCTAACGGTGTTTAAATCAGAGTTTTCCCTTCTCCTTTACTAGTTAGCTAGCCAAGTTAGAAGAGTCCAGTCCGCCCTTACTATTATAGCTGGAGAGAGTAGTTGGAATTGCATACCTTTCCCAAGGGTATTACACAACAAAAAAACATGAACAGGTTTAAAATAGAAGAGAAAAACAGAAGGTAGATTAGAATTGGAATCAAAGAAAGAAGAATATTTTTAGACATGAAACAGAAATAAGACAATATATAATATAAGTAATATATTGCATATACAAACAAAAAAGTAGATAGACATTTTTGCATAGATAAGATTGAGGTAGAAAAAAATATGGACCGTGACACTAATAGGCACCCCAGCCCAAATCCGAATTTTGTTTTTCACACAAACAAAAACAGCCGCGCCGATAAAAAACCAGTAACATTTTTAGACTAAAATAATTTTTGATTTTAATTTTTTTAAAATTAGTTATTTCATGTTGTTGTTGTTAGCATATGTGAAAAAATTAATTTTGCACTAAAGATTAAACAAATAGTTATTAAAAAAAAAATAAAACTTAAACACAAAAGACCTGTTTATTTATTTTCCATGTGCACTACTAATATTAAAAAAGTATTAATATCAAAAAAAAGGAATTTTGCTAGGTTAGGTTACTTTATATTATAACCTATAATATTACTTATATATTAGCTTTAACTAAACGTGTCTAACGTTAAAAGTTCTTATAAACTAAAAAAAGAATTGCTATGAATTAACACAACATGAAATAGTAAAAAAAAAAAGTGTCTTTAGTTTATTTTTATAATTTAAAAAAAGACAGTGTTCTAAAAAATCGTCTGTTAACAAACAACCAGATTTTAAAGGTATGAAAAGCAAACATGTCGCTTTTGGAATCTTAGGTCTCACCGGGGGTGCTTATTGGGGTCAAGTTCCAAAAATATTGATATGACCAAAAGGAAAAAGCTAAATTAGATTCCAAGGTGAGTAAAACAAAGCTACAGGTTTTCTCGTTTTATTATCAATTATTGTATTAGAATGGATTGAACTCAGGACGACAAGTCCATTTCCTACAACTCAAACCATAACACCCCGCACCTACAACACAAATAAGTTTATTGACCCTAAAATATAATTTAGCAAACTGGTACAACAATTTTAAAAAAAAATATATATTTTACCCCACAGACTTATTTTCAAAAACGAAATTACAACAGGGCGTACTTACAAAAATTTCTTTCTACTTCTGTCTTACTGCTTTGTTGAAATCTTGTCATGTTGCAGAATGCAGTCCTTCTGCTCTGAAAAATGAAAAAGTATATTAAGATATAGCAAGAATATGTTGCCTCTGTAGCAGTAAAATATTTAAGTTTTAATTTAATAAATATATTAATTAGAAAGACTAATGGAATTAAATAAGCAACACATCAAAACGATTAAACTTATTTAATTGTTTCTATAAAAAAACATTAAGAATATGTGCCCTCTGAGCGTAAAATAATATTTTAATTTAATTAAATATATTAAATTAGAAAGACAATGAAATTAAATAAGAATGCACTTAAAAAGATTAAACTTATTTTAATTGGTTTCTATAAAAAATACATTAAATATGTGCCCTCTGAGCGTAAATTAATTTAAGTTTTAATTTAATTAAATATATTAAATTTAGAAAGACTAATGAATAAATAAAGAATGCACTTAAAAGATTAAACGTATTTTAATGGTTTCTAAAAAGATAATTATGCTTGAAGAAGCGGTACTACCTGATTACAGTGTTATTAGAAGAGTGCTCACAATACTGTGATAGAGCATTAATAGATAAAAGAAATAAATAAATGTTTTATCTATATATTGTTCCAATGCAAATAAATATAAACTAAAACATTTATCTATTATATATATGAGAAGCAAATACACCGCGTCTGTGTTTATGATCATGGCCTTTTTTTTAGCGACAATTTTTTTAATGCCCGCTAAATTAATTAATTATTATTAATTAATTTCAAAATTAGGTGCGACTTCAATTAGAGCACATCATTCCCCTATATATATATATATATGAGGTCCAGAACAAATTAAAAAATGATTGTGTCACAGCATTAGTCTACATCGAGACGCTCGCCATAATACGTATTTAATATGGGTTCTGTTTCTTATGTGCTGGTAGTCTGCATCAGTAATAATATATATATAATAACTGAGCATAAGTATTTAAAATTTAATGTATAACAATATTGTTAAATTAGAAAGACTAACAAAATAAATAAGAATGTATATAAAAAGATTACACTTATTTTAATTAATTTTAATTGGTTTCAATATAAAATCATTCATAGGATTGATTTTAATACATTAGGAAAAAAAACAATAATATAGAGATCACACAATACAAAAATAGTTTATTAAACCGTGGTTGTGTTAAAACCAGTATGCAAATTAACACACCAAATATTATGGAAACCTTCATTTCTTATTGTATATAGCACGCATTTGCAGGATTTTAAATGTACTTATACCACGGGCCTTCGGGGCCTGTGTCTATTAATGAAATTAAACAGCGTTGATCCCAGGGCTATCCCCCCAGACAACACCGCCTCCTCGTTATAAAAGGGTAGGGCTGGTTTATTGCCCATGCTTGAGGCGCCTCCCTTGAGGGGGATGCCGACGGGATCGATGCATTTTTTGTGTCTACACACATGAGCTTCGGCTTGCGGTGGGCCACATAAAATGTTCTGTGTCACGCCCTCATAAGTGGGGTGAGAGGGCAAATACCCAAAATAACATGGGCAGTTTTGAGGCAAATCCAACTCATTTCATAAGACACCTCTTAATAAATAAGATTTATTCTATGTATTAATGATTTGACTTTAGATTAAATACTCCTTGATAAACTTACGCAATCTGAGTGTATTGTGATAGTGTTTCAGTTAGAGATTGAAACAAATAGAAAATTCACTAACTGATTCTCTGGAGTGATTCATCTTTCTCGATGAAGTCTTCAATTGATTTAAGGGCTTTATCACGTCTCCGGAAACTTCTCCCATTTGTTCTGATGAGCAGTCCCTCCCTCATAGAGGCATTGTCTGATGCTGTTGCAGGTGCAGCTGGAGCTGGAGCCTCTCCGTGGCAGCTGGGGCTTCTCCTTGGGCAGCTGGGGCCTATGGGGGCACCAAGGAGATTAAATTTAAAAAAAAAAAAAAAAAAAAAGAAATATATGAATATTGATTTCAAATTCGCCTGATAATATTTTGGTTATTCTGTTGGAGAAAGAGCCTTACAAAATATTTATTGCATAACAATAAACATTAGGAAAATTAACCTCATTTGATACAAAGCACACTGCAAAAAACTCATTTACCCAAACAACTGCACTCAAGAGTGCAACAAACCAAAAGCATTGTGACTATAAATCATGATGGCTGATAGCTTTTTGATTTAAGCGCATCCTGGGATGCACATTTTGCTGAATGAGTCCCCAGGAAAAATTAATGGTCCCAACTAAAGTTGTCTTAATAGATTGTAGGGTTTTTGTTAATGTCTGGGAAACACTACAGCTAGATAGCGCCTACCTTGTAACCTATCCTGTGTAATTCATTTATAAGAAACTATTGAAATGCATTTTACAGTTAGTTTGAAATGATGAGGGAAGAAAAAAGAAAAACACCTGGATGCATGGATATGATTTTACTGCATCTTTATTAGATATTTGTGCGTCACAGACACAGGACGCATACCTATCAGCATTTTGGTATAATAAAACCAAAATGAGAACTATATTGAGAGATAGTTAATGATAATAATTACACAGAAATTTAGATTCTTCTAAAAGCAGGCATACGAGAAAAAAAAATATTGATGGATTTGTTTGTTTGTTTTGTTTTACGGCATATCAACCTCGGTGATCATTTAATGCGAACAAAGTTATAAAAAATTCATTCTTAAATGCATAATTACAATTTTGTTATAAACTCATGTTTCTTCTATTCACCCATAGATGGACCCTAACAGGTAATACCACTCGGGTCAGAGATGGACCAGAAGCATGCGTTGATAAAGGGGTGCTCCACATTCCCCAAACCTCCAAACTGGAACCTCACCATCAGATAGAGTTTAACGTCATTCCCAGGACATGTAGACCCTCAGCCACCGCTTCTTAGCACCCATATGAAAGAAGGATTGGGGTTGCCAAAAGAGGCAATAGGGTTGGGGCAATCATATAGGGGTAAGGCTTGACATTGCTAGCCGATTGATTGGCAGGCCTCTCGACCCGACCGTTCTAGACCAAAAAAGCCTAAAGTGGAATATTTGCAAGTCATCGGACTGCTCAGCCACCTGGATTCTATCCTTAAGCATCACGGAGTCGCCACCACCGGCCAATGTCTTACCCTCTGCAGAGTGCAGTTGGTGCATTCTAACGCCCCAACCGACAGGGTGGATTTTTCTTGGCAGAGATTCATAATCACACGCTTTTTAAAAGTGACATATTTGACTTTAGGCACCCCTTTTGCTTTGCTGATCATAAGTACATTTTTTCATTAGAGCTGTCACATCCGTTGTTGTTAACAGATAATTTTAGAGATGTTTTTTTAAATTATTTTAAAACTAACCGCTAACAAACAACCCGGATGTGATACTTTTTTTGGCAAAACATTCTTCCAAATTCTGACACACCGGGCGGGATGGATTTGTTTTAAATTCCAAAACGGTTAAAGTTTTTCAAGGATAAAAACAAGATACAATAATAACTCTTTCACGGTTTGTACTTTTTTTTAGATTATGAGTTTCAGGTGCCATATTTTCTAACAAAAAAATTACTGTTTCAATAAACAGATTTTCTCTTCATCTTTGATGTAATTCCGCCAAATGAATGTGGACGAATCCTGAGGGACATTCTCTATGCGAAGCTCTTGGCTGATAAGAGACAGATTGGTTGTTCCTCAGTTGCAATTAAGGATTCTGCAAGAATGATCACGGCTGATTGATCGGAGGGGCCTCTCAGACCGGCTCGTCTAGACTAATAAGGTTCTAAGTGGAGTGTTGCAGTCATGGACTGCTCATCCACCGGACTCTGTCCTTAAAAGCACACGGTCACACCTACGGCCAAAGGTGCCCCATTTTGGGGGAGTCTTACCCCTCTGCAGAGGTCCATTCTATGCCCCAGCCGACAGGGCAGGTAAATAATAGGTCAGACTGGGGGTCTTTTAATCTTGGTATGACAAGTCTAGAAGGAAACACTCTAAAAAATTGACCTTGTGCCACATCCTGCTCATGGCGGAAGTGTTGGGTAAATACTTACATCTGAGGTTTATAGATGTATTATACCTACAACCTTCTTTTACCCAGCTACCCTAGTCGTCTTACTCTCTGAAGACGATCTGGCTAATGCTATAATAGCGTAATGCACCACTGATCATGGAAGCCTTAGTTATTTCATCTTGTTAAGCTACGCTAGCCTTCGCGTCATTATTTGGATGAGTGAACATTGGTATCCAAAAGAAATAAATAAAAAACTAACATCTTGTAAGTACATTTTTGTTGATGGTGTCTTTGATAGCATAACTACCTTAGTCTTTTATATTTATATAAAAGAAAAAATGAATAGAATATCCATTTTACGCTTGTTGTGAGTCTCAATAATAATGGCTATGAAGAGGGATCTTTTATTGATCTCCCAAATATAAATTTTACTTCTTTTACACAGACACAACTTATATGCAAATTGAACTATGGTTCTCAGCACTGTCTAAAGAGGAGCCTCTTATTTAGTATTGGCAATATATTTCCTTTACTCTTTATATTAAACAAAATGAATAGTTATTTCATGCTATTTGAAATACAAGCAAGACGGCAATGTCACTGACTTGTATCAAGGTGTCTTATTTACTCATTCAAATGGATAATTTACCAAAAAGTCATTTCTAATTGATTTAGTGTAATGACATGAAATATCTACACGGAAAATAGGGAAAACAATTATAATAAAAAACCCAGAAAGCATATAAAGCTACTAATAAAAAATAATCAGCCTATACTATGATTGTCAAAAGAAAAGAAAATTGTTTCACGCTAAGCGGTGAGCAGGGGGGGTCCAAGAAGGACGTATATATCCCCACAGAATTGGGATACCAGGGACTCCAGTGATGTCGATAGTTTTTATTAGTGCATCCTGGGATCTGCACATAGTTCGCTTGGATGAGTCCCCGAAATTTATGGGTCTCAACTAAAGCCGGTCTAACTCCTACCTTCTAAACATATCCTGTGTGATCTGTTCTAAGAACTATTGAAATGCTATTAAAATAAAAAGCGTGGTTGGTTATGGTTCGTGTGTTGTTGGGTTTTTACGTTTATGTTCAAACCCCTTGGTTATTTAGCCGAATACTTCGTATTCGTAAATTTGTATTCAAAAAATGTTTAATGCCGAAAAATTTTTGAAATAATTCATTTTTAATGGATAATACAATTTTGTTTATAAAACTCATGTTCTCTATTTAACCCATAGATGTGGACCCTAACAGGTACTACCACTCCAGGTCAGAGTGGACCAGGGAGCAATGGTGATGAAGGGGCCTCCACATTCCCCAAACCTCCGAAATCTGGAACCTCACCATCAGATAGAGTTGAGCATCATTCCCAGGACATGTAGACCCTCAGCCACTGCCTCTAGCACCCATATTGTAAAAAGGGGATTGGGGCTTGCCATAAGGCAATAGGTTGGGAAAATCCATATAGGTGCTAGGGCTTGACACTGCAGCCGATTGATCGGAGGCAGCCTCTCTGACCGCCTGTCTAGCCCAAGAAAAGGCCAAAAGTGGAATATTGCAATCATGAACTATTCATCCACCTGGGATCTATCCTTAAGCATCATGGGTTGCACCAACGGCCAACAGGTGGCCCTATTGGGAGGAGTCTTACCCCTCTGCAGAGGTGCAGTCTAACCACCCAACGACAGGGTGAATTAGAAAGCAAGGAGGAGAAAAATCCATATAGTAGGAGTGCGGAACCCCCCCCCCCCACAAAAAAAAAAAAACACTCGTAAGTATAGAAATTATTCACCAATTTCAAAGTAGGCACTATCTATTTTGCGAGAATAGGTGCTTAATTGAAGTCATGACCTAATTTGAAAATTAATTAGTTGATGATAATGGAATTAGGAAGCATATTCAATGTAAGCATTAAATCAAATCTAGAAAAAGTCGATCTCTTATGTTACATTCGGCATTGATATGCCTCATCAGCAAGAGTGTTATAGACGAGGAGACGCTATTGTGTGATTCGAACCCTCTCCAGGGCTGACAGCGTGGATTCTAACATTACACTAGATGGTTCTTTCCAGATTTCTCGTTTGTTTTTTAAAACTGATATTATACTACATTTTTGGTGGAACTACTGCACGACAGTATGAAGTAAAACAAGTCTGTTGAGATTGCAATAGCCAAACACATCTACTCTATGCCATATATAAAGGTCAGTTGTGCTGAATTTATTAGCCGGAGGAAACTTCGAAAATAAAACAATTAACGAAAAAAGTAAATATATTATATATATATATATATATAATATAATACAACATTAACTTCTAATATCCTAACCGCCTCATTACCGCCCAGCTGGAAGTCATATTCGATTTTCTAATCTACTCAAACGGATAGCCTTTGTTTGAATGTAATATTAAAACATATTTAGAAGTTTTCTGATTTAAGATAAATACAGGTAATTTTTAATGAAAAGCCATTTTAGCGCATTTTTGATAAGATTCTTATTAGGAATGCGGCTCCTGACTTAGAAAATTTTTCAACGGATGTTAAGAGTTAAATATCACCACGGCTTGCGTTTTGAGCAAAAAAAATAGAGATTCTGCTTTATATTTGTGAAAGATAATTAAAGAATTTAATTTAGAATGATACACAGACATCGGATTTTTTTCGGGGATTAATATTTTAAAATCAGCTAGACATTGATTTTCTTTTCGCGAAGTGGCCTGGATAACACAAAAGTCCTTTTCTACAGGGGATTTAATGGGGCATTACTACCAGGAATCCAATCCATTCAATATATGGATTCTGTGGACTAACCTTTTTTGCATCCCCCTACCCAGGTGATGCCGGGTACCTTTTCATGTTGTAAATAAAGCCAAAGCGAAAATAACTGGAATATCATCAATTTGTGACTGCATTTCAAGAAATTAATTCAAAGCATTAATTCCTGTAGCAGGTGAACATTCATCCAAAGAATTACAATTATAAGCAGGAAAATCAAAGGGAAATAATATATATTATTAATATAATATTATCATAAAGGTACACGTAATAAACCATACTCTAGTTTCACCATAAGGCGTTCAGGCCTAAACCACTGGATTATCAAGATATTGATTAATTCGCGGCGATTTCACGTGTTGATGTTGATATAACAACTCTTATTGTGAAAAAAACACCACACAGTGACAATCGACTGCAATTACATCCAATATTTTCTTTGATTAATCCAGTGGATTTAACCCTGAAGATCCTATATGGTGAAACTCGAGTAGGTATTACCGTAACCTTATGATAATAAATTTCTCTACTACATTGACACTTTACATTTGTTATATCGTGCCTTATCATTGTGAAACTTGACATCAACTAACAACTGTGACCATTTTTCACCGGTAAGTCACTTTTTCCAACAAATACCATATATATTATAAAATTTATATACAACACACCACACACACAAGATGCTGATAGGTACGTGTCCTGCGTCCCTGATGCACAAAAATCATATCCATACATCACCAGGTTTACTTTTTTTTTTCCCATCACCGAATTCAAAGCTTAACTGTAAACATACATTTCAATATTCATTAGAAAATGAAATTACCACAGGATAGGTTAACAACGTAGGAGTTAGACAGCTTATAGTTGTTTCCCGAGATTCATAAATAAAAACCCCTATAATTTATCAGAGAAACTTTAGTTGGGCCCATCAAATTTCTTTGGGACCATTCAAAGCAAAATATTCTGTGTGTCCAGGAGCGCACTAAACCCAAAAAGCTTCAGTACCAATGTATATATATATTAAACATAGAGAGGAATTCATTGTAATTAAATAATCACAACAAGCAAACTCGGCAAATACTGCAGTTGCGACATTGCAGAACCACTGGCCAGCTGTTTCGACCTATTCTAGGTCTCATACATTAGTTATTGCAGTGCTCATTTTCATTGCATTTGGTGAGTTTTGTGTTGGCATAAACCAGTGCCTAGGGTAGAGTCTCTGGAACACTGTGTTCTATGATCACTAGGGGGAGATGCTGCTTCACTGGATGACCTAAGTTTTTAGAAACAGCTGTCCAGATATCTGCACATCACACACAGTAATTCGCCGAGTTTGCTTTCGATGATATATTTAAATTTATATTTATTATATTATAATAGGAAAAAAAAAAATCACTGGTTCATATTGTCATCAAATAAAATGTGTTTGTACAGTAATAGAAAGTAATTTTAATTTAAAAATAAAAATAAAAAAGAAAGAAAATACTGCACTAACTGGTGTCCAAAACAAGCAAAGAATCCAAATCACAACAGTGAAGGGAAATGTTTGAAATAAATAAAATACTGTGTCTGCAGAAGCAGAAATTTAAAAACTCCAGCACAACACCCTAGTGGTGGAAATTTTTAAAATTACATTAACTGACAGAAATGTAACCACTCCCACTTTATGTTGCGAATAAACACAGGCAAAATACAAAACTATGTTTTTTGTGAAGACTTAATGTTGCTATAATCATTGGAAGAGTTAACACTTTATGGAACATTAAATAAACTGGCCTTATAAAATTACGATTCATTTGACAAGTCAACACTGAAAATTCATTAAAAATCAGAGAACCCTGATTTTTGGTAAATTTTTTTACAATCGCGGGGTGGTGTGCGTGTCCGGGGTTATTTTGTATATAGATATACGCATATGACTACCAAAATTGAGGAGCATACAATAACCACTATTGTTTTTATGTTTTGTTTTATAGTCGACTGAAAAATAAAAAATAAAAAGTTCAATAACTGTTATACTTAAAATGAAAATACTCGACTTATGTCCGCCAAGCTAGCTTAACTAAATTTTCATCTTTTTGATTAACTGGTATACAATTTAGCAGAAAAATTTCCTATATCTATAGAGGAATTTCTAATAAATTTATACAGTTGAGCTCAAACCTGAATGGACACAAATCAGTGTTTCATGTTCAGTATTACACCTTATATAATAATGAAACCTCTATCTAAAAACAGAAGGTTTTAGTTGAAGTAACTCTTAAGGAATTATCAATTCAAATTCTATTTTTTGTTTGAAATTACTTCTGATTTTAACATAATGCTAATAATCAGGATTGGAAAGGAGTGGATGAGCTCTATGGGAGCCAACACACCACACCACAGACATTAGTAGGATTGGATGCAACATACTTACACACACAAAACCCAAATTCAGTTAATGCTAGCTCTCCTGGCCAGACGTGTCCATTCGATCTACGGACAAGGAAGAGTCTGTTACAAACCACCACTGGTTCAGGCTTTTATATAGATCCTGAGGTAAAACTAGAGGAGTAAACTCTGAAACAATCCAGCCGGAGTCCCTAGATGGACGTAACGCTGAACTTTCAGTACACATTAGCAACCTCCTGCGACACTGCCGCAAACTGCATTGGTCTCTTACCTTTCCTTTGAACAACCAGCGGCATTGTGGATGGGAGATACTTGCTGCTGTGAAGCAACAGCACAGCCCATTATCAAACCCGCTCAGAGCTAATATGTTAAAAAAAAAAACTTTTTGGACACACTCTATCGTCTTCACACGACGGCAAGGCTGCCAAACAACATCTTGGCAAGAACTACCCGATTTAACTTTTAAAACAATTTTGGT
The DNA here is from genome assembly GCA_023376005.1 of Doryteuthis pealeii. NCBI lineage: Eukaryota > Metazoa > Mollusca > Cephalopoda > Myopsida > Loliginidae > Doryteuthis > Doryteuthis pealeii. The sequence continues at coordinate 35,668,800 of CM042164.1, forward strand.
TTTTTTTTTTTATTGAAGTTTGGAAATCTTAAAACTGTATTTATTATCAACTTGCAGCAACATGGCCTTCTCAACTAATTCTTTTTTAAGGAACTTTTTTTTTACATTAAAAATCTTCCTCCGGTCCATTATTATGCCACACCAATTACTAGCACCAAATATTACCCCATTTATTTTATACATTAAAATATATTAGATCAATGATCAGGGGAGACAACTGAAGGAAAGGTGGAAAGGAGGTTATTCTTACTGCACGTTATGTTAATACGGACATTTTGGATTTTTTTTCCCCTTTAATTTCTCCACTTTTGTTAATTAAAAAGAAAAAAAGAAATAAAAATCAGATTTGGTTAAATTCATAACCATCCATGCTTCATTCACAACAAAACAAAAAACTGAAACTTTAAATTCGAATGGTTCAATGAGAAAAAAGAGGAGAGAAAGACGAAAAAAATCTGTTGGATTGAAATAAAAATACAAATGCAAGAAAGGAAGAAAAAAAGGAGGAAAATTGGCGTTAAAAATCAGGGAAAGATCTTTGAAAAAGAAACTTTTTGTCTTAGTAAATTTGATATTGGATGCTGAAACATTTCTCTTATATCAAATAAAATTTGTTGTTTTTTATATATTGTTTCTTAGTTTAAAGGTAAATATTAAGAACCCAAGTTATTTTGAATTAGTCACTAATAAATTAAAATTGTTAAATAAAAAAAAAATATAAAAATTCCATGACTCCCATCAGGCCTGTTAACAAAAGGTTCATTTTTTTGGGGTTTTTTTGTTTTTTTTTTTGACTGGGCACCAGTGCATTAAAAAAATTTGTAATATCTATTCTTCTTTTTACCGTTACAGAAGTATTTTGATAAACTAAATGCAGTAAAAAATTTCAATTGAATGACCATGTGCAAGTTACAATATATATTAGAACAAAGATGTTCCAAGGCTGTTTTGCTAAAACAAAGTCAAGTAAAATTCTACACCCCCCAACTGAATTTCAGTTTTACATCAATACAAACAGTTTGATCTTACTGGATTTGGCCCTATCAATATTACAAAGAACAGATTCAGTTTAAAAACCATGTAAATTCATTAGGAAACTATTTTTCCTATTATAGTTTGGCTTGCTCTTAAATTCTACTACTTCTGTGTTGAATATACAGGGGGACAAAAAAAAAAAAAAAAAAAAAAAGATTCATATAACCTTAACGACACTCCAATCTTGCATCTCATCATCATAAGACATGTTTTTCGATTTTACACTGTCAAAATCCGGTGTTTGTTAAATGATTTTTTAGAGGTTTTTTTTTTTTTGGAAATTATAAACAACCCCTAACAAACAACCGGATTTGACAGTGTAAATGAAAAACATGTCCTTATGAATACGAGATCCAGATGGGTGCTTAAAGGTTATATGCGTTAAAAAAAAAAAAAAAAAAAAAAAATAAAAGCCAAACAACCTAAATTCGTTTTTTTTTTGGGGGGGGGGGTCACCCTATATATATTTTTTAATACAGGATCTTACCTCGCACAAAAAAAAAAAAAATTCCTAAAATTTTTTGGTTTTTTTTGGGTGGGGTCACCCTTATATAACTTTGTACTGATACAAGACACCTTGACAAAACAAAACAAGACCCAAATTATGTTTTTTTTGGGGGCACCCTGTGTAAATATTATGTTACTAATACAGACAACCTGCAACAAAAAAAAACAAAAAAAACACAGGAACTAAATTTCTGTTTTTATTTTTTTTTGGGGGGGGGTCACCCTGAGTTGACGAATTAATATCATACATAACAGTTTATACGGGATTTATTTTTCTTATGTTTTAATCTTTTTGGATTGACACACACATATCTGTGTTATGTTAGAACACATAACAAACCAAAAATTAAACAGGTTCTTTCCTTGGTCGAATGCTGTAAGCCAGAAACTGGAGTCAGGGGCGCCATTAGCCATAGCTATTCAAACTGCCACGTGAAGTGGACAGGCATGTATGTCTAGAAGCATATGCCACACAGCGCACAGATGCACAGTTGGAGGTAAATGCCATTTAATAACAGCCAAAACACTTGACATCCTTTGTCTTAGAAGCCCAGGTGCATTGGGTTAAGCAGAAGAAGCTAAAAGTCTCATTAAAATTGGAAAAGTCAGGTCCAAGAATTTTGTGCTTCTTATCTAGAAAACAGATTCACCCACAAAGGAAAACTAAGTGCGTCATTCATCAAATGGTGTTTTCAAAAGTGTTAACCAAGCAAAAGCTTATATAAAACAGGTCTGAAGTCAGTAGATTAAAATTATTAGTTACCAGCCCGTCCAACCCCTTATATTTATACAGTGGAAGTAAGCTAGTTGGGTGGCCTAAAGTCGGTATCACCAATCAGCAGGAGAGAGTCTACTCCCCTTCCAAGGAGATTGTTTTTGCGATCTGCGGTGGAGCGCCCACACTACCATCAGTCCTTACTTTACGCACAGAATCCCTGTGCTACCCATACGCCTGAGTTGGCGAGGGCCGGTATCGAAACAGGAACCTAGGTTCTAGCCGAAGCTCTACCGACTGAGCTAACCGCCTCTCTGCACTAAGATAAAGTAAAGTAAGGTAAGAAAATTATTTTTGCCTGAGTGGGTTTGAGAGTTAAAAAATTCAAACTGTGCAGAGCAGTTATGTACCATAAGTAAGTTAAAATCATCCAAATAGATTTTAAATGGAAACTTAGTTGTGATACTTTAGAATATATTAAAATAAAACTAATACATAACAGCCCCTCCCAACCCCTTTATATTATACAGTGGTACCTTGATTAACATTCTAATTTGTTCTGCTCATAAAATCAATTATAAAGACTAAAAAAAAAAAAAGCCCTGGGGGTGGGGGGGATTAATTGGTTGAAGATATTGCCTGGGGGGGGGGGGGGGCACATTAAAATTCAAGTCTCAGAGGGTTCTGTACCGATAAGTAAATGAAAAATCATAAAATTTATTAAAGGGTAAATAATTCTTAAAAATTTTAAATGGAAACTTATTCTGCTAACTTTAAACTCTGATTAATAATGGAGATTCGGCTTCCGAGTTTTTTCTGTAACAAAAACTGACATCACTGCTTACGGTCACCATTACCCAACACATAATCCAACGTCATAACATGGATAAATATACTTAAAATCGTGAGCATGCAACGTTGACAATCTTCATTGTCTCATAAATTAGATGGCTCGGCAGTTATAATTTTATATACAGAATTGTTTATTCTAATATAAATTTAAAAGTTATCGGGAAAACTAATGTTTCCATTTCAAATTGTCTTTTTTTCTTTCTTCTTTTTTTTGACTCCTTTAATAATTTTTACGATTTTACATACTTATGGTACACACTCCTATGACATGAATTTTCAGCTCCCTTCCCCCTCAGGCAATAAGTCTTTCAAAAAATTATTATTTACATCCGCCAAGAGGGTTTTTTTATTTTGCTACGTATATATTTAAAATAAAACAAACTTTATATTAATAAATAATACCAGAGCATGTATTTATTTAAAACTTATTTTAAAAAACATCTCACTTATGATGCTTGTAATTGAAAGAATGAACAGTTTTTTTGTTTTGTTTAGCTACTTAGAATAATAATTAATGAGTGCTACTACAATCATACTCACATAGTAATTCCCTTGCTTTGGTCTGGGTTTAGAAAGAAAGGTATATCCAAATTTTCTTATGGAAATAAGAAATTTTGACATTTTCACAGAATTTTAATGCCACCCTGGCACAACACAATGAAGCCAGGGGGTCGAAGAAAGCAGCGGGCAACAAAGCACCGCACATCAACATCTTCAGGGAACAGCCTTCAAATGCGGAACATCTGTGGGTCGGAGAATGTTTCGAACATTGGACTTCACCAGTCACAGGAGGTGCCTGTAATATTCAGGGGCACCCAAAAACTACATTATAGTCTCCGAGACTTGAAATGCCATAGAAATTTTTACACTGATTCAGACTTACAGAAACACTTCCAAGAAGTGCTTCGACTGACTCCGCAGTCGACTGATAGGAAAACAAGCATTGATATGAGAAAAGTTTTATGCCAAAAGCTGTTGTTATGAAAAAACTTGAAATTCACTGTATGTTTGTATGTGTTAACGCTAAGCCCAACAAAGCGGCACATCATCAGCAAGATTTTTAGCGAGCAAGACACTTAAAATGCCACTAAGAGATGAAGCAATTTCCACTTAAAATTTATTGATAATTTTTGTGGGGTCTGTATTTCAGACTAGATGCAATTCTTAATCATTCATTTTCTTATATTGAACAATATAATAACTACCTCACAAATTCGTTTCCACTCCTTCCTTAAACAGAGCATCAATATCATCATGGGACTACTGTTTCAATGGGATACCCAACAGGGCCTCAGAGGTCATCTAGATTATATCTTAAAAAATAGGTTTCCTGGTTTAGGATACCTTGTAGCTACAAAAGCTTCTATAGGTAGACTATTCTATGCTTGTGACTTCATCCTCTTTGGGGACAGAGAAGGAAAATCAAAAGATTCTGGAAAAAATACACCTTTAGGTGCTTTCTATAGAATTAGTCCAACCCATAATATTCCATCTTTTAGTTGAGAAAAGAAAATGCAACTTAATCTTATTTTGTTCTTTTTAGCTTTCCATACTTAAAATTACACATGTTTGCATTAAGATGGATAATTAAGACGTATTATTTTCTTTAAATGCTAACTAAAGTTCTATGGGGGACATTCTACAGAAAAAAACACAATTGGATGGAATACCACTGATTACATCCAGTTTTGAACGGACTGTTCGACAGAAGCGTTTGTTATCACTTAATTTGCATGGCGCTAAAAGAAGTGTCAAGGCCTCGGGTGCTGGAACTTCAGTAGTGTCACACACAGCCGAACACACACATACATCGATCCACCATGCAAAAAAACATCAAAACTAAGCATCCACACAACGTCTTACCTGTCCCTCAGAAGTATCTTCGTGTTTTGCCTGTTGTTAGTGTTTCTTTACGGGCAGGGGTTTGGCAGTTACAGGGCCAGGTGACAAAGATACCGGGAAGCATCATGCAGAATGGGAGGATTCTACCGAAGAACTAGGGGGTTATCAACTGAGGAAGAAGAGCATGACTTATCAAAGAAGTGGGAGAAGCCGAACTTGGTTTTCGGACGACAACAAGCCTCAAAGGTTTGGGTGCTCTGGAATGAGTTCAGTTACTACAGGAGCTGCCTCGGTGCTACAGGAGCAGCTTCTTACGGGGGGGGGGGGTCGGGGTTCAGCTGTTGCTTTTCCTTAAACTGGCCACGGTTTCTGCAAGCTCTGTTATGACTTCAACATAAGAGCAGCAGGCGGTGGGGCAGTCTCCTGGAGCAGGTGGTGGGGGGCAGTTTCAACTGGAGCAGGACTGCCCTCGGGACAGTGGCCCAACCGAGCCAGGAGCAGCCTCGGGTACAGTGCCTCAACCGGAAGCTGGAGCAGCCTCGAGGTACAGTGGCTCTCAACCGGAGCTGAGCAGCCTCGGGTACAGTTGGCACTTTCAACCGGAGCTGGAGCTGCCTCGGGTACAGTGGGCCTCAACCGGAGCTGGAGCTCGCTCGGTACAGTGGCCTCAACCGAGCTGGAGCTGCCTCGGGTACAGTGCCTCAACCGGGCAGCAGGCAGCCGGCGTACAGCAGCTTCGCAGGAGCAGCCTCGGGTACAGCAGGTCCAGCAACCTCAGCTTGGAGAGAGCCGCCTCGAGCCCGGAGCCGCCTCAGCTAGGAACCAGGGGCTGCCTCAAGCGGAGGGCAACCTCAGTTACAGGGCCGGAGGCCGCAAGCCGCCTCAGTTACAGCTGCCAGCCGAGCTGGAGCCCCCAGTTACAGCAGCCTCAGCCGGAGCTTGGAGCCCCGCCTCAGTTACAGCGACCTCAGCCGAGCTGGACGCGCCTCAGTTTACAGCGACCTCGCCGGAGCTTTGGAAGCCGCCTCAGTTACGCGACCTCAGCCGGAGCTGGAGCCCTCAGTACCGCGCCCTCAGCCGAGCTGGGCCGCTCAGTTACAGGCGACCTCAGCCAGAGCTGGAGCCGCCTCGGCCAGGCTGGAGCCGCCTTCAGTTACAGCCGCCTCAGCCGGAGTGGGGGCCGCCATCAGTACAGCCGCCTCAGCCGGAGCTGGGGCCGCCTCATTTACAGCCGCCTCAGCCGGAGCTGGGGCCGCCTCAGTTACAGCCGCCTCGGCCGGAGCTCTTTCTCCTTTCCTACCATAAAATAAACTGAACCCTCATTTTATTTTACTTGTATCCGATATTTTACAATACTAAATATATTCTCTTATGAGGAAAAAGTTAAGGATTACCAGAAAATATATTTAGTATTGTAAAATAACGGGTGAAAGAAAAAAAAAACATTTATTTCAAAAACAAGGACATAAAATGAAGGTTTAGTTTAGTCTAGCTACTGGCAAAATGAGCCTAAAATGACTTTAGCCCCCCCCCGGGAAAAAATCAGGGAATTATCGTATTTTAATGGAATTTTCAGTGTTTATTTATCAATGAATGATCTTTATAATGCATTATTTATTTTATTTCAAAAGTTTCTGATTTTTTTCAGGTCACTTATTTTTTACCCCCCCCCCCCTTATGTTGGGAGCGTATCTTTTTTTTTCAAGTTGGTCTTATACTGTACTAATTACAGTACAAATAATGAGATAAAAGACCGAACTTATGAATAAAAACAAAAAAATTAATTTACGGTGGCTTTTCTATAAGAAAATAAGTACCGACAATTGAAAAATAAAATGTAAAAAAATAATAAATAATTAATTTTTTTGAGATTTCTTTTTTACTCATTTCGATAATTATTTAATTAGCTATTATCTTATAAAAGAAAAAAATATACATTGATATTTTTTCTGCTTAAAAAGGGTGGGGGGTACATTTTCAATCGAGTTTTTCTTCAAAACTTATTACTTTCGTCTAAAAAAATAAGGTTTGCATTAAGTAGATATTTATTTTTAGATTCTAAAAATATAACATTTTAAACTTAACATCATGCTTTTCGCATTTTAAATGAATTTTATATATTAATTTTTCATAGCAAAAATACTAAATTAAAGTTTTGAAATAAAATAACTGATGCATTATAAAATGCATTAATTGATAAATCAATCCTGAAAATTTCATTAAAATCGGATAATTACCTGATTTTTGGTAAATGTTTTTCCATCCCAAATGTTATTTTGTAAACAAGCGCGTAAAAACATTGAAAAATAGACAAAATGTCGGATCGCGTCGAAATTGACCAAAACAAATCGTTTTAAAGCTATTAAAAATAAACTGCATATGTAATGATATTTTTCTTTTTTTAATGATGGTTATTATGTTACTACTTATCGATTTAGACAAAGTTTGACCTTAAATAATAAATGTAATTATTTTTAATTCGCTTTTAAAATTCCTAGCAGACGACAAAAAGGCCAGTCCCTAGTTTTATCAATTGTTATTTAAACCAAGATGAAAAAGTAATCCTTAACTTTTTCCTCGTAAATTCCTACCATAAAATAAACTGAACCCTCAATTTATGTCCGTGTTTTTGCCATAAATGTTTTATTTTTCTTGTACCCGATATTTTACAATACTAAATATATTTTCTTACGAGAAAACAGTTAAGGAGAACTAGAAAATATATTTAGTACTATTGTAAAATAACGGGTGCAATAAAAAATAAAACATTTATGGCAAAAACACGGACATAAAATGAGGGTTCAGTTTATTTTAAAAATTAAGGATTACCGATGAAAAATCAAATTGTATAATTAAAAATGAAATCGTGAAATAAAATCTCAACTTACCTAACAAAAAATTTAATCGCTTTGAAACGAAAGACGCGTCGTTAGTCAACAGGTTTTTCCCCAGCCTCGTTTTAAACTAAAAGGAAGGAAAACTTAATTTCTCTTAAAAAACGAAACAAGTTATTTACTTCCTAGAATGGGAAATGTGGTGACAAAATAACTTTTAAAGCTTTATTGACTTTATTTATCTATTTAGTGCAAGAGGCCCGGTTCAGCTCAGTCGGTAGAGTGCTCGATCTAGTAACCTTGAGGTTCCTGGTTCGATACCGGTCCTCGCCAACTCAGCGTATGGGTAGCACAGGGATCTGTGCGGTAAAGTAAGGAGCTGATGGTAGGTGTGGCGCTCCACCGCAGATGTCAAAACAATCTCCTTGGTCTAGCGCTAGTGAAAAGGGGATAGACTCCCTCGCTGTTTGGTTGATACCGACATTAGGCCACCCCAACGACTTTACTTACTTATTTAGTGCAAATAGCGCAATAAGATTTTAGGACATCTGACTAGGCACTACGAGGGGTAATTTTCTGAAATGAACTTAATTGTTATTAAGAACAGATTTTATGATATTTTTGTGTTAAAGCATGCAGTTGTATTGTTTTCAAAACGATTCTAAGATTTGTATATTTCGTTAGGACACTTTCAAAATGGCTACCGGTTTGTTTCAAAGTGAAAGTTAGTTGGCTAAATTGCTAGCATAATATTATCTGAAATAAACTTAATTGTTATTAAGAATACATTTTATGATATTTTTGTGTTAAAGCATGCAGTTGTATTGTTTTCGAAAAAGTTTCTACGATTTGTTTATTTCGCACGGAGACTTTCAAAATAGCTACCGGCTTAGTTCAAAGTGAAAGTCAAGGGAGGTTACTCTAATTGCCTTATTTGCTAGGAATTTTGACAACTAAAGGTGAAAATTACCCTACGAGATTCCGGGTTTGATACCTGCAGTCGCCAACTCATACATTGAATAATGTACACATGGATATACTCCTGACCGAAACACGTGTAAGTAAAATTGATTAAAATATCCTATTTTATCCATTCTATACTTTCTTTCCTTTATTTATTTTTTCAACACACACACACACACACACACACACACACACACACACATATATATATATATATGTGTGTGTGTGTGTGTGTGTGTGTATAGGAGGATTGGAATAAATCCGACAGAATGTGGTTAAGAATAGAGGGAAAAATGTTGAAAAAAGTGACTCAAACTAGCAGATGTTGGAGAAATATTTCGTTTCGCATTAAGTGCAACTCCACCAGTCTTTTATTTGAAACATTTGTGCAGCATGCATTTATTTTATTTTTTATAGTGGAAAAGGTGAACGGGTGAGGGGTGGGTTAAGTGATAGTCAGGAGAAATTCTTCTGGCCAATCAAATCCTCACAAACTCTATCCCACTCTCCTGACTTTATCACTAAACCCACCCTCACCCCTTCACCTTCTCCACTATAAAAAAAAAAACAAAAACAAATGTATGCTGCACAAATGTTTCAAATAAAAGACTGATGAAGTCGCACTTAATGCGCAACGAAATATTTCTCCAACATCCGCTTGTTTGAGTTGTTTTTTCCACACTTTTTCCTCTATTCTTAACCACATTCTGTCGGTTTTATTCCAATCTTCCTATCCTCATATATATATATATATATATATATATATATAGTTGTAGAAAAAAGTTTTTTCTCTCTACCATGGTTTTAGTGTTGAAGTTCTCAAGAGAACTAGAAAATTTTTCTACAACTATAAAAAATTCGTCAAGGTGGTCTAAAGTCGGTATCAGCCAATCAGCGAGAGAGTCTCTCCCCTTTTCACTAGCGCTAGACCAAGGAGATTATTTTAGAATCTCAGTTGGAGCGCCATACCTACCATCAACTCTTTACTTTACCGCACAAATCCCTATGCTACTCATACGCTGAGTTGGCGAGGGCCGGTATCGAACAACGCTCTCCTATAAAAGGGATGAATCACTCTATGGCGGTATTTACATACATACAGATGTGTGTGTTAAAACAGTTAAATCCCCTTCGCATTCTGTGAGTGACTATAGCCAAGCGGTTAAGCTGTCTGACTGCTACTGAAACGATCGGATTTCTATCCGGATGTAGGTAGCTCGCAAAAGAAGAGACTTGATAAGTCGAAACATGTGTCTGTGGATGACTATATATATATATATATATATATATATATATATATATATTTCTTGTGATTACCTGAAGATGACGTAGTAATACGGTTGAAATAAATTATTGTAATGAAGCAAGTTTAAAGTTTTTTCCTTCATTTATTGAATATCTTGCTCTGTCCTTCCATTCACTGGCACTAGGCACATTAAGCTCTCCTTACGATCTACCTGCATCAGCTTGGTTAAACCACACATGGAAAGATCCTAACTATATATATATATATATATATATATATATATATATATATATATACTAAAAATAAACGTGACCCGTTGGGTCACCCATTGAGCCCAGGTTAGATTGTTGGAAAAATCACATGATGAAATGATTTCATTAATTTAAAGTTCACCCAAACTGTCCAAATAAGTTATTTAAACTGGAGTAAACATTTTCATTTGACCAACGGAAAAAATAAAACAAGGGAAGAGTCACTTAGTTAATTTCTAATTACAGGTAATTAAGATTTTAATCATGGATATCTATGACAATCTCTCGCCAACCTTACTCTATCATTCATTGCTCTCAGGAGGTCCTCTGTACAGCATTCAAAGTCTGCTCAGAGTTGGTCAATGTATGTCTTTGCTCACATGTTCACACTGGCGTGCTGATTTCCATAGAAAAATTTCTCTTAAGAGTTTGTCCTAAATCCTCCAGCATGTCTTGTTCATCTTACTCGGATGGTTTGTGTGATAAGTGGCAAGTGGCTATACAGTTGCTTTCTCGTGGAGTATTGCTTTCACAACTTGTTTAAAATTACATGCATTCTTGAGTAGTTCCCATCTAGCTTACTCTAGGCTAGGTTAGTGTCCAAGTGGTGCAATCGTACAGTAGCAACAATACAACTATGGCTTGGAAGAAAACTGTTTTCACTTAAAGGGTGGGAGGAATTAACGTTTGCTCATTTGAATGAAATTCCGTAATTTTTTAAATATCTAGAAAAACTCAGTAACTACCTTTATTCAACATGAAACATTTTAAATTGTATATTTATCTAATCTATTGAAAAAAAAGTAGGCTTAATAATCATGTTAACTAATACATGTTTTCCGATTTTTTATATATTCCGTTTTTTTTTGGGGGGGGGGGGTTCTACTAACAATTGTTCTCATTTATTTACGGCAGACTATAAAAAGAATTACTGGAAGCCAAATAATAAAAAATATCGGTTTCAGCTCTTATTTTTCTTAAAGATGATTGTGCTACAGTTTTTAGGGTAATTAACTTAAACAGAAAAAACGCCTTTTGGGACGAATTTAATTGTCTAAAAGAATATTAAAAATATTAGATATTTAAATTTAATTTTTTTTTTTTTTTTACTGGTGTCCATGATGTTACTACTTTTCGACTAAAACAAAAATCTGACCTTAAATAATGAATTTAAATAATTTTGATTCGTTTTTAAATTGAAAAGCCAACATTTTGGTGCATATCGCATAAATGCGTTCTGGCCTCTTGGCCTAAAAAATAAACTAAGGGGTTCCTGCTCAAAATCCGACCCGTACTACTAATGAACTCCCTGTTTGAAGGCATTTTCCCGAAAAGTTGATGCGATATGAAAGCGATATTTTGCGCATTAGGTCTTTTTACAAGTAAATGTACATATTTTACCTCTCCCTCTTTAAAATATTTTTTTACCGGTTTGAAGGCGTTTTTATAGACATAACTTTTTATGGGGATTTTGTTTTATCGACAAGTAAATGTATACCCCGCCTTTTGAAATCTTTATTTTTTCGGTATTTTCATTTTATTTTAATTCAAAACATGAATTTTGCCGAGTTTCGCCAATAAGTTGATTTGAAATAATTCTCTTATTTAGATTATTATCAAAAAGCAAGTTTACTAATCATTAAATCAGACAGGTTTTCCGATTTTTTGTATATATATTACAAACGGTTGTTCGCATTTATCTACAGCAGACTACGGTAGAATATTCGGCTAGGAGCCTCACGGTTCCTGGCCCTCACCAGCTCAGGGATTTGTGTAGTAAAGTGATGAGCCGATGGTAGGTGTGGCACTCGACCTATGACGCAAAGAAAACAATCTCCTTGGCCTAGTGTTAGTGAAAAGTGGATAGACTCCCTTGCTGTCCGGATGATACAGATTTCAGGACAGCGACGACTTTACTTTTAAAAAAATTACTGGACAAATAAAAGTCGCGTCAGCTACAATTTTTTAAAAAGTTTAGGGGTTTGGGGTTGGTGATTGAAAAATCATAGCTCACACAGCTATGATTTTTCGATTAAAAAAAAAAAAAACACCAGCGTGCTTCAATTAGGAATTAATACGGATATCCTAGTCGCAGCAGAAACACCAAAAAAGGAATATTGAGATTGAGGATAAGCCAATTTAATAAAAATTAAATACTTATGTTCTTAAAAGTACAAGTAAATGAAATTATTTGGAAGCATAGAATTGGATTTGTTCTGTATTATAAACTGTATAAACAAAATAAATTTAAAAAGTTATAAAAAGTGTATTGCGTTTCTTCCTTCAATATGGCGTGAACTAATCACGTGACATTTTGATCGTACCATAAAATAAATTTTTTTTTTTTTTTTAAATTAAAAATGGCCTGACATTTTTTAATTAAATTATTAAAGAATCTAAAGCTTCAGAATTTTATTTATTCATGCTTGTTTAATATCTTGTTTTTAGTTCAAATAAAAAAGCATATCTATTGTTTTTTTATTTGTTGGAAAGGTATATATTAAAATAAAATGATGACTTTAGCAGATTGAAGGCATTTTTATCGACAAATTTTTAAGCCAGATTTGTATCAAGTAAATATTTTTGTAAATACCCCCCCCCCCCAAATGCTTCAAAGAAGGAGGAGGGTTAAAATATTTACATTTACTTGTCCGAAAGAGACTGGAGTGAGTAAAATATCGCATAAACTTTTCGGAAGCACTGATTTTTTTCAGCAGGCACCACTTCAGATTGGGGAATTCATTCGTAAGTGGGGTTGTTTTATCAACGCCTAGATTTTTTTTAAGGCGGGAGGTATTTCTGCGAATAGCCCCAATATTTTACATCCCTCAAAATATAAAAGGGGAGGGGGGTGGGTAAAGTTGAATGATATGAAAAAAAAATCAGCAAGTTTGGAAATACAATAACTGATGCATTTAAAAATGCATTCATTGATTAATCAAGATTGAAAATTATTAAAATCTGATGATTACCAGATTTGTCAATTTTTATTCAATCGGCTGGCGGTGGGTAGATGTGTTTTGTAAAATAGAGATTTGCAATTTTTTTCAGTGCGTTTTATAAAATGTATTAAAAAGGAATTACATGTTTGTGTAAAAACAAAAAGGGGCATATCGCATAAATTACGGCCTAAAACATTAGAACCTATCGAGGAAACTTTTCGGAAGGTACTTCCGAAAAGTTTCCTCGATACGTAAATGTAAATATTTTACCCCCCCCCACTGCCAAATTAAAAATATTTTTAGCGGTTTTGAAGGTGATAAAAAGTAACCCACCCCCAGGTTTTGTCAATAAGTAAATGCAAATATGGTTTTTCCATTTTATTCAAGAAAAAAAAAAAATCTAAGTAAATATGACAGAGTTTCGAAAAATATATTTTGTATTTAAAAAGATCCAATAGAAAATATATTTACTTGTCGAGAAAGTACGGGGGGGGGGATGGTGGTTTAAAATATCACATTAACCACTCAGAAAAACGCCTTAAAAGAAAAAGAAAAGTTGATTAGTATCATGGGCTGGAATTGCAGCTGTGTTTTTGTTTTTTTGTTTTTTTTGAAAAAAAAAAAAAAATTGACTCGAACAGAGCTAAAACTATAGTGCAGTTAGGAGTTAAACTCTTACAAAATAAATTTTAGCCCGATTAACACAGTAATAACGAGCTACGAACACTTACCACAAAAAGAAAAAAAAGAAATTTAAAAAAAGAAAAAAAAAATTTAAAAAAAAAAAAAAAAGAAAAGAAATTAAAAAAAAAAAAAAAAAAAAAAAAGAAATTAAAAAAAAAAAGAAATTAAAAAAAAGAAATTAAAAAAAAAGAGAAGAAAAGAAAAAAAAGGGGGAAATTTTAGCCCGACCAATACCTCTTTCTATCCCCAGACGCACCGCGTTACACAACCTTTCCCCGAGGTCACAGCAAAAAATATCCTTTTTATATCTACTGGCGAGGAGGCTTTCTTGCACAGGTGATTCCAATACATGTCAGTGGGGGTTACGACACCACCTGCTATACCCTAATCAATTTTAACATAGTTAAATGTCTCTAACACAATAACTCTCCGTTTTCACCCTCATTCTTACTCATACATAGAGAGGGTGAGAGTAATGCAGAAGGACAGAGAGGGACGGGTCAGCTGTTGACTTAATTGCTAATTACGACTAATTAAAACCAATTAAAGTTGAATTTTTTTCAAACAATAGTTAGTCCTGAAACCAAGGAATATTTCAGTATAAATTTTGTGTCAATAACATGAATAGAAAAAAATCCTTATGGAAGAGAAAGGTATTTATCTCAGCTTTAGTATAATAATAATAATATATATATATATATATATATATATATATATATATATATATATATATATGTGTGTGTGTGTGTGTGTGTGTGAGTGAGTGTTATTCTTTATATATGTGGATAAAGCACTTCCTAACATATAACTATTTGAGAAGAACCAATGAAATGCTGGGTTTGTAACCGAACCTACCAATAAGTTGTGGTAATAAAAGTAACCTTTAAACAGTATATGACATTTTCAGATGCTTTCATTTCAACAAAGCTAGGCGTAGAAACAACTCGGATGTAATGTTTCTATGTGTCATTATCTCACGCTCGAATAACCCTGATTTGAAGCATCAATTCACAGAAATTAGGGATGAAAATAGTCTCGAAGACGAATTGGGGCACAATTCACCCTTTAAGGTAGAATTTTGCTGGTAAGCATTGTCCTGTCAACGGGGCTTACAATACCCCGACTGTGTCCCCTTTCTGAGGGAGGGGTTAAAGGAACTCTCCTCAAAAAGCGTACTGTTCTGTGTATGACACTAAACAGCGTCAGATGGTAAGGCTCCAGTTCTTGAGCGCTGAGTAGTGTGTAGTACCCTTCATAGCTATTATTCCCAAGTCCACTCTGACAAATTATTTGTATTATATATATATATATATATATATATATATATATATATATATATTATCAATCAAAGCCTGAAGAAGATACCAGAAGATCTGAAACACGTGTTGCATATGTAAAACAAAAAGAATTTTAAAAAATTTTCTGAGAACAAAATACATTTTGCGGACCTTTCTTTCTTTTTTTTTTTTTTATAAAATATTGAATTTTCTCCCGTTGGGACCAGAACAACATTTTATATATATATATATATATATATATATAATATATTATATATATATATATGTGTGTGTGTGTGTGTGTGTGTGTGTGTTTGTTCTGTTTTTTTTTGGTTTTTTGTTTTTTGTTTTTTTGAGGTGGGTAGGTTTCTCACTGAACATCGGGCCACATTTTTGTTTGGTTGGTTGGTTGAGGGGGAGTAAGTTTCTCGTTTAATTTCTCTAACCGGTATCGATAAACACTTTCGTAATTTGAACAACGGAGATTATAAGTTTAAAATTTAATCATTGTTTATATCTTAGAACGGAGTTCGATGTAATTTTTCGTGGGTTAAATATCGTGAATAGGTGTAATATTTATTATATTTATATAGGTAATACTAATGTTCGTCGTAAACATGCGTTGGGTATATATTGTCTGTCTGTATATTATTGTATATATTCGTTGCGTATTATTAAACGTTTATAGTTAAAACGTTGTTGGGTCAGTAAAATGGTTATTCCTGTATATAGAGTGAATGAGGGAGAGGCTCTGTGATTGGATTTACCAATCACGTGATAGCCCAGAGTTTTGGCGCAATATCCAAAAAGTAGTCAGACAGAATCCACCCGCGGTGCCACGAGGCAACGAATTCAGGGGCTCCAGGAAACCACCCTAATAACTCTTCTCCAACGCGCCGGTAAGTCCCTTAAACTCAACTTTATATACAGGAAGGACTTTATATTGTTGTTTGTGTTTTATGCCTAGCAAATAAATTGTTTGAATTAAAGGAAATATTAATTCCTTTCTTGTTGTTGTTAGTCTTAGAATTGAACGTTATACTAACACAATAACGTTTTTTTTATTTCGTAGTATATATAATTTTTTAAATTTCTTTAAACGCATCTTTGTAACTTGCGTAATTGCAGGACCTAACATTTGTTTACTTATTATATTAGTTAGAATGTGGGGTCATGTAGATAGTATTTGCATAGGTTGAAACTGTAGGGGGTTATGAGTATGTGTTCAATAATATTAGGAATGACGAATAAAAATATAACACAGGTAGAAAATACGGAGAAATAATAAAACAAATGCATATAATTATAAAATAACAAATAAATTTATTCAGAGAATAAATTTGCGATAATCAACAAAATGTGAATGTACAAAAGAGATAGAATGTGTATAAATGATGTGGAAAGGTTTTCTAAGAAATGTGTAATGTAAAATGTAAAAGTTCGTATGTTAAGTTAGGAAAAGTTCGTTTAGATGTGGACAGAATTGAGAATCAAGTTTGTATATGCGACCTGCGGAAACGGATTCTAGATGTAGAACGAAGTGGTAAGAAGTATGGTAGTAGTAGTAATTGTGTTGAGGCAGTTGAATCGTTCGTTCGAACACCTGTTTCTTGGTCGTTGTTCTATCTGGCAGCGAGATGAGATCTATGTGTTTGTTTGTGGTCGTCGGATGTGTCCAGTTTGAACGTGAGATGAAGTCTGTCTGTTTTTGTTGATTTCTCCTCCGTCTTTTATAATTAGAAGATGGGATCGAAAAGTAATTAATTTTTGGCGTAAACGTACGGACGTAGTAGTGAGCAATGCTAACATAGCCAATCGATTTTGATTTTTGTGTAAATATTTGTTTTAATTACTTTTCCTTAAATTGAGGAAAAGGTTTTGTGTTCGTGTGTTTGCTTTAATCACTTTTCCTTAAGTTTGGGAAAAGGATTGTGTTGTGTGTTTGTTTTAATTTCTTTTCCTTAAGTTTGGGAAAAGAAATGTGTACGTGTATTTATTTAAAAATATAGAATTGTATTCTATAAAACGTATAATATTTATATAAGTAAAATTAAGCTTATTGTTTACATTCATTGCGTATTAATTTTAAACGTCCGACATGATATTTATTAGATTAGTGTTATTAGTAACATCGTCGCTAATTTGTTTTAATCGTCCTCTTTCATATATGTAAAAACGAGTTTAATTGTATATATTCGTTGTGTTTTAGTAAACTAACAGTAAAAATTCCCCCCCCTTTTTTCTCTTTCCTCTTTCCCACTTTTTTCCGTTTTTTAAAAATTTGTAGTACATATAACGGGTTTGTTGTGGAAAAAAAGTACAAAAAAGGGGAGGAAGGGCAATGGGAAGGGAAAACACCTCTCTTGTAAATAAGGGAAAAATAAATAGAACATTTTTAAAAATGGTAAAAATTTTAAAAAATTTAACACAGAGGGGGGTGGGAGGAAAAAAAAAGAAACAAACTTACAACAACCGTTCTTCCTGGTAGTGAGACCAAACTCGAGTAATAAAATGAATGGAATATAAATAAGGAGAGCTCTATTACCATTGGCTGGAGGTCAGGTGACCAGTACAATAAAACTATGATTATCAGGAGGCCGAGGTCACTTGATGAGGGGGAAGGGTCGAGGTTTGATCAGCCCCGATTGGTCCCCTGGGGGAGGAAATCCGTTGTTGAAAGACCAGAAATTTCCAATGATCCCAAGGATATAACAACACTGATGACTTCCCCCTCATTCATCTCATAGATATATTTTACAAGATATATATATATATATATATATATATATATATATATAATATATATATATTTTGGCACGAGAGGCCCAATCAACGCTCTAATTAACTATTCCCTCTTTCTTTCATAAATATAGTTGCTCTTGAGGATGACCGCTTTATTAAAAGGTCGAAACAGATATCTGTCAGCATACTAACATTATCATTTGTTTTGTTTTTTCTATGAATTTTCTATCATACTGTCGGATTCATTTCCATTTATTATATTATATATATATATATATATATATATATATATATATATATATGTGTGTGTGTGTGTGTGTGTGTGTGTGTGTGTGTGTTATTGTTGTTATTGTTGGTGTGGTTGGAGGCCTGTATTATAATGGTTAGAGTCTTAGAAAATGGACACCGTCGACCCGATTTCAAATCCTGGACGAAGCTGCAGTTCACATAGCATCAATACCG
>CM042164.1:35692151-35702151 GCA_023376005.1 Doryteuthis pealeii
TACTAAGCAAAGATACAATGTGAACAGAGTAATTAGCAATTGCTAAGTTGAATGAACAAGTCTCGTGAGATCTCGTTGTTTCTCTCTTCCGAAATTTTTTCAGACATCATTTATAGGAATGATTAGCCAAGTAAGTTCGCAAATCCGATACTACTGAAAAGCGAGTTCGATCCTCGTTGGATGCCCCAT
Source organism: Doryteuthis pealeii (assembly GCA_023376005.1). Taxonomy (NCBI): domain Eukaryota; kingdom Metazoa; phylum Mollusca; class Cephalopoda; order Myopsida; family Loliginidae; genus Doryteuthis; species Doryteuthis pealeii. Next base: position 35,692,341 of record CM042164.1, read on the forward strand.
ACTTATGACGTTGTGTCAAATCATACTTGTAGGGGGAATGATTTTTTTTAAACTTTCAAATTTTAAGCAATAATATTGTGAATCTATTAATGACACAAAATACATTCCAAAATATTCCTTACTTTTAGGATTAATTTATATTTGAAAAAAAAAAATCCATTTTATTTTGTTCTAATTAGTTGTAATTTGCAATTAAGTTAAAAACTCACCCGTCTCTTACTCCACATTCTGTCAGTCACTTTCCCACTCTTTTTATATATCTTGATTAACTACTCCTTATATATGTCAGTTTTCTCTGTGAGCGTAAAGAGAGAAATTGGAGAGTGTGAACGGTGGATTGAACTTCCCAATTTATTGGTATGTTAATTTTCAGCAGCTAACGGCTGGCTTATATATTATTATTATTATTATTATTATTATTATTATTATTATTATTATCTAGGAATCGTTATTTGAAACACCAAGGCTTGCAAAAACAAGAATACTTATTTTAGCATTAAAAAACTCAACAATTATTAACACGACGTAAACCAAACAAAATGATGTCGTAATAAACATCACATATTCCAGCTTAGAATGGGACTGTAGAATATGCCGACTGCACATTTGTAGAGGCTGAAGGACCACTTCAGTATAAGCCACCTGTTGGCCTTGGGTGTCGGCCCATAAAACCGGAGAACATAAACTAGTGGCTGAGTAGTATGTGACCGGCTACACTCCAGTTTGACCCTTAGTTTATTTAGACTGGCGATTAGAGAGGCCAGAACCGATCAATTTGTTGATCCTTTGAAACCCTTGTTTCAACATGGTTAATCTCGATCGTATTTTTTTACATTTATCTTATGTCAAAACGCGCCAGTTTTTGCAAATCTTAGCAGATTTGTGAGTTTCCCAACTTACGAGTTTTGCGAATTACGAGCTGTCACTCGGTTGATTTTTTTTTTTTGGGGGGGGGGGGCTTTGTGTTATGAGCTAAAATTTGAGGAACGAGCAAGCTTCAGACACGCTTATGTTGTTAAGTTCACTAAAAACATTTAAGTTTCAAATTCATTACAACATAGAAACTATTATTCATAAAATCTATTAATAATGGAGATTGTCTGTATTTCTGTCTATAACAAAAACTACGTCATAGCTCTACGTCATAGCTTACGTCACAATATTCTTATGCTATACACACCCAAAATTTGAGTAAGCAATTTTAAAAATTGTTTTTTTACTCTCGTCCCTTTTTTGTTTTTTACAGTAACCTATAAAGTTTACAAATAAATACCTACGATTTTGTGTAAAATTGATGTGGAAAATATTCAAAATAATTGTTTGATTATTACATGCACGCAACATTTTATTTGAGAGGGACAGGACTCAGTTTTCATTTCAAATTGTTGTTTTTTTTTTTTTTTACCCCTTTAATAAATATGAGAATTTGTCTTACTTATGATACAAACCCTCTGACATTGAATTTTTAACTCCCACCCTCTCAGGCAATGTCTTTCAAAAATTAATTTTTACGACGCCCGAAGGGTGTTTTCTGTTGCTAGTAAAAATAAATATTCAAACATATTACAGCACATAATTCATCACCTTCTATTCTATTATGTATTTTTATACAATACAGTGTTATCTTTCTAATTCAAACAAATGCAACAAAAAATTGGCTTTAGGGGTGTGGGGTGGAAGGGTGCTTAAACAGATCAATTGCATTTCAGTTTATTCCAAAGGGGAAAATTGATTTGATATACGAGTAAATTGACTTACGAGCGGAACGAATTAAACTCGTAAACTGAATGTGAAAGCAGGCTTTTCTGGGACCCTCAAGCTGGTTTCCACCCTGTCGGCTGGGGCGTTAGAATGCACCGACTGCACCTCTGCAGAGGGGTAAGACTCCCCCAATAGGGCCACCTGTTTGCCGTGGGTGGCGACCCGTGATGCTTAAGGATAGAGCCCAGGTGGATGAGCAGTTCATGACATGCAATACTCCACTTTGGCCCTATCTTGGGCTAGACGGGCGGTCGGAGAGGCCCCCTCCAATCAATCGGCTGGTCACGTCAAGCCCTAGCACCTATATGATTTTCCCAACCTTATTGCCCTTATGGTAAGCCCCAACCCCTTTTTATCATATGGGTGCTAGAAGGCGGTGGCTGCGGGTCTACATGTCCTGGGAATGACGTTAAACTCTATCTGATGGTGAGGTTCCAGTTTTGGAGGTTTGGGGAATGTGGAGCACACCTTCATCACCATTGCTCCCTGGTCCACTCTGACCCGGAGTGGTAGTACCTGTTAGGGTCCCATCTATGGGTTAAATAGAAAAATGTATTTAGAAAAAAATTGTATTATGCATTAAGAATTGATTTATTTCAAAACTTTATCGGCATTAAATAACCCACTGAGGTTGATATGCCGTAAAACAAAACAAAACAAACCAATCAAGCTGGTTTAACAGTGTTGGGTTTCGGGGTTAGCACGCCCCGGTCCTATCAGGATGTTACAATTTTATTTTCCGTTAGTGTAGATAGATTTTATTTTCTTTTACTCTTCAACTAGCTAAATGGCACCAATTCAATGGGTTTTTTTCTTCCCTAATAAAGAAAACTTGGTTTATCATTAAGCAAATAGGAACAAACATAGTTTTGTCACTATGGACTCACTCGCTAATATTGCACTTTTGTTCGCCACAGGTAGGATATGATACAAGGTCTCAAGTATGGGGAATCCAGCGAGGATTCTTTTTATCATAATTGTGACAAAGTGTAAGTGGGGAGGGAGCTCTCAAAATTGTTTTTGACTAACGAGAAGAGGTTTGAATTCAGAGTTTTCCTGTAACTAGACCGGTTATCATATTAAATATTAAGTTAAAATATTAAATATTAAGTTAAAATATTTCTAGTTGTTTGGTTTTATCTTAATGAATATGAGCAAACATTTCGGGGATAAATCTTAAAAGAAATCCATTAACAAGAAGAAATAACTGTCATTTTACTTGGTCCTTTATATGTTCAACAAAATAGCGGTTTACAGTGTGAACGTGAAGTCTAATTTGCATATTGATATTTTAAAAAATTGATTTTAATAAATATATGTTTCGTATTAATGATTTCTTATTGTTTGGTTTTATCTTAATGAATATGAGCAAAAATCTTGGGGATAAATCTTAAAAGAAATCAATTAACAAGAAGAAATAACTGTAATTTTATTCTTTACTTCATATTTTAACTAAATAGTTAAATTAGGAAAATTTAGCAATGAAATACGGGAGTGATGGAATAGTAAGTTTCAGTTGCTCTATTTTAATCTACATTCTTATTTAGTTTCATCAGTCTTTCTAATTTGATATGATATTTTATTACATTAAAACTTGAATACTCACACCCGGAAAGTGCATATATTTGCTAGTATATCTTATATTTTAACTTATCTTTCTCCAGGCAACGGTGGCAAAAATGCGAGAAATATAATTACGCGTTTCTAAGAGAAGAACCCAGGAAACAATAGAGAAATATAATGGTAGAATTGAGTTGGCTTCCAGGAGGTCATTTAGAATTCGGATTACTCTATAATTGAGGCTGAGAGGAGAGTAGCCTCCACAGAAAAGAGAGCCAGAAGGAAGGAGATAAAACACCAACCTCAGCAAGCATCACATTTTGTGTACAGTCAGTGCACCAAAGACTGTTAATCAGGGATTGGTCTGTTTAGCCACTTGGGGGGGGGGCACTACGACATCGTCCTTAGTGGACGGAAAGGCGTGAACAATATATATATATATATATATATATATATATATATATACTCTCACTACTAAGCATATAAGCAATGATCGTTTCCCCGGAAATTTGATCTCTCTGTGACCGTAAATACATAAACAAACCTATGTACTTAATAGTTTAAAAACACCAGTCCCCCGCTACAGCTGTCAGTGGACGAGGGGATAAGATATCAGGCTGCCAAACGGTCAGTCTGAGTTCGACCCTAGCCAAAGATAGTTGTGTCCAGCCACACTGAAGAGGCGTGAAACGCCGAAACACGTGTCCGTGGATGACTTATATATATATATATATATTAGGGTAGGTCGATTTTCAATTTTTTTGAATATCAAAAAGTTTCCCCCGAAAAAAGTTGGGTATTGGTATGATAAGTACTGACACTAAAAAGTAGATTTCTAACTTGCACCAATTTTTGAGCATTTAGTTTTAAATATCTTCTAATACGAAACCTCCAAAAATCCTTGTTTATAATAAATTTAGATATGAAATTGCTCTAAAATCTTATCATTTCAATCCAGAAAAGATTATCAATTTATTCTATTCAAATAAAATTAATAAGATTTCTGAGCAATTCTATATCTAAATAAGGATTTTGGGAGGTTTCATATTAGACTATTTGGACCATAAAAGGCACCCCTTTTTGATCTCGATTCAGAAAGGACATGTTTTTTATTTACACCGTCAATACCCGGTTGTTTGTTAGGGGTTAGGGTTAGGGGTTAGTTTTATAATTAAAAAAAAATCTAAAATCGTCTGTTAAAACAACCAGATATTGACGGTGTAAATGAAAAACATGTCCTTTCTTAATCTCGGCTTCTGATACCAGCCGCTAAGGGACAGTGAAGTATTGTGGTGATTCAGACTACAAGTGGTGACAGACAAGTTAGAGTTAAAGAATAAAACACAAACACCAACTTAGAATCCGAATAGACATGTATTACGGACATACATAACAAATTGTTGCAAACTTTGGTTTGTCTGCGGAAATGTTATATAGAATAATAGTCCACTTAGCTGAAATCCTGAGGTAGGGTGAGTTATCGGAGCCCCTTGCAACGGCTAATCTGGTCGTTCTGATGGATATAAGAGACGCCCTTTTTTGTTGTCCAACACCGGTGCCTCTTTGGCTTTGCCAGTTGGTTGATAGCGAGGTTCGTAGAAATAACCTCTACCTCAGATATTTTTACAGTATCCACCATCAGTGAGGGGGGAATAGCCCGCTTGAACATTCAGGGAACACCCGCAGTGAGAAAGACTCTAAGTACACCCATGTACTATATTGTTGTTTCGGTTGCATGTAATAAACATGGTTTAATATATGCTTTCCCTCGCGATTTTATTTTTGTACCTATTCCGTTGGCTGATTGGTTGGTTGATTGATTTTAACGGCATATTAACCCGTCTGGAGTTATGTCATACTTAGCGGTTAGGAAGTGATATATGTTGTGTATCTATATTTACACTTTTGTAGTAATTGGTTTTTACAATGTGTTAGCATCATTGGGGATTATGTTGTATGGTATTGATTAGGTTCATGTCTATATTTTATGGCATAATTTTATTTCCTTCAAAAAGGACAGAATGTCTTTTATGTTGACTTTTTCAAATAGACCTTTCATATTGTTTGCATTAAAATAATGTTTTTTGATGTGAGAAAAAACTCCTCCATTCCGTTGGGGGCTTGCCGTTAGGTACCGAGCTGTCGTATATCAACTAACCCAACAGCCATATGCAAACATAATGCAGTGGTTTCCCACTCATACCACCAAGGTAACAAAGTTTAGCTGTGCCTCTGAATAGGACATCAACAAATAAATTGTAAACTTTAATGAAAAGAATAACTCGTTTCCTGGTCGACACTAAAGTGCTGTTTTCTCCCCCCTCTCTCTCTCACACACTCTCTCTCTCTCTCTTATCTATCTATTTTTCTCTCTCTCTCTCTATCTATCTATTTCTCTCTCCCTCTCTATATCTATCTATCTATTTCTCTCTCTCACACACACATACGCGCACACACTCTCTCTATCTCTCTCTTTCTCTCCCCCACTCTCTCTCCCCCTCACACACATACGTACCCTCTTTCCTCTCTCTCTCACACATACACACAAACACTCTCCCTACACACACACACACACACACACACTCTCTCTATCTCTCTCTTTCTCTCCCCCACACACATACGTACTCTCTTTCCTCTCTCTCTCTCACACATACACATAAACACTCTCCCTACACACACACACACACACACACACACTCTCTCTCTCTCTCTCTCACACACACACACACACACACACACACATACACGCACACACTCTCTCTATCTCTCTCTTTCTCTCCCCCCACTCTCTCTCCCCCACACACATACGTACCCTCTTTCCTCTATCTCTCACACATACACACAAACACTCTCCCTACACACACACACACACACACACACTCTCTCTCTCTCTCTCTCTCTCTCTCTCTCACACACACACACACATACGCGCACACACTCTCTCTTTCTCTCCCCACACACACACTCTCTCTCCCCCACACACATACGCACTCTCATTCCTCTCTCTCTCACACATACACACAAACACTCTCCCTACACACACACACACACTCTCTCTCTCTCTCTCCCCCCCCCGCTCTCTCTCTCACACTCTTTTTAAAAAAATCTAAAGTGGAGTCCGCCTATTAAACCTAAATGACTCTCATCAATGAATATCAGCAGAGGCAGAACCTTTTCAAAAGTTGTATGTTGACGATATATTACACAGTTAATGGTAACAGCAAAGAAAGAGAATTAGTCATGAAACGAGACGGTGACAGTCACAGAAGGTCACCAGCGTAAGAAGTTGATATTGAAAAGGGCAGAACTTGTTCGAGCAGGTACCGACGACCAACAGTGGGACTAATTGCCGAAGGAAGAACACTGCCGAGGGGAGCCGTGGGGAACCGTGGGGAGCCTTATTTGAAGTGGGTATTTAATAAAACCTGCGGGTTTTTAGTGACCAATTAAACTGGTGCATTTTCTACTACTCCAGGAAGAGGACTATTAACGTTCTTTAAAAACCGGGGGGGGGGAGGCCCCATTTACGACCACAGAGAAGATCGAGCCGTTTCTCCATCATCATCATCATCATCATCATCATCATCAAGTTTGGATGATTACACGTATTTCCCTTGACTCTCCTTTTCCATCCATCTATATTGGCCACAGAATTTGGTAGGTGCTCTTGTCGGTATCAATAATCCATACAGAGCTGAATGGAAGTTTTTGTTTTTTGTTGTTTTTTTTTTGCTGGTGTGCCCATGTATAGGAGTCCACACGAGAACTTTGTATGAGTTCGGCCCTGTTACTCCGGCAATGGCCGGTATGTCTAACTTGGATGGCTAGTAAGTGGGTGTACACCAACTGTTTTTCTAACTGCAATCGGCTGCCTGTCCCTCATTATCAGGGCGTGCTGACAGCACGGATTCTCCCCTCTCTCTCACTCTCTCGCCACCCATCCTTTTTGGGACATAAGTCTTGGCAAGTCCTCTAGATGGCATCCAGTGGCTGCACAGAGCTGATGAATGTAAGTTTTTTTTCTTCTGGTCGGCCAACACTGGTGTCTGTGTGTGTGTGTGTGTGTGTGTCTGTGTGTGTGTGTGTGTATGTGAGAGAGAGAGAGAGAGAGAGAGAGAGAGAGAGAGAGAGAGAGAGAGAGAGAGATAAAACACAGTGTGACTTTATATATTGAACCACTTCTGTCCTCAAAATATTTTAAGCTTCAGTTGTCATGGTCGTACAAACATGCTTCAATAATGCTGTCGTCTGCTTCTCTGAAGCAAGAGAAAGAAAGAAAGAAAAGAAAGAAAGAAAGAAAGAAAGAAAAGAAAAAAAGAAAGAGTGACGTAATTACCTACGTCATGCAAGCAGACAAATATGTTATCTCAAAACGTAACATTAATACGCAAGAAGGAACAAATATAGACAGTTTTAAATAATCCCAAACATTGTAATCTAACTATTACATAACTTTCATTGTATTTGGAAACGACTTAAATAATATCTACCTTTTTTTTCTTAGAGGAAGAAGTATTATTATTATTAAAGACAGGACCTGTGGATATACCACAATACGATAATTTAATTATTACAATGATTGATATGTTTATTTAAGAGCTATTGCTAAATAGTTCAATGTGTAAAAAGTATAATCTTGATTTAACACGCTCTCTCTCTCTCTCTCTCTCTCTCTCTCTCTCTCTCTCTCTCTCTCTCTCTCTCTCACACACACACACACACACATACACACACTCTTTTCTTTCTTTCCTTCTTTTCATCTTTTCATTATGTTCGATTGAAACAGAGTAGGGTTATTGTTTTCACGTTCTCACCTCCTCTCTCTATCTTTCTCATACTCTCTTTCTCTTTTCTTTCTTATTATATTTTTCTGTGTAGCATGTCCATTTTATTCCCTTTATTTATTTATAATAAAAACGGAATGGTCCATTATTTAGCTGGGGTGATGACACTCATAAGAAATAAGAATTCGGCGGATAAGAAACACCAGATAATCAAGATTTACATGTTTGCATTTAATCTTGGACGAGTTGGACGGTCTCATTTTTAACCAGAGGGTGTTGTAAGATGATAACAGACGGAAGATTAAGGAACACCAGTATTAATAAATAGATTATTATTATTATTATTATTATTATTATTATTATTATTATTATTATTTCACTCCATTCGAGTTTTTCATACCTGCAGAAGCCGGTGGTTCACTGGAGGCTGAGAGACAGCAAGTCTCCTCAGGTCTCCAGGACTCTTCTGAGTATTCCAGCCGATCTCAATAATGCTGTAGTCTGGATGGTCTCGATCCTTCCTCTGATTTTCGATTCATCCAGACTCTTTTCCAACCCCTTGGGGATTGTTCCAAGGGCCCCAATTACAATTGGTACGACCTTCATCCTCATGTTCCACAGTTTTCTCGGTTCTCTGGCAAGGTCCAAGTATTTGTCTATCTTTTCGCTCTCTTTCATTTTCACTCTGGAACGACAAAAGTCCACGATATGACAAGTCTTCCTCTTCTTGTAAATCAAAACTAGGGCTGATCTCCTAGCCGGGATTAGGTGATCCGTCTGTACCTCAAAGTCCTAGAAAAGTTTGTGTGTCTCATTCTCCAGGACAGATTCAGGTTTGTGCATATACCATTTAGTTGAATGATGAAAATTGAATTTCTTGCGCAGTTCCTAGTGAATCACATTTCCCACCCAACCATGCCTAGTCTTGTACTCTCTTTGTGCTAGTTTACAGCATTCACCTATTGTGATTGACAGTTTCGTCTATTTCCCCACACTTGTTATTCTGATGTGTCTTATCTATTTTTACTTTTATATAATTTGTCCTTATGGCATTGGCTTGTGCTGCAATTATAAGAGGTTCTGTTTCTCTCTTGACGTTAACTTTGAACCACGTATCTTTAAGGCGTAACACAGATTATCAAAGATACGTGGTTCAAAGTTAACTAACCTGAAAAAATGTAAAAGTTTTTAAATAAAATAACTTGTGCATTATATCTTTTATTCATTAATATATCAACACTGAAATTTTTTTAAATTCGGTTAATTCCCTGATTTTTGGTATTTTTTTTCTTTCGGCGGGGTGACATACGATGGTGGAATTTAGGTCTGTTATGTTCGATTTAACCGAAAGAAGTTAAAGTTGTGATATTGATTGATTTAAGATTTAGATAAATCTCAGGTGTTTTGTATCTTTTTTTATTTTATTTATTTATTTGTTATAGCTAAAATGTCAGGAATTTCACGAATTAAAAATGTCAAGATTTTCGCTTTCTTGATCCGAATTATTGACAGCGGGTTCTTCGGCCGAGTGTGTTCGACGAGAAAGGACAAATCAAACATTTGATGACATTTGTGAGGGGTAATTAGAATTGCGAGTCTCTTTGGGACAGTTGAAATGCTTCTTTATGTTATTGATGGTGTTACAATGATTCATTCTATGGATTTGTTTATGTGCATAATCCTTACAGAAGGAGGAAGAACTCTCC
>CM042164.1:35712151-35749651 GCA_023376005.1 Doryteuthis pealeii
AAGGTATCTAAGAGAAAATAATACGAAAAGACAAGGTCTTACATGGGAACTTTGATAAATATAAAATAGTAGAAAATAGCAGTAAACAAGTAGCTAAGTAAATTAGGGAAAGAAGATAATGAAATCTTTCTTACCGGGTGCCTATAAAAATCTTCTGAGATGGAAGAGAGGTCGACACACGTTTTGTCAAGCCGAGAATAAGTGAAAAAGGGACTTGAAATTCCCGCTGACTAATAACCGGAAAAGAACGGTCAAAATCAAAAAAGTACCCTATTAACGAAAATAACAGATGGTCTAAGGGGCATAACCCTTGACGCAGAATCGTAATTACTAGCCAAGACACCTACAATAATTGTATTTATCTTTACATGATGTTAATTCTTTAAACCGTAATACCCTCTTAAGATTACGGTCAGTCTAGAACTGTTAATATAGAAAAAAAACAAGAAAAAAAAAACACTATGCCTTTTGTAATTTAAATATTTAATTTATAATATTTAATCTATTTGAAATTTTTAAAAATACTCATATGATATAGTTTTCTTAAATTATTCATCAATCCTTCTAATATATAATTAAAGATAATCTTTTTATTTATTTATTTACTGATTCATCTAATTAAATTAATACATTTTATTTTATTTTACAACTGAAAAAAAAAGAAAAGAAGCTAAGTAAATAAATTCTTCTATTTGACCGTTTTTATTCTGAATTCAAGATAGTTACTATATAGCAATATTCACCGGAAGTTAACCGGACAAGATTAGATACATATACATACAAAAAATTCAAACCCATTCTCAACAGATATTTCAGAAGTAAGAGACTACATTCATTCATCCATCCATTCATTTTGTCATTGATTTCAAACTCATATATATACATATAACAAATAAATAAAATTAAATAAATATAATAATACATAAATATATGAATAGCTGAAAATAATATAGAGAAGAAGAAGAAGGAAGGAGGAAGAGGAAAAAAAAAAAAGAAAAAAATTAAAATTGAAATTGAATGAGCAACGGCTATTACCAATAATACCACGACCTTCCGCGTGGCTTTATAAAAATAAAAAAAGAACGCCACGAGACGCGTGTAAAGAAAAAGAAAAAAAAGGAAAAAAAGAGATGAGAAGAAAATAGAAAGAAAAAAATATAACGACACAAGAAAAAAAAAACGTGTTCATTTCTGAAAACAGTCTCTGAAGATAAAGTTTACTTTGAAATCGATAAGACAAAAAACAACTTTTTGTTTTTATTTTATATGCATTGTAATTGCCTTCCAATCATTTGTAATACTACGGTGCTGGTCGGGGTGCCAGATGTAATACTATGATCTGGTCACGGGACCAAATGTAATACTATGCTGTCGCGGCGCCGAATCTAACACGATGGGTGTTATTTGACCCACAGGAAAGTTGAAGTGCTTGTTCCAGGCTGTACCTGAACGTGACCAAATTCACCAATGTTGTTCCACAATTAATACGAACGCGTTTTTAACAATAAAAGACCTTTATTAATTATACAGTGATAAAATCATGTACAACCACAAAGGGGTATCGAAGTTGAAGTTGAGTCGGAATTTTGTGGACTGATTGGCGATATATGTTGAGTTCTGATTCAAATTCAGTAACAAGATGACAAAGCAAAGACGGCGACAAGGGCTGTGAGACGGAGCTATCAATCTGGTCAAGAACCAGCTGTCCTATCTGGTCAAGAACCAACTCTCTAATCTGGTCAAGAACCAGCTCTCCAATCTGGTCAAGAACCAGCTCTCCAATCTGCCTGGAACCCTTTTGGGACCTCTTTTATGGGTTCCAAACCCCTGAATCCAGGGCTCTGATTAGCCAGCCAATAGAAATGCCGGACCAATGGCTCTACAATGTAAACATCAGGAGGTGTACGAAACCCCACCCATGCGGTCGCATTTGATTGGACGGCCAATAAAAATCATGGCCTTGAGTTACACTGCTCGGAGGGGGGCAAACAGGAAGTCAAATGAGAAAAAAGAGATACTTTTCAAGGTCTGGTTTCTTAGGGGGATGGTGGTCAGACAAAATTAAACTATGAATTAAACTATTGAATGAGTCTGAAAAAGTATAGAGTAAGGATAAAACAAAAAAATATATAAAATATGAAATATAAAAATAAATAAATAAATATAAAAAAATTTATATATATATATATATATATATATATATATATATATATATATATGAAATCTTAGAAATCAGATATAGAATCATCCCTTACTACCAAGTTTTGGATACCTCTCATCTATATATATATATATATATATATATATATATATATATTATATATAGCATTTGTTAAATTTGATTTTTGGAGCATTGTTAAGTAAAGTATATTATTATTTATATTTTTGAAGGCAATTACAATGCGTATATCGTATAAAATTCGATAATTATTGAAAATAATCATGACATGCAAACTCGACGATTAACGCGTGCGACGTGTGGAACACCGTACAGTTGTTTCAACCTTATTAGGTCTCATCAGCAGTGTATACCTACGATCTCCCTCCGACAGAAATCGATATGTGTGTGTGTGTGGTGTGTGTGTGTGTGTGTGTGTGTGTAAGTCTGTGTATATATATATATATATAAATGTAAATGTTGCTCTGTATGAAATGAATTATCATACATTGGGCTCTCCTGAGGACTTGAAAGAATCTTGAGTGTGCATCTTATATATATATATATATATATATATATATATATATATATATATATATATATACAGATGCACACTTATTGATACATATACATATAAAGATTATTTGAAGTCCTCAGGAGAGTACAATGTATGATAATTCATCTCATGCAGAGCAACATTTACACACACAGACATATATATATATATATATATATATATATTATATATATATATATATATATATATATATAAGTGAATATATATATATATATGTAGGTATATGTATGCATTGAGGATATACAGAGGGTAAGGACGGTCCCAAAATGGAATCATTCCCAGATCATCCGGTCTATTGGTTATATATATATATATATATATATATATATATATATATGTGTGTGTGTGTGTGTGTGTGTAAAAATGGAATTGGAATTGAATCCGACGATATGAGGAAGAATGAATAAAGAAAAGAAAGTACAGAATGGATAATAAAAGATGAATTTAATCAATATCACTTACTCATGTGTTTCGGTCAGTTCATCTAAGTGTACACTATTCAAACTATTATTATTATTAGATAAACAAATGAAAGGAAATAATAATAATAGAAAAATGTAAAAATATTCCGTACACAGAGAAAATTCGACCTTCATCAGAGTGAAATTTTATTTTGAATGAAAAAAAAAAAAAAAATTCATTGGAGAAAAACGGAGAATTTTTAAAAATGTTCGAAGAGAATTTTTTAAAAAATTCACTTTCAGGACGCTGAACGATATAGAGCCTTTAGCAAATCTCGAGAATTTGAATATTTGATTTTTCTAGAAATTATGGTGGATACAATTATGTATTGCAAAAATAAAATGTTATTATTTATCCCTAACTTGTTGATAAGTCCCGGAACCGAGAAAAAGAAAAGAAAAGAAAAGAAAAGAAAGAAAAGAAAAAGTGAAACAAGTGTATCTATCATGTTTGTTTATGTTTCGATTTACGGTACTTATTTTCTCATAGAACAGCAACTGTAAAAAAATTAAAAAAATTTGTTTCTATTCATAACTTCGATCATTTATCTCTATTTATACTGTAATTAGTACAATATAAGACCAACTCGAAACAATTTTACGCCCCCAGCATAAGGGGGGTCAAAATTAAGTGACCTGAAAAAAAAATGAGAAAGTTTTGAAATAAAATAAATAATGCATTATAAAGATCGTTCATTGATAAATAAACACTGAAAATTTCATTTTGTCAAAAAGTCATTTTATCACAAACGCATTTTAGGCTCAGTTTGCCAGTCCCTATATATAGAGATAGATTGATAGATACACACACACACACGCGCGTGCGCATACAAATGAATTACCCCAGTACAAAAGTTTTAAATATTTCCTATGACGACACTTAAACATTATATCATTGCGTTGATTTATTTTATATTTCCTGTGAATTTGATATGCATTCACAAAGTTGACTTACTACGTCCGCCCACTTAATTTTCCCATGACTACTTGTGTAACGACACATTCCATGGTATTTCAAGCTTTTCGCTTATTAGTGCATAGCTATCGAATTTTGCTGGTATTTTCTTGCTGGCAAAAAAAAACCAAAAAAACAAAAAACTATCGCATCACCGTCCCCCCCCCCCCCCCAAAAAAAAAAAAAAAAAAAAAAATTCACTCTCAGAAATATAACGAAATAATTTCCAGCACTTCCGAAATGCGATCTTCAGGGTGATGACTCTTTCGAAAGCTAAATGAGACGCCGCCATGTTTTCTTAAATGGCTGTCCTATTAAATTTTTCGCTCTTCATTTCATTTTCTTTTCTTTTTTTCTTTTTTTTTTCCCGCAGCCAAAATAAATAAGTCTAAAGTCAAGTAGTCGTCTTCCTGTTCAACTAGACTTGTTTGTATGTATTTCTAAACGCACGGGTAATTATTTCATTAGTAGCCAATTGACTAAAGCCCGCCCCCCTGTTCGGCCTGACTTAGTTAATAGCAACTTAAGTATCAACAAATTTGCGGAAGAAGCTGCTCTGTGATTGTAACTGTCATCGTAAAACGTATTACAAATTTGTGTTCAGCTCAGTGGTTATCGCGATGGACTGAAAAAAATGCAAGGATCAGTTAAGCTATATATAAATCTGTGGAGGCGTGTGGGGTAAGGTTGGAATCCGAGTTTAAATCCTGTTTGCGTTTCATATTGTCTGGGTTTTTATTACAAATCTGGCATATCGTTCATTATTCGGTGTATTTAGTTTCATACTGTATTTGGGCCTTTACTTAGGCTAGACGGTCGGTCGGAGAGCCCCTCCCCCGATCAATCGGCTGGTCACGTCAAGCCCTAGCACCTATATGATTGCCCTAACCCTATTGCCTTTATGACAAGCCTTCGACCCTTTTTATCATATGGGTGCTAGAAGGCTGTGACTGAGGGTCTTTATTTCCTGCGAATGATGTTAAACTCTATCTGGTGGTGAGGTTCCAATTTTTGAGGTTTGGGGAAATTGGAGCACCCCTTCATCATGGATTCGTAGACCCGAATTCAGTTCCTGAACGAGGTTGTTTGCGTTTCATATTGCGCTAATACCCTTGGGAAAGGTATGAATCCATATATTCTCCTTCCAGCTATTTGTAACTAGTAGGACAGACTGGGCTCCTTACCCTTGGCTACGTAACCCGACTAGGAGAAGGAAAACTCTGAATTCAAACCTGATAAACTCCGCTTAAGAAATTGACCTTGTGTCACATCCTGTTTGTGCGGAGGGGTTAGTATATATATATATATATATATATATATCTTATTATAATGGAGATTGTGTGTTTTTCTGTCTGTAACCGAAACTATATTCCTACTCAAGTCACAATTCTCTTATTTATTGACATCACATTCTCCATGATTTTATTTTTATCTAAACCTCAATTATTAATAAAATTATCTTACATTATTAATACTGTTAACTATGTATACGTACTGATAACATGCAATTATATTTATATATACAATAAAATAGCGGTTTACAGTGTGAACGGGAAGGCTAATTTGCATATTGATATTAAAAAATCGAATTTAATAAATATATGCTTAGTATTATTGATTTCTAACTGTTTGATTTTATTTTAATGAATATAAGCAAAAATCTCTTCAATGAATCTTAAATGAAATCCTTTAACAAGAAAAAATAACTGTCATTTTATTCTTTACTTCCTCTTTTAACTAAATACTTAAATTAGAAAAAATAACAATGAAAGACGAGAGTGATGGAAGAGTAAGTTTCAGTTATTCCATTTTTTTTATTATACCCCTCTGTTTCAAATCTTTTATTATACTCCCTCTGTTTCAAATCTTTTTATCTGTATTCTTATTTAGTTTCATTAGCCTTTCTAATTTAATACAATATTTTATTACATTAAAACTTAAATACTTGCACCCGGAGGGTGCATATATTTGCTAGTATATATATATATATATATGTTATAATGGAATGATCCATCCCCCCGTATCTCAACAGTGGTGATGGTTCTAGCCACTATTTAAGAACACACATATTACTCTGTGCAGAACTCACTTGAAGTATTTAGACGATGGGCTCTCCTCCTAATACTCCCGTATACTTACTATATAACAATATATAAAGCGGTTTATTCGGTCAGGAGAAATTTCGTAACTTTTTTTTCTCTTAAGTTAGAGCAGTCGTTCTCAATCGGGGGTCATATAGCTCCCCACCCCCCGGATACCATATAGCATTTTTTTCGCTCCAGGCAAGCAAAAAATATTTAATTATAAAAATAGAATAGGATTTTTAAAAAAAACTTCGAATGGCTAGGGGGGGGGGCACCAGAATAAAATAAGAATCAAAGTGGTCCACAGGTAAAAAAAAAGAAAAAAGTTGAGAACCACTGATCTAGAGCACCGTTATTCAAAGTGGAGGTACGCATACTGGTGCTGGTGCGCAAGTCGACGACTGCCAACACGTAGCGAGTTTCCAGTTTCCCCATTATGAGTATGGGTAATTTATGAGGAAGTGCGTCCCGGTCTCCTGCCTCAGAAATTGCTACCCGGTGACTATTAAAATAACGTCCCCAGCTATATCGTCTCGGCAGTGTTACTTGAAAGAAAACAATCAACTTAGGGCGTTAAATGTATTTTAGAGGGGGGGTGCTTCTCTTTTTTTATATGAACAAATGAAGATGGGTGGATAGATATATATAAACAAAGTAAAAAATGAACAAATTGAGGTAGATAGATAGATAGATAGATAGATATCCATCTTCATACTTAAACAAGAATTACGACAAATTTCTATAAATAAATTTCTAAACAAATTACGATAAATAAATAAGAATTACGACAAAAAAAGAGACCCCCCCCTCTAAAATACATTTAACGCCCTAAGTTGGTTGTTTTCTTTCAAGTAACACTGCCGAGACGACATAGCGGGGGACGTTATTTTAATAGTCACTGGGTAGCAATTTCTGAGGCAGGAGACCGGGACGCACTTCCTCATAAATTACCTAAGTATGAAATGGGTTCTTATAATACGCTAGAAGGCTCAGAGGGACGTTATCCCAACGTAGGTGAATAATATACATGAATAAATCCGACACAAAGAAGTACAACATAATAACAAATACAGACTTTATTGTCTGAGCGCGTGGACATGACATTATACATGACAAGATACATATAAGGTTATAATAGGTAATATGTATTACGAAATATATGATGCGAATAACGTTATCCTTGATTTAAAGAGGCAGGGCTGGGTGTATTGCCCAGTGCCTGAGGCGCACCCTTGAGGGTGGAATGCGGACGGCATCTATGCATTTTTTGCATCTGCCATCCCATGAGCTTCAGCTCGTGGGTGGTTCAACATAAAACGACCTTGTGTCATAACCGCATACGTGGGATGAGAGGTAAATACACTGCTGTTGCTTGAGTGGTCAACCAATTAAGTTTTGAACAAAGCTCATCGCTGCGTAACTTCGGGAATCTAGTGGGAACCGGTGCATTCAGTGTGACTTGACCGTGATCGAGCACTTTGTATAACTTGCTCAAGGTTTTTGAGGTCAATCCTCTTATCTCTGTACCCAAGACTGTTTATCTGCACTTACTGCGTTAAGAATTAAAAACGTCAATGACCAATTAACTACACAAGTACTAAACAGAATATACCACTTGTCCAAAAATAAAGAAATAATAAAGGTTTTGTTTTTATAGTGTATTCGAAGCATTATTGTTTTATAGTGTATTCGAAGCATTATTGTTTTTATAGTGTATTCGAAGCATTATTGTTTTTATAGTGTATTCGAAGCATTATTTGTAATTGAATAAGTTGTTTTTTGAAGGCAGCGAAAAAATGTGTTGTATGTTGGAAAAACATATTTATTTATATCTTTTGTTGTTGTTGTTTTTTTGTTTTTTTAAACATACTTAATATTTTCGGACAAAATCCATCATCAGAGTAGTAAGAAGTTTTCATCCCATTCATGTTTCGTAAAAATCAACATTTGATGAACGTAAAAATCAACGTTGATGAACGCTGAAATTGAAATTTGAAAGATCGGCTAAGTTCGTGAATTTCCGTGTTGTTAAAGTTCCGACCGGGTGTTCAGCGCGAATGTTTGAAAATCCCCCCCCCC
Source organism: Doryteuthis pealeii (assembly GCA_023376005.1). Classification (NCBI taxonomy): domain Eukaryota; kingdom Metazoa; phylum Mollusca; class Cephalopoda; order Myopsida; family Loliginidae; genus Doryteuthis; species Doryteuthis pealeii. The sequence goes on from CM042164.1 coordinate 35,720,466, forward strand.
CAAAAAAAAGGACGCGGGTTCGATTCACATGCTAGGCAAAGCCTAGCCCGCTTCCTTCGAGAATACGGCGGGCCACCCACCTCGTGTTCTCTGTCACACTATTTTATTTTTCTACAATGAGTAATTGAACAATAGTTAAAATCTATACATATATACATTTGTATATAAATTTCAAAAATTCTCCGCTTTCCAACGAATTTCATTTTTAAAAAATAAGGATTTACTCTGATGAAGGTCGAATTTTCTTTGTGTCCCTGACGCACAAAAATCTTAAAGGACGCAGTAAAATGGTATCCATGCGTCCCAGTGTTTTTCTTTTTTCTTCTCCCACTATTTCAATCTAACTGTATACATTTCAATAGTTATTTCTTTAGAAATGAATTACACACAGAATAAGTAGCAAGGTAGGAGTTAGATGGCTTTAATTGTTTCCACAGATCATACAATCTATTAAGAAACTTTATTTGGGACCAATAAATTTCCCCGGGGGACTCATTCAATGCAGATATGAGCGCCCCAGGATGCACTAAATCAAAAAGCTATCAGCATCACTATATATATATATATATATATATATATATATATATATATATATATATATATATATATATATATATATATATTTGGAAGAATATGTGCTTAATTGAAGTCATATCTAATATGAAAATTAATTAGTTGATAATTAATGAATTAGGCGAATATATCTGTTCAAATGTAAGGCGTAAACAAATCGAGAAAAAGTCGATCTCTGTATGTACATTTCGGCATATTATGCCTCATCAACAGAGTTATAGACAGGAAGCTGTTTTATGTGTGATTCGAACCCTAACCCACACACAAAGCAGATTCCTCCCAAAAATTGTCGGCTATCACCATCTCAAATAAAACTGTGTGTTTACTCTCATATATATATATATATATATATATATATATATATATATATATATATATATTAGGAACACCGGAGTCAGTGAGGAGAAACAAAAGTAAGAGGAAAATATTTTATCAAATTAAAAAAGAAATCGCCGAGAATTTATATAGTAGAATGTTTGTTTATTTTGGATATTATTTTTAAAAATGCGTTCCTAAACTTTATTAATGATTTAACGATAAACAAAGCTAAGAATTAGTGTATTTTGATATTCGTTTATTTTAAGAATAGTCTCTTTTTGTTGTTTACATTTTTGAAACAATTTTATTTTTTTAAGCGAGCTTCCTTGCCTGTTGATTTCATATGTTAGAAATGAAATGTATCCGTTTTATCCTTCTTTTTTTACCGTATTAAAATGTAACCGTAAAATGCTAAGAATTAAATACTTACAATTTCTTTTCTTCTTTTCTTTTTTCTCTTTTGTACATACGAAAAAATTAAATACTGATTAAAAATGGATATATTTTATTCTAAAATGAAAGTATTAATAATAAAACAAAGTTTGCAACCAGGTGTGTGTGTGTGTGTGTATGTGTGTGTGTGAGTGAGTGAGAGAGAGAGAGAGAGAGAGAGAGAGAGAGAGAGAGAGAGAGAGAGAGAGAGAGAGAGAGAGCAGGTGTAGTAAAACTTTAATGGTTTAGTGGCTGAGATGAAACCAGGTGAGAGACAGACCGACAGAGAGATGATACGAGAGAGAGAGAGAGAGAGGAGAGAGAGAGAGAGAGAGAGAGAGAGAGAGAGAGAGAGAGAGAGAGAGAAGGAGCAGGTGAGTGTCTTGTAGTAAAGATTTTAATGGTTTAATGTCTGTATTGAAACGTGACCGGGGTGGGGGAGCAGGTAATTTAAGCTAGTTAGCAGGTTTTGCTTTCAAAAGTTTTTTTTTTACAAAGTCATCTTTGTTTACAGAAGAATGGACAGAGATCCAGCATGTATGTATATATGTGTGTGTGTGTGTGCGTGTGCGTGTGTGTATATATGTTTGTGTATGTGTGTGTGTATGTATAAAAACAGAACGACAGGTAAAAACAACATGTATGTATGTATGTGTGTGTGTGTGTGTATGTGTATGTGTGTGTATGTGTGTGTGTGAAAGAACGACAGGTAAAAACAGAAGGGCAAATTGCCAATTGAACGGACACCGTTGACAGATGACGCAAGAGAAGCGAATGTTCTTGACATGTGTAAAATGGATAAATTTCCAATTTGGCTGACGAGAATATCGCAAACACACACACACAACACACACACACACACACACACACATATACATATATATATATATATATATATATATACATTATATATATACATATATTTGGGAGAATATGTGCTTTTTAATTTTAGTCAGACCTAATTTTTGAAAGTTAATTCATTTATGTTTAATTAGGCGGGATTTAAACTACTTAAATGTGAGGCTAAACAAATCGAGAAAATTAAGTAGTTTAAATCCCGCCTAATTAAACATAAATGAATTAACTTTCAAAAATTAGGTCTGACTAAAATTAAAAAGCACATATTCTCCCAAATATACTGTCGGCTGAAAATAGCTAAAAGTTGTTTACACATATATACATATATATATATATTGTTACGATTTTTGTGACCATCCTTAGGTTTCAAGCAAGAGCACTGTCCAGCGGAGATCCCTTGTGTTAAGCAGAGCGCGATCCTTAGAGAAGAAACTTTGGTTGCTCCTTGATTTCCCTTAATATTGATTAATGATCCTTTGGTTGTTCCTTGGTGTTCCTTAATGATTTGCAGGTCCGTTCGACAATGTCAAATAAAGTGCAAATGGACGGCTGTTAATATCAGCGATTAAATAGATAACCAACCACGTATTCAGGCTGCTGATTGGCTGAGGTTTAAACCACGTGACCTTGCTTAGTCTATAAATTTAAGTGGTGGATTGCAGTACACCTTATATCACCAAAACTATTTTCAATATATATATATATATATATATATATATATATATATATACTTTGTCATTAATTATTTTATTTTTGTAGTTTAATCCGGACATACATACATACATACAAGTTGATCACAACGTCTAGTCAGGCGAATGCCACCCATTCATTCATTGTCCGTTTGTGATCTCGTTGATGACTTTTCAGTCCTGCCAGCGACTTGCATAACTTAGAACAAATCTGGCACTCATGACAATTGGTGTTGGCTGAGACGACAGGTGCGGTATATGCATCACTGAACTCTCCTGTGACGCCTGAGACCACCAGCTGTTCAGCATACTTTAGTGCAGCAGGAACGTGAAAAGTTCTCATGTTGGGAATCATGTTGTAAATCAGAGTGTGGCATGAGAGAGACAACAATTGCAGTCGGATTTGTCTCATGTGATTTCGTGTGATTGACCAGGCCTGCCTTTGACGGTCACACTTCTCATAGATCCAAACATCTCTAAAAATTGGCCGGCAGAGTTTCACATTTTCTGCATGCTCTCTTGAGTTTTGTCCGATCCACCCTTGCAGCTTCAAACAGTTCTACCCCCCCCCTGTATATCGCAGGCCTCCATTGCCACGATCAGATGTCAGGAACTCCCAGTTATCGACGGGAATACCAAAACACACTAGACACTCATTTACACTATCACGAAACCGTTATTTGGCTTGTGTTGTGGTCTTTTGCCAAAAAGGAGCTCACCATAAAAAAGCAATTTTGGTAGTCTAGAGTTATCAAGCCGAACAAGATGACCCTCCCAACGCATCTAATTCCTCATCACAATTGCAGTAATGCTAGTTGTTTTGGCTTTGGTCAAGACAGCCGTATCTGGAACATGGTTTCCCACTTCAGACCAAGGATATGCCGAAGACAGTGCTGATGGAATCTTTCAAGCTGCTTCATATGAGACTGATACAACGTCCAGGTTTCAGAAGCATAGGGCAAGGATGACAACACACATGATTGATACACAGACACTTTAGTTGCAAGAGTTAGATCACCATCGGACCAGACTCTGTCTTCTAGCTTATCAAAGGACACAGATGCCCTGCTTATTCTCTGTTTGATTTCCGCATCAAGAGAACCGTCACTAGATAAAGAACTACCAAGGTAAACAAACTCCTTGACAACTTCAAAACGCTTCCCCATAGACAAAGATGTCAGGTTCCACGTAAGGATCATCAGCAACCGGAGTGTACATGACTTTACTTTTCTTAATGCTAACTGTCAGACCAAAGCAGATACAAGCATTAGTAAAGTGGTCCATGACCGACTGCATTTCTTCCGGAAAGTGTGCAACCAGGTCAGCATCATCGGCATATAAAAGTTCCCTGACAAATCCATTTCTAACAAGGGTTCTGGCTTGGAGTCTTCTCAAGTTAAAAACTTTTTCACTTGTTCGGAATCATGTACACTCCGGTTGCTGGTGATCCTTACGTGAAACCTGACATCTTTGTCTATGGGAAGCGTCTTGAAGTTGTCAAGGAGTTTGTCTACCTTGGTAGTTCTTTATCTAGTAACGGTTCTCTTGATGCGGAAATCAAACACTTCTCCAATCGGTTAAGCAAGATTCGCGCAAAAACTTTTCCAAAAGCTTCCAGCAGTGAGATACCACAGTAATTACCACAGTCCGACTTCTTACCCTTTCCTTTGTATAGAATAATCAAAATGACATCTATCCAGTCTTTAGGAACCTGGTCACCCCTCTATATAGACAATACCAAAGAGTGGACCGCACAATGGACATTCATACCACCCTGTTTCCAAAGCTCAACAGGAATGGCATCTAGTCCTGGAGCTTCGTTTGAGTTGATCTGTTTTATATAAGCAATTGTTTCTGCAAGAGTCGGTTCCATGTCAAGTTCTAGCTGAAGGGTCCGCTGAGGGATACTGTTAGGGAGAGTTATCTCCCCCTAACGATTAGAACCGGATACTCTCCCAAAAGGAGGAGGACAAAATACTGACAGCCTGAGACAAGATCCGGACCCAGTACGTGACACACACGTATCCTTCATCAGCCGAACAGGATCCAAAACCATCCCACAGTGAGAATAAATAAAACAAATATTGTTATTGTTAACATATTCCCTGTTTTTATTATCAATTCTTTACATCCTACATCTCGGGATATAACAGATACTATCTATTGCAGCAACATACACGTATAATACATACATACATACTTACATACATACATACATAGATACATACATACATACATACAAACTGCCCTTTATATATGTATAGATTACAATAAATTAAAGAATAGACTAACAACATGGATGCAATTGCATTCCTGTGGGATTTTCCTCTGTTTATTTTACCGTTTATTTATTAAGAAGATCATTCGTGTTTATAGGATTATTGTATCGGATGTTACTTTCGATCCATTACCATAAATTCTCAACGGGTTCATTGCCACTGTAAACAGCAACACAGTATTATTGTCTTTAGCAACAGACTCTTGATCAGTCTGTGGGTTTCGGTCGTTATCATACTGAACAACTTACGACTGATTCATAATTTTTGACGCAGGATAGCATAAACCCAACAAACACTTCTAAATAATAATTATTATTCATCTATCTACATATTTACGGGCCGGGTTAGCTCAGCCGGTAGAGAGTTCGGCTAGAAACTACAAGGTTCCTAGTTCGATTCCGGTCCTCGCCAACTCAGCGTTATGAGTAGCACAGGCATCTGTGCGGTAAAGTAAGGAGCTGATGGTAGGTGTGGCACTCCACCTCAGATGCAAAAACAATCTCCTTAGTCTAGCACTAGTGAAAAGGGGATAGACTCCCTCGCTGATTGGCTGATACCAACATTAGGCCGCCCCGACGACTTACTTACATATTCATAAATGTCGTGGTGTTGTACAGGGTGTCCATTAAGTCTTTTTACAACTTTAAAAAATTTGGACACGTGGCCTAATGGATAAGGTAGTTAGGTTAAGACAATTCTAAGTGACAGTTATCTCTAGATTGCAGGTTCAATCATGATCAAGGGCAGCAGTAACATAGAATAATAATTAACACAGCTTAACGGCTCTACCCCAACTATGGTTAGGGGAATGAGAACCGGATACACCCGTGGACTGAATAAAGTGTTAGGTTCAAAGTTCCGTAATGGCTCCCAATTACGACAAGAAGGTTTCTGATTACGACAAGAAAGTTCCCGAGTCCGAAAAGAAGGTTCCCGAGTCCGAGAAGGTTCCCGGTTCCGACAAGAAATACCTAAAGAAGGCCGGAGGGCATATCGATCGAAACGTTGTACAGATAACAATGAAGATGAGGACAATAGTCCGAATAACGCAGATAATACTTAAAAAAACCCTATTACAACAGCAAATGAACCAACAAATATATGGAAATTATTACAAAATGAAGAGTTGATATTGAAGTTTATTTGCCTCATTTAATTCACCTCAACATAGACACCATTAGTTGCACGAAGACGGTACTCGGTTTCTTGCATAGCCTCATCAATGATCACTGTGGAATTCATGATCTTTTGCTTTAGGCCAGTGAGGTCGACTCGAGTTTCTCGCAATAGCGCGAATCTTCGGGGTATTATTTCTTTGTCATCGTTATGGATTATATAGCTGCGTTGTACACATTTTCAATGTAACAGGTGTGCTACACACCCGCCTTCACCCCCTACGTAACACCGGAATTTAATAGACAGAGCTTGTGTTTATTTTTATGCCTACATCTATTTGTTAACTCTGCCCGAGTAATATATATATATATATATATATATATATATATATATATATATAATATATAATATATGCAAACTTTAATACTTCGCCGAAGAGCTAACGGCCGGGTTTGTTTACTAAATAAACGTCTACTTGCCTACTATGGCAGGGGCGTGTAATAGTTTCCTTGACAAGGTTAATTTCGCAGGGATTGTTCGCTATGTACCGGCGGCCGAACGGATATGGTCTCTGACTATGCCTGTGAAGTCCCGGTTTCGATTCCTGTCGGAGGGGAGTCGTTAGTATACATCGCTGAAGAGACTTAATAAAGTCGAAACAGTCTGTACGGTGTTCTGCATAGCGAGCCATCCTTTGCGGGATTTACTTGTCAAGTTTATTTTCTATAATTATCGAATTTTATACGATACATGCATTTATAATTGCCTTCAAGCAAAAATATAAATAATAATATATATATATATATGTGTGTGTGTGTGTGTGTGTGTAAGTATGTATGTATTTAAGTTTTAAGAACATAACTTTTAAATTTTCAAATGATTTTCTTCGGGTGTTGAATTTTTTAAATTTACTTTTCAATTTTCTTATGTCGTCTTCTAGATTTTATTTTTTTTATAAAAACAACCGATTAGAATTTAAAGTTTACCACAAAGCCACGAATAAAAATTACCACATTCATTTCTATTCACATCATGACACCAAAATAAAAAGTGGTTTAGTCATTGGTTTTTATCTAAGACCTCTTAGGATCTGCACCGAAAAAATTAAATGAAGAATTCGACTACATAGATAAGTCTTTCACACAATTACAATATCCAAAACAATACATACAACGTGCTAAGAAGAAAGCCATCAAAATTCACCACCGAAAACACCATCCCACAAATTCTATAAACTTCCACTAATAACCAACTAAATAGATACATTATCTTACACAATAATTCGGCCACGACCATTATTGAAAAAAACTCAATAACTTAGGAATCAAAACTGTTATAAACTCCTCAAAGACAATAAGAAATATAATCAACAATAAAAACAACCATACTCACACCAGGTCTGATACTGGAGTATACACCATTCAATGTTTAGGTTGCAATAAACAGTATATAGGTGAGACATCTAGAAATATCAACAAACGAATCTACGAGCACAAAAAAGACATAAAAAAACGGGCAGTTGAATAATGCTATCTTGGCTCGTCCAGTGAGAATTTGCCCGTACGAGTTCTCTCCCCTAGACCGTTACTTAGATTTTTCTCGTTTTCTCTCCTCTGGTATCTTCGTACTTAGTGTACGTTTTTGCTAGTACACCAGTACTTCCGGTTTAATTCCTTTCCGAACCTCAACATCGTCCGAGTGGACGTGTCTAAGTTCCTCTCCATCTCTAAAGATTCTTCTAGGCATCTTTCTTTTCCTTAAGTTATGTGCTATTTAGCAACTATTGTTTACTGTCTTTTCTACCGTCTCTTTCTTTATCGAAGCTCCCTTTAGATATTTCGTATTATATTTTCTATTGCGAATATACCCCATCTTGTAGCCTTGCCGTTTCCTCATGTTATGACCATTGTATCTTTTAGTATTGTTTTGCTTATTTGCCTCTTACTATCCTTGTATTTATTGTGTATTATTGTTTATTTCCCTACACACTTTACCGTTGCCTCTACTCTCAGTAAGGTATATTTGTCTCCACTAGCCCATGTTAAAATAGCATTATTCTGAGTAATATGTGCTACCTTCACTGCGGTCCCAGCCTCAATATGTCTGTGACCTCGGCCACTACTTGGACCTATACCGTGGACGTTTACCTCATAAACCCCAGCTTCCACGTATTTCCTTTAGCTATGAGTTTACTACTAGACTCTCTGTCTACTGCTTAGGCCCCCCTTCCTCTCTTGCTCGCCTGCAACCTCTTTCTATTCCCTGTGTCTCTGAGCTCTGCTGCTGCTATTATTACTATGCTCCATGCTGCCTGCCTATTACCTTATGTCTCTTATCCGTTCTCTGTAATTCTTATAATTTCCCAGCCACTAGGAAACCTTGATTTGCCTTGTTATTTGCTGTGTCTGTCACATGTCTCTTTTCTTATTTCAGCTTTTTACCAATTCCTTCAGAATAAAGACTTTAACTCTACCACGGTTATTTGTACTTTTTGTTGGAGAGGTTTACCTACACGTAACTAAGACGGTCTCAATGCACCTTGGATAGGACAAGACGTCAATTAGGAGGCGTGATAAATGCATTAACTAAACACATTTTGGAAACCAACCACCTCTTTGATTTTAAAGAATCCAAAATGTTGGTTAGGATACACAACAAAAAACTAAGAAAATTTGTGGAATCTAGCATAATTTCGATTTATAATACAATAAAACAAAGACCCGGATTTTATAACTTGTCCCCTCGCCTAGTTAAGCTAGTACTTAAAGATCACAAAATACCTTATATTTGAACAATAATTATTTTTACTCAATTAAATAAGGTATTTTTCCATTAATTAAAATTAAACAAAAGACACACACACACACACACACACACACACACACACATCACGTAGTATAATTGGGGATGCCAGCGTAAAATAAATTTTCCATTTTCCAATAATTTTCGGGAGAAATTACGTCACGTAGATTTAAAATTAAGACGCCGACGTTAGTCAGCGTTTTTAAGTATGTCTCCCCCCCCTCATATTTGAAGATCAAATAAAGCAGCCACACACCAAAAGCAGAGGCTGACAGACTTTTGTTTTCATTAATAATTTATTTTTCCTTAAACCAACGAAAGCCCTGATGAAGGTTTGTTAAACAAACCGAAACACAACAGCGTTAGCTTATTAAACATCATTCGTTAATGAAACTGTTTTTTTAAATTTTTATGATATTACTTATTGTCGGATTTACTTCCACTTTTTCTTCATATATATATATATATATATATATATATATATATATATATATATATGTGTGTGTGTGTGTGTGTGTGTGTGTGTGTGTGTGTAAGTTGAAAATGGAAGCGAATCCGACGGTATGTTGAAATGAAAAATAAAGGAAAGAAAATGTTGAATGGATAAAATAGGATTTATTTTATTTCATTTATACTGACACGTGTTTCGGCCAGGAGCTTATCCATGCATACATGTGTACGATCTATTATTATTTTAAATACAAAATAAAATAAAATAACAATAATAGAAAAAAACTACTGAAATGTTTAGTATACAAAGAAATAGCGACCTTTGTATTTAAAATAATAATAGATAGAATATATGTATACATGGATAAGCTCCTGGCCGAAACACGTGTCAGTATAGATAAAATAAAATAAATCCTATTTTATCCATTCAACATTTTCTTTCCTTTATTTTTCATTTCAACTCTCTCTCACACACACACACACACACACACACACATATATATATATTATATATATATATATATATATATATATATATATATGAGAGAGAGAGAGAGAGAGAGAGAGAGAGAGAGAGAGAGAGAGAGATAAATGTGTGCATGTATATCTCTTTCTATTATCAAGTACCAGGATCCTCTATATGTTTTTCAGTATTATTTGGGGATTTACGTCATGAAAACATTTGGGAGATTATTGTGGTAGACTAATTTCTTTTTAGAGAGACAATCCTTGTGCTTTTTAGCGAATTCAGCGGATTCCCTACAGTTTTTCCAGAAAAAAAAAGATGTCCGGTTCTTTAGGGACCAAACGTCCCTTGAGTCCAATTTGTTTCAGTCGATGTTTTTAAATGGCAGACACACCTAATATGAAACCACATTTCTTCTATTCTATTTTGGCTGACGTCACATCTTTTTTATTTTTATTTTTTTTTTTTACTGTGCATTTAAATTCGGTGAATGTTCTTATTCATATTTTCTTTTTCTCGGTCATCCGGATCTTGGCGGATGCCAATATTACGGTGCATCAAAAATATCTTATAAATCGACTGCGTGGATTTTTAAATCGACGTAATACTATCGATGTTATCTTGCGTTGATCCCAGCTTCTCGAAAAGATTCCAAGTGCCGGTTCTCTTGGTACCACCAAAATACGTCACGTGATCAGTTTAGGCAATATTAAAGGAAGAAACGTAAATATTTTAAAACTTAAAAAAAAAAAAAAGAATCTCGCCCAAAAGAAAAATAACGAACATAAAGAGTTGTTATAAAAAAAAGTTAATTCAAAGATGAAATAATCCGATTAAGGGAAAATTACACACCGTTATCTTGAAAAATAAGTAAAACAGTCCATTTTTTTTACAACTTGGTCATTTTCTTTATTGACAGAATTCTGTATTCATGGTTCGTTTACTAAAAAAAAAAAAACAAAAAAACAAAAAAACTCCCGTATACAAACTTATAAAAATCTTCTGATATAATTATTCAGACTCTTATCTTTATAGAAAAAAAAAAAATTGTTTTTGTCGGTTTATTTTTTCATATTTCATAAAATAAAATAGGGGGTAGGGAGTCCTTGTAAAAAAAATATTTCCCCTAATATATTTTAGGAAAAAACTATTTCAAACATATTTTCATCAAAAGGTAAGTAATTATGGAAATTTTGGAGAAAATTGGAAATGAAAGAGGGTTTGAGAGGCAAACATTATTCCAGTGACGAGGAAGTGAAATCTGTAGTGAAAAAGTGACTCAAAGAACAGTCAAAAGATTTTTACGGGGACTATTCCGTTTTTATTACAAAGAAAAAAGGACGTGCTACGCATAAAAAATATAATATAATGTTCCACCTTCGAATGAGAGCATGTATCCCAGCTCCGTAAAATTATGTTGACTGTTCTTTGAGCCACTTCTTCACTACAAATTTCACTTCCTCATCACTGCAATAATGTTTGCCTCTTAAACCCTCTTTCATGGGGCTGAAGAGAGGCAAGTATTATTCCTGTGACGAGGAAGTGAAATCTGTAGCGAAGAAGTGGCTCAAAGAACAGTCAACAGAATTTTACGGAGCAGGGATACATGCTCTCATTCAAAGGTGAAACATTGCTATTGAGAGAAAAGGTGATTATGTGAAGAAGTAGATATGTGATCCATAGTGGAACAGTTTCATTTTGATGTATGATACATGTTCCTGTGTTGGTAATTATACCTGTCCTAAACAAAATGGCATTACTTTTTGACTCACCCTTGTATGTCCGTCATTATCAGATCTAAAACAGATCATTCTGTAATATCTTGTTACGAGATTAGTGCTAAGTACTATCGGCTCTGGTTCTTCTCTTGTACAATATCGTCGACGTGGAGTGTGGAGATTTGCCGCATTGGTATCTGTTTTGTGGGGATTTTTACCCCCGGAAAAGCACTGTTTAAACCCTAAGTTATATACGAGAATGAACGCGTAGGAAGCGCGTGGTGTAATGGTTAAAGTCATGGGAAATGGACTCGTCGCCCCGAGTTCAAATCCTGGACGTGGTATTTGCATTTCACTTAGTGCTAATACCCTTGGGAAAGCTATGAATCCTACTCTCATTCCAGCTATGGGGAAAATAGCAGGGCAGACTGGGTTCTTTAACCATGGCTAGATAACCAGTCTAGGAGAAGGAAAACTCTGAATTCAAACCTGTTGAACTCCGCTTAAGAAATTGACCTTGTGTCACATCCTGTTCGTGCGGAGGGGTTGGTAAATAGATATATACGAGAATAAACCGTACTTCGAAACACGTATATTAAAGGCGTAACACAGATTCTCAAAGATACGTGGTTCAAAGTTAAATGACCTGAAAAAATGTAAAAGTTTTTAATAAAATAATTAGTGAATTATATATTTTATTCATTAATATATCAACACTGAAAATTCATTAAATTCGGTTAATTCCCTGATTTTTTTTTCTTTCTTTCGGCGGTGGAATTTAGGTCTTTTAAGTTGGATTTAACCGCAATTATCTCTGCTCTGTAGTAAATAAGACCATCGTTTCTTAAACACACGAGTCCGTCTTTTTATTCAATATTATCATTTCTTGTACGTAAAAATGTAACAGTCATTTCGGGGATAACTTTTCTGTATAATTTTTTATAATAATACTCGTATTCCTAAAAAGTACGACGAATATCACCTTGCAACACCCTCTGGTTAAAAATGAGAACGCCCAAATCGTCCGAGATGAACTGCAAAAATGTAAATCCTGATTATATAGTGTTGCTTATCCGCCAAATTTTTATCTCTTATGAGCGTTGTCACTTCAGTTAAATAATGGACCATTCCGTTTTTATTAGAAAGAAAGAAAGGACTTGCTACACAGAAAAAATATAATAAGAAAGAAAGAAAGTAGGGGAAAGATAGATAGAGAGAGAGGGGTGAGAACACGGAAGCGATATTACTAATCTGTTTCAATCGAACATAATGAAAACATTAAAAGAAGGAAAGAAAGAAAAAAAGGGTGAGAGAGTTAAATGAAGATTATTATACATTTTTACATATTGAATTATTTAGCAATAGCTCTTAAGTAAACATATCAAACGTAGCAATAATCAAATTATCATACTGTGGTATATACACAGGTCATGCTAGTTTGTTTTTGGTTAAATCTTACTTAACGGACATAAATTCCATCATTGTATGTCATCCCGCCGAAAGAAAAAAAATACTAAAAAATCAAGGAATTAACCGAATTTAATGAAATTTTCAGTGTTGATAAATTAATGAATAAACAATATAATGCACCAGTTATAAGGTATACAAAGTAGATATGGTTGGCAGCGTTCCGTCTCTACCAGCTTTGGGAGCATATATATATATATATATATATATATATATATATATATATATATATATATATATATATATATATATATATATATATATAATTTTCATTGCTAATATTGACAATATTTCGATTTATAAAAAATCATCATCAGAGCATAATGATAATTAAGTCCGTTTGTAGATGTAAATGTTTTTAATCTGGACTCATCGAGAGAGAAGCAGAAAATAATTTAAATTCAAACCGGAAGCGATGGTGTAGTGTCAAGGTTTTTTTTTTTTGTTTTGGGTTTTTTTGTTGTTTAGTAGTGTCAAGGGTTTTTGTTTTGTTTTGTTTATTTTGTTTATTTTGTTATTTGTTTTTTTGTTTGTTTTTAACTTGAACTACATAGCCTGGGTGGGTTCATGTGGAGGATGAGCTGTTGCCCATGCGTCAAATCCCCCCTCCCCACACTGCCGCTGTGATCAAAAGGAAAGGTAAGGGACCAATGCAGTTTGGCAACGGTAGCGTCGCAGGAGTTAATGGGTAGCACTGAATTTCAGCATCACACCACCTTAGGGTCTCCGGCTCCTGATTTTTTTTTGATGTTTTTATGTGTAGCACGTCCTTTCTTTCTTTGTAATAAAAACGGAATAGTTCATTATTTAGCTGAGGTGACGACACTCATAGGAAATAAGAATTCAGCGCATAAGCGACACCATAAAATCATTTTTGCATTTCATCTCGGATGATTTAGACGGTCTTATTTTTAATCAAAGGGTGTTGCAAGATGATAACGGAAGGGTGATTTAGGAACGAGCATATTAATATATCGATAATAGATTGGGACATACCCATTAATGTTGATAGATAGGTATATGTTGAAGTGAGTCAGTGTATTGTTGGTTTGAACAATAGCAACTAGCTAAGCACAACTGAACCAGTGCCAAGACACTTGGTACTTATTGAAATCAAGAATAGTTCATTCGTGCATTTGGGTGATTCTATTCCCTGAGTCTTGATTGGCTGCTTGGTTTCAATGATGTTATGAGACTTCATAAATAACCTGGCATTTTGCAGTAGTATTGCAGGAAGATAGGTTTGTATTCAGTTACGACTATGTGCTGCCTTGTCTTACCAATTCAACGGTAATTGGAACTAGTATGATTATTCTACAGTATATAAGACACCCACCCCACTACCAGCAACGAGGGTTCAAAGTTCAAGCGGGGTTCTAAACACTATAAACCTTTGTAAACTGTTTCCTTCACTGCTGCACCTGGCAAACAACTGACTCAAGATTAAACACGTTTCATCATCTGACATCTTTTCTGCCTTCCAGCTGGGACAACTTACAATTTATGAGCAGTCATAAATTGTGAATCTACCTGTAATTAGAATTTTAAATAAAGTTAATTAGAATTAAAAGCAGAGGTGAGTAATTTTCCATACCCGTTTGGGATTATGAGTTACGTTCAGTTGATCCCAACTGACCTCCGGTACAGACACGTGAGAATAAGTTTTAGTTTTAGTTAACAGATGAGACCCGGCTTTCAAGGAGCGTAGGCGTATTGTCAGCTCCCGGGTTCCATCTCTCTCCGCGGCGGAATCATGGGCTAAGAAATAAAACTTGTTCAAGAAACAAACAAGTTGTTGTGTTTGTTAATTGAATTATTAAACAAGCAATGTCCAGCCCAGCACAACAAAGAAAACAAGAAAGAAAATCAACCCCTAGTAGATAGAAGTCAGCCCAGATAAAATAGCGTCAGACGAGTTAGATGACCTAGACGAAGAATCAGGAGCAGCAGTGTAAAAAGCAAGAATTATCATCATCATAATCTAAACTGTCTGTCTGTCTGTCTATCTATTATACAACCGAGATGACTCTCTCACCGTTTATATACTCGATGTAGGCGCGTGGTCTAATGGTTAGAGTCGTAGGAAATGGACTCGTCAACGCGAGTTCAATTCCTGGACGAAGCTGTTGGAATTTCACATGGCGCTAATACCCTGGGGAAAGGTATGAATCCATTTCTCCCTCCAGCTATGGGTAAATAGCAGGGCAGACTGGTCTCTTTTAACCATGGCTAGGTAACCAGTCTAGGAGAAAGAAAACTCTGAATTCAAACCTGTTAAACTCCGCTTAAGAAATCGACCTTGTG
Source organism: Doryteuthis pealeii (assembly GCA_023376005.1). Lineage (NCBI taxonomy): Eukaryota > Metazoa > Mollusca > Cephalopoda > Myopsida > Loliginidae > Doryteuthis > Doryteuthis pealeii. The sequence continues at coordinate 35,735,938 of CM042164.1, forward strand.
TTGCATCCTGCTCGTGCGGAGGGGTTGGTAAATATATATATACTCGATGTTGAAAAGAGAGTATATAACACAACAAGCAAAAGAGAATTTGACTTTTGGCGCGCTTGAGTTATATGCTAGTATGGTCACGCCATCTAATGGCTATTAGAAGTACTATTTGACAAACACCGAAGCGCCAAATAGCAGAACTTCGGCAAGGGAGATAACCCATATGACCTGGAAAGGAAGCAAGATTTTCAGGCGCAGATCCGTGATCGCGTGAGACGAACGGATGCTGCAATCTCGTAAAATAAATAGAAATTACCATGTTTACTTACTGACCAAACACACATATGTTTTTGTTGGGACGACCTATATTTCGTTAAAAAAATCAGTTCATTATTTTGACATTATGACAAGCGAAAACTCTTGACTAGGCAATGTAATCACTAGGTATACCCAAAATGAGGCTAAATCGCGTTTTTGACAAAATGACTCTACAGATAATAATTAACCAAAAATCAGGAAATTATCGGATTTTAATGAAATTTTCAGTGTTTATTTATCAATGAATGATCTTTATAATGCATTATTTATTTTATTTCAAAACTTTCTCATTTTTTTCAGGTCACTTAATTTTGACGCCCCACCCCCCTTATGTTGAGGGCGTAACATTTTTTTCAAGTTGGTCTTATAGTTTTCTAATTACAGTATAAATAAAGAGATAAAAGACCGAAGTTATGAATAGAAACAAACAAAAATTTACGGTGGCTTTTCTATGAGAAAATATGTGCCGAAAATCAAAAAATAAAATGTAAAAGAATAATAGATAATTAATTTTTTGGAGATTTCATTTTTACTCATTTCGATAATTATTTAATTGGCTATTATCTTATAAAAGAAAAAAATATACATCGATATTTTTTCTGCTTAAAAGGGGGGGGGGACATTTTCAATCGAGTTTTTCTCAAAACGTATACTTTGATGTAATAAAATAAGGTTTGTATTAAATAGATATTTATTTTTAGAATCTAAAAATATAACATTTTAAACTTAACATCAGGCTTTTCATATTTTAAATGAATTTTATATATTAATTTTTCATAGCAAAAATACTAAATTAAAGTTTTGAAATAAAATAACTGATGCATTATCATTAATTGATAAATCAATACTGAAAATTTCATTAAAATCGGATAATTACCTGATTTTTGGTAATTTTCTTTTTGCAATCGCGAATGTTACATTAAAATTGTAAACAAGCGCCTAAAACCATTGAAAAAGAGACAGACTGGTGGATCGCGTCGAAATGGACCAAAACAAATCCCTTTAAATGTATTAAAAATAAACTGCATATGTAATGATATGTTTCTTTTTTTTTAATGATGGTCATTATGTTACTACTTATCAATTTAGACAAAAGTTTAACCTTAAATAATAGATTTAATTAATTCTAATTCGTTTTTAAAAACGTAGCAAACGATTTTTTGGGGTATACCTAGTAATCCCGCTTGATTAGGTACAGAGACACACTGTTCATTCAACTACATCAACATATGTCTATTAATAATTGGGAAGTTTGTTTTCATTCTACAGAAGCTTTGATATAAAGTTACCAACTTTGTAATACATATTTGTATAAAATCATTTCCAATTAAATTTTATAGCTAGAAAATTTCCAGTGAATTTTTATTCTAAAATCATCATTCATTTTTATAGATATATCTTTTACAATGAATTTTTATAATAAAATCATTTCTAATGAATTTTAATACTAAAATAATTTCCAATGGATTTTTAGAGTAAAATTATTTTCAATGCATTTCTTTAGCAATACCATTTCCAGAGTATTTCTATTGTAAAATAATTTCCAATGCATTTTTATGGTAAAATCCATTCCAATGCATTTTTATAAAATCATTTCCAATGTATTGCAAGACAATTTCCTCAGTATTTTTATACTAAAACTTCGGACATGTATTTTTATAGAACTAACATTTCCAGTACATTTTTATGGCAAAACAATTTCCAATGCATTTTTATTATGAACTGATTTCCAATGCATTTTTATACTAAAATCATTTCCAACGAATTTTCATAACATAATATCCAATGCATTTTTATGGTAAAGTAATTTCCAATACATTCTTATAGAAAAATGATTTCCAATGAATTTCATAACATAATATCCAATGCATTTTTAAGGTAAAGTAATTTCCAATGCATTTTTAAAGAAAAATGATTTTCAATGCATTTTATACTAAAATCATTTCCAACGAATTTTCATAACATAATATCCAATGCATTTTTATGGTAAAGTAATTTCCAATGCATTTTTATAAAAAAATGATTTTCAATGCATTTTTATAATAAAATCATCTCTCAATCGCATATTCCATCATCGCAAACAAAACTTCCCAATGCCATCTCTCAAGCTTAAAGCATCNCATCTATTGCAAACCGTAGAGGTCGATGAAATCAACACCTAAAATCGGTTTGTCTATATCTGCGATATACAAAGAACCAGCCCAATTCTCGTTTTAGCCCCAAGCCCAACGTCATCCATTTCTGGCCGTACGTCTTAATGACAGATTTATTGACTGCTTGCAGGGTTAATTTGTCACTACCCTAAGCCTGTCTGAATTAGTAAGCAGGCAGTAATGATATTTGTGCCCGCTAAATCCACCAAAAATTTTAGGCCGTAGAACGGTTCTGTATATTATAGAAGGCGACTTTTTGTTACCCCACCAGCATACATAGTCGCCAGAATGTTGCTGCTTAAAAGTTTCCCGAATTAAGAAATTACAGGGTGGGTAACATATCTGTGCTCTGTCACCATATTTTTTATGCATATCGCACATGAATTTTTATTTTTTTTTGCGGGCTCTTTTGATGGCCCCTGTCCTCGGTGCGAAGTATCTCCGACTATCCCTGGCTGTAAGAATATTACGCTCACGATAAAGGATGTCTAAAACCGGAGAAGCTGGGGCAATAGCTATCCCTAAAAATGTCTATTTTGGCTAAAAAGGACGTTGCCTGAGAGACCTCTCACAAATTTAAGCAGCACTGGGTAATTCATAACATTGTTGCTCCATGCCCCACTGTAGCAAACGCTTCGTGTGACTCACGTTTCACAGAACTTCTCAGGGATTTCACGGATATTGTGAAACCTAATTTCAAAACAAATGTCATAGTCACAATGTGACTCATCACATAGTTACAAATGGTCCCCCTGTACATGCAAAACCCAGGCGGTTGCCGCTTGAAAATTTAAATACGCGAAGAGGAGTTCAGCCAGATGATGCAGCTAGGTATCATTCGCCCTCTAGCAGTAATTGGGCCTCAGCATTACATTTAGTATCGAAAGGCAACGGTGCATGGCGCGCTTGCGGTGATTACCGTGCGCTTAATGCTATCACTAGACCCGATAGGTACCCAATTCCGCATATTCATGACGTCACCGCCATTATACAGGGAAAAATCAATTTTTTCAAAAATAGATTTAATTAGGGCGTACAACCAGTTACCTGTAGAACCAGCAGACATCCCTAAAACTGCTATAACCACCCCGTTTGGACTTTTTGAATTGTAAGGTTACCATTCGGCCTTCGCAATGCCGGTCAAACCTTCCAAAGGTTTATTGATCATGTTTTACATGGTTAGATTTTGTATGTGCCTACATAGACGACGTTCTGGTGGCGAGTCATTCGGTGGAAGAACACATGAACCACCTTAACATAATCTTTGAAAGATTTAAAAAATATGGGATTATAATAAATCCAATTAAGTGTGCCTTCGGCAAGACCGAAGTGGAATTTTTGGGCCACCATTTAGGTGTTGTTGGTATTTCTCCGTCCCCTACTAAGACTGAAGCCATAATGCAATTCCCAGTCCCCACTAATATGAAAAGTTTGCGACAATTCTTAGGTATGGTGAATTTTTATCGCCGCTTTATACCTAACTGTGCAAGTATCCTCCAACCCCTTACTAACCTGTTGACGAACATTAAAAAATGTGATATAGTAGTATCAGGTGATGCACTATCTGCATTTAATAAGATCAAAGCAGCTCTAGCAAAAACTACTGAATTATCTCATGTCCTTCCTGATGTAGAGTTGTGTTTGGCAGTGGATGCCAGTGCGGTTGGAGTTGGGACAGTTTTACAACAAAAAGTTTCCGAGTCTTGGAAACCTATTTCGTTTTTTTCCAAACAGCTGACTAGTACCCAGAAGAGATACAGCACCTTTGGAAGAGAACTGTATGCCGCTTATGCAGCCGTTCGTTACTTCAGTCATTTTTCTGGAGGGGAGACGATTTTACATTTTCACCGACCATAAACCACTGGTTGGCGCATTCCAGTCAAATTCGGAGAAATATTCCCCAAGAGAGGTGAGACATCTGGATTACCTGTTGCAGTTCACCTCTGACATCAGACATCTGAAAGGAGTCGAAATATACCAGCAGATACTATGTCCAGAACAATTAACGCAATTTTTTTGGATCCATGCACAGACATGACAGAATTTGTGAAGGAGCAGCTCAAAGACCAGATCCTTCAGAACCTACTTCGAGACAATTCGACTTCCCTGAAGTTGTCCAAAATACGTGTTCCAAACATCGACCTGGACATCGTGTGCGACACCAGTACGGGGAAAATACGCCCGTTCGTTCCCGAGTCATTTCGACGTGTTTTCTTCTCCAGTCTACACAATCTATCTCACCCTGGTGCGAATGCTTCCATCAAACTGATGACAGAGAGATATGTATGGCCTCGAATGAAGTCAGATATTCGACTATGGGCGAAAACCTGTGAACAGTGCCAAAAGGCTAAAGTTGGAAGACACACGCGGACGCCTGTTGATCCTTTCCCGTCTCCAGATGAACGTTTCGAACATGTACACATAGACATTACTGGTCCTTTACCTCCTTGCGAGGGGTATACATACTTGTTAACATGCGTTGATCGTTTTTTCTCGTTGGTGCGAAGTCCTTCCCATGGCTAATATTGAGGCCCATACTACAGCGAAAACGTTCATGGCAGGTTGGGTGTCCGTTTCGGTATTCCAGCTATAATTACCACGGATAGAGGTCGGTAATTCGAATCGAATTTATTCGGCGAATTGATGAAACTTTTGGGGAGCAAACGAATCCGTACGACCGCCTATCACCCCGAATCTAATGGCTTGGTGGAAAGATTTCATCGTAGTCTGAAGTCAGCTTTGAGAGCTATGCTAAACCAATCAAATTGGCTGGAAAACTTACCCTTGGTACTCCTGGGACTACGTACTGCAGTAAAGGAGGGCATCCAATGTTCGTCTGCTGAGGTGGTATATGGCACCACACTCAGATTGCCAGGACAATTTTTCTGCAAGTCTCCACAGACACCCCTGGACATTACTTCCTTCGTAGATCGCCTGACAGCTAAGATGGCAAACATAGCGTACAACCCTCCTGCACAATGTAAGAAGCCAATATATGTTTCAAAAACTATTTGAAACATGTACACATGTTTTTGTGCGGGACCTTGCCAGAACACATTCATTACAACCACCATATAGAGGACCCTTTAAGATCTTAAAGAGGCATAAGAAATATTTTACAATATCCATTAAGAATTGTGCACAGAACATTTCTCTGGATAGATTGAAACCAGCCTTTTTAGACACTGCATGGCTCAATGTGAGCCCACAAATAACATTTCAACAGCCAGTAGTAACAAATAGACCAAAGCAGACAGTGACAAGATCTGGCCGACATGTTCGGTATCCCAGACATTTATATTGTTAAAAAAAAAAAATCTATCTAAATTCTCTTTGCCACTGTCAGTTTCCATGTATATTTGATGTATTTTTCCTCTAACATGCTCCACATCTTGGGGGGGAGTATCTGTTGGGTCAGTAAAATGGTTATTCCTGTATATAGAGTGAATGAGGGAGAGGCTCTGTGATTGGATTTACCAATCACGTGATAGCCCAGATTTTTGGCGCAATATCCAAAAAGTGGTCAGACAGAATACACCCGCGGTGCCACGAGGCAACGAATTCAGGGGCTCCAGGAAACCACCCTAATAACTCTTCTCCAACGCGCCGGTAAGTCCCTTAAACTCAACTTTATATACAGGAAGGACTTTATATTGTTGTTTGTGTTTTATGCCTAGCAAATAAATTGTTTGAATTAAAGGATATATTAATTCCTTTCTTGTTGTTGTTAGTCTTAGAATTGAATGTTATACTAACACAATAACCGGTTTAGCTCAGTCGGTAGAGCGTTCGATACTGACCCTCACCAACTCAGCGTATGAGTAGCACAGGCATCTGTGCGGTAACACACACACACACACACACACATATATATATATATATATATATAGTCTTTTTTATGATTGGAGAATTGAAAATAAAGTGCTCGATTTCGTGTGTAAGAGCTGTATTTATTTATTATAGTGTACAATACATTTAAGGTGCAATTGTTACAATTGCTGCTTGGAAACTAATGGTAACAACTGCACCTTAAATGTATTGTACACAATATATATATATATATATATATATATATATATATTATTATATTATTATTATAATGGAGATTGTGTGTTTTTCTGTCTGTAACCGAAACTATATCACTACTCAAGTCACAATTCCCTTTGTTATTTACGTCACATTACCAATGATTTTATTTTTATTTAAACCTCAATTATTAATAAAATTGTTTTACATTATTAATACTGTTAACCATATCTACATAATAATAACATGCAATTGTATTTCTATATACAACAAAAAAGCGGTTTACAGTGTGAACGTGAAGGCTAATTTGCATATTGATATTAAAAATTTGAATTTAATAAATATGTGCTTAGTATTATTGATTTCTAACTGTTTGGTTTTATTTTAATGAATATAAGCAAAAATCTCTTCAATGAATCTTAAATGAAATCCATTAACAAGGAAAAATAACTGTCATTTTATTCTTTACTTCCTCTTTTAACTAAATACTTAAATTAGAAAAAATACAATGAAAGACGAGAGTGATGGAAGAGTAAGTTTCAGTTGTTCTATTTTTCGATTATACTCCCTCTGTTTTAAACCTTTTTATCTGCATTCTTATTTAGTTTCATTAGCCTTTCTAATTTAATACAATATTTTATTACATTAAAACTTAAATACTTGCACCCGGAGGGTGCATATATTTGCTAGTATATATAAGGAAGGAAGATACCCAATCCCTATCTTTAGAGTCAGAATAAAAAAAAATAAAAAAACATTATTTCTGAATGTAAAATATCTGTGTGCCCTCGTGCCGTGTACGAGTATTCAACAATGTCCCTTTGGTTGTAAAATGCAACGTAGGGTCAAAAAAAAAATATCATTCAAGAAATTAAAATGAAGCTGGTTAGAGTCGGTAGATCGCATACCAAATAAATTTATCACGTTGTGTGGATTTTACAGCACGTCGAAGCAAACATTAGAATATTTTTATTACTTGATTTTTGGTATTAGAGATCCGTGCCGTGTGCGAGTATTCAACAATGTCCCTTTGGTTGTAATATGCAACGTAGGGTAAAAAAAAAAAATCATTCAAGAAATTAAAATGAAGCTGGTTAGAGTCGGTAGATCGCATACCAAATAAATTTATCACGTTGTGTGGTTTTACAGCACGTCGAAGCAAACATTAGAATATTTTTATTACTTGATTTTGGTATTAGAGATCCGTGCCGTGTGCGAGTATTCAACAATGTCCCTTTGGTTGTAATATGCAACGAAGGGTAAAAAAAAAGCCTTTCTAATTTAATACAATATTTTATTACATTAAAACTTAAATACTTGCACCCGGAGGGTGCATATATTTGCTAGTATATATATATATATATAATTTTTAACGTGCTTACGCTCCCCCAAAGCACAATGATACCATTGTCCCGGGTCTTAAGTTACTTTTCAATTCACCGATTATACGATCGACAAAGAAAAATAAGATTATATTCAATGAAACTAAAGTTTCTGGAGGGAGAATAGCTGGATTCATACCTCTCACAAGGGTATTAATGCTATGTGAACTGTGGCTTTGTCCAGGATTTGAACTCGGGTCGACGAGTCCATTAAAAATCAATCTGATGATTTTCAATCAGTATTCCCAACCTGATAAAAACAAAACAAAAAACAACACACAAACAAAAAACAAACAAAATAAAAAGGCTTACAGACACAACGTAAGCGAAAAAGAATAATAATTTTTGAACACATAAAAATCTCGGAAAATATGTTGCACACAAGTGTGTATTTTTAATCAAACATTTTTAGATAGACTAAATAAATATTTATTTATTTATTACTAGAAGCGACAACCCGGCGTCCCCTGGGTAGAGGGAGGGGGGCAAAAAAGTTAGTCTCGCAGATCCATTATTACTGAATCACGAGTTGGTCCCTCGCAGGATGCCCCATTAAAATCCCTATGACCTTGCGTTGATCAGGCCTGTTGGAACGTCAGAAAAAATGTGCACAGACACTCTGAAAATAAAAATTAATGTCTTAATGAGTAAAAAAATAAAACAATTTGAAATCGAAACTAAGTTCTATTAACTTTGAATATCTATTAAAATAAAACAAACTATATATAAATATATGATACCGGGGATGTATCTATTAAAACTTGTTTTAAAAAACAATGAGGACTGTCTAATGATGCATGCCAAATTTTGAGTGTATTTATTATATGTTATGACGATTTCGGGTATAGTGACCTAAGCAGTTACGTAGTTTTTGTTACAGACAAAAACCGGAAGCGAATCTCCATTATTAATACTAGCAACAGAAAATACCCGCCGGGCGTTATAAAAATTAATTTTTGAAATATATTGCCTGAGGGGGGGGGTGAGTTAAAAATTCAATGTCAGAGGGTTTGTATCATAAGTAAGCAAAATCCTCATATTTATTAAAGGAGTAAAAAAAAAAAAAAAACAATTTGAAATGAAAACTTAGCCCCGTCCCTCTCAAATAAAATGTTGCGTGCATGTAATAATCAAACAATTAGTTTGAATATTTTCCACATCAATTTTACACAAAATCGTAGGTATTTATTTATTTGTAAACTTTTTAGTTAACTTCTTGTTACTGTAAAAGAAAAAAGGACGAGAGTAAAAAACAATTTTTAAAATTGCTTACTCAAATTTTGGGTGTATATAGCATAAGAATATTGTGACGTAAGCTGTGACGTAGAGCTATGATGTAGTTTTTGTTACAGACAGAAATAGAGACAATCTCCATTATTAATAGATTATTAATAGAAGATTTATGCAATTTGATTTTTGCTGTAAATGTGTTGAATTTGATTTTATTTTTGGTTATAGTTTCGTTACTGTAGAACTTAGTAATAATAAATAATAATTCACCACCAGTTTTAGCTCAGTCGGTAAAGCTAATCGCCTAGTCAATCGCAAGGTCCCGGGTTCGATACCGGTCATGACCAACTCAGCACATGAATAATACAGATTGGGTAATCCGATCTGTTCAGTAAAGTATCTGGGATAGGGCCGGTTTAGTTCAGTCGGTAGAGCGTTCGGCTATGAACCACAAGGTTCCAGGTTCGATACCGGCCCTCACCAACTCAGCGTATGAGTAGCACAGGGATCTGTTCGGTAAAGTGTGGAGCTGATGGTAGGTGTGGCGCTCCGCCTAAGAAGCTAAAATAATCTCTTTGGTCTAGCGCTAGTGAAAAGGGGGCAGACTCCCTCGCTGTCTTGCTGATATCGACACTAGGCCGCCCAGGTATATATATATATATATATATATATATATATATATTATTATTATTATTATTATTATTATTATACTAAACCTGAGTTAATCAAATTTTGCTTCCTAAAGGCTTTTTTACTGTTTGATTTAATGACACGAAAATTATACTAGATTATTTCTTACTTTTAAGATTGAATTATGTTGAAAAAAACTATTTTAATTGGTTCTAATTAGTCGAAATTTGCAATTATCTCAAAAACCGACCAATCTCTTACTTTACTCTTTGTCTATCACTCTCTTCCCCTCTATGTATCTCTTGACTACCTCCTCGTTATATAATCTTAATTTCTCTGGGAGAGAGAGAGAGAGAGAGAGAGAGAGAGAGAGAGAGAGAGAGAGAGAGAGAGAGAGAGAGAGAGAGAGAGAGAGAATTTGGAATGTATTTCTATGTTAAATTTCTCAACCAGCTGGTAAAATTTAGGAAAGCGAATGTTTGACCGCATTTAAGCTACGCTTTCCTAGATTTTAAGGTTTCGTCCGACTGTATTTATTTATTTATTTAAAAAAATTTTTCTTCGCTTTGCTAACTCCCTTTTCCCTAATCTCAGTTATCTACCCAGAGCTGAATGGGTGACCCAATGGGTTACCTTTTGTCTAGTATATATATATATATATATATATATATATATATATATATATATATATATATATATATATATATATATATATATATATGACAAAACAAGGTATTCAGTGGATAATTCTTACTATACTTTGCCGATGTTAAATGTTTCGGTTATTTTTTTTAATATTAAACCATCAGCAGGGCATTGTGAATATGTTATTTTGTGACTACTTAATTGTTGTGTCGTGGAATAAAAGAAGGTCGACACACATGTAGAAGAACAAGAAGCTTTATTTCACAGAAGAAATAAGGTACACGGTTGAATACACCGATTAAGATAAACACACTTAGTCATAGGTTGCACTTCCAGCACAAAGAGCTCGCCGCTAAATTGTCCCCAGACTAGTCCACCTTGTGGGGGTTGTCCGTCTACACACAATCTTAATAATATTCAATTTAAATATGAAAAGAAAAAAAAGAGACAAATCTTAGCCTTCTATAGCCGTTAGTAGCGTTCTGTGTCAAAACATAATTCGTTGGTTTATTGATTTTAACGGCATATCAACCCGTCTGGGTTATGCATGCCTGTTAGGAAGTAATATATGTTGTGTATTTATACTTATACTTTTTTAGTAATTGGTTTTAATAATGTGTTAGTACCATTGGGGATCATCTTGTATGGTATTGATTAAGTTCATGTCTATATTCTATGGTATAATTTTATTTCCCTCTAAAAGGACAGAATGTCCTGCATGTTGACATTTTCAAATAATTCGTGTTCGAATATAAAACAATATAAAGTTATATTTTTCAAAACAAATGTTTTTGACCCAGATTAAGCGTCTATCTATCTGGGATATTTGATATCAACCAATCAACGGGTTAGCTCAATCGGTAGAGCGTTCGGCTAGAAACCACAAGTTACTAGTTCGATACCGGCCCTCGCCAACTCAGCGTATGAGTAGAACAGGGTAAAGTAAGGAGCTGATGGTAGGTGTGGCGCTCCACCTCAGACACGATAACAATCTCCTTGGTCTAGCGCTATTGAAAAGGGGATAGACTCCTTCGCTGATTGGCTGATACCAACATTAGGCCGCCCCGACGACTTTACTTTTACTTTAAAACTGCCGCTAAAAACTGACCAGTTTAATTATGTTTTATTTTTATATGGATATTTTTGTTTGTATAAATTAACTACCACCAAGAGTATTAAATTTAGGGTAGTTTAAGAGTTAACATCATTTGGTGCAGAGCACTAGTTTCTGCGGTCTAGGAACCCTAACCAAAAAGTGGAAAGGGGACCTTTAGTTAGATTAGCGCTGCCAGGCTGGTCGGAATGAAGCAACAAGCTGTGAGTTTCTATCTCTTGATATGTCTATTTGTTGAAGTTTCTGTATTTTGAGATTCTTTGGATTGTTCTTCTTTGTTGTATTCGCTGTTATTAAATGCTATTTTTTCTTACAGTTTCACGGTGTTAATTGAATAAAATTAATTACATCAGTAAGAATTGTCATGCCTTCACTTCCAGACCGGGGCAGCCGTTACAAGACTCCCTCGCTGATGATGACTTTTGGACATCCTGACGACTTAACTTTTATATCCAATAAGAAAAAAAAAACACATAAAAGATACCAAACATGACTCCTTTTAAAATTCAAAGATAATTCTACAAGGTGGTGACCCTATGGGGTGGTAAGAGGTTTGGGTGTTTTAAGGTTTAAAGGTAGGTGGATAATCTTGAAACGTGTTCTGAGGGTTTTCGCTTTTTAACCCCATCTCTTTTGGTGGTCGCGCTGAAAAGGAAGGAATTCAGAGAACGAAAAGGAAAGAGACAAAAGCAGAAAGTGGTTTTATGACTTAGGCTTTATTAACCCATCATAGTCACCCGTGGCAAGGGGATATCACCTGGCCGTGGAAGCCACAACACACAGTTAAGGCCTGTACTCGAATAGCCGATATTATCTTAGGGGTCGGAAGTCGGTCCTTTTTTTCGCACATGCGCGGAGGGTTCTTCCGGTGAAGGCTTATGGGAGTTTGTTGTTTAAACATGCATTAAAATGGATTTGAAAAGCGTCGTGTTTTCTCCATGAAAATGATGTTGAATCAAAGATGGCTGCCATTGTTTACAAGCTTCTTCTCGGAAAAAGAGCAAAGGCATTTAACTCTCATTGCTTTGAGAGTTAAGTCCTTTTAATATTTAAATGAGAATGAAGCAATTCGAAGTGCAATTTATGCAGTTTTAACATCGTCCGATCGACTTGTGACACGGTGCATTGTCTTGGTGAAAGAGCACTTTTTTCTTCTTCTTCATTTGTGGCCGTTTTTTGGCGATTTCTTTCTTCCAATGCGATAAATTCTGATTCACTTAAGCTTCACTTAAATAACTGTAAGTTGTAAACTAATAATCCGATTGGGCTCAAATTTTGACACGTGCCATTTGAAGGTTAGTACTTTAAAAAAATTCGTATGTTTTTTTTTAGTGGTGCCATCTATGTGTCAGGTCCGGGACTTATTGATTGATGTGTTATTTTCTAGGGAGACCTGAAAGAGAATCAATATAAAAGTCTCTATTGGTTATTACTCCTGGTAAGTCCTTCTCACGATATTCAGTGTCCGTACAGAGATAATCTATGTAAGACTTTGTTGGTTAGTCTACACTTGTGAGTCTATGTTTAGGTGTACACAGGAAAACATCACTTATGAGTTCGTCCTTACTTCTCCAGCAGTGTTCAGGGTGTCTTGTTCGTATTACTTTGATGGTTTGTGTGATAGGAGGTAAGTGGCCGTACAGCTGCTTTTTCTTGGGTTGCTGCTTTTAAAATGTGTTGTAGACAGCACGCAGCATCTGGATGTAGTTTCCATCTAGCTTTTTCTCAAGGCGTTTTGTTAGAGTGAGGTGGTGCAAATTACACCACCTGATTTCCTCATAGCCAATGAATATGTAAAAGATGTTCCAATTATCTTTAATGATAAAATATTCATTTTCTTTCTTCTTTAAATCAAATCAGTAAATATATATGAATTAAAATAAGGAAGTGAATCCGACAGTATATCAGAGATTTGTTTGTGTTGTACCGGCCGTTCCTACAGTGGAGAACATGCACCGGTTCTCACTATAAATAGTGAGACACCGAGTGGAAAGGTAGAACTGTTCCCGTTAACGACAAGCTAGTCGTACATGTACCATTGATTGTAAATACACTTGTCTTATTTTACCCTATCTCGACTTGACTTCTTTTTACTGTTGGGACTAACATCACAACAGTTTGTTTGCTTTGTTTTGTTTTACGGCATATCAACCTCAGTGGGTTATTTAATGCCGATAAAGTTTTGAAATAAATCAATTCTTAATGAATAATATAATTTTGTTTATCAA
>CM042164.1:35759651-35787151 GCA_023376005.1 Doryteuthis pealeii
TCTTTCTATCGGGGTTGTTTTTTCTATTCTCTGTTGGGAATGTTTTTGTCTGCGTTCCATCTTGCTCTTATTTTCAGGAACAACACGGAGATATATTTTTGTGTGTATACACTTTTATTGTATTTCCCTGTTATTCCCCGAATACTTTTTCCCCTATAAGAATTTGCGAGGTGTTAACTCGTAGCTAATACCCGTATCTTATCATGTATTAGGTTATCCAAAGGAGAGCAACCTAACACAGAATATTCGGTAGGGAAAAAGACAAGTCAATTAATACAATATAACATTTGATTTATACAATATACAAAGCGGGAACCAAGTTCCCGTCCAAAACCACAGAAGAGGCCCAATGTGTTCGAGGAACATGAATAACGGTTTAAGCAACAAAGGAGTGGTAATCACTTACTATTTCCCAGGAGGTCTGACAGGCAGCATGTGCGTAACTGCTGAGGAGCGACCGACTACGTCATGTACATATGAATGTTTAATGCACACAACATGAAATAACAGGACCATATGACCTTTAGGCACCCCTTTTGCTTTGCTGATTCATAAGTACATTCTTTTCATTTACACCGTCAACATCCGGTTGTTTGTTAGGGGTTAGGGTTATGGGGGTTAGGGGTTAGGTTTAGGGGTTAGTTATATAATTTAAAAAAAACTCTAAAAATCGTCTGTTAACAAACAACCGGATATTGACGGTGTAAATGAAAAACATGTCCTTATGAATCAGCAAAGCAAAAAGGATGACTAAAGGTCATATGGTCCCAATATATATATATATATATATATATATATATATATATATATACATACCAACCCCTCCGCACGAGCAGGATGTGACACAAGGTCAATTTCTTAGGCGGTGTTTAACAGGTTTGAATTCAGAGTTTTCCTTCTCCTAGATTGGTTACCTAGCCAAGGTTAAAGAGCCCAGTCTGCACTGCTATTCACGCGTAGCTGGAGGGAGAATTGGATTCATACTTTTCCCAAAGGTATTCGCGCTATGTGAAATTCAAACAGCTTCGTCCAGGAATTGAACTCGGGTCGACGAGTCCATTTCCTATGTCTCTAACCATTAGACCACGCGCCTCCATAACAATAACATAATATATGTGACTCAAACAGGTAAACTGTACACAATGCACCAAAGAGCAACCAAACAATGTTTGCTAATGTGAAGGGTATTGTGTTGCAATTTTGTTGATATAAGGCATGGGGTAAATGGTCACTTCTACTTATAGACTCGGTGCCTAACACGTGACCCGGGAAGGATTCCTATTGTCCAATCACTGGCACTGCTGCTGCTGCTTCTGCTGTATTAATAGAGGCTCCATTCTGACTTATATCATTGACACTTGGATTCTCTTGGACGTCGGACTTACAAAGAATACTATAACACCGGATTCTTATTGGCTTGCTTACTTATTTACTACATCTGGAACTAAGGATGGCTGCCAGATACTTAACATATTGTACTGGTTTATCCCACTTACGTTTGAAGGGTCTTCATCGCCACAATGCTGCAGTAGGATTTATCTCGCTGAAGTGAATTAAGAATCAGTGTTCACTCACCAAAGTCATGACCAAAAAGAGGATGAGAAAAGGATCTCGTTTTTTACGTGATCAACAGTCACGAGATGAGAGGAGCGATGTCTCAAGAGATCAAAGAAGACACACCTCCAAACCAAGATAAGATAACTCTTTGTGGTAATTTCACCTTTTTGGCAATAGAATTGAAATTGTGCGTGCACATTATCTGAAATGAACTTAATTGTTATTAATAACACAGTTTATGATATTTTTGTGTTAAAGCATGCAGTTGTATTGTTTTCGAAAAGTTTCTAAGATTTGTTTATTTCGTACGGAGACTTTCAAAATGGCTACCGTCTTGTTTCAAAGTGAAAGTCAGTTGGCTAAATTCCTAGCATAAAATTATCTGAAAAACTTAATTGTTATTAAGAACACATTTTATGATATTTTTGTGTTAAAGCATACAGTTGTATTGTTTTCGAAAAAGTTTCTAAGATTTGTTTATTTCGCGCGAAGACTTTCATAATAGCTACCGGCTTGTTTCAAAGTGAAAGTCAAGGGAGGTTACTCTAATTGCCTTATTTGCTAGGAATTTAGCCAACTAAAGGTAAACATTACCTTCTTTGTTACCCGACAAAACCTTTCCCTATTTCTAAGACATATGTTTATGCGTATGATCATTTGTAGTTAACATGATTGAGGTAGTTTCAATGTAAAATTACCTTGGATTTTTGAGACCATACGATCTTTAAGCACCCCTTTTTGATCTCGATTCAGAAGGACATGTTTTTCATTTACACCGTCAATATCCGGTTGTTTTTAACAGACGATTTTTAGAGTTTTTTTAATTGTAAAAGTAACCCCTAACCCTAACCTCCAACCCCTAAACCTAACCTCCAACCCCTAACCCTAACCCCTAACCCTAACCCCTAACAAACAACCGGATATTGACGGTGTAAATGAAAAACATGTCCTTCTAAATCGAGATCAAAAAGAGGTGCCTAAAGGTCATATGATCCGATTTTTGTAGTAGTGATGATGAGGAGCCATGTCTCAATAAAGGTTGACCATGTCTGCTCTAATTGTCGAATAGTTCAGAATTGCCGAAATACATTTGTAGTTCTTAAGGCTCAAGTAAATTGGACACGTGCTCGTTTGAGTTACTTTTGTTAGAAGCCCCACCCCCACCCTCTATCGTCATGAAAACGTAAGATGCATTCCCTTATCAACCTTGTATCACTCTGATGTTCAGATTTTAGAGAGGTGTACGATTTATTATAATGTTATATTTGATACTAGCTGTATAGTTCCCGGTATTTCTGGGATTATATAGTACCCGGTTAAATTTAAGTATAAACTTGAATAAATAAAGAGTTCAAATAAAATAAATGCCCTTTTCCCATGATGCAAAAAAGAAGTACCGGAAGGGGGTTTTGTTTATCCTTATACATTCCTTACTTGCGACGGTTCTCCTATTTGACGTTAGGGGACACGAAAGGTAATTACCTACCGTCTCTACCAATAGCCACTAGGTGGCGTAGCCCGCAGTATTATAAAAGAAGAAGCAGCAAAGTCAAAATCCCGTTTTATCTTCGACGGAAGTAACAACGCACCAGTTGCGTTTCCTGTCTACGGACAGGGAACTTTACGCCCCAGGAAACTTGTGTCGCATGAACACGGAAATATACTTAACATGTAAGTCTTTACACTTTTCTTTTCCATCAATTACATATCAAGGACTCAGCACTTTCTCTACTAAAGACTATTTTCATAATGACATTTCGCTCATACAATTCTGTATAAGCTTTTCCTTGTATCACATGTCATGCTTGTGTTCTATTCTGTTGAGTTTAAGCAATAAAATATTCACGTTATTACTTCTTCGTGAATCGTTCTCATATTTATTCTGTACAAGAAAACAATATATTCAACCAACTATCATTCTGCTACACACACACAGTACAAACCTTCAAGCATATATATGATAAAAAGTGTGGGGGTTAGCCGTAAGGCCAATATTTATTCTGTACAAGGAAACAATATATTCAAATCAACTAGGGCGTGGTGTAATGGTTAGCAAATTAGATTTGCAGACCATTGTTAGTGAGTTCGATTCTCATTGGGCGCCCATACTTCTGGCTAAGCTTAGTAAATAACTATATACAATCAACTATCGTTCTTCTACACACATAGTACAATCCATCCAGCACATATATGATAAAAAGGGTAGGGTTAGCCAATATGGTCGGGACAATCATATAGGCAGTAGGGCTTGACGTGGCTAGCTGATTGGTCGGAGGGGTCTCTACAACCGCCCATCTAGCTTAAGTTAGGGTCAAAGTAGAGTGCTGCATGTCATGGACTGCTCAGCCAGCAGGATTCAGTCCTTAAGCCTCACGGGTCGCCATGAACGGCCAGCAGTTCGATAATATTAATTAATAATTTTATTGCAAAATATTGAATTTAACTACGGAACACCTCTTTATTTTTTTAAAACCCTGTGGCTTTGAATCTGAAAAAAGAAGCTGAGGGATTAAGCATGATTGATGAAACTGCCATTAGATTTAAACTCATAATCAAAAGCGGACGTATGAAAAAACTAAAACTGGATACAGTTAAATACGCAGATATCTTCAAATTTAATGTAGAAGAACATTATGTGATTATTTCTTGTTTATAAATAATTTTCTCAAAAACTCTATACAATTTTAAATATATGCTAGAATAAAACAATATATATATATATATATATATATATATATATATATATATATAATAATACCAAGTATGTATTTATCAAAACTTGTTTTAACAATGTGGACCGTTCAATGTTGCATACTTAATTTCTGAGTATATATAATACAGGTTGTTCTTTATTCAATGTATTAATGATTTTGACTATAAATTAAATACTCATTGATAAACTTACACAATTTCAGAGGATATTTTGATGTAAGTAGTGACATAGTTTCAGTTATAGACAGTTAGACACCAAATCTCCATTATCTATAAATGTAGATTTTTTACCTTGACTCATATTGCCTTATTTTCTGTATTATTAATCTGAATATTATTATCGATAATAGGTGGTTCTATTGTTATTGTACTTCGATAATTTTTCTCACGTCTATTCTGTGCAAGGAAACAATATTCAACAAACTATCGATCTTCTATACTTTCAGGGAATTACCACTGATTTTGTTGTTTATATAACGTGGTTCTTATTGTTGTTGTGACTGTTGTTGTTGTTGTTGTATCTGCTGCTGCTGCTGCTGCTGCTGCTAGTCCTAATTAAGACCTCACCGGGGAGCCAAAGAACGAAATATTAATTAAGAAATGTTATACGGGATAATTAATAGAACTATCAATATTTACAAAATTTTAATTTTAAAAAAAATGAAAAAGAGAAAGAGAGCGTGAAACACACACAGAGAGAGAGAGAGAGAGAGAGAGAGAGAGAGAGAGAGAGAGAGAGAGAGAGAGAGAGAGAGAGAGAGAGAGAGAGAGAGAGAGAGAGAGAGAGAGAGATTTAGAAAGGTAAAACAACGAATTAAAATTTAACAAATAATAATATTCCTCATAAGGAGATGAACAGTGAATACAAAAACATATCCTAGAAAAAAAGAAAGAAAGTTGAACAACTAATCCACTTAACGGGGGCATGTTACATAATTAATGGATAGCCTATCAATGATGTACGATAAGTGTAGATTCAATTCAAACTAACGGTTGTGTAAGAACACAGCAGAAATGATGGACATGTTGGGTCAGTAAAACGAAATCTGGGTGGACATGTCCAAAATGAGTTATCTTCCCTTGCCGTGGTTGGTTCGATCGATAGGTGGCGTTGGTTTTTGGCCACAAGCGGGAACTAGGATTTCCTGCCTCTTTTCACTCAGGCCGGCAACGAGAAAACATAGTCTAGGCGCCTACCACCTCAGAAGCTTTAGGGGGCTTTGCCCCCTACCAAACCCGCTACCAGTAAGTGACATTCTCTACAACATGAGTCGTACGCCTAATTCCTCTCATAGAACGTTTATGTATCTGTTGTGAATATCTTTTGTCATGTATATGTATCTCCGTCACTTGCGGAATAAATATGTTATCTTTTATACCTTTGTCGGAATGTGTTTTATGTATACACTTGTACCCACGTTGGGGGGTTACCTGAAGCCTTCCAACGTTAATATAACTTCCCCACATGCTATAGACAAATTTTGAACGTGAAAAAGAGTTTAGAAAATTTTACTTGAAAGCTGAACAGGATGGTCGCAATGGCAATCTGTCCATTGAAACTAAATTCTCACACGCGTGTTTGTTGATCTTGATCTTATAAATAATAAAGAGCTCTAAGAAGAAAAAGAAACAAAGTCTTGGGTTCTTTTACTAAAACAAACAAAGGGCCAAGACACAGAAGACTTTAAAGAATAACATCTACCAACACAAAGATAGCAGAATCAAGAGATAAGATAACAGCCTCACAGATTATAGATACAGAAGATAAGATCCAGCTATTCAGTGTTATATACCGTCACTGGACCCGACAAGGAACCCGGGACATACGTAAAGTCAGTCGGATTTCGCTCCTGGTCAGAGGTAGTTGTTGTGTCTAGCCACACTGAAGAGGCGTGAAACGCCGAAACACAGTGTCTGTGGATGACTTTACACACACACACACACACTCTCTCTCTCTCTCTCTCTCACACACACACACACACACACACACACACACACACACACACACATATATATATATATATATATATATATATATATATATATATATTCGATGTCATCTTTCAAAACCGTTTATCCCAGCGTTTCATAAATTTCGAACAATTCTAAGAGCGCTAATTTTCAATTCAAAACACTTTTTTTAAACACACTGATCAACAAAAAACTATCACAGTCTCCTTATTATTCTGTGATAAATTTTCCTTTTCCTTATATCAACAAAAGCCCTGAAGAAGATCTACTAAACAGATTGAAACATTGCAGCGTTGGCTGAATAAATATCACTCATTTTATTTGAACTTGTGTTTTTTCAAATTTTTCACTATATTGCACACACACACAGACACATGTACACACACACACACACACACACACACATATATATATATATATATATATATATATATATATATATATTTCTTCGTTGTGTGTAGACCGAGAGTTAACGGTAGAAAATGCATATAGACAGAAGCCATTGGGAGTTCTGACAGCGAGCGATCAGCTCAATCCAAATTTCTAAGAGTTTTTATAACTCTCTAACTTAACAGAGCCACACCTCTTTGATCGTGACACCTACGCAATTTTCCTGTAGAGACACCTCCTCGCCCACGCAGCTTGTTTTTATTGGTCATGGGCTACACCCACATATTTTCTGTGCCTACGCGTTGTCACTTTACACTTGTTAAACCCCATATATAGAACCATAAAAGTTATATCATCCCCAATTGTCATGTCAAGTTACGCTGAAAGCACCGGTTCTCACTAGATCACTGAAGTTAAGCAGCGATGAGCCTCTTCAATACTTAATTGAATGACCACTTTAAACAACAGTAGGTACTGTAAGCAAGCTGAGTTTTCTGTTTATCAAAATGACTTGGTTCGGTATTAAATGACCGGAAAGGGGTCGATATGCTGTAAAAAATATTTTTTAAAAACCCAAAAAACATGACACGGATGAGCTTGGTAAATAGATATCTAAAAATAATGGTATATCTGGTTAAATTAGTCACCGCTGATTTAAACCAATCCCCTGACCTTACCACGCGTGGCACCGAATATCACGTAGTCACGATAAGTACAAAACACTTGAATACTAAAAAACAATCCTTATTCAATGAATGGATATGTTGTTACCGGTTCATTTTTCTCTCTACTTCTGTGATATAACAATTCTTTTTAAAACTCTTTAAAAACGTCATATAAATATGACCATCCCTCAAATTTACCATCTGTAGTGCCATCTGTGGTATAAAAACTCTTTTAAAAACTCTTTTAAAAACGTCATACAAATATGACATCGCTCAAGATTTACCATCTGTAGTGCCATCTGTGGTATAAAAACTCTTTTTAAAACTCTTTTTAAAACGTCATGTAAATATTACCATCGCTCAAGATTTACCATCTGTAGTACCATCTGTGGTATAACAATTCTTTTTAAAACTCTTTAAAAACGTCATATAAATATGACCATCCCTCAAGATTTACCATTTGTAGTGCCATCTGTGGTATAAAAAACTCTTTTAAAACTCTTTTAAAAAGTCATACAAATATGACCATCGCTCAAGATTTACCATCTGTAGTGCCATCTGTGGTATAAAAACTCTTTTTAAAACTCTTTTAAAACGTCATGTAAATATTACCATCGCTCAAGATTTACCATCTGTAGTACCATCTGTGGTATAACAATTATTTTTAAAACTCTTTAAAAACGTCATATAAATATGACCATCCCTCAAGATTTACCATCTGTAGTGCCATCTGTGGTATAAAAACTCTTTTAAAAACTCTTTAAAAACGTCATATAAATATGACCATCGCTCAAGATTTACCATCTGTAGTACCATCTGTAATATAACAATTGTTTTTAAAACTCTTTAAAAACGTCATATAGATATAACAATCCCTCAAGATTTACCATCTGTAGTGCCATCTGTGGTATAAAAACTACTTTAAAAACTCTTTTAAAACGTCATATAGATATAACCATCCCTCAAGATTTACCATCTGTAGTGCCATCTGTGGTATAAAAACTCTTTTAAAAACTCTTTAAAAACGTCATACAAATATGACCATCTCTCAAGATTTACCATCTATAGTACCATCTGTGGTATAACAATTCTTTTTAAAACTCTTTAAAAACGTCATATAGATATGACAATCGCTCAAATTTACCATCTGTAGTACCATCTGTGGTATAACAATTCTTTTTAAAACTCTTTAAAAACGTCATATAGATATGACTATCCCTAAAGATTTACCATCACTCAAATTTTACTCCTTGGCATAAAATAACCCCAGACGGCTTGATGTATCGTTAAAATCAATCATTCCATCAATCAATATAAACCCTTCTCAATCCGCTTTGGAATAGGATAGACAGTTGAGGTGGCAAATAAACTTTGAAATAAACAAATGTATATGCTAAGTAACGCATCATATCCATTCAGTAAATAAGGATTTTTGGACCATATGACCTTTAGGCACTCCTTTTTGATCTCGATTAAGAAAGGACATGTTTTTCATTTACACCGTCAATATCCGGTTGTTTGTTAGGGGTTAGGGTTATAATTCTTTTTTAATCTAAAAAATCGTCTGTTAAAACAACTGGATATTGACGGTGTAAATGAAAAACATATCCTTTTTTAATCGAGATCAGAAAGGGGTGCCTAAAGGTCATATGGTACGAATTTTTTTCTTTTTAGTATTCAAATGGTTTGAACTGACCTTTTTATTATCTCTGCATATCGTGACTACGTGATACTCGGTGCTACACGTGGAAAACAATCCCTTGGGAGGGGGACAGGAGATTGTTTTAAATCAGCGATTTAATCATATATTTAGCACCTGTACGGGGTTTGAGGTAAGGCGGCACATTCTGAAGCGGGCTTTGCGTAGGCGGCACATGGCGGTCGTCTCGGTTACATTTCCTACATTTAAGCCTAACCATATATCCTGCGTGTGAGGCAGTGCTTATCGTGATTATGTGATATTCGGTGCCACGCGTGGTAAGGTCAGGGGATCGGTTTAAATCAGCTAATTTAATCAGATATACCATTATTTTTTAAATATTTATTTGCCAAGCACATCTACACATCCTATTCCAAAGCGGTATTTGAGAATGCTTCATATTGATTGATTGCTTTTAACAGTACGTCAACCCATATAGGGTTATTTTAGGCCAAGAAATAAATTGTGAGGGATGGTCAGATTTATTATTATTTTTTTTTTTCAAGGATTTGTATTCATTTTGGCAGTAAGTTGTCCGCCTTTGTTTGGGTTAAGTTTATCGGGTAAAGTTAAAGTTTATTGTTTCATTTTTCGTATAATTGTTATATACCCTGTTGCGGTAATTTACCAAGCACACATGAACTCTTCCAACTATAAATAGCAGCAGGTTCTGCACTTAAGGGAAATAATATTTCAGCGGACAGTTGATAAGACCGCCTCGCGAGTAACCTTCTCATTTGTATATGTTTGTACTACTGTTCTTTGTTAATATATTTGTTTAACTCATTTCCTCTCTTGTGACTTTATTCTGGCTCATACAAGGCCACAATATACCTCAACATGATTTGTGAATATAATGGAGGAGAGAGTTCTTTGGTATATAACAGAGATGGAGGGGGAGACAGAGACAGAAAGAGAGAGGGGCAGAGAGACAGAGACAGAGACAGAGACAGACAGAGAGTTTGATAGGGTAGAGATGATACTTCTTACTTTTTACACTTCTGGTTACTGACTTATTGCTTACTGCTTCTGCCCCGGTCGCCATCTTCTCTGGGCTAACTTCTGGTATATGATAGAGATGGAGAGAGAGAGGAGGGGAGACAGAAAGAAAGAGAGAGAGACAGAGAGAGAGGCAGAGAGAGAGAGAGAGAGAGAGACAGAGAGACAGAGTGTTAGATAGGGTAGAGATGATCATTCTTACTTTTTACACTTCTGGTTACTGACTTGTTGCTTATTGCTTCTGCCCCGGTCGCCATCTTCTCTGGGCTGACTTCTATTCAGGGCTTCGGCTGGGTGTTGATTTTCTTTATTAATTCTTCTGGGCTGGACATTGTTCTTAATTATTTAACTTTATACTGGCTCATACCAGGCCAAAACATGATTTGTGTATATAATGGAGGAGAGAGTTCTCTGGTATATAATAGATAGATAGATAGGTAATATATATATATATATATATATATATATATATTATATATATATATATAGAGAGAGAGAGAGAGAGAGAGAGAGAGGGGGGGACAGAGACAGAGAGTTAGATAGGGTAGAGATGATAGTTCTTACTTTTTAAATTTCTGGTTACTGACTTGTTGCTTATTGCTTCTACCTCGGCCGCCATCTTCTCTGGGTGGGTTGATTTTCTTTGTTAATTCTTCTTGCAGGTTGGGCTGGTCATTGTCTTAACATTTAATTAATAACAAGCCTTAGTGTTTCTTATAATAAATCGTTATTCTCAACCCTGCCCATTTTGATTCCACCGCGGGGAGACTGACCCCGGGAGCTGACAACACGTCTACGCTCCTTGAAAGCCAGGTTGAATCTGACTAACTAAAACTTATTCTCACGAGTCTGTAATGGTGCGTTTTTTAGGGATCAAAGGTTATTAACCACCCAAACAGCTGGTAACTTTCCATAGACCCCATGATTTTAAATAAATGGACCCTAATCAAAATTCTAACTACAGGTACTTTCATAAATCATGACTGCTCATAAATTATGTAACATAATTTCGTTTCTTTCAGGGAAGACAAAATGCTATCTATACTGATATTTTAAAATATATCTTTCATAGTATTTTTGATAATTTGCCTTGAAGCATTGTTAAGTAAAGTATATTATTATTTATATTTTAAAGGCAATTACAATGCGTATAACGTATAGCTGTATCCACTACATATACATAGAGAGAGTTACGTATACATAGAGAGAAACAAGCCGAGTTTGCTTGTCCTGATTATTTCAATTATAATCAACAAATTCCATGTATGTATATGTTGTAAATGCAGCTATACGTTATACGCATTGTAATTGCCATTAAAATATAAATAATAATATATCTTTCATGCTATTTGTGTTGTAGTCTAACTTACGATTCACGAGTTCGAACTTGGGTGTTATCCCCACGAATACAACTAAACACATTTGCTGTGCGAAAGGAGAAGGTGCTATTGATCACAGTATAATAACCAAAGGGTTAATGAAATTTCACTCTGATCACAAGAATGTCGATGGTTACGTAAACCTTGTTATATACCCCTTTGCTGAGTATATAGTATATAAATGGCGTGAGAGAGAGAGAGAGAGAGAGAGAGAGAGAGAGAGAGAGAGAGAGAGAGAGAGAGAGTTCTTAATAGGGTTATGGGGAGCTGTGAAACATTCGTATATGTCTCCTGCATATTTAAGTCTTTTCTTGCTTGAGATATGAAGATATAAGATATGTGGATATGAGAGCATCCGTGGTCATGCTCCCACATCCAAATTGAGTAGCTCGGTTGGTACCTTAGTCTATTTCTTAACTAGCTGGGACATTCTTCTAACTAGTCCGGTTCTGTAGACTGTAGTTTGACTGGTCTTTTGTTCTATTTCTTCTAACTGGTCTTTCTTAGGTCTGGCCTCTTCATTTCTTCTAATTTGTCTGATTCTGTAGAAGCTGGTTCGCAAAGGCTGCCATTAGCAGAGACTAAACGAGGCTTATATTTTATGCGACCACATTTAAAAAAATTTTTGAACCAGACTTTCTCAACCGTGGCTGGAGTGAAGCAGAGACGATGCTAACATCATGACGTCTCCCACTTTACTGCTGACTGACTAAGCTCTGGGCCTTCGTTCCCAGATCAGTTTATGTGACCAGAAGGAGTTCACATAAAGGTTATTACTTATCAATTATCGAACCCTTCGGATTTTGAATTTCAACCACCCTTTTCATTCAAAATCTAATTACACTAACCCGTCCAAAAAAACAACGGTTTATCAATATACAATAGACCTAAAACTGTGGATTCCGAGGCTGTGCTCTTCAAGCCATAGAGACAAATCCGTCAAGTAGCACTCGGAGAGTATCAGGCTGGTTCGGCATCTCCCATTCCATTGTGGTTCGTCACCTTTATGCCTTCGGCAAAAGGATCCGGAGCTGCCGAATTGTGTTTCTGGTTGATAGAATATTGCAAAACTTTTGACTCACCCTTGAAGAAATTACTGGTTGATCAGATTTTGGTTTGGTTTGTTTTACGGCATATCAACCTCGGTGGGTCATTTAATGCCGACTAAGTTTCGAAATGAATTCATTCTTAATGGATACACAATTTTTTTATAAACACGTTTTCCCATTTAACCCATGGATGAAACCCCAACAGGTACTACCACTCCGAGTCAGACTGGATCTGGGAGCAATGGTGATGAAGGGGTGCTCCACTTTCCCCTAACCTCCAGAACTGGAACCTCACCATCAGGTAGAGTTTAACGTCATTCCCAGGACATGAAGACCCTCAGCCACCGCCTTCTAGCATGCATATGATAAAAAGAGTTGTGGCTTGCCATAAGGGCAGTAGGGTTGGGGCAATCATATAGGTGCTAGGACTTGATATGACCAGCCGATTGATCGGAGGGGGTCTCTCCGACCGCTCGTCTTGCCCAAGAGCTAGAGTAGAGTCTTGCATGCCATAGATTGCTCAGCCATCATGGGTCGCCACCCTACGGCCAACAGGTGGTCCCATTTTGGGGGAATCTTACCCTTCTGCAGTCGGTGCAGTCGGTGCATTCTAAAGCCCCAGACGAAAGGGCGTTGTTTGACGAGGGTTGATCTTTTTGTCTATTTTTAGAAGTAGATAAAACCAGGTAGGGTTTGCATGGATGTTGTTGTATCGTATGCAAATTAGACGCGCCCATATTATCAGTAACCCAATATCAACCGCCAGTTGATACTACAAAAGCAGTCAGCATACACTTTTCGAAATATATACCTTACAATATATACCGATCGGTTGGTAGACCACGCCCACGATTTAAAGATGTCTGCAGGAGAGCTATGAGAATATGCCATGTTGACACAAACACGTGGGAGGTAGATGCAAAAAATAGAGCGGCCTGGCGCCTCAACGTTGAGCAAGGCACGGAGAGGGTGAGACAGAGAGGAGAGTAGCCTCGACAGAAAAGAGAACCAGAAAGAGAGACAGACAGACAGAAAAGCCAGCAGACCCAGAAAGCATCACAGTTTGTGTGCATTCAGTGCACCAAAGACTGTCACTCAAGAATTAGCCTGCAGAGTCACTTGCGCAGATGCAGATAAAAAAAAATTATTTTTTTTATTTTGAACACTACTACATCGTCCTTAGTGGACTGAAAGGATCCAATAATAATAATAATAATAATAATAATATACCTTACTGTTAAGTTTTTAAATGCCATCCTTGGTCAGTTGAAAAGGGCTTAAAGTAAGTCCTGAGTTATGGAATCCTTTTAGTAAGCGAATAAGTCCTATCCTGCGTATAAGTCCTATCCTGCGTATTGGTAAAGGTCCAGTGATTCAATCCTATGTCCGTCGTACACGAAGGTCGGAAGTAATTATGTCCAGTAGAGTTGGTTTAAGTATTGTATCAACCTCAGAGTACTGCCAGTGATTGGCCACGAGATGGGTCACATAATCATGGCCGAGTCTATAAGTAGGAGCGGGTATCTAGCACACACCTTATATATAAAAATTCTCAACACTTACAACAAAGTTAAAAAAAAGAATAATGTTTTATTTCAAATCCCAAATAAAGTTCTGAATATTATCTCAACAAGATCAGGTATTGTATCTCCTTATAACCCTCTTAAGAATTATTTCTTGCTACTTATATACCCAGCAAAGGGGTATATAACAGGGTCTACGTAACCTTGCTTGATCATCAAGGTTCTTGTGAAATTTCATGAACCATCTGGTTACCATACTGTGATCAATAGCACCTTTTCCTTTCGCACAGCAAATTAGTTGTAGTTGTATCCGTGGGGATAACACCCAAGTTCGAACTCGTGAATCGTAAGTTAGACTACAACACAAATAACATGAAAGATATATTATTATTCAAATTTTAAAGGCAATTACAATGCGTATAACGTATAGCTGCATCCACAACATATACATAGATGGAATTTGTTAATTATATTTGAAATAATCAGGACAAGCAAACTCGGCTTGTTTCTCTCTGTGTATATGTAACTCTCTCTATGTATATGTTGTGGATACAGCTATACGTTATACGCATTGTAATTGCCTTTAAAATATAAATAATAATATACTTTACTTAACAATGCTCCAAGGCAAATTATCAAAAATACTATGAAAGATATATTTTAAAATATCAGTATAGATAGCATTTTGTCTTCCCTGAAAGAAACGAAATTATGTTACATAATTTATGAGCAGTCATGATTTATGAACGTACCTGTAGTTAGACTACAATAGAAATTGATGATTAAAAACGTAAAATTTACCACAACTGTAAATTTCCACTGGTTTCAAATAATAACACAGGTAAATGTTGTTGGCATCCTTCCGTCTACAAGAGACGATGGCGTAGTGTCCAATTTTTTTTTTTTTTTGGAACAACGTAGCCTGGGTGGATTGATATGGAGGATGAGCTGTTTCCCAGGCAGCAAATCCCATCTCCCCACACTGCCGCTTTGATACAAAGGAAAGGTAAGCAACCAATGCAGTTTGGCAGCAGTAGTGTCGCAGGAGTTGCTGGGTAGCACTGGAGTTCAGCATCACACCATTTTAGGGACTCCGGCTCCAGATTTGTTTGGGGAGTAAAACTCCCCTTGCTTTATTATAGTAAATCAGTAACAGCAGCGAAAACAGTAAAAGCGAGATTTTGATTTTTTATATATTCGGGTTCACCTTCCCTTTTAGTCCTCATAATGTATTCATAAAATGAAATCTCAATTTAAATTCTAATTTACAAACATCAATTTAAAAAGGTTAATGATTTGTAGTATCGTATTTAAATTACACCGATATGTATATATACATATATACATGGCTGTGTAGTTACGATATTACAAATCATTAACCTTTTTAAAATGATGTTTGTAAATTAGAGTTTAAATTGATATATATATAATATATATATATATATATATATAATCCAAAAATCCGGAGAAGAAATCTTCCTTACGACATAGGAGGTTTTTTTTAAAACGTGACTTAGAATTTTTGCATTATAGTCTATTTCAGGAAGCTTAGACAAAGTGTCTAACTCTCCCAAATCTTGTGAATCTCCTTCGCATCTGATGATTTGGGAGAGTTAGACACTTTGTCTAAGCTTCCTGAAATAGACTATAATGCAAAAATTCTAAGTCTTTTGTTATATTTTTACTTATAAATTTGCTCTGTGATTCAAACAATAAGAGTACACATTGAGCTCTGCAAACTGCGACACGTTTTTTTTTTAACTCCTATGTCGTAAGGAAGATTTCTTCTCTGGATTTTTGGATTATATATATAATTGAAAGTGTTTACCACTAAAATTATAAAGAACAGCGAGCATTGCAAATAAGAATAACAAATAATAAATAACCCCAAAAGGGTTGACATGCCGTAAAAGCAAAGGAGGAATCCCTTTGATGTAGTGGCTAATGTGCTGTGCTGCAATATTGTAGTAATCAAGTTCGAACTCCAGTCATGGTATTACGCTTACTTACTGACTAATACCCTGGGAAAGGCATGAGCTCCCTTACCCCCAGTTATAGCTTAAATACTACCACTACTTTTCTTTTACAAGTATGGTTTTGGGTATTGAATAATCCACATAGGTGGAACCAACATAAAACCTGGCTACTCTGAAGCAAAAAGGAAATACGAATTTGATTCCCACTGAGTGCTTATTAAATAAAAACAGAAGAAAACAACTTAGGATATCTAAGAGACTACAAAGTAAACATTCGTTTAAAGAAAACTATCATCCAAACTATGTGGAATCTAGAAAGTTTACCAATTCATATCCTACCTCTCATCATCATCATGTCGTGCAATTACCACGGATATCCATGACAATCTCTCGTCGACCTTCTCTATCATTCATTGCCCCCGGGAGGTCCTCTGTGCAGCATCCAATATCCACACAGAGCTGGTCAATGTAGGTCCTTGCTGGGCGGCCTACATTAGCATGTCCTTATGTTGATTTCCACGGGAGAATGTCGCTTATGATTTCGTCCTTGCTTCTCCAGCAGTGTCCAGCATGTCTTGTCCGTCTCACTCGGATGGTTTGTGACAGGTGGTTGTACAGCTGCTTCCCAATTGGCTGTTGTTTCCACGACTTCTTCAAGATCGCACGCAAAATTCTTGTGCAGCTCCCATATAGCTTATTCTCCAGACCTCTGACAGCGGCCAATTTTTAAAAAAGATGGTACAGCAAGGAATACTAGAAAAAGATCTCTCAAGGTGGTAGCAATTAAGCTTCACCGAATAGCGTTATAGCTTCCGCGCGCTCACTCCCTCTCTATATATTTCCCCTACTCAATTTCTTTCTTTCTTATTATATTTTTCTGAGTAGTATGTCCTTTTTCTTCCGGTTCTTTTCTTATTATAAAAACGGAATGGACCATTATTTAGTTGGGGTTACGACACTCATGAGAAATAGGAATCTGACGGATAAGCAACACCAGATAATCAGGATTTGCATTACAGAAAGTCTAATGAAAGTCTGAGAATATGTGGAGATTATAAGATAGGGATAAATCGCCAAATATCCTCAGACACGTTTCCATTGCTAAATATTGGAACTTCGAGCCATGAATGAGCAAGAATGAAATATTTTACAAAAATAGATCTCAGGTCAGCATAAAACCAGACTGAAATTGATGAGAAATTCAACGAAATTTAGCTGGTTGATAACTTCGCCAAGATATTCATCAAGGACTGTTGATGTGCTTTTATCAATGTGCGTCATGACCAAGTCTTATCAGTTTAGCCATTACTTGTCTGAGGGTTTTGGTAAATCTCCTGTGTCTGGAGACCCTATTTTGGTAACATGACACAGAAACCCAAGGAGGGAACCCTCTTCTTCTGATGCCACTGAACAAGCCTGGACGTGCTTGTCACCTCTCTCCAGCAGACACCAATGGTGCATGCCAGACGCCACAGACACGACACTGCTCACAGTAAGTGGTTTCCACCTATTTTGTCTATGAATACTACTGTGTATGTTTGGACACTTGTGACATTCTATAGTCTGGGGAACTTCGTTCCCCTATACATGTTGTAATAAAGTCTTATAAACGTAACTAACTTGTTTGTCGTTTTCCTAACTGAAGTGTTCCGCATTGGGTACTTATCCTTTAAGTAACCCAATGTTTTATAAGAACCATAGTTAATATTCTGTGAACCCCTTATACTCCCAAGATTACTAGCTCTAATTATGCTGATTTTGTTATTATAAACATCTCTCCATCTCTCTCTGCGTTGACGACTGCTAAGACGATCACGGCCATAATAAACTTGTTGGAAAAATCAGACCAGCATGCCACTGGTCTTCTGGACCATTTGAACACAATGTGGGCAGAAAATGAACATGAATTCCAGCAAACACAACTAAATTACTTTCTGCGATTCATCCCAGAATGATTAATCAAATAAATGTAGTAAACAACGTCATTTCAGATTATTTAGGATGGCACCATATGGCTCACATATTTTTCACTGTCACTCCTAAAAAATAAAGAAGAAGAAAAAACCGAAGAAAAAAATGACAAAAGATAAAAATAAAATAAAAATAAGCTAAAATATATTAAGAAATAAAAATGAAAATTAAAGTAAAAATAAAACGAGAAAAATAACCTAAAACATGTTAATACTTGAGAATCATATATATATTTACCAACCCCTCCGCACGAGCAGGATGTGACACAAGTACAATTTCTTAAGCGGAGTTCAACAGGTTTGAATTCAGAGTTTTCCTTCTCCTAGACTGGTTGCCTAACCAAGGTTAAAGAGCCCAGTCCGCCCTACTATTTATCCATAGCTGGAGGGAGAGTAGGATTCATACCTTTCCCAAGGGTATTAGCGCAAAGTTAAATGCAATTATCATCCAGGATTTGAACTCGGGGCGACAAGTCCATTTCCCATGACTTTAACCATTACACCACGCGCTCCCTACATAAAGCTGGAATTTTCCAATTTCTTCTGATCTAAAAACAAAACAAAATGTATTTCCTTTTGTTACTAATACTGATAATGATGGATTTTATCACATGCAAAAGTATAAAGAATCAAGCCCGACAAAAAGCAAAATTCATATTGTTAAAAGGGCATAACACAGTCATATTTGAGAAAAATGGGCTACATGTACTACCTTATGCAGATCAGTCTAGATCAAGAATCGACCCAAAGACGTAGAAATGGAGGAAAAATTGATAAATAAAGAACAGAAAGAGACCTATGATTTCGTGGGGATTAAAAGATACGAAATTAGAAATAAAAATTAAAATAAAATAAAATGCAACAATCTCCCATGGGGCCTTTCACCGGAAATACCATCTGCGCATGCCCGACAAAAGGGACTGACTCCCTTCCCCCAAAATAATACCTCGGCCATTTCTAACTTAGGCCGCAACTGAGTATAGGTCGTTTTCCTGGCCAGGGGTTATCGCCTCGCCCGTTCAATAAAGCCTAAGTCATAAAGCCACCTTCTGCCTTTGTCTCTTTCCTTCCTCGTTCTTTGAATGCCTTCTATTTCAGCTCACCAGCCCAGAAGAACTAAGAACCCAACGGCAATAACATGCCCCATAATTTCGACGGTGAAACAGCAGGGTTTGGAATAAAGTGACAACAAATCACCAAAAGAGAAGGAAATTATATTAAACCTAGATCACCCATAAAAAGAAACCAACATAGATCCCCAAGAATAATCAAGAATAATCAGGAGAAGCACAAGAGAACTATGGGTATACAACCTCTCAGGTTCAAGGAGGTGTAATATCATATGTTTTTTTTTAATTAAATTAAATTATTTTTTTAATCAGTGAAATAGGTCCATAATTAGGCCTATTCTAGTAGTGACCACCCCAAGCGGAGTTTAACAGGTTTGAATTCAGAGTTTTCTTTCTCCTAGACTGATTGCCTAACCAATGTTACTTTATTTCACTCAGTTTATTACATCAATCTCCAAAAATGTGTTGTTATAGATAATAGCAACAACAAATACATCGGGAAATGAATAGAGGATGAGTTTAAAATTTTATAGTTAGATGAATTTTAGGGCATGTCAACCCTTGTTGGGTTATTTTATACTAAAAACCTTTTTTTTTAATTCATTCTTGATAGTTTTTCAATTTTTCTTTCATTTTAAACCCATTTTTGAACTCATTTTTTCTTCTATTTAACCCATAGATGGGACACTAACAGTTACTACCACTCCGGGTTAGAGTGGACCTGGGAGTAATGACTAAACTGATAAGACTTGGTCATGACACACATTGATAAATGAGCCCAGCATCTCCTAATATTTACGCATAGCTGGAAGGAGAGTGGTTGAATTAATACCTTTCCCAAGGGTATTAATGCTATGGGAACTGTAGCTTCGTCCAGGATTTGAACTCAGGTCGACAAGGCGTCCAACTTACACCAAGGTCTCCGTATGTAAATTAGATGAACTCATATAATAGTTAGCGGATATCAACCAATAGCTGATACTACGAAACAATCCACATATATTATTCGAGATATACACATCACAACAAATGGGTTTTAGTATTTCAGTTGTTTGTTGGACCATATTACCTTCAGGCACCCCTTTTTAATCTCGATTAAGAAAGGACATGTTTTTCATTTACACCGTCAATACCCGGTTGTTTGTTAGGGGTTAGGGTTAGTTTTAGAATTTTTTTAAAAATCTGAAAATAGTCTGTTAACAAACAACCGGATATTGACGGTGTAAATGAAAAACATGTCCTTTCTTAATCGAGATCAAAAAGGGGTGCCTAAAGGTCATATGGTCCTGTTTGTTTATCAGTCGTATTTTTCCCGAACATTTCATTTATTGAGACTATGAAGGTGTTCTGATAATCTTCGAATGGGTTATTTGAAATTTAGTTGGTTGATAACTTCGTCAAGATATTCATCAATGACTGTGCTTTTATCAATGTGTGTCATGACCAAATCTTATCAGTTTAGCCATTACTCCCAGGTCCACTCTAGTGGTAGTACCTGTTAGGTTCCCACCTATGGGTTAATTAGAAAAAAAAATGAACTTAAAAATGTTTTTAAAAAATTGAGTTAAAAAAATAAAAAATTGAATACCCATCAAGAATGAATTAAAGAAAAGGTTTTCAGTATTAAATAACCTAACAAGGGCTGACATGCCGTAAAATCCATCCAACCATGAAATTTTAAACTTATCTTCTATTCATTCCTCGGTGTATTTGTTGTTATTATCTATAACTACACATTTATCAATGTGTGTCATGACCAAGTTTTATCAGTTTAGTTATTACTCCCAGGTCCACTCTGACCCGGAGTGGTAGTACCTGTTAGGGTCCCACATATGGGTTAAATAGAAGAAAAAATGAGTTTTAAAATGGGTTCAAAAATGGGTTTAAAATTTTTTTAAATTGAAAAACCATCAAGAATAAATTAAAAAAAGGGTTTTCAGTATAAAATAACCCAACAAGGGTTGACATGCCCTAATCTAACTATAACATTTTTAACTCATCCTCTATTCATTTCCCGATGTATTTGTTGTTGCTATTATCTATAACAACACATTTTTGGAGATTGATGTAATAAACTGAATGATATAAACTCAAGAAGTCATTACATTTTAACTCCTGTTTTCTTCTTCTATCAAAGTCTTTCCGCCCTTTCGGCTGGGGCGTTAGAATGCACCGACTGTACCTCTGCAGAGGGGCAAGACTCCCCCAAATTTGGCCATCTATTGGGTGGCGACCCGAGATGCTTAAGGTCGGAGTCTTGGTGGATAAGCAGCACTCCACTTAGACCCTTACTTAGGCGGCCGGAGAGGCCGGAGAGGCCCTCTCCAATCAATCGGCTGATCACGCCAAGCCCTAGCACCTATATGATTGTCCCAACCCTATTGCCCTTATGGCAAGCCCCAACCCCTTTTTATCATATGGGTGCCCTTATGGCAAGCCCCAACCCCTTTTTATCATATGGGTGCTGGAAGGCGTTGGCTGAGGGTCTGCATGTCCTGGGAATGACGTTAAACTCTATCTGTTTGTGAGGTTCCAGTTTTGGAGGTCTGGTCACCCCTTCATTACCATTGCTCCCTGGTCCACTCTGACCCGGAGTGGTAGTACCTGTTAGGGTCCCATCCATGGGTTGAATAGAAAAATGTTTATAAAAAATGTATTTATAAAAACATTGTGTATCCATTAAGAATGAATTTATTTCAAAACTTTATCGGCATTAAATGACCCACCGAGGCTTATATGTCGTAAAACAACACAAACCAAACCAAATCAAATCAAACCAAAATCTTTATTTTCACAGCATTCCGACCATTTGTCCGACCAGCATACCGCTGGCCTTCTGGACCGTTTGAACACAATGTGGGCAGAAAGTGCGAGCCAAGACATGAAGTCCAGCGACACAACCAAACCAAGCAGAACCATCGATCAATGGAAAGAACAGCTCAGACAGAGAGGGGTACAATCCAATATTAATTTGTACACAGTTGAATGATTTAAAGTAACTATTCTTGTTTAATAATAATACTAATTTGTTTGTACACAGATAAATGGTTTCAAGTATTACTAACATCAATAATTTGCAAACAATTATTGATTTCATGTAACTAACCAATAATTCTTAGAAAACAATAATAGCTTCAGCTAACTATTCTTAATAGAAATAATTTTCACATAGTTATGCGGGTTTATCTAACCGCTACACCATGAGCAGGATATGACTCAAGATCAATTTTCAAGCAGAGTAAATTGAATTTTCCTTTTCCTAGATTGGTTACCTAACCAAGGCTAAACAATACCAATCTGTCCCACTATTTATTCATAACATATACATCCGGGTCTAAAAAATTTAGTTTAAACAAAAAAGAAAAAAATGAATACCCATTAAGAATGAATAAAACAAAACGTCTTCGGCATAAAATAGCCTAATAAGGGTTGGCATGCCGTAAAATGCATCCAACCAATCTTATCAGTTTAAAAACATCTTTCATCATCATCATCATCATCATGAGCTGTCTATCTTTATTAAATTCGAAAAATGACTTGATTAGTTAAATTAAAAGTTAAAGTTAATAGAAAATATATTATCATTATTATCATTTTCACTCCTTTTGAGTTTTTCACATCAGTGTTAGCTGATGGTATTTCACTACCAGGTCTCCGGGACTCTTCTTGTTACATAATCTATGCGGTTGCATAAGATTATTGTCAATCCCCTGTATTTCTAAAGGGATGACCCTTTTCATATCACGGGCGGGACTTTCCATGGAATAGTACAGAAAGCCCGCGAAATACGTGAAGTCACGTGGGACCTGGTTGGGTCCTCAGTTTCAGTTTGACGTCGGGCAGAGAAGATGTACTGTCTTAACTGGAACTCACTGCATACGCGCGCTATGTTAGTCAGATGTTTAGTTACATGAAATGTTTAGTTAAGTAAATAAAAGCTTAAGAAAATAACACGGTCTTGTGATTAATGAATGTCTTGGTAACAAGACTGATATAGAAGAAGAAATGAGTTAAGTGCGACCGACCACCAAGAAGAAGTCCAAATGTTAGAAGAGACGCGAGAAGAACTTAAGATCTCAAAGATGCCAGAAGAAAGTAATGAAAAGGGTATACAACATTCTGAGTATTCTAGCCGATTGCAGCAGTGCAGTAGTCTGGATGGTCTCAATTCTTCCTCTGATTTCCAGATCCTCCGGTCTTTTTTCCAAGTTTATTGGGACCGTTCCAAGGGCACCAACTACAATTGGATATCACTTTCACTCTCATATTCTACAGCTTTTTCAATTCTCTGGCAAGGTCCAGCTATTTATCCATCTTTTCATTTTCCTTCAGTTTTACCCTGTGATCTGTTGGAACCGCAAAGTCCACCAGTTGACACGTTCTCTTTTAATTTTTTGCATAATTTCCAATGGATCACCTACCCAACCCAGTCGTGCCTAGCTTTGTACTCCCGTTGTGCTAGTTTGCTATATTCACTTAATACATAGTTTACAGTCTCATCTCTGCCACCGCACAGTCTACATTTACTGTTTAGTTGCGTCTTATCAATTTTTGCTCTGATATAATTTGTTCTTAAGGCATTATTTTGTGCAGCAATTATTAGTGATTCAGTTTCTCTCTTGATGTTTCCTCTTCTTAGCCATGTCCAAGTCTTTTTATGTGCAACCTCTCCGATTTGTCGTTTGAAGTGCCCATATAATGTTTTTTCTTCCCATCTTTGTTTTCTAGTTTTCATTGTTTTTCTGTTTGTCCATATATTACATCTGCTGTTGTTGGCTGCCATAAGTAATCTTTCTTTGCTCTTTTTGTGTTATTATTATTATTATTATTATTATAATTATTATTAAAATATTTTAATGTATTATCTAGATACAGGGGTTGGACAAAATAATGGAAACATTATTTTTCCATTATTTTGTCCAACCCCTGTATATGAATAAATTATTCATATTATATCTACATCTAGATAATAAATAATATGCTTAAGTAATAGGTACCATGTACTTTTTACAATAGCAACATTTTTCCTTAAGCCCCCCCACCACACACACACCTTTAGCATACATGTCCGGTGCCTAAACTTTGTCCTCACCCTAATAGGTCTTTGGAACAAGTCGTTGGTGATTTCATTAACGTTCTTGATAGGATTTTCTTTTATTTCTTTAATGTATATAAAATTGGATCATTTCTACTTTTCAACTTTTAATCTTTTTTTAATAGTTGGAGGTACGTGGTGTAATTGTTAGAATCGTAGGAAATGAACTCGATCTGAGTTCAAATCCTGGACGAAGCTACAGTTCACATAGCGCTAATACCATTGGGAAAGGTATCAATCCAACTACTCTCCCTCCAGCTACGGGTAAAATAGTGAGACAGACTGGGCTCTTTAACTTTAGTTAGGCAACCAGTATAGGAGAAAAAAACCCCATTAAATCCGATTAGGTTAGTCACCGCTAGAATAGGCTCAGTCCTAATTAGTGATCTATCAAAAAAAAAATCTTGAAGTGAATGTGACTGAAATAATAAAGTAGATTCTAATCTTCACTAGAGAGAAACATGGTGAGGGCGAGGACAAATAACCAAACTTTAAGAAAATGGGAGTGAAAATTGTTCTGACGTGTGCCATAGAAAAGTAGTGTTTAAGCCCCTTGTTTTAAGTTAATTTCAGTTGGTTCATAATCGGTTCAGACTATGTTCTCAGTTGTAGGTATTTATCCAACCAGTTCGCCGCAGGTAGGATGTGACACAAGGTCGTAAGTATGGGGCATCCAGCGAGGATTGAACTCGCTTTTATGTTATTATGTTGCGAGTCTAGCTTGCAAACCATTACACCACGACCGGAATCCCAGTGCCGTATTTACTTAAATCGTTCGCCACGGCTTAGATGTGACGCAAGGTCGCTAGGATCGAGCTCGCTTTGCAGCAGTAATGGATCAGCTAGATTAACATGCTAACTATTACTCCATGATGGGACACCCAGTGCGTTTTAGAGTAGGTATTTACCTAAATCGTTCGCCATGGGTTGGATGTGACACAAGGTCCAAAGTATGGGGCGTCCAGCGCGGATTGAACTCACTTTTGTGTTCTAATGGATCTGTGTGATGATTTTCCAGGTATCATTGTTAACTGTTCATATCAACCTCAGTGACTCATTTAATGCCGATAAAGTTTTGAAATATCAATTCTTAATGGGATGGGACCCTAACAGGTACCACCACTCCGGGTTAGACCAGGGAGCAATGGTGATGAAGGGGTGACTCATTAGATAGAGTTTAACGTCAGTGTGCATCAATATGGGAAAATCATATAGGTGCTAGGGTGTTAACTTTAGAAGATGAGGATAAAAAGGGAGTTATTTAGTAATTCAAATACGTCATTAGCGAATTCCTAATTAGTTTAAATTGATAAGGCTTCACACTAAAAAAAGGGCAAGAAACAGGTGATATCTTGCAGAGTCTATTACTGATGCGGACTACACAGATGATCTGGAGCTTCTCACAAAAATATACCTGCACAAGTCGAATCACTGCTACATAGCCCGGAGAAGGCAACTATGTGAACCCCGATAAAACTGAATTCATGTGTTTTAAACAAGGTGGAGTCATCTCCACATGGATGGTAAGCCGCTACAATCGGTGGACCAGTTTACATACCTAGGTATTAACATCTCATCCATAGAAAGCGATATTAATACACGCATAGTAAAGGCATGGATTGATATAGCCAGATTATGAATCATTTAGAAATCTGATCTCACTGATAAGATAAAGCGACAATTCTTCCGATCCGTAGCTGTGTCAGTACTACTATACGGCTGCACCACTTGGACCCTAACCAAGCACATAGAGAATAAAACTAGATAATAAGAGTTGCACAACAATGCTGCGTGCCGTGGAAACAGCACCCGACAAAAAGCAGCTGTATAGCCACTTGCCCCCTATCACACAGACCATGCGAGCAAGATGAGCAAGACATACGAGACACTACCAGAGAAGCAGACACGAACTCATAAATGATGTTCTCCTGCACACTAATCTGGACCGTCCAGCAAAGACCTACACCGATCAGCTCTGTGCGGGTTCTGGGTGCTGCACAGGGGACCTTATAGAGGCGATGGACGACAGGGGCGGTTGGCGAGTGAGTGTTGACATTTTAAATATATAAGGTGTGTGCTATATCCTCACCGATACTTATAGACTAGGCGAGATCATGTGATCTTTTCCTTGGCCAATCAGTGGCAGTACTCTGAGGCTGATACAATACTTAACCCACCCTAATGGTCATAATTACTGCAGTCCATTCTTGGACGACGGACATAGGATTAAATCACTGGACCTTTACCAATACGCAGGATAGGACTTATACGCTTACCAAAGGATCAACGAAGGATTCCATAACATAGGATTTTCTTTAAGCCCTATTTCAACTGGCCAAGGATGGCCCTTAAAGACTTTACAGTGAGTGAGAGTCGTGGGAATCCGTGATGCCAGCACGACCTGATGATGATGATGATGATGATGCGTCTATGTGGCTCGTTTTATTCTTAAGCTACCCATCTTTGGAAGTTGTTTCGTAGAATTTCAAAAGCTTGCATTTTTGTGGTTAGAATATCTAGTATCCGCCCTTCTTAGTGTCTTAGTTGGGTGGGTTCTCCGTTTTTTTTTTTTTTTTTTTTGTTCTTTGTTTTGTTTGTTTTTTTGGTAGGTGTTGGTATTTGTTGGGGTTTAAGTGTGTGTTTACAGGGTGTGGTGGTTGAACTCACATTTTCTTTTTCTTTTTTTTTTCTTGTCTCTGGATGATTGCCAGGTTCGGTTTTGGTGTTTATATGTTTGGGCTGGTTTGCGTTGCAAGCACCAGTTCTTTAATACTCTGTTATTCTGAGTATGTCCGCATATCTGTATGCGGAATATATGTGTGTTCAAGTTGGTGTGTTTCCTTGGTGTCGTTGGTTCCCTTACGGGATGTTAGTGAATTCTTTTGGGGTAGGGCTGCTTAGGTTCGTTTGGAGGGATTCTTTTTTGGCATTTTTGTACTTTTAGTGTTTTGATTTGGAGGTGATACACACACACACACACACACACACACACACACACACACACTATATATATATATATATATATATATATATATATATATATATAAGTTAAGAGTAAGGAAATGAATCCGATGGCATAAGTATAGATAAAAGGATATGAAAACACACAATGCTGTTAAAATGAATATATCATATTCATAGCAAATATTGAACAGCTCTGAAGATGATTTTTATAAATCGAAATATTGTTCAATATTAGCTATGAATATGATATAAAATATTTTCATTTTAACAGCATTGTGTGTTTTCATATCCTTTTATCTATATCTATATCTATCTATTTATCTATCTATATATCTATATATCTATATCTATATCTATATATATATATATATATATATATATATTATTTATCTATCATTATTTTAAATACAAAGTAAAATAACAACAATAGAAAAGTAAAAAAATGTTAGTATATAATATATATATTTATTTAAAATAATAA
>CM042164.1:35792151-35857151 GCA_023376005.1 Doryteuthis pealeii
CTTATTTTATTGCTGGTATTGTTATAATCAAGGTTAACAGGAGCGTATGGTGGCAATATATGCTTAAATACACTAAAAAGTTTTTTTTCCTGAATCTGACCTGCTGAAATGGGGGTGCGTCTTATATGCCCGTGCGTCTTATATGCTGTCAAATACGGTAATAAGTGTTGTAGAGTAGGTAACACCCCTTCGGCACTCTACCAGATGGACTGGCTCATAGCCATAAAATAGCTGACAATTAAAATAGATTAACTAGCTGAATAATATTCAGACTGACTTTGCTGCATTGGCTATACCGAACTGACCCTCCTCTTTTAGTGTGAGTTTGTCTTGTTAATTGTTTGTACTTATTTGTACTGTGTTTGTATGTATCCGTTCAGCACCGGATGCTGGTGCTTAATAATGTGTTAAGCACAACATTCATCTGTGTATCTTTCCACCTCGCGATACAATAATAAGTAAGAACTCTTTAAATTTAAAGGGCTTTTTCAGGCCCCAAGAAAGACATTACTTATTCATTCACTCATGCGCCTTGCTTAATAAGTAAAGTCGACGAGGCGGCCTAAAGTCGGTATTAGCCAGTCAGCGAGGGTGTCTATCCCCTTTTCAATAGCACTAGACCAAGGAGATTGTTTTAGCATGTGAGGTGGAGCACCACACCTACCACCATCTCCTTACTTTACCGCACAGATCCCTGTGCTACTCATACGCTGATTTGACGAGGACCGGTATCGAACTAGGAACCTTGTGGTTTCTAGCCGAACGCTCTATCGACTGAGCTAACCTGGTCCCTTATCACTTTATTTGTTCTATACCGTCAAACCCCATAACATTACATAGACAAATTAGGTGAAAACGAGACATCCCTTAAAGGATATAAAGATTGGGGGAAAACACACACGCACACGCAAGCACACACACACACACACTGCGTTTCAAATTATTAACGAGGTGACATTTTTTTATTTTGTACAAAAAATATCGATTGGAATTTAACGAAAATTTCACAGTATAATGGAAATAGGTGTATGCACTGGCTGTATAAATACTGTATTGTTCTGCGCAACAAGAAACAAACAGTGGCCATTTGAAATATCAACACGAACGAGAAGTGTTCCAGACATTGAACAAGTGTCATTATACTCGTGCAATTATGGGTCGCAAATGGGACTTGACCCCTCCAGAGAAAGATATCTTAACATCTGAACTTTCCAAAGGCAAGTCTACATTAGAAATATCAAAAATAATTGGAAGATATCACCAAACTGTGAAAAGATTTGTTGCAGCTCTTACGAAAGTACGTAAGAGGGCCGATGAGGGTCACTCGAGGGTTGTTTTCCGACGTTCTTTGTCATGAATGAAACATGAAGCTGTAAATAACCCAGGCATGATGAGTCGATCACTTTTCAGAAGTATTTGAGAAGCAACAGTACCCAGAATTACACGCTGTCGTCTTCTGAAAAAGGTCGGAGCATCAGTGAAACCAGTGACAAAGCCTCGATTGACAAAAATACACATACAAATACGTTTGAAATGGACAAAGGGGAACATGAAGGTCGATTTCTCAAAAGTACTGTTCACAGATGAAACTCGTGTAACACTTGATGGCCCTGATGGCTGGAGCAAAGGTTGGGTCGTAAATGGACGAGATCCTCATCACCACTTTAGACGCCAACAAGAAGGAGGAGCTATTATGATTTGGGCTGGTATTATTGGAGGTATCATGGTTGGCCCGTGGAGTGCCTGACGGTACGAAAATAACCGCAGATGCTTATATAGCCTTCCTCAAAGGGCACCTGGAATCTTGGCTAAAAAGGCAGAGAATCACCTTCAGGAGAACCATCATATTTATGCAAGATAATGCTCCTTCGCATTCAGCGCATAAAACTACGGAGTACCTGCAAAAATTAGGCTTCTGTGGACCTCGGAAGATGAACTGGCGGGCAATTCTCCAGACTTAAACCCAATTGAAAACTTGTAGAGCATTCTGAAGCGATGTGTTTATAAGAATGGACGCAAATTTAGAAGCAAATATGACTTGTGGCAGGAAATAGTCAACGTATCACGTGAAATTACATCAGAGGAGATCCAAAAATTGAGATGTTCGATGGACCAGCGCCTTTTCCAAGTCATTTTTTAAAAAGGATCACATATCTCATATTAACTAATTTCACTATCATTTTTTAATTCTTTAAACTTTTGTTATTTCAATGTAATTTTATCTTAGTTACTGTATGTATCCAAAAAATCTATAAATGAAACAATAAAAGTATTATTTTCTTTTTTACCTGGGTTTTTATTACACCTCGCTAATAATTTGACACAAGAATAATTTAAGTAAATTAGGTAAATGACCGTAACTTCTCTTCCATTCAGTAGAACCTTTGAAGTTAATTGAAAGAAATATCACTATCATACATATTTTGAAGAGATGTTATTGGTTTGGTTTAGGTTGTTTTACGGCATATCAACCTCGGTGAGTCATTTAATGCCGACAAAGTTTTGAAATAAATTCATTCTTAATGGATACTCAATTTTTTTTAATAAACATATTTTTCTATTTAACCCAGAGATGGGACCTTATCATGTAATATCAGAGTGGACCTTGGAGCAATGGTGGTGAATGGGTGCTCCACATTCCCCAAACCTCCAGAACTGGAACCTCACCATCAGATAGAGTTTAACGTCATTTCCGAGACATGAAGACCCTCAGTCATCGCCTTCTAGCACATATATGATAAAAAGGGTTGGTGCTTGCCATAATGGCAATAGGGTTGGGGCAATCATATAGGTGCTATGGCTTAATGTGACCAGCCGATTGATCGGAGAGGGCCTCTCAGACCGCCCGACTAGCCTAAGTAAGGGTCTAAGTGGAGTGTTGCAGTTCATAGACTGCTCAACCACCTGAGTTCTATCCTTAAGCACCACGGGTCGCCACCCACGGCCAACTGGTGGCCCCATTGGATAGGGGGGGGTCTTACCCATCGGTGTATTCTAAAGCCCCAGCGACAGGGCTGGAAATATTATTGAATCTGTGTCTCCTCTTACATGGCGCC
Organism: Doryteuthis pealeii; assembly: GCA_023376005.1. NCBI lineage: Eukaryota > Metazoa > Mollusca > Cephalopoda > Myopsida > Loliginidae > Doryteuthis > Doryteuthis pealeii. The sequence goes on from CM042164.1 coordinate 35,795,208, forward strand.
GCGTTGTATACTGAGCAGCATTGATTTCCGGTGTTTCTGGAAGGTATGGATCCGCGGATCAAATATTCATCTAATAAAGAAATTGCGCCTATACCATGCAACACGTGTGTCTTTGATTAAGTGCAATTGTAACAGCTGGGTAGCTCCAAAGAGAGCTAAGGACGATCTAAATTCCTGCCACTGCAAACATCTGAGAACTATAAGAATACTTGAAGCGGCTACCCGGCGTTGCCTGGGTAGTGGATGGGGTAAAAAAAAAATTAGTCTCACAAATCCATTATTATTGAATCGTGAGTTCGATCCTCGTAGTATACCCCAATAAAATCCCTTTGTAAAAACAAAAGACGTTGCGTTGATCCAGCCACTCTGGAAATAAAAATTAATGTCTGGCTGAACTTGCACAAAGGTGTCAAAATCAGTGCGACCCAGAAAAAACAGAACCCAAATTATTTATTCATTTTCCCATTAAACTAACCTTAAACCGCAACCCCAACCCTAACCCTAATCCCTAAGCCTAACCCTAACCCCTAACCCTAACCCTAAACCCCCTAGTTAAAATTAACAGTTTTATTACAAAATTTGTGGGTTCTGTTTTTCTGGGTAACCGGTATACAGGGGACCCAGAAAAAAACAGAATCCAAATTATTTATTCATTTTCCAATTAAACTAACCCTAAACCCCAACCCTAACCCTAATCCTAACCCTAACCCTAACTCTAATCATAAACACTAACCCTAGACCCCATAGTTAAAATTAACAGTTTTATTACAAAATGTGTGGGTTCTGTTTTTTCTGGGTCAACCTAATTTTGACACCTTTGTGCAAGTTCAGCCTAATGTCTATTTAAAATATTAAATGCAAAAAAATCTATGCCATTATCATTTAAATTCAATTTTTTAAGTATCTTCACTAATATAAAACAAACCTTCATTATTTTTGCTCAAAAACCAAGAACTGGTGATATTTAATGTGTATATATATATTTACTTTGTCATTAATTGTATTGCTTTCGAAGTTTCCTCCGGACACACAGATACACACAACTGCCCTTTATATATGTACTAGCATCGCCTGGGTAGAGGGGAATTTTTTAAATTAGTCCCGCAGATCCATTATTACTGAATCATGAGTTGAATCCTCATGGGATGCCCCATTTAAATCTCTATTTAAAAAAAATAGACCTTGCATTGATCCAGCTACTCTGAAAAGAAATGTTAATGTCTACTATATAAAATATTAAAGGAAAAAAATCCATGCTGTTATCATCTAAATTTTATTTTTTAATTATCTTCACGAATATAAATCAAATCTCTATTATTTTTGCCCAAAAACCAAGCCCTGGTGATATTTAATGTGTATATATATTTACTTTGTCGTTAATTGTTTTATTTTCGAAGTTTCCTCCGAACATACATATACACACAACTGCCCTTTATGTATGTATAGATAGATAGATTTCATCTGGACATACATACACACAACTGCCCTTTATATATGTATAAATAGAAGATAGATGATGTGTGGTTCTTATAATACGTCAGATTAACCTTCTAAAGTAGATACATACGTGTTCATAAAATAATCCAGACAAAGATGTAAAACATAATGACAAATACAGACTTTATTGTCTGAGAACATGGACGAATGAACAAATACAATGGCACACATAAAAGATATACAGAAACAGATAGGACTAAAGTCCTAAAGAACTAAGAAAAAGTTCATGAGGAAGTCACTTACTGATAGTTGGGGGGCAAAGCCTCCCACTTAAGGAACAGAGACACCAAGCGTCTAGCCCATGTTCTGAGGGTGCTGGACAGAGAGAAAGAGAATGGGAATTTCCGGGTTGTTGTTTAAATACATACCCGGCCGGAGGCTAACCATTCCACCAAGAGAATATTTTTTTTTTTTGATTGGGAATAAATATTTTTTTTTTTTTTAATTTGATTTTAATTAATTTATTTTAAGAAATTTAATTTTAATTTTAATTTTAATTTAATTTAATAATTTTTTATTTTTTTTGATTTTGGAATAGACCAAGCCAAAATAACCAATTTTTAATTTATTTTAATTTAATTTAATTAATTTAATTTTTAATTTATTTTTTATTTTTATTATTTAATGCAAACATAACAATTTTTAATTTTAATTTTAATTTTTAAAAAACAAATTCTTATTTAAATTTATTCATTCAATTAAATTTTAACATGTTGGGAAGAAACCAAAAAAAAGGAGCTATTTGATTGTTCATAAATTTTACCAAAAATTACCAAAATACCTTCCGTAATTCACAATATTACAAATAAAACAACACGTAACTTCTTTTTAAATTCATTTTAATTTTACATTTGGCATTTAAGCGACGCAAGACCACTGGAATGTTTCATTTTTTAAATTGGGGAAATAAAATGGGAGAAATAAGAAATCTGCGATTAAGCGACATCAGATAATCTAGATTTACATTGCATCTTGAATTATTTGGACGATCTCTTTTTTAACCAGAAAGTATTTGTTGCAGGATAATAATGGACGGAAGATTTAGGAACACGCGTATTATCAATTGTTATTTTATACACGTCTATATAAAAAGATGTCGTAGTGTCCTTGCGCAGTGGTGAGAAAAGTTGACTCATAACTCGCCCCCTTTCTAGCTTGTTGAATACACCCACCTTTTGTAGAATGTTATGCGATCAAGCCTTTTTTGTCGCATCTAATCTTAATCGTTGTAAATTTCTTTTGTCATTTTTCAATTGTTTTTGGACTTTCTCTTAATTGTCTTCTTTCTTTTCTCTCTTTCTCTTCTTCTCTCTTCTTCTCTCTCTCTTTCTTCTCTTTCTTTCTCTCTCTTTCTCTTTCTTCTTCTCTTCTTTTCTCTTCTTCTCTCTCTCTTCTCTTTTTTCTCTCTTCTCTCTCTCTTCTCTCTTCTCTTCTCTTTCTTCTCTCTCTTCTTTTCTCTTCTCTCTTCTCTTTCTCTTCTTCTCTCTTCTCTCTCTCTTTCTTTCTCTCTTTCTTTCTTCTTCTCTTCTCTTCTCTCTCTCTCTCTTTTCTCTCTCTTCTCTCTCTCTCTTTCTTTCTCTCTCTTCTTTTCTCTTTCTTTCTCTTCTCTCTTCTTTTCTTTTCTTTCTCTCTTCTCTTATCTTTCTTTCTCTCTTTCTTTCTCTTTCTCTCTTCTCTTCTCTCCTCTTTCTTTCTCTCTGCTCTTCTCTTTCTTTCACCGTTTCATTCTTTCTTCCACGATTATGTTGTTATCTTTTTAATTGGATAGTTCATTATTTATCTGAGGTGACAACAGGTTGTGACACACGGATATACAAGCGTATTAATAGATAGATTATTATATTCGTGTAATAAAACACGAACTTCCATTCGGGTAGAAATTTAAAGTAAAATAAAATAAAAAAAACATTATGGCTTTTATTGAAATGAAACAAAATAGGAAAAAACAACCAACTCTTATTATAATGGAGATAGTGTGTTTGTCTGTCTATAACCGAAATTATATTACTTCTTTATATTACTAATATATGTAAATTAAAATTATATTACTACTTTATATTACTACTAATTAAACTTTATATTACTACTTTATATTACTACTTTATTGAACTAAAATTAAATAACCGAAATTATATTACTACTCAAGTTACAATTCCCTAAGTTATTTATGTCGTATTCTCCATGATTTTATTCTTATTTCTCAATTACTAATAAAATTGCTGGAGCATATGACCTTAAGGCACCCCTTTTCAATTTCGTGTCATTAGGTCATTTTGTTTCATTTACACCGTCAATATCCGGTTGTTTGTTAGGGGTTAGGGTTAGGGGTTATAACCCTAACCCCTAACAAACAACCGGATTAAGGCACCCCTTTTCAATTTCGTGTCATTAGGTCATTTTTTTCAATTTACACCGTCAATATCCGGTTGTTTGTTAGGGGTTAGGATTAGGGGTTAGGGTTAGGGGTTAGGGGTTGTAACCCTAACCCTAACCCTAATCCCTAATAAATAACCGGATATTGACGGTGTAAATCAGCGGTCCCCAACCACCGGGTCGCGATCCAGTATCGGGCCACGCGCCATTAGGTACCGGGCCGCACAAAACGTTTGAAATTTTTCTTTCTTTTTTTTTTTTTTTTTTTGAGATGGGACCGGTTCGCTGCAGAGAAACAAGCTCAGGGCTCTCACTAATTGTCATTATTATTATTTGATTCACTTGTTCATTCTTTTATATAGCAATGATCAGTATTGTCACTTGAATCGAGTTTTTTTACAATAATTATTTCTTATTAGAAAGGATTTTCGTTCTAAAATAAATATTTTCGTTTACAGAGATGTTGTTGATTATTAATTTATGAACAAAACGTTGTTTATTGTCTGTTGATGTTTGCATTTGACATAAGACCACTGCGGATGATTTATTATTAGATGACATCATTAACGATTATCGAGCAAATGTAGGCCGGAGCATATGAAGGCCGGTCCGTGAAAATATTGTCTTAGATGAAACCGGTCCGTGGTGTAAATGAAAAAAAAAATAGCCGAATGACACACAATCAAAAAGGGGTGCCTTAATGTAATATGGTCCTAATTGCTTTACAATATTAATACTGTTAACCATATCTACGTACTAAAGTAAAAGGTGAAGTCATCGGGGTGGTCTAAAGTCGGTATCAGCCAATCAGTGCGGGAGTCTATCCCCTTTTCACTAGCGCTAGACCAAGGAGATTGTTTTTGCGTCTGAGGTGGAACGCCACACCTACCATCTACGTACTAATAACATGCAATTGTATTTATATATAAAACAAATAGCGAATTGCAGTTGATTTCCAATTGTTTCGTTTTATCTCAATGAATATGAGCAAAAATCCCGTGGATAAATAAGAAGAAATAACTGTAATTCTATTTTTTTACTTCCTATTTTAACTAAATAGTTAAATTAGAAAAATTTAGCAATGAAAGACGGGAGTGATGGAAGAGTAAGTTTCAGTGTCCTCATCTTTATTGTTAAATACATGTGCCCTCCTGCCTTCTTCGGGTGTTTCTTTTCGAACTCGGGAACCTTCTTGTCGAATTCGGAAGTCTGCATGTCGTAATCGAGAGCCTTCACTGAACTTCGAACCGAACCTTTTATCTAATCCATTGGGGTAGATTATTCTCATTCCGTTAACCCTGTTAGGTTCAAAGTTATAATAAGCACGAGGGGAGACATTTATAACATATACAAGAAATACGTGTAAGGCACAAGGTACAATAAGAACGTATACAATAGTTACCTACATGTACATATAAAAGATATAGATAGAGTTATGGATAGTCCATAAGGTTAAAGTCACTTACTGACTTAGTCCGTACGTGGGGGGGGGGGTGATGCCCCCACGAGGATCGGGTGTAGACACAAATGTCTAACCTATGTTATCCAGTCCAAGAAGGAGAAAAGAGAGGTCTTGAATCTGGCGCTTCCTGCTTAAATACAAAAAGACGCCTGGTGGTGAGAATAAGAAACGAGAGGGAAGATAACTCTTCCAAATCCAAGGGAAGACAATCCAACAACTCTGACCGGGTACAATTGTTAAGCTATGTTAAGTATTCTATGTTATTTTTACCTGTTGTCAGGATTGAACCTGCAACTTCCAGATGATTGTCACTTAGAACTGTGTTAACTCGATCCTTATGTCCGTCGTGTATATAACAATAAAGATGAGAGCAACACTCTGAAAAATCGGTAATCTGAACATTAGTTACATAAATTCCTACCATAAAATTGTGTTTGAGCATTATTTGAAATAAAATTGATTGTTATTAAGAACACACTTTATGATATTTTCATGTTAAAACATGCAGTTGTATTGATTCGAAATATCCATTGCTAAATAAAGGATAAGCAAATTAAATAAAACAATTTTTTATTAACAAGTGAGCAATGAATGGTTTCGTCTCCTCTTCCAACATTTAACGAATTCAAAAGAATTTTTCTTAGTAAAAACTTATTTTTCAAATATTTTTTTTGTATATTTATAAATTTTAAGGAAATTCAATAAAGTTTTCTTGAATTCAAACATGTAAAAATTTAAATTTTAGAAGTTTTATGGGTTTTTTTTTCTTTCTTTTGTTTGAAATTTTAAAATGTTGAAATAAAAAATGGCTGATAGCGTCAGAAAGGAATTTATGTAACTAATGTTCAGATTACCGAAAAATCTAGATAATACAAATTATCAGGCCTCATCTAAAAAATTCAGAAAAGTGAATATCTTGATATAATGCTGCTTAATTGATGGGTGTACTATCAATTATGCACAGTTAGTGTAAATAAAATTATTTGAATTCAAATCTGAACGGTAAGGGATTTTGACGTACATCTCGTAACCTTAGTTTTGACCCCTCTCTTCTTGTCGCGTGCAAGTATGGGAAGGAGATAGTTAGCTAGTCAGTTGCTAGTTAGCCGCCGACCGATGAAGAGTGGTTAGCTAGCCTCTCGCACTGCGGTCGAGGATCTGAACCCAAGAAAGCTTGAATAAAATGTGAATTTACGAAAGAAGTGTCTTGAGTTGGTCACTAAAAACAAGCGACAACCGGGACGTCTCTACCAGTATCTTAAGAAAATCTTAAGAAGCTAAGAAGAGGCTATCCTGAATAAGAGGTTAGAAAAACTACACTGATAGCTACTCAGACCAAGCCATGAAGAAGTAAGAAGAAATACCAGACAAAACTACAAGACGAAATATAAACTACAAGACAATATGAGTACCGTTAAAGATTAAGATAAGTATGGGTATCACGCCTCCACATTACACAGCCCTTATCCTACTGAAGGCGTCGGTACCGTGTCTTGTTTCGTGTAGGTAAACTCCCTCGAACAGTGAAGACTCTGAACAACTACCATATGGGTACATAGACAGTTTAATTCGCAATACGAAGGAGATAAAAGATCAAACGTAAAATACAGTTTGCAATCACAACAAGAAGAAACAAAACATCAAATTAATTCTTTTAAAGTGCTAACAGTTAAATAAAAACAATGACGTGGAGTGTCTAAGTTTAAATAAAGAGGCTAAGCCGAATAACCGGTAATGCAGCATGGCTTAGTTTAAGTGTCCACAGCTAAAGGCAATGGCTTAGTATTAACAGTTAAACGCAGTGGAACAGGGGTGTCAAGTTAAGCAAAGAGACTGGCTGGATAGCCATTAAAATATAGCAAAATATGTTTGATATCGTATTGTCTTAATCCCAAAATATAAGACAAATAACGGGAGAGAAATAAATAAATAATTACTGAACAGAGGTTTTACGTTAATAATGAAAGGAGTATAAGAAATGTACATTTCGTTGAAATGAACACCGAATGATACGGACAGGATAAATTTATCACAATTAAACAACGTACTTTCGTTAAATAAACACCGCGTAGTACGGAGAAAAAGTGTTATTTAAAGGTCTATGAAGAAGAAATGACTTTAAGTTAAGAAGTAAATAGCGAAGAACCTAATTATAAGATAACTCAAATTCCCGTTACCATCGAGGTCCGAATAGGCTAAGATGGCAGAGTTTAGAATCTATGTCTTTCTTGAACGACGTTTAGCGTGGAAAGAAAGAATTTACAGATAGGCGGTAAAGAGGGAACGAAAACGGTTTCGTAAGGGGGTTTGTCCCGCCGGTAAAAATAGGCCGCTAAGAAAGGTAACTCTAAGGGTTAATTATCTAAATGCGTAACACGACAATGGGTATACAACCACGGGCATGCCCAGAAGATACCGTCTATGTCAAGACGAGTATACGTTGTGTGTTAAGATGGTATAGAATACAATCCTATATTTCATACCCAAATAAGGATAAAACACACAAACACATTTCTTTTCTCAAACTTAAGGAAAAGAGATTAAAACAAACACACGAACACAATCCCTTTTTCAAACCTAAGGAAAAGTGATTAAAAAACATTTATACATTAGTCAGAGTTTGATTGGACAAATCGGTGTGTTTTCAACTACGTACGCGCGTTAGCGCCAAAATAAAATATCAAAATTCGATCCACCTGAGAGATATTTAAGAGACACAAAAAAAACAACATTCTCACAGATTCCATCTCGCTGCCAGATAGAACACACGACCGACAACGACAAGAAACAAATGTCCGAGCGAACGACTCACCAAAACCAAAACAAACACAACACCTTCTGAGTCACAGCTTACTACTACCAAAGATCTCGCCACAGCAAATAATATTACCAATACATTTCATCAGGTCGCATTCACAAACTTTATTTTACATTTCTGCTCCACGTCTGATCGAACTTTGACGAATTTACATAAACATTTGACATTGAATATTCACATTATTGCGAATTTATTCTCCGAATAAATTTATTTGTTGTTATATAAAGATATGCTTTGTTTTTATCATTTCTCCGTATTTTCTGCCTAAACTGTGTCTTATCATCATTTTAAATATAATTTGCGAACAGACAGCCTCTTTGCTGTTTTGTTGTTTCTCTATTGTGAACTGCTTAGATGGACATATTGAGTTTTTATGGTCCATTAGTGCTTGAACATCTTCCTATTCACCATTGTCTCCAGTATTCATGGAATACTTCGTAGAAATGGCATTAGGATCTATATCACAAAAGCCATCAATGTGGCTTAGATACGTAGATGACACGTTCATTCTCTTGCCTCATTAGGAGGTCTCCTAAGTTCGACAAGAAACACCTGAAGAAAGCCGGGTGGCACATTGGTCAAAACATTGTTGAATCAACCCCTCCGCACGAGCAGAATGCGACACAAGATCAATTTCTTAAGCAGAGTTCAACAGCTTTGAATTCAGAGTTTTACTTCTCCTAGACTGGTTACCTAGCCATGGTTAAACGAGTCCAGTCTGCTATTTACCCATAGCTTGAGGGAGAATTGGATTCATACCTTTCCCAAGGGTATTAGCGCTATGTGAAATGCCAACAGCTTCGTCCAGGAATTGAACTCGCGTTGACGAGTCCATTTCCTACGACTCTAACCAGTTTCGGTTTTTTCTGGGTCACCCTGTAGTATTATGTTACTCAACTAGGAAATAGCCAGTTAACATTTTAAACAAAAAGACCTTTTGTTGTCTCATTCAATAATCTGAACTTTTAACTTTCGCTTTTGTTTATATTCAGGCACAAGATGTCTGAGAAACTCTTTTCATTTGTCTGAATTTTATGAGACGAGTCTTAATCATTTTCAACAATTAGGTTTTTTGACTGTTGTTCTTATCTTATTATATCAACAACAGAGGCGCGTGGTCTAATGGAGTCGTAGGAAATGGACTCGTCAACGCGAGTTCAATTCCTGGACGAAGCTGTTGGCATTTCACATAGTGCTAATACCCTTGGGAAAGGTATGAATCTAATTCTCCCTCCAGCTATGGGTAAATAGCATAGCAGACTGGACTCTTTAACCATGGCTAGGTAACCAGTCTAGGAGAAGTAAAACTCTGAATTCAAACCTGTTGAACTCCGCTTAAGAAATTGACCTTGTGTCGCATCCTGCTCGTGTGGAGGGGTTGATAAATATATATATCAACAATGTTTCGACCATTGTACCTTTCCAAAGAATAGTAAAGTCACGTGGCTATTTTACTTTGCCTTATCAAGTAAGCCGTTTTCGATTTTTGTACCCCTTCCACATAATGATTGTCCTTATTGTGCATTATGTGTATATTTCTAGATTTTGGGACATGTTTGTATATTCTTTCTTCTTAATATCATAGGTTGTTTGAATTTTACGGCGTGTCAATCCTTGTTGGGTTATTTTATGCCAAAGTCGTTTTTGTTTTATTCATTCTTTGTGGGTATTCAATTTTAAAAAAAACTACTTATTTAAAACATTTAAAAAACTCATTTTTATCTATTTAACTCATAGATGGGATTCTAACAGGTACTATCACTCTGGATCAGGGTGGACCTGAGAGTAATGATAACGAAGCGGTACTACATACTCACCAGAGCTTTGGAATTGGAACCTCACCACTAGATGCAGTTTAACGTCATGCCCAGAATACTAGGACCCTCAGTCACCGTCTTCTAGCACATATAGGATAAAAAGGGTCATGGGTTTGCCATAAGAGCAATTCAGTCGGGATTGATGTGACCAGTCGATTGATCGTCCGTCTACCCCAAGTAAGAACCAAAGTGGAGTGTTGCGTGTTATGGACTGTTGAGCCATCGGGATTGCGTCCTTAAGCATCACGGGTATCCACCTACGTCGAACAGGTGTCCCAACTGTAAATGATTATCTTATTATAATGGAGAATGTGTGTTTATCTTTCAGTAATCGAAACTACGTCACAATTCCCATTAGCTATATGCGTCATATTCTCCGTGATATTATTTTTATTCAAACTTCAATTCTTAATAAAATTGTTTTACATTATTAATACTGTTAGCCATGTCTACATGCTTATAACATGCAATTGTATTTATATATACAACAAAATAGCGGTTTACAATGTGAACGGGAAGGCTAATTTGCATATTGATCTTAAAAAATTGATTTTAATAAATATTGGCTTAATATTATTGATTTCTAATTGTTTGGTTTTATCTTAATGAATATGATCAAAAATCTCAGTGATAAATCTTAAAAGAAATCGATTAACAAGAAGAATTAACAGTAATATTATTCTTTACTTCCTAATTTAACTAAATAGTTAAATTAGGAACTTTTAACAATGAAAGACCGGAGTGATGGAAGAATAAGTTTCAGTTGTTCTATTTCTCGATTATACTCTCCTCTGTTTCAAATATTTTTATCTGCATTCTTATTTACTTTCATTAGCCTTTCTAATTGAATATAAAATTTTATTACATTAAAACTGCACCCGGAAGGTTCATATATTTACTAGTACAATTATGTGCTTGGTGTTATTGATTTCTAATTGTTTGGTTTTATCTTATTGAATATGAGCAAAAATCTCTTCAATAAATCTTAAAAGAAATCCATTAACAAGAAGAAATAACGGTAATTTTATTCTTTCCTTCCTGATTTAACTAAATAGTTAAATTAGGAACATTTAGCAATGAAAGACGGGAGTAATGGAAAATGATGGAAGAGTTAGTTTCAAAGTTATTCTATTTTTCGATTATACCCCCTCTGTTTCAAATCATTGTATATGCATTCTTATTTAGTTTCATTAGCCTTTCTAATTAATTATATTTTATTACATAACTGAAATGCTTGCGCCCGGAGGGTGCATATTTTTTGCTAGTAATGCTTATATTGGTTCTTGGTGATTGGGAATTCGACAGAATATCGATTTTATAGACTAGGCGAGATCATGTAGTCTATTCCTTGGCCAATCGCTGGCCATACTGTGTGGCAGATACATTACTTAAGCACCGATTCTTTCTCAGTATACTTGCGACCATCGACGAAGGAATCTAGGATTCTCTACCTGAGAGGATTACCAAAGGAATCGGTATCGGGGGACTCTTTACCTAGAATCAACTGGCCAAGTATGGCCCTAAAAACTTATTTAAAAGGTTATGGGCCCAGGAACCCTAGAATTTTATTCAATGGTGAGGAATCAAGTTATGAAATTTGGGAAACAAAGTTCCACGAGTATTTAAGAACCCTACAATTACATAACATAATAGACGCACTATCGGACTTAACACATGCGTTAATACGTTTTAGGCTAAAAACAAAAATTAGAAAAAAATGATTTGTTAAATTTCAAAGTAATGATTAGATGAAATATATCCATTCAAGTGCAAAAAAAATATAAAATCCTTTACTAAGCTTAGTGTAGTTAGGCACAAGGATAGAAGTGTGGAGCACCCAGTAAAAATTGCTTGCCTAGCTCAACATCAAATCTGGATATTCAGCATTCTCACTTGTGCGAAGGAATCGGGCGGTAGTTTAAAACAAACAGCGGCGAAAGAACATGAAATTATAGGTACCACCAAAAATACGTCACGTGATCAGTTTAGGCAATATTGAAGGAAGAAACGTAAATGTTTTTGAATTTAAAAAAATCCTGCAAAAAAAAATAACGAACATAGAGAGTTGTTACAAAGAAAAACAGTTAATTCAAAGATCAAATTATCCGGCTGGGAAATAAATTACTCGCCGTTATCATGAAAAATAAGTAAAACAGTCCGTTACTTTTACAACAGGGTCAGTTTCTTTATTTATATTTTTTAGCAGAATTCTGTATTCATAGTTCTTTTACTAAAAAAATCCCGTATAGAAACTTATAAAAATCTTCTTATATAATTATTCAGACTCTTATCTTTATACAAAAAAAAAAAAAAATCAAAAATCGTTTTTTATGGGTTCATTTTTTTCATATTTCATAAAATAAAATGGGGGTGGGGAGACCTCGTAAAAAATATTTCCCCTAATATATTTGAGGAAAAACTTATTTTAACCATAATTTCATCAACAGGTAAATAATTACCGACATTTTCGTAAAGATTTCACTGTTATTTGATTTTTCATAGGATTTTTTAAAGAGCCGGTAGTCATAACTTGTTTTTGGCCACGTTAAATTTCAATTGATTTAACGCTGCGAAAATGTAAACATTGTTTTCGTTCATAATTTTCAGTATTTCCGTAAGCTGAATTTTTATTTAAATCATCAGGAGTTTGTTTAATGTTTCTTCTTTTGAATGGTTAAAAAATTTTGAAGACAATATTAACCGTTATGCCTAGTTTCATTGTGTAAATATAGTGTGTGTGTGTGGGGGGGGGTAAATTTCATGGGTCAAATTGGAGGTCCCTAATAAAATCAGTGTTGACGACTTTAGCTGGTTGTCCAAAGATGCGTGTTCCTTTTATGTGGATTCAGCCTCTTTGTCTTATGAGAATCGCCTATGGCTCATTAATCGTGTAAGTTCCACTTAACCTAATGTCAACGAAGTTCACTCTACTTCTTCAGTGTTGACGGCTCTTATATTGTTACAATGTAATAGAAAAGAAACTTAAACTTATTGAGTAAAGATTTTTTTATTGGAAAAATTAGAGATAAATTATCTGCCCCTGGCACCAGAGGGTGAATAGCCAACATACGACATTGGCGCCTAAATTGAATTTCCATGACTACGTTACTTGTAGTGTTGAGAGCATAGCAGCAAGACGCCTAAACTCGGTCGCTCCCAAACCCTATGAAGATAAGTCTCGTTGCAAACGCCATTAAGTTTGCAACTTTGTACCTTTCTGAATATGTTTTTATCTTCATTTCTTTGTTGTCTTCTTCATCCGAATTTAATTGCCCATCTCTTAACCTGGGAAATTATAAGAGGCCCAGCCTCTTTTTTTATTATATTTTTTAAAATAATTTTTTTATATTCTGAAACGTAAAATTATTCTAATTACAATTTTTATTTAAAAGATCATTGTTGATTATTGAAAAAATTAGAGATAAATTATCTGCCCCTGGCACCAGGTGGCGAATCGCCAATATTACGATATTAGCACCTAAATTGAATTCCATGACTAAGTTACTTATAGTGTTGAGCAGATACCAGCGAGACGTCTAACCCAGTCGCTCCCTAATTTTCAAAAGAATCAGCAAATAAGTCTGGCAGCAAACGCCATTAAGTTTGCAATTTTGTACCTTTCTGAATATGTTTTTATCTTCATTTCTTTGTTGTCTTCTTCATCCGAATTTAATTGCCTATCTCTTAAACTGGAAAATTATATGAGTCCCGGGGAAAACACCATATTTTGTACGGAATATTTTTTATTTATTTAGCAATGCATATCTTGCTCTTTAGGAATACATGCTATTGCGGCTTAGCTCAGTGGGGCGGAGCATTAGCATAGGAACCACAAGGTTTCGGATTCAATACCGGCCGTCGGCAACTCAACACATGAGTGGCAAAGCTTGGATCTGTGTGGTAAAGTGGGGAACTGATGGTAGGTATAGCGCTCCACCCAGACGCGAAAACAATCTCCCTTGTCTAGCACTGTCGAAAAGGGGGTAGACTCCCTCGATGTCTGGCAGATACCGACAATAGCGCCACCCCGCCTTGTTTATATGCAAATTAAATATTCTTAGTAATAATTTCAACATCTTTAACACATCCAAATTATCATAAAAGAATGATAGTTAATGCGTATGTTCAATTTCCCATGTTCATCATCATATCGTTTAATTAGCACGGATATCCATGACAATCTCTCGCCAACCTTCTCTATCATTCATTGCCCCAGGGAGGTCTTCTGCACAACATCCAGTATCCGCACAGAGTTGGTCAATGTAGGTCCTTGCCGGGCGGCCCACATTAGCATGTCCATGTGCTAGCTTCCACAGGAGAACGTCGCTTATGAGTTCGTCCTTGTTCCTCCAGCAGTGTCCTGCATGTCTTGTCCGTCTCACTCGGATGGTTTGTAAGATAGGGGCAGGTGGCCGTACAGCTGATTCCTTGTGGTGTGCTGTTTTCACGACTTGTTCAAGAACGCACGCTGCATTCTTATGCAGCTCCTATTTATCTTATTCTCAAGGCGCTTCGTTAGGGTCCAAGTGGTGCAGCCATACAGTAGCACTGATACAATCACAGCTTGGAAGAATTGTCGTTTTAGTTTGTCAGTGAGATCGGATTTCCATATGACTGATAATCGGTTTATAGCCGACCATGCCTTTCGTATTCGTGTATTAACATCGCTTTCTGTGGATGAGATATTACTACCTAGGTATGTGAATTGTTCTACTGGCTCTAAAGGCTTACCGTCGAGTATGGAGGTGTCTCCTTTCTTTTTGAAACTCATGAACTCAGTTTTATCGGAGTTCCCATAGAGGCCGATGTTCTTTGCTGCCTTCTCCAGGCTATGTAGTAGTGACTAGGCCTGTGCTGGTGTATCTGCAAGAAGTGCTAGGTCATCTGCGTAGTCTGGGTCTGTGATAGTCTGTTCGGGATATCACATGCTTCTTGCCTTTTGTTTTAGTGTGAAACCTTTTTCTTTTATGATATCTAGTGATGTTCGGAGTACGTAGTCAAGGCATATCATAAATATATATGGTGCTAATGTATCTCCTTGTAGAACTCCAGCGGCGATGTCAAAGAAATATGTGTCACCATCAGGTGAGCGTACCATTACTTTAGTATTTTAAGATTCAAAGTTAATAATTGAACAACAGCTCCAATACGTTTGTGGGACAAAACATTTAATAGGTGTACAGCACATGGTAACGATAAGATACATAAGGTACATAGATACATAAGATACAAATAAGATATAAGAGTAGAGATAAAAGGACACATTCATGAATGGTAAATACAAGATACAATATTTAGGTATAAACGAGATACCCAAATGTACATAAAATATAAATGTTACAGACATGGAACTAAAGGATAGTCCATGCTGTATAAAGGACTTACAGTAATGTAAGGGGGGGGGGGCAAAAGCCCCACCGAGAAGGGGGTAAATAGACTCTAGCTCATATCAGTTCGTTGAGACGATCCAGCTAAAAGATGAAGAAAAGTTCAAATAAGGCGCTTAAATACCAGAGGTCCCTTAGTGGGAACAAACGGAAACACAGCGGGAAGATAACTCTTCCAGGCAAAGGGAATATAATTCCCTACAGTATCTTTGTAGAGCATCATTACATCGGTAACTGTTTCTTTGGGGAGACCGTATGCTAGTAGTATTTGTTCCATTTCCCATCTGTGTATGGAATCAAATGCCTTGGAGAAATCTACGAATAGCAGCGTTGCCTCTAGATTCTTTGCTCGAACCCCTTCTATGATCCGACAAATAGTCAGGATCTGAGAGGTTGTGGATCGATTCCAGCGGAATCCGTTTTGGTTTTTCCTAAGGATTTTCTCTATTTCGGGTCTGATGCGATTAAGAAGAAGGGCGTTATATATCTTAGCAGCAATAGCAATAAGAGTTATGCCTCTGTAGTTCTTAGCGATTCCAAGGATTCCCTTTTTGAGGAATGGGAGGATGCAGCCTTTCGTCAATTTATCTATTCTATTATGTCTATATACTGCATTGCATAGCCCAAGCAGTATGTCATTGAAGTTTCTCATCTTCCATACTTCGGGGGGTATTTCGTCAAGACCTGCAGCTTTTCTACCTTTTAGTTTCCCCAAGATTTCATTGACTTCTTCTGTTGTAAAATATCCTAGTTTGATGTCTAGTTGTCTATCTATGATCTTTTGGGTATTATTTTCTATGATTTTAGGGGGGGGGGTCCCAGCAGTTTCTGGAAGTAGTCTTTCCACTTCTGCAGTCTATCTTTTTGGCTGGTTGCCTTTGACTTTGATCTAGAGGTACTTTTCTTACCACTGATTTCATTTATTGTTTGCTATGCTAATCGTGACTGTCTGTCTTCCACCGATTGTCTGAGTTTATTTATTTGTTGTTGGGTGTATTCTATTTGTTCTTTTTTGTATGTTTTGGTTAGTTCCATCTGGGCTTTCTTAAGGTTGTGTATATTGGTGTTAGTTGGATTTGTTTCATTACGTTGAGCTGCTATTTTGATATCCTTTCTCTTTTCTCTTACTGCTTCTGTCTTCCAGGGAACAGCGTATTTGGCCCTTAGTTTGGTCGGTACGCACTCAGCTGTTGCTTCTAGGTGGGCACTGACAAAGTTTTCGCATTCCTCGTTTGGGGTGATAGATGTTTCCTGGAGGATGTCGAATTTATTTCTTACTGCTACAGAGTAGCGATTTCATATATCACTGTTGGCTAGTGACGACCAGTCGTATCATACAGATTTACTGGTTTGCCTTTTGTTTCTACGTAGGCTTAGTCGTAATTTTGCTGTGACTATTCTGTGATCGGAGGATACTCCTTCAAAAGAGGAGTATGCTTCGCAGTTCATTGCATTATTTATCCTTTTTTTTTTTTAAATTAGGATATCATCTAGTTGGGCTTTTGTATTATTTGGGTAGGTGTAGGTCCATAGTTTGCACTAGTTAAAGGGGGATAACTCATGTTTTCAGACGTTTTGACAGTCTGAAGACATTAGCAAGAATGGAAAAAATTATGGAAGCAAATGGGTGTAAAATTTACACCCTGCGTAGCTAAAAAAACAAACAAAAACAACAAAAAACACTCGCACTGAAAAAGTTGTTGCTCCCCCAGGAGTGATGCTGATAGCTTTTTAATTTAATGCGTCTTCGGACTCATGGATTTGATTTGAATAAGTCCACGGTAAATTTGATGGGTCCCAATTAAAGTTTCTTTATAAATTGTAGTGTTTTTATCTATGGACAACTAAAGCCGTCTAACCCCTATCTTGTACCCCATACAGTGTATTGTTTCCGAGAAAATATTGAAATGTATTTACAGTTAGTTGGAAATTGTGGGGAAGAAAAAAAACACTGGGATGCATGGATACGATTTTTCTGCGTCCTTTTAGATTTTTCTGCATCAGGGACGCAGGACGCGTACCTATCAGCATCTCTGCCCCACAGTGAAAACCCAGGTATCTTTCAAGTAAAAGAAGGAAACCCCATGTTTGTGCTTAACACTGTAGGTCTTCAGTAAATGAAAATGAACAGTCAGTAGTAATGATTCTTAAATATATAAAAATCTCGGAAAATTTATTGCACAAAATTGCGCATTTCTAATCATACATTTTTAGATTGATTAAATCTTTATTCGTGACAAAAATATGTACAACATGCCACCTTCCAGATGTTTAAAATTCACTATTAGAATTTTAAGTGATAAAAATATTTCAATTGAATCAAAGAAAAGACTTTTTGTATCAATTCAAAGAAAGATATTGTTCTTAAAACTACGAAAAGAGAAAAATCCCCAGCAAAAAATATTTTTTGAGTTATAAGAAAATAACTTTTAAATTTTCAGTTAAATTTTTTCAGGCGTTGAATTTTTTTATTGTTTCATTTTTAAATGTGGTCTTCTGGATTTGATCTTTCTAGAAAAGTAAAAATTAGGGACTGGAAATTTTATTTATTTATTATTCAAATGACGAAATTTTGAAAACCCTCTACAATCTTAATTGATAAAAACATTTATTTTTCAATAAAAAAAAAGATATTTATCACAAAATCAAGTCCTTAATTAATAAAGTTCTGACAATTTCATTAAAATTTGACAATTCACTAAGTTTTGGTAATTGTTTTAAAATTGTAATTTAAAAAAAAATTATTACCTCCCTAGACAAAAAATAGACAGACCTAATAGTTAATATGGACCTAATATGGATTCAGACTTTTATGAAAAAAAATGACCTAGTGACACGAAATTGAAAAGGGGTGCCTTAAGGTAATATACCTTAAGGCACCCCTTTTCAATTTCGTGTCACTAGGTCATTTTTTCCCATTTACACCGTCAATATCCGGTTGTTTGTTAGGGGTTAGGGGTTAGGGCGAGGCCACCTTTCTCGTAGGCCTCGGTTAGGGTTAGAACCCTAACCCCTAACAAACAACCGGATATTGACGGTGTAAATGAAAAAAAATGACCTAATAACACGAAATTGAAAAGGGATGCCTTAAGGTAATATGGTCAGTTAATATTGAAAAATGTTCAATCTGGCATGACAGAGATTTTGGTATTAAGATACCGAATTAAAAAAAATCTGTTTAACATAGACAGATGTCACCTATTAGTTTCAATCTAAAAGTGGGCAGTAATTACCTTGTGCTGAGAATATTGTATAACGTGCACACGGACGTATTTGTAAACACCGACTTCCAGTTCCAAATTTCTCGACCTAATTAAAATTTTGTGATTTAAAAAAGTTAAAAAAAGTTTTTTTTTTAATCGCGAATAAGGTTGCAATAATAACTACATTGGTGAAGGGTATGTACCACCAAAACACGCCACGTGATCAGTTTAGGCAATATTGAAGGAAGAAACATAAATATTATTTAACTTTTTTATTTCTTAAATCTCGCAAAAAAGAAATAACGAACAAAAAGAGTTGTTACAAAGAAAAACAGTTAATTCAGAGAGAATTTTTTTTTACAACTGGGTCAGTTTTTTTATTGGTATATTTTAGCAGAATTCTGTATTCATGATTCTTTTACTAAAAAAAACTCCCGTACAAAAAACTTATAAAAAATCTTCTGATATAATTATTCAGACTCTTATCTTCATAGAAAAAAAGTAAAAATTGTTTTTTGTGGGTTCATTTTTTCATATTTCAGGGGGGGGGGGGGGGTAGACCTCGTAAAAAATATTTCCCCTAATATATTTTAGAAAAACCCTATTTCAAACATATTTTCATCAAAAGGTAACTAATTATGGAAATTTTCGTGAAAATCGGAGCATTAATTGATTTTTCAAAGAATTAAAAAAAAAAAACTCGTCATAACTTGTTTTTGGCTACGTTAAATTTCAATCGATTTAACGATGTGAAAATGTAAACATGGTTTTTCGTTTATAATTTTCATTATTTACCGTAAGATGAAAAATTATTTTTTAAATCATCAGGAGTTTTTTTTATTCTTATTGTTTTTTTAATGTTTCTTCTTTTGAATGGACAAAATATTTTCAAGATAATATTAACATTTACGTAAGTTTCATTGTGTTAAATATGGGGGGGGGGGTAAATTTGACAGGGCAAATTGCTCTAAAAGGAAAGTATTTGAATTATCTAAATGATCTTTCAATTAGCGTGGCTATTTCGCACAAACCTTTATATTGTTTACATTATTTACTTACTACAAATTAAGACAATATTGATAACAAGGTAAAGAAAGTGATACAATTTTTTATATTTTCATTTTTATATTCAGTTTCTTTCTTTTCTATTAATGAATGATACTGATCTGGCATCTGATATATAACTAAAGACCTGGTGGGTTTTAGTTTTTGTTGCGAGTCGTATAAGTGAAATGATTAAAAAAAAAACATACATTTATGTATTGTCGGATTCTAGCACCGTTGTGCATCCATAGATAAAGAGGGTGAATCGGGCGAAGCGCACTTGTTATATACATACAGAGTTTTAGCGAGCGGCTTAGAACAGCAGAACCATTTCTCCGGGGACTCGTGAGAGAGGGAGAGAGAGGGAGTGTGTGAGAGAGAGAGAGCGTAAGACCAGAGAATCTATTAGACTCTCAGTGCCTTAACATAAAAATTCCAGGATGCCTCGCGTAGGATACCGACTTACAGATAAAAAAGAAAAAAGATTTAATATGGACGAATTAGGTGTACGATTAAGGTAAGACATTTAATTTTTCGAAGCTATTTATTTTTTATTTTTTTAAAGAAAAATACATAAAATTTAATAGTATGTATAGAGCTGATTTTTTCTTTATTCGTGTTTGTTTCCATTCATCGTGATTTTAACTTAAACACATTAACAACGAGCGTAGTTACTATTGCTTTTTTCTTCCATTATCGATTAATGTATTTCAGAACCTAACATTTAAAATTTATTTTGTTATTATAATTTTAAAACAATCTAGTCTCTGTCACTAGTCATGAGATGACGAATGCTTTTGTTGTTGAAAAGGTTATTTTAAATTAGCCAACTGCTATAGTGTCGTTTTTGTGGCTCAGTGATAAGTTGGAAGCCTGATGGATAAAATATTAGAGGTTCTATCCCGTAGAGTCTGACTGTTAAAAAATAAACATAAAACAAAAAACGTATTGCCCACCTCCACATATTTTTTATCTTATTTTACAAGCTGTTATTTGATTTTGTTGTTATATACTTTAAAAAAAAATTCGATACTCTAGAGTAAGTGAAGTTGTCTTTTTTATTTATTTATTATTATTATTACAAATAAGGTTTCGGCTTCGCTAACTCGGAGAAAAATGAACGAATTAATGGATTTAAAATGAATGAATAAATAAAACACTTTTTAAAAAAACATCTAAGTTAAACGTTTAACAAGTCTTAAGCCTTTTTTTTAACAAGTGGCTTAGTGGGAAAGGAAAAAGGAACTAGAATATAAATTCTTGTTTGGGATGAGGCTTAATTGAAGTTTCCGTACCTATATATATATATTTCTCTTCATTCTTTTTTGGCATACCGGCATTTTATTTCTTTTAATATTATATGTGTTTTTTCTTTTAATCAATTTTTTTTCTTAATCTATATATTAATAAACAAGCCGGTGTGTGTTTGTGTTTTACTATAATTCTTTTAATTAATTTTATTTTTTATTTTCTACATTTTTTTAACCATCTGTTTCACCTAAACAATCCTACTAGCAACGACCACCGTGAATGAGTAATACTAAGCTCATTGGAGAATAGTAGTTACTATTTTACATTAACATTTAAAAAAAAAAGAAGTAAAACTTCGTTTGCTGTAAACTAAAGTCTTTTTATTTTTACAGGCCTAAAAAATAGATTTATTTTATTTTTCATTTAATTTATGACCACCAGTGAATGATAATGATATAACGAAAAAAAATTAAAAAAGATATTGATTCATTTGTATTATCATTATTAGACTTAATATCATTTTTGATTTATTTTGTGTTGTCCCATTTTACTTATTTTAATTTTCGGACACTGGATTAAAATATGTCTTGGAACGAACATCTATTGATTTTTGTAACTACGCGCACTCTTCTCTCATCGTTAGGAGTCCTGTTTCACATACCTTTCTTCCGGCTTTTTTCTTCTATTAACTCTCGCCCTTTAAAAAAACGTCTGTTGTCATTTTACCGAAAAACTACCCCCAATCTATTTTTCGTAAATTTATAATTAAAAGAAGAAAAAAAAAATCAACCCTGTCAGGACTATTTGTTTAACTCCTATATCCACAAATTTAATGTAGTTTTATACAAAATTTATACAAATACTCTTCTTATATGAAACTATCATATTAAAAGATAAATTCACGTCAGTTGGGTCTTTTTCAGTAATAGCTGTCACCTTAACCTTCCCTAATTAATAGCTATGACCATGTTATTTTATCTTTTGTTTTCATTCCGTAGTCCTTAAGTGTTGGGGTGAAGGTATATATACCACTCCTCGATTATAATAGTACCCACTATAAGTCATCACGACGATCACATTAAAAAATTACGGATGTCTATGTTGCGATAATTGTAGTGTTTCCATTTTTAAATGTCTATGAATCTTTTTTACAGTATCAAAAGAATAATTCATAATAGAAATTGTAGGCTACAGGATTATTTTTTTCTTTCTTCTATTAATTTATTACAGAAATCTGATTGATAAAACGTTCTCTTTATTTACTAGGTCGAATGGTTTGATGGGATATGTTTTTACTTGGTTCATGGGTGTCCGCTTTTCTGTTCATTTTTAATTCAACTGATATTTTTATCTATTATCGGCTTTACTGTTCAGTTTGTAAAGACCGGTCTTTGCTATTCTGAAAAATGATTTAGTCTCGTTCTTTTTTTTATTTTTATTTTTTTAAAATTTTTAAATCTACATAGCATAATTTATGAAGTCTTTAATAAACAGTGAAATTATAGCGACAACGACCACTCGTCGTTTTCACTTTCACGTAATCTCCTAGTAGATGCCGTAAAGCCGGTTCTATTTTTTGTTTTTGTTTGATCATAGGTCCGTCGATCCACACCCTACTTCGTTTTTATATTTCTAGCTAGAATAGCCTTTTCATTTTTATCTATTTTACTTGACGTAACGCTAATTTAACTATACTATCTCTTGCGCCTTTAAATATAAATAAGTACTCCCCGGACAAATTCCTAAAAATAAGAATTAATATATAGATATATATGCGCAAGTTGATCTCTGCCATCAACATAGTACAGATCACTCTTATGGGGAAATATGTCAGGGGTCACTAAGCATTTTACACCATCGACCCTTTCATAGTATCTGATATCCCCTATCGACCCCCAGGCATGTACATTGCAATAGGTATGTGTGCAGTTTCCATATGTAAGGCGGGGAGAGGAGGAATGCATATTTAACCCTACAAAACTGTTAATGTTTTGTATCGTCTTCCTGTATGGATATCCCTCTTGAAATAGGGACAAGAAAGTAAAAAGAAAATCGTTTCGTATCGTAGATATCACGAAAAATGTACAAAAATACTTAGATATAATTCTGCAATTCCACATAAGTGTTCAATTTCATCGAAATAGGTGAAAATAAAGCATAAAAAATTAATTTTCCTCTTGAAATATAGGGAAATGCACAGAGTGGAGTATCAGTTTTCTTGACTTCTTTATTTGCATTTGACAAACGTAATTTTTTTTTCTAATGTCAGCTTTC
Organism: Doryteuthis pealeii; assembly: GCA_023376005.1. Lineage (NCBI taxonomy): Eukaryota > Metazoa > Mollusca > Cephalopoda > Myopsida > Loliginidae > Doryteuthis > Doryteuthis pealeii. Next base: position 35,818,334 of record CM042164.1, read on the forward strand.
GACCTCTAAAGTTCAGTATACGACCCACCATGTTTTAACGACTAGCTTCTGACCTCCCAGATATTTATGTGGACCCCTTGGGTAGTCCCATATAACCCCAGGGGTCAATATCGATCACTATAGCACTCTCTAATTCAGGAGATCAATACTGTACTAAGCCCCCCCTCTTTAACGACATGTACGAAAAACCTGCATTTTATTTATTCTCTTACTTTACACATTCTTTAACTTTCCTCTCTTTACTTGCATTTTTTAGCTAAAGTAAACCCAGAGTTCTGTTACTTAGTATTGAAAGAAAAATATTTAAAATCATTTAATAACGCTAACACTATTAAATATTATTTCTATAACCTGACCTCCCCCACCAAAAAAAACAAAAAAACCCTCTTTAAATCTACAGAATGAAAATACAAATGATAGTTTAAAAACAGAATTACCGTCTTATTTACTTACAACTTATCGGTTGTCATTCATTGCCAATGAAGTTTATTTTATTTATTTTTAGATAACAGCTGTTGCGATGATTCAAACTTTGACTAGAAACTAGCATAACTAGTCCCCACCCCCATTCATTTCCGCCTGTCTTAACAACCGATAAAAATAAATCCAATTTAGGAATTGAGTTTATATTAATATATTTCTAATCACTTTATAAACTTTATAAAATGATTAGAAATATATTAAATAAACAAATATAAAGCTTGCACGTCTTGTCCATTTTGCACTAAGAAGCACCCCTTTAAAAACTTTAAACTGAAAGTTTTTTTTTCTTCTCTTTTTTAATTACATAAAACATGACAGATTGTATTTTGAACAGAATGTCTTTTCGTATGCTGGGGCTGGATTAATAGGGTAGTCGAGGTTTATAGTTAAATGACCGCCTCTCCCCATTCCTGTAATTGTGGTATATTACAACAATTTCGCAGTATATTTTAAAATTCCACGACTTAAAAAGAAAAAAAAAAAAAAAAAAAAAGACATGGACCTTTTATTTTGAAGTTTAATTTCTGAGGTTATGTAAGAGAAATATCAAAAAATTGTTACTCGAATTTCAACAAAATGCCGGGCCCGGGTCGTAAACTTTTAGAAAATTAAAAAAAAAATGTAAATTTAAATCTTGTGAATAAAAACGAAAACGTAGAAATAAAAAAATAAATAAAAAGAAAATTACTACTTGTATTTGACCTCCTCAATATTAATTTTTTAACCGCCAAAATGAAGATTATAGTTATTGTGTCAGTGTTGGGAATGTCCCCAAGAAGATTCTGTCTTCCCGAAAGACCGGGGAAAAGAACACAAAATGTGTGGCCCACCTTGTGACTGTAATTACGTATTCTCCGAGAGGTCTGTATTACTGTTAACACTGATAACATCAAGATTTGAAATTCTGAGTTTGTTTTCTTAAGCAGAGTGGTCTTTCCTACATGGAAGATTGATGTAGCCCTATCTTCCTTGGATCCATATTGTCTTTTTCTTATACCAAATATAGCTAAACGCTTGAATCGGGCATAGATGCATTTTCAGCGGTAACTAACACTGTACAGTGCAGTTAAGTCTATGTTGATAACGTTTTAAAAGTAAAAGGAACTTTGAGAAGAAATCGTTAGCCCACCACCTTGGCGTGTTTTGCTGGAAAGACAACTGAATTTCATCTCCACTTCCCAAGTGATAAAATTCAATACAGTTGGAATAACTGCTTGCGTTAACTACAATTTTGGGGCTCTTAAATATTTGTTGTTGGTGTGCTACACTGTACAGAATAGCCCACCCATGAATTTACAATCTATTTCTATCTATCTCTATCTATCTATCTATCTATCTCTATCTATCTATCTATCTATCTATCTATCTATCTATCTATCTATCTCTATCTATCTATCTATCTATCTATCTCTATCTATCTATCTATCTATCTATCTATCTATCTCTATCTATCTATCTATCTCTATCTATCTATCTATCTATCTATCTATCTATCTATCTATCTATCTATCTATCTATCTATCTATCTATCTATCTATCTATCTATCTATCTATCTCTATCTATCTATCTCTATCTATCTCTATCTATCTATCTATCTCTATCTATCTATCTCTCTCTATCTATCTATCTATCTATCTCTATCTATCTATCTATCTATCTATCTATCTCTATCTATCTATCTATCTATCTATCTATCTATCTATCTCTATCTATCTATCTATCTATCTATCTATCTATCTATCTCTATCTATCTCTATCTATCTCTATCTATCTCTATCTCTATCTCTATCTATCTCTATCTCTATCTATCTCTATCTATCTCTATCTCTATCTCTATCTCTATCTCTCTATCTCTATCTATCTCTATCTATCTCTATCTATCTCTATCTTTATCTTTATCTATCTCTATCTCTATCTCTATCTTTATCTTTATCTTTATCTATCTCTATCTTTATCTCTATCTATAATGTCTTCCACAGACACCGTGTTTCGACGTATTATGTCTCTTCAGTGTGGGTAGACATTAGCAGGCTACTCGGCCAACAGCACCTACAGACAGGAAGGAGGATTTTAACTGATAAATACATACATCTGTATGCATGTAAAGGTCGCCAGAGAGTGCTCCATCCGTTTTATAGGAGAGCGTTGCCTTTAAGTTGGCGGTCGTCAGCGAAATCCCTTCCAAAGTGCTCAACCCACCAGGGTGTGGGGAGAATATATATTTAGATAGTGCTGACTGCACTTATTTCCATGGCCCTCTCCCCCTCTTGCCACTTGTCCCTATTAGTCAGTGCTCCTGGCAGGTTCTCCTTATGGCATCCGGTATCCGGGCTGATTGGGCTACTCTTGTGTGTCCATGTGTACGTGTCCACAGGAGAGCTGTACAAAATTAATGTGAATTCACGATTGAGCTATTCTGTACAGTAGATATTACCAAAATAGGCCACATGATCAGTTTAGTCCATATTGAAGGAAGAAACGTAAATATTTTTGAAAATTTTTTTTTTTTAAATCTCGCAAAAAAGAAATAACGAACATAAAGAGTTGTCACAAAGAAAAACAGTTGATTCAAAGATCAAATTATCCGATTGGGAAAAAATTACTCACCGTTATCTTGAAAAAATAAGTAAAACAGTCCGGTTTTTTTTTACAACGGGATCAATTTCTCTATTTTTTAGCGAAATTTTTCTGTATTCATGGTTTTTTAGCGAAATTTTTCTGTATTCATGGTTTTTTTACTAAAAAGTTCTCGTATCGACACCTATAGAAATATTCGGATATAATTATTCAAACTATTATCTTTATAGAAAAAAAGTAAAATAAATATTTTAGACATATTTTCATCCAAAGGTAAGTAATTATGGAAATTATCTTGAAAATGGGACCAATAATTGATTTTTCATAGAATTTAAAAAAAAGGCTCTAGTCATAACTTGTTTTTGGCTACGTTAAATTTCAATTGATTTAATGGTGCAAAAATGTAAACATTGTTTTTCGTTTATAATTTTCATTATTTATCTTGAATTTTGCTTTAAAAAAAGTCTTAATTGCCACTCACTGGAGTCGTAAATCTATGACAGCGAAGATACAGCGTGGATTCGAAATAACGATTGAAATATTAGACTTCGATGATATTCGAACTCGCGAAGCCTGTCTTAGATTGATGGCCCGTTAAGGGCGCCTATACATAAAAATTAAAATTTACCTAAAAAGTATATAAAAATGTAATACTTGTATACTTCATTTTTTATGGAATAGTTGTAGTTAAGTTCCCAAATTACAACTCTGACATCGGACATTAACTCGTAAGTGATATACCGACACTTTAGTGGTTATGGAAGGGAAAGACTAAAAATATGGGACCATATGACCTTAAGGCACCCCTTTTTGATCTCAATTAAGAAAGGACATGTTTTTCATTTACACCGTCAATATCCAGTTGTTTTAACAGACGATTTTTAGATTTTTTAAAATTTTAAAACTAACCCCTAACCCTAACAAACAACCGGATATTGACGGTGTAAATGAAAAAAAAAATGACCTAATGAAACGAAATCGAAAAGGGGTGATATGGTCCAAAATATGTCCGAATTGTTGCGAGTTGGAGATGTAATTTTCGGAATTAACTACTCGGTTAAAAAAAAAATTAAGAAAAATGACTAGTCTTATCTGGATTGTGAATGGATGTATTACACATGTCTTTTTGTTTTAGGTAACTTTAAATAAAATGAATGTGAATTTCAATAGGTGGGCTTATTATGTACAAGCACCCGATTGACTTGCCCCAATATAAAAGACATTTAAAAATTAAGATGAAAATTCAAAGAAAATACTAGTTAGAATTTACGCATATGAAAGGCATGGACTGCTATAAAAAGATTATCAGTCATATGGAAATCTGATCTCACTGATAAGATAAAGCGAAACTTCTTCCAAGTTGTAGCCGTGTCAATGCTACTGTATGGCTGCACCACTTGAACTCTAACGAAGCGTTTAGAGAAAAGATAGATGAAAGCTACACAAAGATGCTGCGTGCTCTTTGATAAATCTTGGAAGCAACATCCTCTGTACGGACACGTCCCACCTATCACACAAACCATCCGAATAAGTCTTATTCGTCTTGTTCAATAAGACGAACAAGGGGATCTGCTGGAAAAGCAAGGACGAACTCATAAGTGATGTTCTCCTGTGGACACCTACACAGAGACACACTAGTGCCAGCCGACCAGCAAAAACCCACATCATTCAGTTCTGTGCGGATTCTGGGTGCTGTGCAGAGGAATTTCCTGGGGCGATGACTGATAGGAACGGTTAAAGAGAGAGAAAGAGTCATGGATATTCAGTGTTGTCAGTGTGACCTGGTGATGATGAAAGAATACTTTGAAATTTTAATGCAATTGCACACATCTGCATCGCATTTTCCATTGCAGATTTCCTACGTCCATTTTAAAAAGGTACAAGCCAAGAAAACTATACGGACAGTGATAATAATTATATAAATAAAATACGGTCACTATTACTTTTTAGCCTCTATTTTTATCACCCCATTGTACACAAATTGATACCAAGTGTGTTAACATTTTAATTACTTCTTTTCATAGCTTAAATTACATGGCCTGCTTAGAATTGAATTTCGAGGAATTATCAAAAAGAGTAGAGACACCACGGCCTACTTATTATTATTATTATTATTATTATTATTATTATTATATTATCTCTTGAGTTTTCACATCAGTGTTAGCTGATGGTCTTTCACTGGAGTCTGAGTGACAGCAAGTCTCCTCGGGTCTCCAGGACTCTTCTGAGTATTCTGGCAGATTGCAGCAGTGCAGTGTTCTGAATGGTTTCAATCCTTCCTCTGATATCCAAACTTTCCAGACCTTTTGCCAATCCTTTTGGGATTGTTCCAAGTGCACCAACTACAATTGGTATCACTTTGACTTTCATATTCCATAATTTTTTTTCAGTTCTCTGGCAAGGTCCAGATATTTGTCCATTTTTTTTTTTCATTTTCCTTTAGCTTCCCCCTGGCACTGCAAAATCCACCAGTTGACAAGTTCTTTCTTTTTTGTTTATCAACACTATATCTGGTCTTCTTGCTGGGATAAGGTGATCCGTTTTTATTTCAAAGTCCCAGAGAATTTTATGCGTTTCGTTCTCAAGAACAGATTCTGGTTTATACATATACCATTTTGTTGTATGGTCAAAATTAAATTTTTTGCATAATTCCCAGTGGATCACTTTCCCAACCCAGTCGTGTCTAGTTTTGTATTCTCGTTGTGCTAGTTTTATTAATAAGTAGGCCGTGGACACTCATTAATATTTAGACCGTGATTTATTTCGACTTTTCTTACTTTTTGAAGATTTAAAAAAAAAAAAAAAAATTACTAAGGAAAGCGTAGTCCGGCATAACCCTTCTCTTTTAGGGACACTTCAGGTCGAGTTTCGTGTCCAGACATCATCACTCACCCACGTGACAAAAACAATCACGAAAAGTGCAAAGTACGACAAAACCTCGGTTAATTTTAGACGTGACCAAAATGTAAATTATTTATTTGGGATAAGACGTTGTTTATATAGAAAAGTTAATATTTTGAGCATTTCATAAAATTAAATATAGGCATTTTATAAAATTAGGCTTTTCCTTAAAAACATAGGAAATTTAATTAAAATCGATAATTATTTCAATTATTAATGTAGATATTTGGTAATTATGAACCTGTGTTTAGTAAATTAAGGTGCCCCAGAAAAAACAGAACTCACAAATTTTGTAATAAAACTGTTAATTTTAACTAGGGGGTTTAGGGTTGGGGTTCTGTTTTTTTTTTCTTTCTGGGTCACCCTGTACAGGTTATTTATTTATTTTCCCATTAAACTAACCATAAACACCCTAGTTAAAATTAAGTTTTATTACAAAGTTTGTGGGTTCTGTTTTTTCTGGGACACCCTAATTTACTAAACAAAAGTTCATAAATACCAGATAATTTACTTCTTGTAAAATTAATAAATAAACTTTAAACAATAAAAAGATAAAATAAAATGGATTCAATAATTTCATATATTTCGCTTTTTTTTTTTTTTTTTTTTTTTTTTTTTTTTTTTTTTTTTATTAAAGAAAATTGTCGTACACACGTGAAGTTTCTAGTTATTAAATTGCTTGAATAAATTTCCAGTACAACTGTACTTATCCAGAATAACCCGCTAAAGAAATTATCAGGACCCGTGCCTACTCCCCCCTCCCCCGGACAGAGGAGGGGGCTTGGTGGGGGGCTAGGAAGGGCGGCTGTTGTAGAGTAGGAGTTCATATAATTTATATTAAAACTATGAAAATTGACATGTAGTATAGTGGATGTCCCGTATCATAGATTCGGAGTAGACTTTGTCGGGGATCCAGTGAGCTTCGGTTGCTGGATCGGTAAAGTAAATTAATAGCGTCGATCCCAGGGGACTATCCCCTCAAAAAACACCTGCCTCCTCGATTTAAAGGGGCAGGGTTGGATTTATTGCCCAGTGCCTGAGGGGGAATGCCGACGGGATCGACGCATTTTTTGTGCCTACCTCCCATGAACTTCGGTTTGTGGGTGGTCCCACGTTAATAGGGCCGTACAAGTGGGGTACGAGGTAAATAACCATGACACTCTAGCATCAGCTATGCATGTATGGACTGGACATAATACTTACATTCACTATCCATAATACTTATATTCACTATCCAGTCGTAATTAAAAAATAAGATAAAATAAATAAATAATAATAATTTGGATAAAAAAAAAGCCATTTCACAAAATTGGGTTGGTAATTTACCCACCCACTATTTTTCTTTAGTCTTTCCATTTCCTCAACCACTAAGAATATTGATGACTTACGCCGATATATATTTTTATCGGACTAAAATAAGAAAATCACTGAAACTTATTCTTATCTGTTGAATGATAATGTAAATATTACACATTTCTACAGGATGGTCCGAAAAGTCTTCTCACCGCTACATGCATTTTTTTTTACTTTAAAAGAATCTTAAATTATTTTCTAGAATTTCGGGGTCTATTATGTAATTATTTTACTTTATAAATATGTAGGAGCGACAAGACTTTCTGACCACTCTCTATGTAATTTTTTTTGTATTATCGCAGTCATTTGCTCAGCGGATTAATTTTGACAATTATCGCCCCTCCCTTATTCACAAAAAAATGTATTCGTCCCTAAATGTTCGGCTAATTGAGTGAAATTATGCATAGCTTATTAAGTCAGTTTCTTAAAATGATATCTGTAAGATGCAGTGTTCCGTCTCATGATGATATAGAGATTGTTTTAGTAGTGAGGGGGGTCCTTTGCTTTTCGTAAGTCGCGGTAATTTTAGTGTATATATTTCTTTTCTTCTCTTTTTTTTTTTTTTTTTTTTTTTTTTTTTTTTTTTTCTAGTTCGAACCTTTTATTTTAATTCTATAAGAAGATTAATATAATTGTTTAAATAGCTTTAAATTTGATTAACAAATTAAATTAAGCCTAATGTTATTTATTTTATTGAGCTTCGCTTAGTCTAGCATATAAAATAAACAAACCTTAAGGTTGATTAGAAACCTGCTGTTCTCAAATGGTCACCCATCTAAGAATCGAACACTCCTCATTGCTTTACTTCAGACGCATGTTAGCTAATTAAAAACGACAACCTGTGAACCATTTGTATTTCCGTCCATGATGATACAGATGTTTCTATTTAAGGAGGGAATAATTCTAATTATCATTTTATTGTTATTTCTGATTTATCGAGAATTCTGATGATTAAAGAAGGGCGAAAAATACAGTCCCCACAAAATGTTCATTCTTGCTAGTTTAACATTACAAGCATTTTAATGTGAATTTTATTTATTTATAGATAGAAAATAAGCTTAAATAAGTTTGTTATAAATTACAATGGATTTAAACTTTCTGTTTCTAAATCGTGTCAAAATATTACCTTTTTCAATTTGTGGTAAACAAAAATAATTTTTAATTTTTTTAATTTTTTTAAGTTGAATTTTTTTTTTCTCGATGAGTAAGCAAGTACTAGTGAAGGAGTCTAATGATACTACTCTAGTGGCACTTGCTAGGTTACTCATCTTGTGATTTTAGGTCAATGTACAATAATAAAACCAAGAATACCTTTCTTCTTCCCGGCTACTGAACACAATGCATTTAACATTTATGATCAGAGAGAAAGGTTTGTGGCTCTTTTCGACAAATGACACAACAACGTTAATTTGAATGAATACCCATTAAAATTTAATTGATGACACGTGGGATCTTTATTTCAACATTTTTTGAATTTTTACTATTTTTTTTCTTTTTTAGGGCATTTTAAGCGGAAAGGGTTCATTTAAACTTTAAATTTTATTCTTTTGGGAATAAATTAATTTTTGAACGATTTTATTCTTTATTGTGAGTCGACTTGTGAGTATTGAGGAAAACGGGTTTTAAAAACTAAATGTATATTTTCTTTGGAGATACGAAAAGGTTACATTGTATTTTTAAATATTAAAAAGACCTGTTAGTCTTTTTAAAATTACATTTTTATTGCAAAACAAACAAACAAAAAAAAAAAAAAAAAAAAAAGCTCTTGACAAAATAGGGATGCTATTAGTTTTTGTTCTGTAGTGTACGTGGTTGATTTTTTTTTTTTTTTGCAATTTTAAAATAATGCAGTTTTTAAATGTCATTGCTAAAAAGAGCTGTGTTTATCAAATTCCGCAGTACTACAGACATTGATATATATAGTCATCATTATTTTGTTAATGTTCACTTGTCTACTGTACAAGAACATAACATACTTTACTCTTTTCTCTCTCTTACTCGCACATATACACACAAAAAAGCGCATGTTTAGTCGTCCCGTCCACAGAGGACGGCATGTGGTGTGTGCACGACATTCCATCATCATTTTTTAGTTATTTAGTCGTGACACAAGGCCAGAGACACCCGGTGGAAATCGAACTCACTAATAATCTGCAAGTCTAGCACACTTCTTACTATTTACGATAACAACCGTTTGACATTCTTTTAATAATTTTACAATGTTTCTTAGAAGAAAGATAAAAGCTTTAGGTAAACGGACAATGCAAGATCGAAGAGAGTACATATACACAGTACAGAGCATAAAATTCGACCACAGACCGAATTATTTCTAAATTTAAAAAAAAAAAAACAAAACAAAAACGTTGAACATGAAATGTAATTTAAAAAAAAAAAATTTTTTTAAGCCTTTTGAATTTTAAATTCATTTTTTTTTCTGAAGAAAGAAATCGCTTTTTCTTCCAGCCTTAAAATATTAAAAAGACGCCTTTTAATTTGAAATAATACGTTATTTATTTCGATACCCTTTTCACGATTACAAACTGTAGTCATTTACTAAGATTAGTTTAATTTAATACCACGCTAGAATTACAGGGCACCCAGTGAGAATTGAACTCAATAATGACTGATCTGCTAGACCAGGTCGCTTGCTAAATCTAATAAAGTAAACCAAATTAACCATGACGGAGTGTCACCTCCCCTTTAAAAAAATGTATTAAAAACCCATTGTAACGAATGAGTTTGCATTAGTTGTCTTAATTACTGGTGGATCTGGGGGTCGTTTTACCCCCCCTTTTTTTTTTCGGTTGCTTTTAAGGCGTGTAATATTACGTCAACATATTTTAAACCAGTAAAATCAATAAATAACAAACAATCAAACGAGTGACTTTAACCAGTGGATAATGCAAGGCACGAGAACAACGTGTGATGTTTCTGACTAGTTACCTCCCCTTGCAGTGTAAAAGTATGGTGACTCATCGGGGGAAAAAAATTGTTTGGTATTCGTTCAGCAACATTTTCTTGTAGCCTGATTTTTATATATATATATATATATATATAACACAATTGTCGGAAGAATTTAGATGTATTTAAAAAGAATTAAGAAAAATTGCAGCCGTTTACGTTTGTAGGATACTTTAATTGCAATTTTTTAAAAATAAAAAATTATTTGGATAGTGATGAAAAGTATAGCTAGTATTGACATTGCATTTATTTATTAATTTGAAAAAAAAAAGAATTATCATTTTTGTCGTTGTTACTTAAAAAATTTTTTAAGCACCTAGAAATAGAAGGAAAAAAAAAACAGCATATCCTGTAATTGGGGTGCCACTTTGTAATGTGTCAGAATAACCTGGTCCATTCCTCTTCAGAACTACTCGACCAGTTGCTATATCAAAGATGTTGGAGTATTTTATGATATAAGGTGTGCTAAAGACTGAAACTTATATTTATAGACTGTTCCAAAACGGCAGTGGCTGAATCGGCCAATCAAAAATGCCCAAACATGTATTATATTTACGTTGATAAATTGTCTTAAAATTACTTGCTGGAAGGACTACTTAAAGGAAATATAGGATCAACTCTGATACAACTCCTACTTAGTATACAGATAAGTAGACAAGGATTAAAACTGATACTACATCTTTCTACTTAGAAAAAGGATCAAACCTTATGCCACAAAGGATCTCCACTGTAAAACTGCTTTCACCTACAGCCTTAAAATGGCTACATGAATTGCAGCGGACAAGGATTAAAACTGATACTACATCTTTCTACTTAGAAAAAGGATCAAACCTTATGCCACAAAGGATCTCCACTGTAAAACTGCTTTCACCTACAGCCCTAAAATGGCTACATGAATTGCAGCGGACAAGGATTAAAACTGATACTACATCTTTCTACTTAGAAAAAGGATCAAACCTTATGCCACAAAGGATCTCCACTGTAAAACTGCTTTCACCTACAGCCCTAAAATGGCCACACAAATTGTAACAAAAGTTAAAGAGCCCACTCTGCCCAGCCATTTACCCATAGCTCGAAGGAAAATAGTTGTATTCATACTTTTCGCAAGGGTGTCAGCCTTATATGAAATGCAATCAGCCTTGTTCAGGATTTGAACTCTGGTTCACTTGCTACAATGATAACCGTTAAGCAATGGATGCCACAACCTGAAAATAAGCCAATGTCCCTCCCCATCACAAAAATCACAAAATTAACCATAATTTGTTTTATCCACTTTTTATTTATTTTTTTATGCAAAAAGACCCTTACCACATTTGCCAACAAGTACCATGTAACCCGATCTCTAGGGAATAGGCCGATACTTAATTTTTATGGTTACAAAATCATTTATTCATTATGGAAATTTTGAAGTGTACATTAAACTAACTTTTAATAGCACGGGCTCTTTGGGGCCTGTGTCTATTAATGAAATTAACAGCATCGATCCCAGGGGGCTATCCCCCCAGGCAACACCTGCCCCCTCGATTTAAAGGGGTAGGGCTGGGTTTATTGCCCAGCGCCTGAGGTGCCCCCCTGGAAGGGAAATGCCGACAGGATCGACGCATTTTTTTGTGTCTACCACCCATGAGCTTCGGCTTGTGGGTGGGCCCACATAAAAATGTCCTTGTGTCACGCCCTCATAAGTGGGATGAGAGGCAAATACCTTAAACTAACCTTTGTCCCATTGTGGTGTAATGGTTAGTAAGCTAATCTCACAGATCCATTACTACTGAATAGTGAATTTGATACTCACTGGATGCCCCATACTTGCAACCTTGTGTCACAGCCTACTTGGGTCGTGAAACAAATCTCAATAAACCTTGATCATTAAAAAAACAAAACATTGTAACACCAAATCATTTGTTTCTAGTTCATCTCATTAGATTTAAATTTAATTTCAATCCTTATAAAATTATTGGCAGTGAGGTTTCAGTTCTGGAGGTTTGAGGAATGTGGAGCACCCCTTCATCACCATTGCTCCCTGGTCCACTCTGACCCGGAATAGTAGTACCTGTTAGGGTCCCATCTATGGGTTAAATAGAAAAATGTATTTATAAAAAAAATTGTATTAAGAATGAATTTATTTCAAAACTTTATCGGCATTAAATGACCCACTGAGGTTGATATGCTGTAAAACCAAACCAAACCAAACCCTTACTTCAGAAGGGGTTAAGGGCTGGGTTTATTGCCTGGTGCCTGAGGGTACATCTGAAGGAGAATGGTGAAAAAAATGGTGAAAAAAATTGTATTAAGAATGAATTTATTTCAAAACTTTATCGGCATTAAATGACCCACTGAGGTTGATATGCCGTAAAACCAAACCAAACCAAACCAAACCCTTACTTCAGAAGGGGTTAAGGCTGGGTTTATTGCCTGGTGCCTGAGGGTACATCTGAAGGAGAATGGTGAAAAAAAATGGTGAAAAAAATTGTATTAAGAATGAATTTATTTCAAAACTCTATCGGCATTAAATGACCCACTGAGGTTGATATGCCGTAAAACCAAACCAAACCAAACCAAACCCTTACTTCAGAAGGGGTTAAGGGCTGGGTTTATTGCCTGGTGCCTGAGGGTACATCTGAAGGAGAATGGTGATAAAACCAAGCCATTTTTAAAATCCCCCTGCGAGTGGCTTACGTCCTGCAGAGCAACCTACATTAAACTAACCTTTGTGGTGTAATGGTTAGTAAGCTAGTCTCGCAGATCCATTACTACTGAATAGCGAGTTTAATACTTGCTAGATGTCCCGTACTTGTAACCTTGTGTTACATTCTGGCCTTTTGGGAATCAAATAATAAAAACTTGTTTTTCTTGGGGGGGGGGGGCCTTATTTAAAAAACTTTTTGGTTAAATCCTATTTAACGGACATAAATTCCACCATGATGTCACTCCGCCAAAAAGAAGAAAAATACTAAAAATCAAGGGAATTAACCAAATTTAATGAAATTTTCAGTGTTGATACATTAATGAATAAAAGATATAATGCACCAGTTATTTTATTTAAAAACTTTTAAATTTTTTCAGGTCAATTAACTTTGAACCACGTATGTTTGTGAATCTGTGTTATGCCTCAAAGATATGTGGTTCAAAGTAAACTAAGCTGAAAAAATGTAAGTTTTTAAATAAAATAACTGGTGCATTATATTGTTTATTCATTAATATATCAACACTGAAAATTTCATTAAATCCGGTTAATTCCTTGATTAGTATTTTTTTTTCTTCTTTTGGCAGGGTGACATATGATGGTGGAATTTATGTCCGTTAAGTAGGATTTAACCAACTTTTTTATTTAAAAGTAAAAACTTTTTTTTTTTTTTTAAAACCTAGATTTAACAAAAACAAACTTTTACGTTCATTTTTCATTTAAAAAAAAAAAAAAATAAAGGTATTTAAATTTGTCCTATATAAATGTGCGTGGGTGACTATTTTGTTGAACCAAGTCTCAAAAAAAAAAAAACCCTGTGTACTTAAATGTGTTATCTTGCTTCATATATCTTGCTTGCCATTATGTAACGTGACACACAAACTAAACTTTAGTGAAACAAATCACAATAAAGCTTGATTTTTTTTTTTTTTTTTTTTTTTTTTTTTTTTTTTTTTAAATTGTGTAACACCAAATCATTTGTCCTTATAAAAAATAAGATATAAAAAAACCCAAACAAAGTGAGTATTAAACTGTTATTTTTATACTTTTACTGGTTCTAGGGTGTAGCAAGCTAATCTCACAGATCTATTACTACTGAATAGTGATTTTGGTCTTTGCTGGATGCCCTAAACTTAGCTTGGGTAAATACCTATTTTTACTGGTTCTAGTGTGTCCCACTGTGGTGTAATGGTTAGCAAGCTAATCTCACAGATCCATTACTACTGAATTGGGGAGCCTTCTTTTCGAACTCTGGGGAGCCTTCTTTTCGAACTCGGGGGAGCCTTCATGGAACTTCGAACCTAACCCTTTATTCAAACCTGGAGGGTACATAGCATAGTGGATATAGGTGTTGAGTTAATACAGTTCTAAGATACAGTTATCTCTAGGCTGCAGTGTCAATCCTGGTCAAGGGCAAGAGTAACATAGAATAATAATTAACACAGCTTAACACTTGTACCCAGTCATGGTTAACAGAATGAGAACAGTCTAGGGTTAGGTTCAAAGTTCCATGAAGGCTCCTCATTATGACAAGAAGGTTCCCAAGTTATTGTAGGAAAGGCTAAGTAACTACCTTACTCTTCATCTCTACTCTATCTATCTCTATCTCTATCTCTATCTCTATATCTCTATCTCTATCTCTATATCTCTATCTCTATCTATATCTCTATATATCTCTATATCTCTATCTCTATATCTCTATCTCTATCTATCTCTATATCTATCTATCTATCTATCTATATCTCTATCTCTATCTATCTATCTATCTCTATCTCTATCTATCTATCTATCTCTATCTCTATATCTATCTCTATCTCTATCTCTATCTCTCTATCTCTATCTCTCTATCTCTATCTCTATCTCTATCTCTATCTCTATATCTCTATCTCTATATCTCTATCTCTATCTCTATATCTCTATCTCTATCTATCTATCTCTATATATCTCTATCTCTATCTCTATATCTCTATCTCTATCTCTATATCTCTATCTCTATCTATCTATCTCTATATATCTCTATCTCTATCTATCTATCTCTATATCTCTATCTCTATCTATCTATCTCTATATATCTCTATCTCTATCTATCTATCTCTATCTCTATCTCTATCTCTATATCTCTATCTCTATCTATCTATCTCTATCTATCTATCTCTATATCTCTATCTCTATATATCTCTATATATCTCTATCTCTATATATCTCTATCTCTATATATATATCTCTATCTCTATATCTATCTCTCTCTATCTCTATCTATCTATCTCTATATATCTCTATCTCTATCTATCTATCTCTATATATCTCTATCTCTATATCTCTCTATCTCTATATATCTCTATCTCTATATATCTCTATCTCTATATATCTCTATCTCTATATATCTCTATCTCTATCTATCTATCTCTATATATCTCTATCTCTATCTATATCTATCACCAGGGCTTGGTTTTTGAACAAAAATAATGAAGGCTTGATTTATATTCATGAAGATAATTTTAAAAAATTCAATTTAGATAACGGCATAGATTTTTTTTTTTTTTTTTTTTTTTTTTTTTTTGCATTTAATATTTTAAACAGTAGACATTGATTTTTCTTTTCAGAGTGACTGGATCAACACAAAATCTTTTTTACATAGGGATTTTAATGGGGCATACTACCAGGATCCAACTTGCGATTCAATAATGATGGATCTGTGGGACTAACCTTTTTTGCAAAAAAAAAATCTATTAATAATGGAGATTTGCTTCTGGTTTTTGTCTGTAACAAAAACTATGTCACTGCTTATGTCACATTACCCAAAATTGTCATAACATAGAATACATACAATAAAAATTTGAACATGCAACATTAGACAGTCCTCATTGTTTTTTAAAACAAGTTTTAATAAATACATGACTAGTATTATATATCTATATATAGTTTTTATTTTGATACATATTTAAAGTTTACATGTTTCAAATAGATCTGTTTAAAAATTATTTGGATTCAATTGGAATACTTGATGCCATGTTAATTATTTGTATTAAGAATAGTTAATTGAGGCTATAATTGTTTACTAAGGATTATTATTATTACTCCCAGGTTCAATCTTAGCTAGAGTGGTAGTACTTGTTAGGATCACGTTTCAAATAGATCTGTTTAAAAATTATTTGGATTCTTAGATTAGATTGATTGATAGATTATTTGAATTGGAATACTTGATGCCATGTTAATTATTTGTATTAAGAATAATTAATTGAAGTTATAATTGTTTACTAAGGATTATTATTAGTTACTTGAAACCATATTATAGAATGAATATCATTTCAGAATTTTTTCGGCATTAAGTGACCCTCTGAGGTTGATATGCTGTAAACTAAACCAAACCATGAATGTTGACTTTTGTGACCTCATGAAAATTTTAGAATAAACTGAACTTTTTCTGGACTCATGGATGAAATAGTAATGGAAGCATGTGGTGTAATGGCTAGGGTCGTAAGAAAAGGACTCGTCAATCCGAGTTCAATTACTGGGCAAGGCTGTTTGCATTTCACATTGCACTAATACCCTTGGGAAGGGTATGAATCCAACTATTCTCTTTCTAGCTATTAAAAGGTTAAAGAGACCCGCCTGCCCTACTATTTACCCATAGCTGAAGGGAGAATATTTGGATGCATACCTTTCCCAAGGGTATTAGTGCAATGTGAAATGCAAACAGCCTTGTCCAAGATTTGAACTCTGATTGCTGAGTCCATTTTCTGGATGAGGTTGTTTGCATTTCATATTGCACTAATACCCTTGGGAAAGGTATGCATCCTACTATTCTCCCTCCAGCTATAGGTAAATAGGACAAATGGTTTCTCTTTAACCTTGGTTAGGCTACTAATCTAAGAGAAGGAAAACTCTGAAACTCCCTTTAAGAAATTGACAGCTTGAGTGAAGGGGTTATATAAATAGTTGGATTAGTACCTTTCCCAACGGTATTAGCACTGTGAAATGCAAACAGCTTCATCCAGGATTTTTGCTCGGGTCAGCATGTCCTTTTCCTACAATGATAACATTACATAACAAGCACCCAATTTGGATGGAAATATATACACATACTATATATATATATATATATATATATATATATATATATATATTCATTTTTTTTCTTTTCTTTTTCCAAGTTTCTGTTGAACATTTAAAACATGCATCTCTAATATTCACCCACCCTCAATATCCCCCGCACTGCGCCTCTGCAGAGGGGTAAGACTCCCCTAATGGGGCCACCTGTTGGCCGTGGGTGGTGACCTGTGATGCTTAAGGATAGAACCCAGGTGGATGAACAGTCCATGTCTTGCAAAACTCCACTTTGGCCCTTTCTTGGGTTAGACGGGCGGTCAGAGAGGCCCCCTCCGATCAATCGGCTGGTCACATCAAGCCCTAGCACCTATATGATTTTCCCAACCCTATTGCCCTTTTTATCATATGGGTGCTTGAAGGCGGTGACTGAGGGTCTACATGTCCTGGGAATGATGTTAAACTCTATCTGATGGTGAGGTTCCAGGTTTGGGGAATGTGGAGCACCCCTTCATCACCATTACCCGGAGTGGTAGTACCTGTTAGGGTCCCATCTATGGGTTAAATAGAAAAATGTATTTATAAAAAATTTTTATTATCCATTAAGAATTGATTTATTTCAAAACTTTATCGGCATTAAATGACCCACTGAGGTTGATATGCCGTAAAACAAAACCAAACCAAACTCTTCCTCCCCTAAAGAAGATGCTATCTTATTGATGATATGTAATTTTTGGACTGAAATGTAACTGGTTTAAAAAAGGAAAAAAAATGTCTAGATAATAAAAATAAGATATATAACTGAAACCTATGCTGGTGAATGTAACTATTACTTTTCAACATATATATATATATATATATATAAATTTCATATTACCCTAGACATTTCATCAGTGGAATATTGCAGACAAGTACCTAATTTTTACTTATTTATTTTCTTTTATGCAATTTAGAAGAGAATTTTTTATCCTTTGCTTAGATGATAGTAAATGCTATGAATTCAAATTTTGCTGTCAGTTTTTATATTAAATCCAGTGATGCTGATAGCTTTTTAATTTAGTGGGGCCTGGGTCACACGGATTTGATTTGAATGAGTCCCTGGGAAATTTGATGGGTCCCAACTAAAGTTTCTTAATAAATCATAGCGTTTTTATTTATGAACAACTAAAGCTGTCTAACTCCTACTTTGTAACCCATACAGTGTAATTCATTTCCGGGAAAATATTGAAATGTATTTACAGTTAGCTGGAAATGGTGGAGGAAGAAAAAAAAAAACACTGGGATGCATGGATATGATTTTTCTGCGTGCTTTTAGATTTTTAATGCGTCAGTGATGCATGATGCGTACCTATCAGCATCTCTGAAATCCCAACTATTCAAAGTGCAGTCAGCATATTCTATAGCTGTTATGATTTTTGTGGCCATTTTTAGGCTGCAGGTGAGAGCACTTTACAGTGGAGATCCCTTGTGCTCTATAGTGTTAGGTAGGATCCTTGTGCTCTATAGTGTTAGGTAGGATCCTTGTGCTCCTTAGTGTTAGGTAGGATCCTTGGTTGTTGATCTGTTCGTCCGTGTTAACTATGAGCAGCTGAACGCCTTTGAAGATTGGCCATTAAATAGTTAACTAACGTGTGGATTGGCTGATTAAATCCATGCGGCCACACAGTCTATAAGTTTAAGTGGTGGGTTCCAGCACACCTTATATATCTAAAATATTCCAACAATAGGCTCAGCTGATAGTTGGATGTTTGAGACCTGACAGTATGTGATCGAAGACAAGCCAGGACCAGCCATAAAAGTCAATGTAATTCATAGGCAACAATGACAAAAAACAGGCACTGTTTGAGACAGTGACTCATGGTGATAGTCCAAAAAGACCGGATGTCTGCCAAATATTATTGAATGATTTTAAAATGGATGCATGCATTCAATTGGCTTAAAATTGATGGTTTCAGCCAATAAAAAAAAAAACTGTTCATCTCTTTATCTTTTTAAATTTATATACTAGCTTATCAAGCGGAATGGAATTACTCACCACAGTCAGTATACTTTTTAAAGATAATGAAACTTTCTCCTCAAAGATATGAAATGATAAATTTTGCTTTAATAGCCACTCATCTACAAACAAGGAAATGAATTTACTTGGACCATATTACCTTGATGCACCCCTTTTTGATCTCGGTTAAGAAAGGACATGTTTTTCATTTACACCGTCAATATCCGGTTGTTTGTTTTGGGTTAGGGGTTAGTTTTATAATTAAAAAAAATCTAAAAATCGTCTGTTAAAACAACCGGATATTGACGGTGTAAATGAAAAACATGTCCTTTCTTAAACAAGATCAAAAAGGGGTGCCTAAAGGTCATATTGCCCAGGTTTGAATTTTCTGCTAATTACGAGGGTTAGTCAAAAACCAATGCCATTTTGTTAAGGACAGATATAATTACCAACACAAGAACATGCTTCATATACATCAAAATCAAGCTGGTCCTCTGTTGATTGCATCCCTACTTCTTCACATAGCATTTCTCTCAATAACAATGTTCCCCGCATCCGTTTCCTGGACAACTTCTTGATACGTGGCCAAGTCCATTACAGCGGTAACAACACATTTTGCCCCCGTGCTCTCAGGTCCACTATTACGTTGACTTGGCAATCCCGGGAAAAGTGGTTGGGTCCACCACACGTATAACATACAGGACCTTTACGCGGCACTTGTGAATCTTTTGTGGTATTTCCCACTTGCTGGGACGTCGATGTGTCTGTTCTTACGGCTGCTGCTACGTCATGGTTTTCATCCCTAGCAGTTAGCACTCTGGCTCGCGACATCAAATCTGCCATTGTTAGGATCTCAACATTCGGTGCCTGTTGGAGCTCAACAGAGATATTATCTGGGAACCCCATGACAAAAGCCAATCTTGCAAGCCTATCAAGCCCCACTCCCTCAAATCCAGCCAATCCGACCAACTGCCTTATTCTATTTGCGTACACGTCATCCACCATCTGCAGTCTCGCCACAAGACAAACCTTCTTCAGCCATGCTACCACATCACCTTCACCGGTAAATGGCCTTATTACATCACGGCTAAGTCAAATTTTTGCCATTGTATAAAAAACCAAAATAGCTTCTAATCAGTGTGGGGGGGGGGTCACAGTCAAGTCTGACACAATGTTCTTCCAGTAAAGACAGTCTTCAGTCTAAACACTCTCCCAACTGTATCATGCTCGTCTCACCAACAATATCCAAATGTATTTCTCTATCCCGCTCGTCTCACCAACAATATCCAAGTGTATTTGTCTATCCCGCTCGTCTCACCAACAATATCCAAGTGTATTTGTCTACCGCTCGTCTCACCAACAATATCCAAATGTATTTCTCTATCCCGCTCGTCTCGACAACAATATCCAAATGTATTTCTCTATCCCGCTCGTCTCGACAACAATATCCAAATGTATTTCTCTATCCCGCTCGTCTCGACAACAATATCCAAATGTATTTCTCTATCCCGCTCGTCTCTATTTCTCTATCCGCTCGTCTCGACAACAATATCCAAATGTATTTCTCTATCCCGCTCGTCTCCCCAACAAAATGCTAATGCAGTTGTTCCGTCTCGTCTGCGAGGGCAAGTCCTTAAAATATACCTCAATCTCACCACATCCGGGCTCATCACTCAGAATTGTCCGTGCAGCACTCGTCAGCACCGCAAATACCCATCAATCCTTACGACCACCTACATCCGGGCAACTCTGCTATTTCCTATTTCACTGCTCGTCCGCATTGCTCACATTCTGAAGGACGCGGGTTCGACTCTAGGTCAATTCTTACACGCCAGGCAAAGCCTAGCCCGCTTCCTTAGAATACGGCAAGTCTTCACGCCCGCCACTCTCTCTGTCACTACACTCTTTTTTCTCTCTCTACACTCTTTCTGGCACTAGAGGTGATCTTACCATATATATATAAAAATATATACACACACACACACACATTAGCAAAAGTACCCGGTCCATGACACAACTAAATTTTTTTAGGAACACCAGGGCGAAAACAGGAGTAAGAGAGAATAAGAGGAAAATATTTTATTAAATTAAAAAAATCGCCGCAAATTTGTATATTACAAGGTTTTTTTTTTTTTTTGGTTTTTTTTTTTTTTTGGTTTTTTTTTTTTTAGGAAATGCTTTTTTTTGTTTACATTTAAAATATTTTTTGAAAAATGTAATCCTAAACTTGTTTTAAAAGATAATTTTATTTGAGGGAGAGAGAACGCAGAAGAGAGAGAGATGAACAGACTGGGTGAAAGAGAGAGTACCTAGCCTGTAGAGTTAAAGTGAAATGTATTAGCCTAATTCATTTCCTTTTTAACCCAATTTTTCCTAACTGTGAAGAGTTCTAGAAATTGGTTGATTTTTTTGTTTAATTATTAAATTATATCACTTAATTAGTAAAAATCAAAAACCAAATTTTGTGTGTTTCTTAGTTAGAAACACATTAATGTGTCTGTGAGATTTCAAATCAGAATGACATCTCTTTTTGGAGTTATAAGTCGACACGTACATACCAGAAACATTCTTTGGTTATTTCCTAGTTGAGTAACATGATATTACAGGGTGACCCAGAAAAAACAGAACCCACAAATTTTGTAATAAAACTGCTAATTTTAATTTATATTTTTTTTTAAGTTTAAGTCCAACAAGGTTTAGGTTTAGTTTAATAGGAAAATAAATAAATAATTTGGGTTCTGTTTTTTCTGGGTCACTCATGTTACTCAACTAGGAAATAACCCATTCTTTTATATAGAGAGATTTTTGGAAGATTATGTGCTTAATTGAAGTCATACCTAATTTGAGAATTAATTAGTTATAATTAAATGAATTAGGCATGCATATCAGTTTAAATGTAAGGCGTAAACAAATCAAGAAAAAGTCAATCTCTGTATGTACATTTCAGCCTATTAGGCCTCATCAGGCTGAAATGTACATACAGAGATTGACTTTTTCTTGATTTGTTTATGCCTTACATTTAAACCGATATGCACGCCTAATTCATTTAATTATAACTAATTAATTCTCAAATTAGGTATGACTTCAATTAAGCACATAATCTCCCAAAAATTGTTGGCTGTCGCCATCTCAAACAAACTGTTTGTCCACTTCATATATATATATATATATATATATATATATATATATATATATATATATATATATATATATATTTTTAGATATTTTGTATTTCACCCATTTAGCAAAGCCTGTTATTTTTTCATGTTAGTCCTTGAATTAACCACAATATTTATCTGATCCTCTTTCCTTATTAAGCTGATAATTTTCACTAAGAAAGGAAACTTGTTTTATAAATCAACTACGGCTTGGCCATTTTATGATTGTGTTTTACTGAATGGAACAGCAACATCTAAGAATGTTCCCCCCCCCATATCCTGTTGGTGGGGCTTAGAATACACTGACTGTATCACTTGTTGTTCAGGGGTAAAACCTTGCCCCAAGGGATCTCCTGATTATGACACTAACCAGGCCCCGACACTAACTTTTTTCATGACCATCTCGAATAAAATTATCAACCGTCCCAAATGGGGTTTGGACCGTCCCGAAATCAAAATATTTTTGTTTAATTCATTAGCATCATCTATACTTGTCAGTCATCAGTAGCATAATAACATGTAATGAAAAGGTAACTAAACTTCAGTTCAAATAACTCATATTTTGCTTCATTGTCACACACGTACGCAACAAGAAAAGTTACTAACTAGAAAAAATAAGTTTCTTGACAGAAACATTTATTTATAATCAAAAATAATGAAATAAAAATTTTATAAACTAAAAGTTATTCTATTTCCATCTTTATGCAGACATTTTCCAATCATAAAAATATATACTGAGTGACTGTGTCTATTTCTTCAGTGTTGTTGCCATTAGTAATTTTAAGTCTAGAACTAGACCGTTTTTTGAGGTCAGCATTCGGGCAATCACTGCACGGCCAATATTGGAATGTAGTAGTAACTTTCAGGAAAATTTTTTACTGTTTGTCCCGGATGACATATTGATCGTCCCCGGGACAACAGGATGGCGTTAATGTCGAGCCCTGACACTAACAGAGATGCTGATAACCTCTATGCCATAGACAGGATGCGACACAAGGTTGGATAAGCTCTAATGCTAGGGCATCTGCCTTGGAACCACAAGGCTGGATCTGTTTGGTAAAGTGTGGCGCTTCATCTCAGAAGCAAAAAACAATCTCCCTGGTCTAGCGCTAGTGTAAAAGGGATAGACTCCCTCGCTGCACGGCTGATACTGACAATAAGCTACTTTGCCAATTTTACTCTTTTTACAGGTGGTTTTAAGTTTTTCTTCTCTTAGACTGGTTGGTACATCAAGGTTAAAGAGCTAAGTCTGCTCTACTATTGAACCATAGTTCATACCTTTCCCAAGAGTATCAGTGCTATGTGAAAGGCTAATAGCCTTGACCAAGATTTGAACTCTGGTCAATAGGTCCATTTCTTACAAGGATAAATGGTACACTACAAGTGTCACTCAGCTGTACCACTCAAAAATTCACTTTTGTGTCTTTTTTCCGTTTGTGGTAGGGTTAGGGAGTTGGCTAAATACAAACTGTTAATTTTAGTAAATAAAAAAAAAAAACATAACCCAGTGATATTCCTAGGTGCTTGCTGAATGTTGATGGAGACAAAACGGTGTATACAAGAGAGTTGTGTGTGTATGAGAGAAAGTAAGAGGAACAGGTGTGACGTGTTGAAAGCAATATTCTTTATCAAAATGGTCCCTAATTCCTCGAATGGGTAGTTAATAGATCTTCTTCAACAAACCTAATACAAACAGAAGACATCTTAAATTTTCTCAAAAAAAAAAAACCCCCAAAAACTTTTTTCAACAAAATCTAACCAAAACTGATTGAATACCACCTTAAAACCCATACTCTACAGACCAAAACTCATATGAAAAACAAATTCTACATAACCCTTTCTGCCCTGTCGGCTGGGGCGTTAGAATGCACCGACTACACCTCTGCAGAGGGGTAAGACTCTCCCAATGGGGCCACCTGTTGGCCATGGGTGGCAACCTGTGATGCTTAAGGATAGAGCCCAGGTGGATGAGCATTTCGTGACTTGCAATATTCCACTTTAGGCTGTTCTTGGGCTAGATGGGCGGTCGGAGAGGCCCCCTCCGATCAATCGGCTGTTTACATCGAGCCCTAGCACTATATGATTTTCCCAACCCTATTGTCCTTATGGCAAGCCTTAACCCCTTTTTATCATATGGGTGCTAGAAGGTGGTGACTAAGGGTCTACATGTCCTTGGAATGACGTTAAACTCTATCTAATGGTGAGGTTCCAGTTTTGGAGGTTTGGGGAATGTGGAGCACCCCTTCATCACCATTGCTCCCTGGTCCACTGTGACCCAGAGCGGTAGTACCTGTTAGGGTCCCATCTATGGGTTAAGTAGAAAAATGTATTTATAAAAAAAATTGTATTATCCATTAAGAATTGATTTATTTCCAAACCTTATCGGCATTAAATGACCCACTGAGGTTGATATGCCACAAAACCAAACCAATCCGTTCACCAAAACTGACTGAAAACCACCTTAACTCTTAATGTCCTATAACGCCTCATTCCACCTGGCTGGATTTTCCAAATTACCCCAAACAATAGCCTTTGTTTAAATGTAATATTAAACATATTTAGAAGTCTTTAATTTAAGGGAAATATCTCAGGTTAACTTTAAATTAAAAGGATCATTTTTAGCCATTTTTAAAATAAATCCTTATAGGAATGGGTCTATGGAATTCTTAACAGGACGTTAAGAGTTAAAACCCATACTCTAAAGACCAAAACTCATATGAAAAACAAATTCTACATAACCCTTTCTGGCATTAAATGACCCACAGAGGTTGATATACCATTCATCAAAACACAAACTCTAATACAAACGAATTCACTAGACCAATTCAAATTAAGGATTTGAAACATTTTAATTTATCAAAATTAGCGTAGTAAGGTTAAATTGACATATGAAGATTGTAGACCGCTAAAGAGTTGATAGCTTCATTGACTAGATAATTAGCCTTTGAAATTCCCACCTGCACTCTGCTTAAAAATTCAACATGTATTGGGCACAATTAGAGAAAAAAATATTTTCATGTGAAAGACGTGAATGTATATGTTATGAGTAAGTGGTGGGGCAGATTGGTATTGTTTAGCCTTGGTTAGGTAACCCATCTAGGAAAAGGAAAATTCAATTTACTCTGCTTAAAAATTGATCTCGAATCATAATCATTCTCTCTCTCAGTTTTTACTATCCAAAGCATTTATTTTTAATAAAAGCCACTGACATACACACATATATATAAGGGGTGCAAAAGTAGGTATACAGTTGTAAAAAAAAACATACAATACTCATTGCATTTATTAAACAAACAAATGTTACATATACGTGTAAAAACATTAATTATTATTATTGATAACATGTTAATTATTAGTCACAATTAAATATGGCTAATGACATCAAAATTTTACAAAATGAGGACACTTAAGATAATATGCTACTAATTTCATCTGTATGATACTATTTTATACCTACTTTTGCCCCCCCCCATGTCTATATATATATATAATATATATATATATATATATATATATATATATATATATATGATTTTTTTTTGTTTTTTGTTTTTTGTTTATTTATTTTTTAATTTTTTTTTTATTTATTTATTTTTTATAGAAGCATTGCTGAATAAAGTATATATATTAAATATTTTATATTTTTGCTTGAAGGCAATTACAATGTGAATATCGCATAAATTCGATAATTATAGAAAATAACAATGACAAGTGAATTTCGCAAAGAATTACTCGGTGTGTAGAATATCGTACAGACTGTTTCAACTTTATTAAGTCTCATCAGCAATATATACTAACGATTTCCCTCTAACAGAAATCGAAACCGGGACTTCAGCAGGATAGCTTAGACACTATACTGTTTCAGCCATGATACAGCACCGAGAAATACTTGCGAAATTAACCTGTTAATGATACTAGCGTCTCTACCATATGAGGCAAGTGGGGCGGTTAGTGAACAATAACAAGCACATCCGGGGCCTTTATGCTTTTCGGCGAAGGAAATAAGATTTTTTTTTTTTTTTTTTTTGGATGTTTATTTTTTTAATTTTTTTTTTTTTTTATAGAAGCATTGCTGAATAAAGTATATATATTGAATATTTTATATTTTTGCTTGAAGGCAATTACAATGCGAATATCGCATAAATTCGATAATTATAGAAGATAACAATGACAAGTGAATTTCGCAATATATATATATATGTGTGTGTGTATTTATAAATGAAAGTGACACAGGAGTGATAGTTATGTTATTACAAATGAGCATATTGATATGTACATTATTTTGTATCTTTAATTCAAAAATTTGAGAAAATTTGAAAATATTTTTTATTTTCATGGGAAAGACATGAATGTATATGTTATGAATAAATAGTGGGACAGATTGGTATTGTTTAGCCTTGGTTAGGTAACCAATCTAGGAAAAGGAAAATTCAATTTACTCTGCTTTAAAATTGATCTTGAGTCATATTCTGCTCATGGTGTAGCGGTTAGATAAACCCGCATAACTATGTGAAAATTATTTCTATTAAGAATAGTTAGCTGAAGCTATTATTGTTTTCTAAGAATTATTGGTTAGTTACATGAAATCAATAATTGTTTGCAAATTATTGATGTTAGGAATACTTGAAACCATTTATCTGTGTACAAACAAATTGTTATTATTATTAAACAAGGATAGTTACTTTAAATCATTCAACTGTGTACAAATTATTAATGGATTGTACCCCTCTCTGTCTGAGCTGCTCTTTCCACTGATTGATGGTTCTGCTTGGTTTGGTTGAGTCGCTGGACTTCATGTCTTGGCTCGCACTTTCTGCCTATGATCCAGAAGGCGAGTAGCATGCAGTTTGGAAAAATGGTCAAAAGGCTGTAAGAATAAAGGGTTATTTCCTATGAGTCCAACATAAAAAGGGTAACCACTCTTGACAAATTATTTATTTATTTATTGATCTACTAGGAAAAAAGAAGACTGGTTTAGGGTTAGTTTAATGGGAAAATAAATAATCAGTCAAGAGTGGTTCCCCTTTGTTTATGTTGGACTTATAGGAAATAACCGAATAAAGAACAACATGCATTATTCTTTACTTTATATCACTCTGTTAATTACATCAATCTAAAAAAAAAGTGTAGTTAAACAAAGATTCTGATTGGTACATATCCCGTGTCCCTGACGCACAAAAATCTAAAAGGACGCAGTAAAACCGCATCCATGCATCCCAGTGTTTTTCCTTTTTCTTCCCTCACCATTTCAAGCTAACTGTAAATACATTTCAATAGTTTATTAGAAATGAATTACACAGGATATGTTACAAGGTAGGGATTAGACAGCTTTAGTTGTTTCCTCCAGATCATAAATAAAAACCCTACAATTTATTAAGAAACTTTAGTAGGTACCCATCAAATTTCCTCGGACTCTTTCAATGCAAATATGTGTCCCAGGACACATTAAATCAAAAAGCTATCAGCCTCACTGAATGCTCTAGACCTTGCCAGAGAACTGAAAAAAACTGGAACATGAAGGTAAAAGTTGTACTAATTATAATTGGGGGCTCTTGGAACGGTCCTCCATGTCCTGGATGTGACGTTCAACTACATCTCATTCAACTGACTCATTTCTCCAGCTTCCAACCATTTTTCCTTCCCAGATTTCAAACTGTATCTGGTGACAACCCCTTCTGGACCACCTATGAATCTCCTAACCCTTAGTGCCAGATTTTTATGGCCTTTGATGCTCCCCTAGAAATGTGGACATTAAAAATATTCAGAGAAGAGAAAATTTACTTTTTAAGTCTCATATTTAATAGTTATGTAGCGATTGTCCGATTGGGATGGACACGAGTCCAAACGGGTTATCTTCCCTTGCTGCCAGGTTTTCTCCCAAAGGTGGCTGCTGTATTTAAGCAGCAGCCCAATAAATTCTCTCTTTTTTCCCCTCGGTCCAGCAGCAACTATACCTGGCATAAACGCTTGTGTTTAGGTCCATTAAGTGTGTGGGGGGATTTGCTCCCCCCCAACTAACCAGCAGTAAGTGACTTATTTCTATATGTAACTCTGTATCACTTCTTTAGGACTTTGTGTATCTTTATGTATCTGTTCATTATATCTTAGTGTACTTTGTCATGAGTATATGTATTCCTTCATGTGTGCCCAGACAAATAAAGTCTGTATGTGTTATTCTTCATTCGGACTTCATTATGAATCTTTTCACTTATGTTTTTCTAATGTATTATAAGAATATTAACATCTTATAGTTATCTTGAATTTTCAAAATCATACACATACTTATTCACATACATACATACATACATACATATATATATATATATATATATATATATATATATATATATATATATATATACACACACACACACACACATGGACACACAATTACACTTTTCTGGTGATTTTTTTTTTTCTAATACCAAACCCACATATGGTAGGTGTGGTGCTCTACTTCAGACACAAAACAATCTCTCTAGTCTAGTGCTATTGAAAAGGGGATAGACTCCTTTGCTGTCCGGGTGATATGGACAATAGGCCACTCCAACTACTTTACTACTGTATAAGCACTGTTGGCTGGGGCTTTAGAATACACCGACTGCACCTCTGCAGAGAGGTAAGACCTTCTTCCCATCCCCCCTGTTGGCCATGGGTGATATCTCATGATGCTTAAGGATGGAATCCTGGTGGCTGAGCAGTCTATGACGGGCACTTTGACCCTTAGCTATACAGGCGGTCGGTGATGCCCTCTCTGATCAATTGGCTGGTCACGTCAAACCCTAGCACCTATATGTTTGTCTTGATCCTATTGCCCTTATGGCCAGCCTGAACCCTTTTATCATATCTGCTAGAAAGTGGTGACTGAGGGTCTTAATGTCCTGGATATGATGTTAAATTCTAACTGATGGTGAAGATCCAATTCTGGAGCTCTGGGTAATGTGGAGTACCCCTTCATCACCATTACTCCCAGGTCCACTCTGAACTGGCGTGGTAGTACCTGTTAGGGTCCCATCTATAGGTTAATTAGAAAAAATGTGTTTATAGAAAGATTGAGTACCCATCAAGAATGAATTGAAATAAATTTGTTCTTGATGGCTACTCAATCTTTCTATAAACACATTTTGTCAGCATTGAATGACCCACTGAGGTTGATATACCATAAAACAAACTAACTACTATTTCTCTGAATTTTTTAGATGAGGCTTGATAATTAGTGTTATTTGAATTATTTGAACAATTGTCCTCATCTTTATTATTATCTGTACAACGTTTCAGCCAATGTGCTCTCTGGCCCTCTTCAGGTATCGTTGGGTTCAAAGTTCCGTGATGGCTCCTGGTTAAGACAAGAAGGTTCCTGAGTTCGAGAAGGCTCTGGAGTGACAAGAAATACCTGAAGAAGGCCGAAGGGCACATTAGCCGAAACGTTGTACAGATGACAATAAAGATGAGGACAATAGTCCGAATAATACCAAACTAACTACTGTATAAAAAATTGTAGTCATCTCATGCTACTTTGTCTCTAATCATCCTTTTGCAGATCAATAGTCATTTACTAAGCTTAGTTTGGCACAAGGCCAGACGTGTGGAGCACCCAGTGAAAATTGAACTCATTAATAATTCTGCTTGTCTAACTTGCAACCATTATACCATGTGAGTCATTGACTCTTTGCAGACAAGTAATAGTTGCCTTGCTGTCCATTTTCTGAGATAAGAAATTGTATCTATTGATTATTTCTCAAGGAACGTATTAACTCTGTTTCCTGGAGAAGCTGAATCGTCAGTTATGGTTTTCTTTTTTTTTTTTTTTTCTCTCTTTTTATTTATATTCTAGCTGAACTACTTGTCAATGTCTGGTAAGAATGTTACGATTTTTGTAGCTATACTTAGTCTTCCAGCAAGAGCACTGTCCAGTGGAGATCCTTTGTGTTAAGCAGAGTAGGGAATCGGCAAACGAACGGTGATCATACGGCGATGGCTACGGCAGCTGGAAGAACTCTGATGATGGAGACCTTGCTGCTGGCAGTGAAATGAACTTCAGCTGCTTTTTTTTTACGATTTTTGTGGCTATCCTTAGACTTCCCGCAAGAGCACTGTCCAGTGGAGATCCTTTGTGTTAAGCAGACGACGAGGGACTGAGGACCGCGGCACATTCGGATGTTGAAGTCTTTCGATGATGCGGCCAGATTAGGAGATTGGCAAACGACGGCGATCATACGGCGATGGCTACGGCGGCTGGAAGAACTCCGACGACGGAGACCTTGCTGCTGGCAGTGAAATGAACTTCAGCTGCTGCGGCGGCTACTGCTGCTCACTCGACCCACTATCATGCACGCCTACTACCTAATGTCCCATTTGTACTTGCTCCTGATTTTTGTGGCCATCCTTAGGCTTCAAGCAAGACCACTGTCCAGTGGAGATCCTTTGTGTTAAGCAGATCGCGATCCTTTGTGAAGAATTCTTGGGTTTCTCCTTGGTGTCCCTTAATATTGGGTATGATCCTTTGGTTGTTCTTGGTGCTCCTCAGTCTGGCAGGTTATTCATCAACGAGTGCAAATGGACGTCTGTCAATATCAGCGATTAAATAGTTAACCAACCATGTATTTGGGCTGTTGGTTGGCTGAGGTTTAAACCCCATGACTTCGCTTAGTCTATAAATTCAAGTGGTGGATTGCAGCACGGGTTATACACCACCAAATATTCCAACAAAGAGTTTAATACTTGGATTGCAGCTGGTTATTTTATAATCAGTTATCAATCTACAAAGTGGTTTAAAAAAAAAAAAATTTTTTAAAGTTAGGATCATCCTAACAAAATATATAGATTAGCTTCCCTTGGTGTGCAAGTTCAGAGAGTGACTTCCAAGTAGCAGAGATGCTGATAGGTATGGGTCTTGTGTCCCTGACGCACAAAAATCTAAAAGGACACAGTAAAATCATATCCATGCATCCCAGTGTTTTTCTTTTTTCTTCCCTCACCATTTCAAGCTAACTGTAAATACATTCCAATAGTTTCTTAGAAATTAATTATGCAGGATAGGTTACAAGGTAGGAGTTAGATGGCTTTAGTTGTTTCCCCCAGATCATAAATAAAAACCCTACAATTTATTAAGAAACTTTAGTTGGGACCCATCAAATTTCCCGGGGACCTGTTCAAAGCAAATATGTGTGTCCCAGAACACATTAAATCAAAAAGCTATCAGCATCACTGAATGCTCTGGACCTTGCCAGAGAACTGAAAAAAAGATGGCTTTAGTTGTTTCACCAGATCATAAAGACCCTACAATTCATTGAGAAACTTTAGTTGGGACCCATCAAATTTCCTGGGGGACCTGTTCAAAGCAAATATGTGCATCCCGGGACGCACTAAATCAAAAAGCTACCAGCATCACTGCATTAGGACATTACGGATAGAAGATAACTTGCACAAGAAAAGGTTATGACACATGGTTTTATGTACACTTTATCTGGTTATTTCCTTTGAAGCTTTTTCTTGTAAAAAAACACAATCAACATCACGTTCATGGTGAGTTAATTAAATTTTCTATTAAGTAAACCAATCTTGGTTATTTCCTATAAGTCTAACATAAACAAAGGGGAACCACTTTTGACTGATAAATTATTTATTTTCTCGTTAAACTAACCCTAACTCATCTTCTTTTTTTCCTAGTAGATCAATAAATAAATAATTTATCAGTCAAGAGTGGTTCCCCTTTGTTTATGTTGGAGTTATAGTAAATAACCCTTTATCTTGTCCCACACAAGTTTTATGTTTAATTTCTTCCCTGATTATCCCGAGTATTCACGGGATAGGCATTATGAACATTTTTTTTTTTACAATCCCCATTATTTGCGTTCTATCACTGAAACTAAATTTACTAGCCAGAGATGCTTCTATGAGTCTCAAGTCCTTGAAATGGATACTGAGAAAAAGATAACTTGTTTTTTTTCTAATGAATGTAAATGATTTCATTTGAAAGTAAAATTTCACTTTACAAAACTAATGCTGTGAGAAATGGAAATGAAACCGTTTTTGACATGCATTACAAATGAAAAAAACAAACTTAGATTTTTGTTTTATTTTTTCCGTCAATTCTGTACACACACACACACACACACACACACACATATATATATATATATATATTTTTATACGCAGGCAATGCCTATACCGAGTGTTAATTAATTATTATTCTATATTGCTCTTACCCTTGACCAGGATTGAACCTGAAGTCTAGAAATAACTGTCACTTAGAAATGTCTTAAAAATGTAACAGTAACTATGGAAGATAGGAAATGTTCTTAGCATATATACATTCACCATGTAAGATAATAAGTTTGTCTTGTTTCATTTTTATCTTTTTTATTTTATTTTATTTTTATTTATTTTTTTACTGAACAGTTACAGTTAAATCTCAAAATTAAATCAGCTATTACTGTTTACCTTCTTAGAAAGGAAAGACCGTGGAAATGTGGCTGATGCTCAAATTATAGCTAGTTGAAGATGTGATTTTGGGACTTCACTTAACTATTCTGTAAAAAATTAAGCAAATAACTGATAACTAATTTCTGGGCCAAATGTTAAAAAAAAAAAAAAAAAATTTTTTTTTTTTTTTTGTGAATTTTAGCAAACAACGTTTGATGCCATTTCCTCACACAATGGTACAAGTAAAAGCATTCAGCTAGAACCCACAAGGTTCCTAGTTCAACATATGAGTAGCACAGGGATCTGTGTGGTAAAGTAAGGAGCTGATGGTAGGTGTGGTGCTATGTCTTGGACGCAAAAACAATCTCCTTGGTCTAGCGCTAGTGAAAAGGGGATAGACTCCCTCGTCGATTGGCTGATACCAACATTAGGCCGCCCTGACGACTTTACTTACTTATTCAGTATACTAACACAACTTTCGCATAGATGGACAATTTTATATTTTTAAAAAGTCAAAAATCAACCTGCCCTACTGTACATCTCAAATGAGGTCAATTTTTCTGAAATTTTAAATATCCTATTTCTTGGAACTACATCTGTATGTTGCGGGTTCAATTCTGACTATGGGCAAAAATAACATAGAATACTTAACATAGCTTAATACTTATACCTGGTCTTGGTTAACGGAATGAGGACAGTCTGCCTCAATGGATATTGTCTTTTCTTTTTCTTTTTTTCTGAATTTTTGTGATGACTCTTGATAATTTGTATTTAGATTTTTCTGACTGTTATCCTCATCTTTATTATTTTATACACATTTTGTTTATACTGTTATGTTCACCTATCATTTTCAACGTTTACACGCTATTTTCCATCAGAGAGACCAAAGAAGAGATGAGAAGTGCACATGCAAATTGGCAAGAAAACAACAAGACAACATATATATATATATATATATATATATATATATAATATATTATTTTATAAAGCAGTTTCATTCAATAATTCAAGTCTTGGGAGGAGGATAAGGTGGAAGTCCACAGGCATATATATATATCCTCAGTGGGGATGTTCATTGTGACACTGTCTGTTTGGGGTTTGAGTAGGACAGCGAGATAGGATGTGTTATAGCTTTTGTTTATGGGTCATAGTCGATTCAAATACACATATACTTGAATGGAATACAAGGGTGACAGTCTATAGAAAATTCCATGACGGAATGTAGCACTTATCTTTGTTTTAGTTAATTCATTTCCGTGGACATTATATCCGATAGGCTTCATTTATTTCTTGGTTAGCAAGCCCTAGCACCTATATGATTATCCCAACCCTATTGCCCTTATGGCAACCCCTAATCCTTCTTATCATATGGGTGCTAGAAGGCGGTGGCTGTGGGTCTACATGTCCTGGGAATGACGTTAAACTCTATCTAATGGTGAGGTTCCAGTTCTGGAGGTTTAAGGAATGTGGAGTACCTCTTCATCACCATTGCTCCCTGGTCCACTTTGACCTGGAGTGGTAGTACCTGTTGGTCTCATCTATGGGTTAAATAGAAAAATGTATCTATAAAAAAATTGTATTATCCATTAAGAATGAATTTATTTCAAAACTTTATCGGCATTAAATGACCCACTGAGGTTGATATGCCGTAAACCAAACCAAACAGTTCTAAGAATATTATGGGGTATTCTTTTTTGGCTTTCAAATTTAGTCTATATTTCACGGGAATTGATTACGCGTAACAATACACAACTCTTATATCCATTACAAGACGTGTCCAGTTGGACACATGGTGCAACTGATATAAGGGTCGAGTTATTACAGTTCTAAGTGACAATCATCTGTATGTTGCGGGTTCAATCCTGACTATGGGCAAAAATAACATAGAATACTTAACATAGCTTAATACTTATACCTGGTCTTGGTTAACAGAACGAGGACAGTCTGCCTCAATGGATTAAATAATGGGTTCTGTTCAAAGTTCCGCGAAGGCTCCAGAGTTCAACAGAAACACCTGAAGAAAGCCAGAGATTGGCTGAAACATTCTGTATATAACAATAGTCCACAAAATCTATGAATAATGGAGATTCACTTCCGGTTTTTGTCTGTAACAAAAACTACGTCACTGCTTACGTCACATTACCCAAAATTGTCATAACATAGAATACATACACTCAAAATTTGAACATGCAACATTAGACAGTCCTCATTGTTTTTTAAAACAAGTTGTAATAAATACATGACTGGTATTATATATCTATATATAGTTTTAATACATATTTAAAGTTTACATTTCAAATTGTTTTATTTTTTAATCCTTTAATGAATTTGATGATTTTACTTACTTAGGGTACAAACTTGCTGACATTGAATTTTTACTCTCACCCCTCAGGCAATATGTTTCAAAAATCTATTTTTACATTACCCAAAGGGTTTTTTTTATTTTGTACTAGTTTAAATGATAAAAGTTGTTTTGTTTTCTTTTATAACTTTATTTTAGGATCGATAACTTTTACTTTTCTCTATTTCATCTTATTTTTTATCACAATAATTCACTTAAAAAAAAAAGTTTTAGATTGTGAAAATTTGAAATAAAATAAATTTTTATCCCCTCTCCCCGAGAAAAACAAATTCTGCATTCCATTTTTCATTAATGTCACCAAAAGTGGTGTCAGCGAGGGAGTCTATCCCCTTTTCAATAGTGCTAGACCAAGGAGATTGTTTTTGGCATCTGAGGTGGAGCACCACACCTACCATCAGCTCGTTACTTTACCGCACAGATCCCTATGCTACTCATACGCTGTGTTGGCGAGGACCGGTATCGAACTAGGAACCTTGTGGTTTCTAGCGAATGCTCTACCGACTGAGCTAGCCCGGCCCACCTAAGCTATACTTGACGTTTTATTTTTAGTTTACAAAAAAAAAAAATAATAAAAAAAAAAAAAGGAATTTGTGCATTATTTTTCTTTCTCTTATTTATTTTTAATGTGTCCAACTCATTATAATTACTTGTGTTAATTTATCATGGGAATTCCAACACCTCCTCAAATAACACACATAATTAAACTATATATATTCTAATGTCTGTGAACTGGTGGGAGCTTTGGAAATTCCATGGTACAAATTGATCAATCGATTGGTCACATCAAGCTCTAGCATCTATATGATTGTCCCAATCTTATGCCAACCCCTTGTAAGAATTAAATTGGTTTTAGCTTTAGTCACTAAGTCACTTATTATAGTACATTAGTAGGCTTCAGAAAAATCTCCAAATCTGCTATAAATAAATTATCAGTCATATGGAAATCCAAACTCAGAGACAAGTTAGAGACAATTCTTCCAGGCCGTTGTGTCAGTGCTGCTGTATGGCTGCACCACCTGGACCCTAACGAAGTGACTAGAGAATAAACTAGATGGGAGCTGCACAAGAATGCTGTATGTGATCCTGAACAAGATGTGGAAATAACACCCCACGAGAAAACAGCTGTACAACCACTTGCTACATATCACCCAAACCATCTGAGTAAGACGGACAAGACACACAGGACACTGCTGGAGAAGCAAGGATGAAATCATAAGTGACATCCTCCTGTGGAAAGCTAGCACATGGGCACGCCAGTGTGGGCCGATTAGCAAAGGCGTACATTGACCAGCTCTGTGCGGATACAGAATGCTGCATAGAGGACCTCCCGAGAATGATGAGTGATAGGGACGGATGGAGAGAGATTGTCATGGATATTCATGCTAACAGCGCAACATGATGATGATGATATATGCAACAAAATCCAACAAATAGGTGCATAACAAAATACAGACTTTATTGTCTGAGCATATTTAACATAAATTACAAAATACAAAATAATACGAAAGTCCTAAAGAAGGAAGAAACAGATGAAAGTTACCTCTTCGTACCGGAGCCATGTGGTAAGCCTTTTAGTTGGGGGGCCTTGCCCCACAAGTACAAACATGAGAAAGGGAGTTAGTTTTTCCCAAGTTGTGTTTAAATAGCAGGGTGTGTACACCCTCTAGTGGTGAATCCTGGTAGCAAGGGAAGATAACCCTTTTCTTAACTCAACCACATCCCAACAAGGGGTGACTATCGCTACACCCCTACCCTTTTTATAATTTATATGCTAGAA
The DNA here is from genome assembly GCA_023376005.1 of Doryteuthis pealeii. Lineage (NCBI taxonomy): Eukaryota > Metazoa > Mollusca > Cephalopoda > Myopsida > Loliginidae > Doryteuthis > Doryteuthis pealeii. The sequence continues at coordinate 35,855,058 of CM042164.1, forward strand.
CGGTGTTTGAGGGTCTTCATGTCCTGGATATGATGTTAAACTCTATCTGATGGTGAGGTTCCAGTTTTGGAGGTCTGGGGAATGTGGAGCACCCCTTCATCACCGTTGCTCCCTGGCCCACTCTGACCCGGAATGGTAGTACCTGTTAGGGGCCCATCTATGGGATAAATAGAAAAATGTATTTATAAAAAAAAATTGAGTATCCATTAAGAATGAATTTATTTTAAAACTTTATCGGCATTAAATGAGCCACTGAGGTTGATATACCATAAAACCATATGGAGCACCCCTTCATCACCATTGCTCCCTGGTCCACTCTGACCCGGAGTCGTAGTACCTGTTAGGGGCTCATCTATGGGATAAATCATCATCATCATCATGTCGCGCTTGCAGCACAGATATCCATGACAATCTCTTGCCAACCTTCCCTATCATTCATTGCACCTCGGAGGTCCTCTGCTGAGCAAATAGCATCCTCGCATAGCTGGTCAATGTATGTCCTTGCTGGGCGCCCCACACTTGCATGTCCATGTGTTGGCTTCCACAGGAGAACGTCGCTTATGAGATAGTCCTTGCTTCTCCAGCAGTGTCCTGCATGCCTTGTCCGTCTCACTCGGATAGTTTGAGGTATTTATAAAAAAAATTGAGTATCCGTTCTTTATCAGCATTAAATGACCCACTGAGGTTGATATGCTGTAAAACCAAACCAAACCAAACCGATTACCATTTTCTTTTCACCCCCCCAAATTCTCCAATTATGCTACACCTGGATGTGTGGGTGAATATAAACAACCTGTCCCTACACCCCTTTGACTGGTAAACATCACCTTTTAAATCCAATGTGGGTGGTTTTAATAACAGCAATTTCGTAAACTGTAATTTATAAGTTAACATGGACAGTTGACAAAAATGCTGCTTTTTTAAAAGGCAGACACGAAAGTAAGTCAAGTTGGGCAAATGTACGATTACGTTGGTACAAAGAAATAATCGGAAGACATTTTCTTTTTTTTCTCTCATTAAATGTTAGAGATTGTCTTGACTTCTTCACCGCTGTTGTTATCAAAACCGAAGTCAGGAAGTATTAGCTCTGTCCCATAAAAAATTAACAACTATTATGGGGCAGATATAGAACTTTTATTAGCTCAGTCCTGTAATGGTTGGTACATTTGCATATAAATTTCAAACACAAAATGTACCAACTATTCTGGGACATAAGTAGGATTTTTATATCCTCTGTCCCATAATAATTGGTACATTTGCATATAAATTTCAAACAAATGTACAACTATTATGGGACAGAAGTAGGATTTTTATATCCTCTGTCCCATAATAATTGGTACATTTGCATATAAATTTCAAACAGGAAATGTACCAACTATTATGGGACAGAAGTAGGATTTTTATATCCTCTGTCCCATAATAATTGTACATTTGCATATAAATTTCAAACAGAAATGTACCAACTATTATGGGACAGAAGTAGGATTTTATATCCTCTGTCCATAATAATTGGTACATTTGCATATAAATTTCAAACAGAAATGTACCAACTATTATGGGACAGAAGTAGGATTTTTATATCCTCTGTCCCATAATAATTGTACATTTGCATATAAATGAAATGTACCAACTATTATGGGACAGAAGTAGATTTTTATATCTGGTACATTTGCATATAAATTTCATACACTGAATGTACCAACTATTATGGGACAGAAGTAGGATTTTTATATCCTCTGTCCCATAATAATTGGTACATTTGCATATAAATTTCAAACACGAAATGTAACAACTTTTATGGGACAGAGCGAAGAAAAATCCTACTTCTGTCCCATAATAATTGTTACATTCAGTGAATGAAATTTATATGCAAATGTACCTACACTGGAATGACGTTAAACTCTATCTATGATGAAGTTTTGTTTGGGGAATGTGGAGCAATAAATTCTCTCTAGTCCACTCTGACCTGGATAGTACGTGTTATCCCATCTATGGTTAAAATAGAAAAATGTGTTTACAAAAAACATTTATCCATTGAAATGTTTAAAAACTTATTTGCATTAAATGACCCACTATATGTTAAACAAAATCTAA
>CM042164.1:35862151-35934651 GCA_023376005.1 Doryteuthis pealeii
AAATATCTGCTCAAGTTAATTACAGGCAGGTGAAATTTAAAATAAATTAGGACTACCTGGCACTGCCTGGATGTAGGAAATAATATAGCATATAACTGTGTGTGTACATATATTATTATATTAAAGCTGAGTGAATCCATGATTGTTTTCTAAAGGCTTTTTTCCTGTTTAAATTAATGACACAAAATACATCCCTCAGTTGTAGGATTGAGTTATGTTTGAAAAAAATTCCATTTTAATTGGTTCTAATTAGTTGTAATTTGCAATTAAGTCAAAAACTTAACTGTTGCTTATGGAAAACAATTATATTTAAAAAATTCAACAAATAAATAAATAAAGCTCCTACAAATTTGTGGTTGAGCACTAAGATTTCTTTGTTTCATCCCAAAATTTAAATATATATATATATATTATATATATATATATATATATATATATATATATATATATATATATATATATATATATATATATAAAACAAAGCTTTCCAAATTAAAAAGAGGAAAAAGAAGTTTTAGTTTTAATGCAATTAATGATTCATGGCAGATTTAATGTGTTAATTAATGCAATTCATAATTAAATTATAATTAATTTTAATTATTATAATTCAATTATAATATGTATTATATAATTTTATATTATATTATTCTATATTATATAATTTGTAGTTTAAGGTGTCTTCTAATGAGTGTACAATTTAAAGAATATTGATAAAGATTACCCTCTTTAATTTGGCAACACAAACTAACGAGTAAAATTTAGCCTTGGAAAAAAAAAAATCATATTTCATGTTTTTGGCTGTTCGAAGTCAAATACTGTTTTAAATCGCTATATAAAAAATAATTAAATTGATAAAAACACACAGACATTACGTATTTAGAAAGATTATTTTATTTTCTTTCCAACCATATAATTGCCGACCATATACAAAAACGTCATCTCAACACCTGCTCGCGAAAGCGTAATGCGATTCACGCAACATTTCCATAACACGCGCTGTTTAAAAACATCTTTTCGCTGTTATTTAGTTGTATATTTGATTGTACGATACATTGGATATATTCCGTGGGACCTCACATCAGTGAGGGGGGGGGCGGTATGCAAATAAAACCGTTGAGAGGAAGCCCCGAAACGGTGCACATTCTCTCCTGATGATCCCAAAACCAAATACATAACATATCAAAAACAAACAAGGAAAAAGAATCATGGAATTGAACTTCTCGTTGGTTTTGCTATTAGAATGAGGAGCATTCTACAGCCCGCTCGCTCACTTTATGGAGAGTTTCCATTACTTATCAAGTAACTTTCTTCTTTTTAAGATTGAATCAGAAATACTCGAGAAATTGCAAATTAAACCAACTAGGGTGCAAATTTGTCAGTGTCCCCCGATTTCAGTGAAAGTGCTGATAATACTAATCTTGGTAAGCCTTTGAACTTTTCAGCCAACCCTCGTACATTTACATTTGATGCACATGTATACCTCAACCAGACATTGCTTACATAACTTACAATACTTGTTTATGTGTAAGTAATACAAATACTTTCTTCCTAAATAGATTTTTTTTTTCTGCATGATGTTCACTTCCTGTACTTTGAAAGTTACTCTTTTGTCAGTTTAATATTTAACGTGTCGGAGGAAATGACGTCACAATGGAAGAACATGAAAGAAAACGTTGATTGAAGTTAAATCCTTAAACATACAGATTATAAGAATAGAGCCGTAGAATCTGTGTTGGAAGCAATCCAGTGACTGGAGTCCGAGTCGGTAAAACGATACCAACTCGGACTCCAGTTGAATTTACACTTTTTATGGCCTTAGTTTAGTCTGTAAAGTGATACATTGCACACTCCTTATCAGTGATGCTGATAGCTTTTTGATTTAGTGCATCCTGGGGTGCACATATTTGCTTTGAATGAGTCCCTGGGAAAATTTATGGGTCCCCCACTAAAGATGTCTAACTCCTACCTTGTAACCTATCCTGTGTAATTCATTTCTAAGAAACTATTGAAATGTATTTACAATTAGCTTGAATGGTGAGGGAAGAAAAAGGAAAACATTGGGACACATGGATAAGATTTTACTGTGTCCTTTTAGATTTTTGTGCATCAGGGATGCAGGACGTGTGCCTATCAGCATCTCTGCCTTATAAATAGATTATAAAAAAAAAATCATGGTTTATATTTATTATGAATTAACTCTTAACGTCTTATACCACCTCATTCCACCTGGCTGGAAGTCACGGTTGTTTTCCTAAAAGTCGATGGGGCGGCCTAAAGTCGGTATCAGCCAGTCAGCGAGGGAGTCTATCCCCTTTTCAATAGCGCTAGACCAAGGAGTTTGTTTTTAGCATCTGAGGTGGAGCGCCACACCTACCATCAGCTCCTTACTTTACCGCACAGATCCCTGTGCTACTCATACGCTTAGTTGGCGAGGGCCGGTATCGAACTAGGAACCTTGTTGTTTCTAGCCGAACGCTCTACCGACTGAGCTAACCCGGCCCCTCTAATCCGCCCCAAACAATAGCCTTTGTTTAAGTGTAATGTTAAACATATTTAGAAGTCTGATTTATGGGAATTAACAGGTAAATCTAAATGAAAAGGCCATTTTTAGCCATTTTTTTCCTAAATCCTTATAGGAACAGGGCTCTGGACTTTAAAAAAAAAAATTCTCAACAGGATGTTAAGAGTTAATTACATAAAGAGGATTCTGAGTTGGGGATGCCAGAAATAGAGGAGTTGTATTTGCCTCTCATCACACTTATGAGGGCATGACACAAGGACATTTTTATGTGGGCCCACCCACAAGCTGAAGCACATAGGTGATAGGCACAAAAAATGCGTTGATCCCGTTGGCTTTCCCCATCAAGGGGGCACCTCAGGCGCTGGGCAATAAACCCAGCCCTGCCCCTTTAAATTAAGGGGGCAGGTTTTGCCTGGGGGGATAGCCCCTGGGATCGATGCTATTAATTAAACCTCTGGCGAGTCCAGCGGCCGAAGCTCACTGGAGCCCCGGTGTTAACCGGAAAGCCAGGAGTTATACTTGTAGTTGAAATTTTTTTTTGTCCTGAATAAGGATCTCTACAAGATGGAAGAAATTGAGTTATGACGATTTAAAACCAAAGATTTAAAAAATACATTAAATATCTAAAAGGGTTGTTGAGGCATTTGTTGTATAATAGTTATTGTCGTTTGGTGTCCAGACTTTTGAAATCTTGCAATTCTGAGACTCTAGCAATTAAGCTGAATTGATCTCAGTGTGAGACTTACTTAATTATAATTCTCTTTTATTTATTTATTTTTCTTTCTGGTGATTTTCAAAGCCTTGTCATTTACAAATTTGTGTGTAAGAGTTGAATTGTATCTAGTTTTATATTAATTCATGTCTATTCTAATTCTATTGGTGGTCAAAAAGTGCTTCTTTTTCTTTTTCTTTTTCTTTTTCTTTTTCTTTTTCTTTTTCTTTTTCTTTTCTTTTTCTTTCTTTCTCTTTTCTTTCTTTCTCTTTTCTTTCTTTCTCTTTTCTTTCTTTCTCTTTTCTTTCTTTCTCTTTTCTTTCTTTCTCTTTTTTCTTTCTCTTTCTTTCTTTCTCTTTTCTTTCTTTCTTTCTCTTTTCTTTCTTTCTTCTCTTTTCTTTCTTCTTTCTCTTTTCTTTCTCTTTCTTTCTTCTTTCTTTCTTTCTTTTTCTCTTTTTCTTTCTTTCTTTTTCTTTCTTTCTTTCTTTCTTTTCTTTCTTTCTTTCTCTTTTCTTTCTTTCTTTCTTTCTTTCTTTCTTTCTTTTCTTTCTTTTCTTTTCTTTTCTTTTTTCTTTCTTTCTTTTCTCTTTTTCTTTCTTTCTTTTCTTCTTTTTTCTTTTCTTTCTTTTTTCTTTTCTTTCTTTTCTTTTCTTTCTTTTTCTTTCTTTCTTTTTCTTTTCTTTCTTTTCTCTTTCTTTCTTTTTCTTTCTTTCTCTTTTTTCTTTTCTTTCTTTCTCTTTTTCTTTCTTTCTTTCTTTCTTTCTTTTCTTTCTTTTTCTTTCTTTCTTTCTTTTCTTTCTTTTTTCTTTTCTTTCTTTTCTTTTCTTTCTTTTTTCTTTCTTTCTTTTTTCTTTTCTTTCTTTTTCTTTCTTTCTTTTCTTTTCTTCTTTTTTCTTTTCTTTCTTTTTTCTTTTCTTTTTTCTTTCTTTTTTCTTTTTTCTTTTTTCTTTTCTTTTTTTCTTTCTTTTTTTTCTTTTTTCTTTTTTTCTTTTTTTTCTTTTTCTTTTTTCTTTTTCTTTTTTTCTTTTCTTTTTTTTCTTTTCTTTTTTTCTTTTTTCTTTTTTCTTTTTTTTCTTTTCTTTTTTTCTTTTTTTCTTTTCTTTTTTCTTTTTTCTTTTCTTTTTCTTTTTTTCTTTTCTTTTCTTTTTTCTTTTTTTTCTTTTCTTTTCTTTTTTTTTTTTTTTTTTTTCTTTTTTTCTTCTAAACTAGACAGGGACAGTGTAAGGGTTTTTTCTGTGTCGAGCATTCCAAGAATTCTGTGTCAGAAACTTGCCACAGTTTTATATTTTTTGACACTGCACGTGTTTCTAACATATTACAGTATGGAAGTGCATGAAACCTATTTTCTTGCTTGGTTCAAAAGTCGGACAAGGGACTTTAGGTTATAAGACTCCAAATTACTCCCACCATATAGTCTTACAGGACATAAGGCAGATTGATTAATATTTTTAATGACATATCACGCATTCTAAGGTTATTTTATGCCTATAGGTTAAGGAATTCCATTCATTGTACATTCATATTTGTATTTTTTGTATAGTTTGCTGATTTTTTTACACACTCTCCTGATAGATAATTGATCGATATATTTCAGAATTATTTATTAATTCTGAAATGTATCTATCAATTATCTATTGCAAACAAATGATTGTTACGTTGTAATACTCACGGTACTAAAACGATACAAGCACCGTAGTCCTCTTTTCTTTCTTTGGTACTAAAACTCCGATAAAAAATCATAACACGAGAAACATGTCGTCACAACTCCAGCCTTTATTAACGTGCTCGTCTAGTGGCTTCTACCAGGGAGGAGGGGAGGCAGAGAGAACGAGAGAGAGAGAACACTACTAGATTACTCCTGGGCTCTAATCAGGTCTGTACACTAGGCCCGCCACTGGCAAAAAGAGGACGAACCCTTTCTTTCTTTCCCCACGTCACACGTGACTTCGGTCAACACCCGACTTCCGCTTGCCCCTCAATTCTTCGTTCGGGTCACGCTACGGTCAAAACCATCGCTCTCCTCTTTTTGGGTCATCACTATTTTTTTAAGCCTTTGTTATTTATTCCTCCTCCTTCCATTAGCAGTTCCAGCTCACAAAAGTCAGGAATATACCCATATTGCAACATGATTATTATTAAATAGAAAATAGAGGTTAATTGAAACCATATAATTGTGTGCAAATTATTGGTATTAGATAGAACTAATTTTTTATTTTTTTTTTACTAAGATGAAATGAATAAGATATAACTAGAATTAAAATTGAAAATATCCCCCATCATTGCTGATATCTCTGATATATGCTGCTTTTTACCTCATTAATTAAGCAGTAACAGGAATAATATTTTAAAAGACTGAAATCTATTTCCTTAACCGAAGGCAAAGTTTTAAAGAAAAATGTTTTGTGGGGTATTTCTTTGTTAATTTGTATCTTTTGCCACATAGAGATGTTACAGTTCCAAAATCGACCTACTCTAATGCACACTGCAAATTGGAACCTTTTGTCAAAAATCTAAATAAAAGAGACCTCCCTTCAAAATTCAAATCGGTATCCAGAGTATTATGGTATCAAGTATTCCTATATTTTGTGGGGTAATTCTTTGTTAAATTGCATCTTTTGCCACATGGGAGAAGTTACAGTTCCAAAATCGACCTACCCTATTAGCCCTGTGTGCTATACTTGATGTTCTGTGTTTTCTCTATTAATTTTTATCTTGTAAACTGTTTTAGTCGTTCAGTAATGGCTTTTATATTGATTAGTCTGTTGTATCTGGGCCAATCAATTTCTTCTCTGCCTTATCCATATCTATCAAAAGCAGACATCTGTTTCGAATCAATCAAAAGATACGACTTTGATACAGTTCTCTTGAGGTACTTCTTATTTACTCATTTATTTTATTTTACCGTTTCTAAATAGTCATCCACTCGTATACCTTATACTGATCGTTTCGGGATCTAGCAGAATCCAGTGCTTTTCGTGTGACAACTATAAATTAGGTTAGACCCTTACTTAGGCGAGATGGGTGGTTGGAGAGGTCCCCTCTGATCAATCGGCTGGTCATGTCAAGCCCTAGCACCTATATGATTGCCCCAACCCTAATTCCCTTATGGCAAGCCCCAACCCTTTTTAATGGGTTAAATAGAAAAATGCTGGAGAAGCAAGGAGGAACTCATAAGCGACATTCTCCTGTTGAAACCAGCACATGGACATGCTAATGTGGGCCGCCCAGCAAGGATCTACATTGACCAAGACTAAATAGACCACAATAAATATGATTGATCATTGGTAATAGTGATGCAGAAATGGGTATTCTCTCTGTGGCCATAATTCAGGCTACCCATATTAATATATATACTAGACAAAAGGTCACCCGTTGGGTCACTCATTCAGCTCTGAGTAGACAATATAGATTAGAGAAAAGTGAGTTAACAAAGCAAACAAGAATAAAAAATAAAAAAAAAAACAACTGGACAAAACCTTAAAATCATTTTGTAAGCTTTTAAGAAAGGAATGTTTGACCTAATTTAAGCTACAGGTTGCTGCTTGTGAAATTTAACATAGAAATAAATTTCAAATTCTCCAGTTTCTCTCTTTCTACTTCCCCAGAGAAACTAACATTATATATTAAGGGTAGTCAAGAGATACATTGAGGGGAAGAAAGTGATAGGCAGAAAGTAAAGTAAGAGATTGGTCAGTCTATGACAATTGCAAATTACAACTAATTAGAACCAATTCAAATTTTTTTCAAACAATTCATTCTTAAAAGTAAGGAATAATTTAGTATAATTTGTGTCCTTAAACTAAACAGTAAAAGCCTTTGGGGGGGGGGGAAACAAAAGTTGATTCACTCAGTTTAGTATAAAGATTTTTAGATTGCAGCACAAATACTGGCTATTCGGGTTCTGAAGGTTAAAATTATGCTAATTATTTTTATTGAGTGATTCACTTACTCCTATTATTACAACTCTATCTGTTAAGTTAAAAAAAAAACTATGCAAACTCTGTTTTCTAAAATATTATTTTCTCACAAAATGCCCAGACTGATAGTTGTAAGACTTACATATTTCTCATACTTTAATCTACTTCGGGTACCAATCAAAGCAGGGTTACACCAAAATAAAAATAAACCCATCTCAGATCCTGGACGATAAACATTTTCTGCTCTCAAGGTTTTGTAATTTTATATTTTTATCAATGTATCTATGTAAATGTGTTTTTTTTTTTTTTTTTTTTTTTTTTCCACACATTAAAAATATTAAGCTCTACTTACTCCCCCCTCCAAAAAAAAAACAAAAAAACAAGCTTTTGATTTTAATTTTTCTTGTGAATTTTTGTTGGAGTCATGTTTTAATAATTTATTTATTTTTTTCTTTTCAGAGAGAAGAACATTGAATTAGTTAGGGTAAGATAAAATCTTTCATTTTGAAAAAAAAAAAAAAAAAAATTTTTTTTAAATTTTTTTTTCTTTTTTTAAAATTTTTTTTTTTTTCTTTTAAAAAATTTTTTTTTTTCTTTTTTAAACTTACAATTTTTTTTTTTTTTTTTTTTTTTCTTTTGCTTTGTGTTGAGAGCAAAAAATTTGAGGTACCAACGAGCTTCAGATATGCTTAAGTCTTACTATTTCTCTGAATTTTTGAGATGAGACTTAATAATTAGTATTATTTGGATTATTCGGACTATTGTCCTCATCTTCATTGTTTTCTGTACACTGAATTGTTCAATTGGACACATAGAGCAGTGGATAAATGTGTTAGGTTAAGACAGTTCTAAGTGACAGTTATCTCTAGACTGTAGGTTCAATCCTGGTCAGGGGCAGAAGTAACTTAGAATAATAATTAACACAGCTTAACACCTGTACTCCAGCTACGGTTAGCAGAATGAGAACAGGATACCTCGTGGACTGAATAAAGGGTTAGGTTTAAAGTTCCATGATGGCTCCTGATTATTAGAAGAAAGTTCCAGAGTCCAACAAGAAATACCTGAAGAGGGCCGGAGGGCACATCAGCCGAAACGTTGTACAGATAACAATGAAGATGAGGACAATAGTCCGAATAATCCAAATAATACTACTTATGTCTTAGTTCACTAAAAACTTTTAGGTTTCCAAATTTATTACGCCAAGGAAAAATATTATTTATGAAGAAAAAATAAACATTAAAATATGTATCATTTTTTTTTTTTGGGGGGGGGGTCACTGTGGTCCTCATCTTAATTGTTATATACACAACATTTTGGCTGATGTTTCCCCCCCCCCCCCCCGGCCTTTGGGTTTTTCTTATTGAACTTGGGAACCTTCTTGTTTAAGTTGATGGCATACAGAGATGCTGATAGGTATGCGTCCTGCATCCCTGACACACAAAATTCTTAACGGTCGCAGTAAAATCCTATCCATGCATCCCAGTGTTTTTCTTTTTTCTTCCCTCATCATTTCCAGCTAACTGTAAATACATTTCAATATTTTCTTAGAATTGAATTACACAGAATAGGTTACAAGGTAGAAGTTAGATGGTTGTTTCCCCTGATCATAAATAAAAATCCTACAATCTGTTAATAAACTTAGTTGGGACCCATAAATTTTCCCGGGGACTCATTCAGAGCAAATATGTGCGTCCCAAGACACACTAAATCAAAAAGCTATCAGCATCACTGGGATATAAGAATGATTTACAGCAAGGGGTGGGGTAGAAACTACTCTTGCGTGATTTTCCTTTCTTTTTTTTTTTTTTCCAAAAATATATATATATATATATATATATATATATATATATATATATATATATATTTTTTTTTTTTTTTTTTTTTTTAATCTTTTCATCAGATGCAAAGCTGATACTGTCACAAGAAAAAGTAGGCCATGCCCATCCTGAGTGTGCTGGAATGAAATACAGGCCAGCTCAAAGAAGTTTAAAATATTAGTGTAACTTAACAATTGCCTAAGTAAAAGCTCTGACAAAATCTAGTGAAGTGAGAAATGTAGGACCTTCATTATACTCCCCGGGGATCATGTGATGGGTGGGGTTATGGTTTTATCTTTCTGACACTGGTGCAAAGTGTTCAATGAAAATTAGGACAATTGGGATGTCAGGAACTCTGTTCGTGAGTGAGTGGTTGAATTTGAGATGGCAAGAGGCTAATTAATTATAATGCTTGAGGAAAAAGGATACTTGGAAAAGGCAGATTTCCACTTATCAACTGTGTTCCTATAGTAAAATCGTTTTCTAATGCATTTCTATGGGGAAATTGTTTGTACTGCATTTCTAGGGGGAAATTGTTTGTACTGCATTTCTATGGTAAAATCATTTTTTTTTTCTAATTCATTTCTATGGTAAAATCATTTTTTTTTTCTAATGCATTTCTATGGTAAAATCATTTTTTTTTTCTAATGCATTTCTATGGTAAAATCATTTTTTTTTCTAATGCATTTCTATGGTAAAATCATTTTTTTTTTTTTTTTTTTCCTAATGCATTCCTATAGCAAAATCATTAAAAAATTCTAAAAAAATTTTTAATGCATATCTATGGTAAAAAGTCATTTTTAAATGCATTTCTATGGCAAGTATTTTCCTAACCTCCCACCAGGCTGGATTGGCTGAAGGACCTTTTTTTTTTTTTTTTTTTTAAATAGAACCACACACAACCGAAGCTCTTGCAGTGGCCAGAGCAAAAAGTGCATGATCCCTTTGGCATTCCTATTTTGGGATGTCTCTGGCACTGAGCAAAAACCCATCCCTGCCCCTTTTATAAGAAAGGGCAGGTGTTGCATGGGAGTTGGTTTACTAACCAGTCCAGAAGCCATAGCTCTTGGACATGAAGCCACACAGATTCCAGTTACACTTGCTCATTGCTGAGTTGGTGTAGGTTGGTAGCAAATCCAGGACCTTGTGGTTTGTAGGTGGATGTTCTACCAACTGAGGTAAACTGGAATCTCTATAGTAAAATCGATTGTGATGCTTCTCTATAGTAAAACCAAGCTGTGCTACTCATATGCTGAGTTGGTATTGGCCAGTATCAAACCCAGAAACTTGTGGTTCATAGTGTTACATATTAATTGGATCCCTATTACTTTTTAAGGTAGTATAGAAATCCTTATGGCGATCAGTACAGCTGATGGCCTTGAGAGTGAGTGACAATGCTTGACCTCACTCTCACCTTGCTTTCTGGGGATAGAATCGTGAGAACGGAACCCCTGATAGAAAGCCCCCTTCTGGTTTAAGGTGGGCAACTCGGTAAGTCAGTTGCAGTAGTTAGTTGCAGTTAGTCAGTTGAGAGTTAGGACTGAAGCTAGCAAGATGTGACTCTCCGCGCGCATTTGTCTGGTCTGGGGTTCTGGAATAAAATAACATCAAAAGTAAATCGAAGTCTTGTTGTTATTACTAAAAGCTAACAATGACACAAGGCTTCTGATAAGGAATGCCCCCCAGCAGAACCAGACACGGAACCCAGATAAGAAAGACCAGACCAAGATAGAAGACAGAAGACTAGACGATCAGAAGACGGCCAGAAGAATAGACCAGAGTAAGACGTAAGAAGTATACAACGTATATCTATTTGGTACCGTGACGAACGGCTACGTAACAATAGGTGGATGCTCTCCCAATTGAGCTAAAATGGAATCTCTATAGTAAAATCATTGTTAATGCATCTCTCTCTCCCTCTCCCTTTCTTCTTTGACCTTCGGAAGCAAAACCACTACCAACGAAAAGTTGACGCAAGTTGCTTTAAAAAATATAAGCTAAGCAAAAAAAAAAAAAAAAAAGCACTATATCCATAATAGAAGATAGTCTCAGAATTATTTTCATATATAATGTGATATTTACATGATGGTTAACCGTCAGGATTTTTTTCAAACATTCAGTTTGGGAAAAAACGAACTTATGATATAGTATTAAAACGTTGTCACATTATTACACGCCGGCCGGACAGGTTTTGTTTTTTAAAAAAATTGATGTAAATAGGTATTCTATTTCTTGTATGTAATACAACATATCAAGAATTTAAAAAGGTATTTTTAAGTTCAAAGTTATATTATATATTTAAATTAATATTATATATATGTATACATGCAGTATTAAAATGAAAATGTTGAATAATCTTGTAAACTTTTTCTTTTCTTTTTTTTTTTTTCTTTCTTTTTTTTAAATGTTGATATCTGTACCTCTTATTCTCTAAATAATGGGTTATAGCAAGAGATACATACAATTTGAGTGCAGAATCAGGAAGAACATATAATTTTACATAAGAATTTAAAGTTTTATCAAAATTGCTCCAAAAATGAAAAAATGGAAGAAATAACTGAATTTCTTGTTTTGAATTGGTCTGTGATTTGATATATTTTTGAAACAAAATCATGTCCACTTTTGTACCCCCAATTTCGGGGCTTTAAATTCTCATAACTTTTGAACCACTGGGGATATTTGCATAATTCAAACAGTTCTGAACTCCATTTACAGAACTCTATATAACTAATGTGATTAAATAACAACCTCAAATAAAAAAAATCAACTGGGAATGCTATTACCAATAGTGTGATTGGTGCTAAGGAAGATATTTAGTTGAGTCTCCACTCACCAATGACTAATATTAGTATTAGTATATCCATGATATACTAACACCGAACATGAAAAAGAAAAACAAGATTAATGCATCTTAGCTCGACTTTACTTTTTACTTACATTCATGGATATTTAACTTTTTATATACATGACCGGGTTAGCTCAGTCGGTAGAGCGTTCGGCTAGAAACCACAAGGCTCCTAGTTCCATACCAGTCCTCACCAACTCAGCATATGAGTAGCACAGGGATCTGTGCGGTAAAGTAAGGAGCTGATGGTAGGTGTGGCGCTCCACCTCAGATGCTAAAAACAATCTCCTTGGTCTAGCGCTATTGAAAAGGGGATAGACTCCCTCGCTGATTGGCTGATACCAACTATAGGCCGCCCCGACGACTTTACTTACTTATACATAACAAAGAACTCCTTCACCGAACCTTCTACATTTTCTTAATCCAAGGTACCAAAGTTATGACTATATCCCATGTGTGACATCATTTGAATTTTCTTCCAGGATGTTCAAGCGTTGTCTTGCTGCAGAAGAGCTCACTTTCTGTTGAAACCTGAACCATGTGATTCCTAGGAGGATGCTCTACCGACTGAGCTAAATCAGCTATTAAAGCAAATAAGTTACTAAGATATTTTAAAACTTCAGTATATTCATAAATAAATATACGGATTGAAATATTGCAATATAAGCAATAAAATCATTAATTAATGACTTTTTTTTTTTTTTTTTTTTTTTTTTTTTCAAATTGCTTACTCTAATATAAATATATCAATAGGATTGTTGAAATGTAGAAGAGAATGAATATGGAATTAGTCAGGCAATAAATGACTCATTAGAAATTTATTAATGACTACATTTTAATATCAATTCAATTTTTGTTACTGAACAAAAGAAGCCAGTTCTATTTATTTTCCTCTATTTGGACAACTATATATATATATATATATATATTGTGTGTATGTATGTGTAATCTTGAACTTTAAGTGACCAAATTCCTTCTCGGAAAAAGAACAAAGGGATTTAACTCTCATTTAAGTCCTAAAAGGACTTAACTTTCAAAGCAATGAGAGTTAAGTCCCTTTGTTCTTTTTCTGAGAAGCTTGTAAACAATGGCAGCCATCTTTGATTCAACGCAATTTTCGCAGAGAAAACACGTCACTTTTTAAATCCATTTCAATGCATGTTTTTAACTCCAAAATATCATTAAAATGTCTTTTTAATAACAATAAGTTCATTTCAAATAATGCTCAAGTACAATTTTATGGTAGGAATTTAGTCACTTAAAGTTCAAGATTACATATATACGTGTGTGTGTGTGTGTGTGTGTGTGTGAGTTTTTATTTTATGTTTTTCTCTCCACATGTTAATGTCATGTGTACGCCCATCTTAAAATATGACTTTACACCACTATATGTTAAAGTTAATTGGCCACTTTTCTCATTTTTCTGTCTGATGATTGTGCACACTATATGAAACTTTCTGTTCATAATTGATATTTTTCTGGGTTGTGTGTGTATTTATTATATATATATATATATATATATATATTGTGTGTGTGAATGAAAACTGAGCCCCGTCCCTCTCAAATAAAATGTTGCGTGCATGTAACAATTGTTTTGAATATTTTCCACATCAATTTTACACAAAATCATAGGTATTTATTTATTTGTAAACTTTTTAGTTAACTTCTTGTTACTGTAAAAAATAAAAAAGGGGGGGGGGGAGAGAGTAAAAAAAAACATTTTTAAAAAATTGCTTACTCAAATTTTGGGTGTATATAGCACAAGAATATTGTGACGTAGAGCTATGATGTAGTTTTTGTTACAGACAGAAATACAATCTCCATTATTAATAGATATATATAAAATGAGGAGAGGTGTATGTATGTGTGTGTAGTCACAAGAACCTGATGATTTTAGTCATGTCACAAAATAAGGTCCTTAACTAGCTACAATTTAGTTATATTTCTTGGCTTAGTCTCCTGTAACCTTTTAAGTTGGTGAGTTATGGTTGATTTTTAGTATATTTTTTTAGTTTTAATTTCACTAAAACTTATTCTTATTTGAATGATGAATATAAGTATTATATTTATTCTTTTTTTTTTTTTTTTTTTTTTTTTTTTTAAATATTTTGTACTGTATTACAATTATTTATATGACAATGTTTTTTTTATTCAATCTTATTTTTTTTGACACTGCCTTGCCTCTGTGGATTCATTTTTTTTTTTTTTTTTTTTTTTGCTTGCATGTCTGTTTATTTTAAATACAGTAGATGTTTATGTAAACTGTTGTAATGGATAAGATTTATAAAACAAAATGTCAAACCTTTTCTTTCATTCCAATGATGACATCATCAAAATTGCAAATAGATGTTTGAAAAATAAATAAAATAAAAGCAATTGTTTTATTGGTGACTGCATTTTAATTTTGTATACATGTATAAGTCTAATCAGTGAGGGGGGGCAAGGTTCCAATCGACAGTCTAAACACTCCCAACTGTATCATGCTCTAAAATCCAATATCCAAAATTATTACATTGTCCCGCTCGTCTCTACAACAAAATACTACTGCAGTCGTTCTCCCTGGTCTGTGAGAATAAATCTTTTAAATACACCTCAATTTTACCACATCCGGGCTCCTCACTCATAATTGTCCGTGCAGCACATGTGACAATTGTCAGCACGGCGCGACCACCTACATCCGGGCCACTATGCTATTTCTTATTTCACTGATCGTCCACAGCTTTCACATTCTGAAGGAAGCGGGTTCGACTAGGTCAGTCCTACACGACAGGCAAAGCCTAGCCCGCTTCCTTCGAGAATACGGCAAGTCTTCACGCCCACCACTCTCTCTGTCACACCGTGTTGCACGAGGTAGGTCTCCTCTCTCACTACAATAAGATTTCTACTTTTCAATTTACTGTCAAAATAATTTGGGCAGTTGGGTGGGAATATAGAATTTTTGTAGGTTCTTCATTGAAAATCTGAAAGTATCAGTGGACTGTAAGAATTAGTGACAAAATATATATATTATACACTTGTGTAAATCTCTTATGTGCATATGTATATAAACACAGACCTATATAAATTTACAAACAATGGGAATTTTAGTTATATTTACACACATACACACACACACCTAAAGAGAAAGACTTACACAAACATATATATTTTATATATATATATTTGTGTGTGTATATAATATGATAATAGAGAAACTGTTACAATCTTATGGGCCATCCTGTAGGCCTTAAGCAAGAGCGCTTGTCCAGTGGAATTGGATTCTTGGTAATCCTCTGATAATGAATCCTTTGGTTCTTCGGGTAAAGAGTCCTCAGTTCCTTCGTCAATGGTCGTAAGTTCCTCCTCAATGATTTCAAGTGAACTGTGGCAAGTGTTTAAGTAGTGTATCAGCGACACGTTATGGTTGTTGATTGGCTAGAGGAGTAAACCATGTAACTCGGCTAGTCTATAAATTCAGGATGGAATTGGAGTACACCTTATATCACAAATATTCCAACAGAAACATAAGATTTAAGTACACAAAAAAGCAGTCTCCTTCAGGGCAAGATATTTTGATATTTGAAAATAAAATGGTGTGAATTCAGAGAATTTGGATGTATTAAAAAAAAAAAAATCTTTTTTTGAAAATTTAAGAGATGCTTTCAGTTTGAAAGTTTATGAAGAATATATACTTAAATTTCATGTGTCTCTATTATTATTTTATCTTATTTTGTATTTAAAATAATACTATATAGAATACAATGTATACAAGACAAACTCTTGGTCAAAACACGTCTCGGCATTTCAATAAATAATTTTTATCCATAAAACATTTTCTTTTCATTTATCTTTCAACATAATTGTCGGATTGACTTCCATATTTCTCACTAATTAATATATAATCTCAAAAAAAATTTATGTCATTCTCATGTATAATACCTCATCATCATGTCACGCAAGCAGCATGGATATCCATGACAATCTCTCACCAACCTTCCCTATCATTCATTGCCCCTGGGAGGTCTTCTGTGCAGCAACCAGCATCCTCGCATAGTTGGTCAATGTAGGTCCTTGCTGGGCGGCCGACATTAGCATATCTATGTGTTGGCTTCCACAGGAGAACATCACTTATGAGCTCGTCCTTGCTTCTCCAACAGTGACCTGCATGCCTAGTCCGTCTCACTCGAATGGTTTGAAGAGATGGGAGGCAAGTGGCCATATAGCTGCTTCCTTGTGGGGTGCTGTTTCCACGACTTGTTCAAGACTGTATGTAGCATTCTTGTGCAGCTCCCATCTAGCTTAATTTCAAGGCGCTTCATTAGGGTCCAAGTGGTGCAGCCATACAGCAGTACTGATTAATATTCGGCGGGCTTGCTTTCTTTGGCCTTTTCTTAGTGTGAAACCATTGAGTTTCAAAAATGAAAGGAGACATCTCCCACACTAGTGAGTAAACCTCTTAAGCTAGTAGACAAAACATCATCACTATGTGAAAGCCCAATAGGTGTTAATGAGTCTCATTCCACTAGAAAGCGATGTTATAATACACACTTAGTACAAGTAGGAGAGAGGGACATTGGTCAGTCGAGATTTTTCCATTATGACTGGATAATTTGTTCGTGCTGACCATCCACGACACCTTTAATATTTAGTCGTATTAGACATCGCATTCTGAGGATGGAATATTATCTATCATATGTGTATCGATGCATAGTAGTTCTAATCGCTTGAGAGAGTTTTACTCCAACGTGAGCTCGATGACACTTGTCCTTTCATTGCATAGAGTGCCAGTGGGTTTTCACACTAAGAAAGGCAGAAGCAGGCCGTAATATTCACGTATATCAGTACAGGATGCAGAGTATACTGTATGCCTTGCACTTCTTGGCAGAACACCGGCACAGGGCTGAGTCCACCACTATAAGACTGTAGTTTGCGAGGTAGGCACGCAACACGCACTCATCCGGAACTTCCGTGTATGAGCCACTTCAACCTCTTATATGTTGGATGAAAGATACGGTCCGCAAAATATAGTAGAGACATTATATGAGTACTTCAGAATTATTGTTGATGGTATTGCAAAGTGCATTTCATCTAACCACTCTAATAAGGAAGTGCTACAGACTTACAGTGGCACATTACCGTCCTAGAGATGACCGCTTAATGTTGAACGAAGAGGTGACTTTCAGAAATAAACAATTACGAAATCAGCCGGGCAACAAATTGAGTCGGAGACTCTTGCTTTATAATATGCACAATCTTTCTCGAGTGTTTATCTTTTCAATGCACAATCTCGATCTTTATACAATATCATTACCTTATTATTTACTGTGTCAACGCTCGTATCTGCATCTTTTGTGTACCTAGGTCCCGAGCTTGAATGTTGCGCACGGTACATTTCTTGTCGCCGCAGGTGCTTATAGCTGCAAGCTGACAAGATGAGCACCACATATAGAGTAGATAAGAAATTTCTCACTAAAGGAAGCAGAGACAGCTACATGAGATATATGACATAACAATGAAATACATTTTGTGTCAGGCCCAGCAAGGGGGACCTTACATTGGACCAACACTATGGCCGAGGAATGCTGGGTTGCTGGCACAGAAGACCTTCCGGGGGCAATTTTGAATGATAGGGGAAGGTTGGTGAAGAGATTGTCTGGATTAATCCATTGCTTGCTTGCGTGACATGATGAATGATGATGAAGGTATTATAATGAGAATACAAATAAATTTTTTTGGGAGGGAGGGAGGGGCGGAGGGGAAGGATTACTATAATTAATTAGTGAGAAATATGAATATCACAAGATTATTTGAAAGGATAAATGGAAAGACAATGTTTATGGGCATAATATAATTGAAAAATGCCGAGACGTAGTTTGATCCATAGAATATTGTCCTTGTATACATGTGCTATTTCTATAGTATTTATATAAGTCAGAAAATAATGACGTATATAAGGACACATGATTTAAGGTATTATTCCATAAACTCAAACTGAAAAGCATTCTTAAATTTCAAAAAAGATATTTTTTTTTAATAACATCTAAATTCTCTGAATTCACACCATTTTTTTTCAAATACAAAATATCGCCTGAAGGGAGACTGCTTTTGTGTCTTAAATCTTATTGTCTGTGAATATTGTGATAAAGAGTCGTAACTCCATACTTACCCTGAATTTAGTAACACTGAAGTCACGTTGGCTTACCTTCCCTAGCCATCAACACCATAACGTGTCGCTGATACACTACTTTAACCTTCCACAGGTTCAACTTGAAACATCATTGAGGAGGAACTTTACGAACCATGGACTGAGAACTGAGGATCTGTTACCGCGAAGACCAAAGGATTCATTATCGAGAGGAGTACCAAGAACCAATCTTCGGACGAGCAAGCATCTTGCTTAAGGCAACAAGATGCGCCCTAAGATGTAATCAGTTTCGCTATATCATGGATTAATAACACACACAAATAATATATACCTATCCAAATTATATATGTTTGTGTAGTTGTTCGTTAGGGCCCAATAAAGACAGGCAGGGAAATTGTCGGACAACATAGGATTGGCGGCATTACGTAGCCAAAGAGGATCATAGTGGGCGAACCCGGGGGCCAGCGCTTCCTCGCGCCTTTCACCCTCCGCCCACCATCGACTTCAAACCAGATCGCATGGCAGCACGACGCCACCCCTGCTGACGCACCCACCCCCCTCCACTACAGCTCTCATCGTATTTTAGGTATTTGGATGCTAATCATAGAGAGAACAGTTGACGATAGACTTAGACGGAGAGTCCGCGCAGAGGCAGACAGATGAAGGATAATACCGATAGGATCAGGATATATTGTATGGGGTAGTGAATTGTTAGCTGTTGGATAAAGATTAATAGTAGAGAGCAGCGTGGATGAGCGGGTATGAGCTGTCGCGCTGAGAGTGATTGAGATAGGGACGAGAGATATCAACGAGAATACGTAAGACAGAGATATGACCACATACGAGACAGCGCATAATGCAGAGGAGCGAATACGGGGGAGTCATCCGTTTGTAAAGGAAGGTGAGTCAGGGTACAAGAGCACCTTTGGATAAGATTTTGCCCACTCCAGAAATGGATTCACAAAAAACAATTGATCATATAAATATTGTCTATCTTTATATAAAAAAAAAATAAAGATATATACATCACATTGCGACCAAGTCCGTATCCCATTGGGATGGACGCTTGAGCACTACCCACATACTCTTCTCTCCATTAAGTAACACTAAACTAAGAGACTGTATTCTCTGTAACAACTACATTTCTGCTCCTCGTCACGGCACGTCACATATGTTTGCTCATTGACTCCCATGTCACACTTGTTCTCCAGTAAGACATCTATTCTGGCTTCGTTATGAGTACGTTTGCTCACCTTTTGATTACTGGCTGATTCGCCATGGCTGGCTTGTTTACAGCTTCTAGAACAACAAGAAATCTCATGGGGTTGAAAGTCAGTTAGAGATGAGCTTCCATAGAGAATAATGATTTTCGATTGTTTCCGACTGCTCCATTAGATTCTCGAAAAACAAAACACCGTGCAGCCTTCAGGCTTGTGAAAGGTTCGTGGGAAAGGCTTGTTAAGGGGCGCCTAAGCCCCTTTTCAAAAAAAGTTAAGAACCACAGGGAGTGATTCAGGGTTTTCGACAACCACCTGACCACAAGCTTTAAGCTATTCCGGGCTGGGATCCTGGGGGTGGTATCGAACCCTAAGGGAGCTTGTAGTTTTTTAAAAACCCCGAACGGCTCACCAACAAACTGGGCCTAACCCTTCAAATTATTAAAGTCGGAGCTTATTTTTTTCAAGTCAAATCTCTATTAGTTTTATTTTGGTTTTTTCCATTATTTTATAATCTGGGGTTCAATGGGTGGATGAGGTGGATCAAAATTATTATTCCAAAGACCCCCCAAAATTTTAAAAACATCATTCTCATTATCTAGAAACTTATATATATATAATTTTCTTCTGTCAGACAATAATGGATACTTTTGCCTAATTACACATAAACAAAAGGGAAAAAAAAAAAGAA
Organism: Doryteuthis pealeii; assembly: GCA_023376005.1. NCBI lineage: Eukaryota > Metazoa > Mollusca > Cephalopoda > Myopsida > Loliginidae > Doryteuthis > Doryteuthis pealeii. Next base: position 35,881,996 of record CM042164.1, read on the forward strand.
AATTTAACCAAATTTCACTTTTTTACTGGTGGTAATTAAGTATAAATTTATATAAAATCTAAGAAATACTTGTGATTAACTATTAAAAAGTTTGGTTTTTTTCTATATGTGCTTTTTTTTTTTTTTTTGCTTTAGATATTTTTTCTTGCTAAATTTCCGGGGGGTGGGCTCCCAGGTAAAAGAGGAAGGAAAGGGGAGAGAAGAAATATTCCAATTCATTTCGTTATACTTTCGCTTGTCTAAGTCTTCCCTGGCCTTTTAAGTTCGGTTGGTTTGGGGTCTGGAACATGTGGCCGAGCCTGCCCAGTCTAATTTTGGGGGGTTCGTCCGCGAAATTAATGCTTGGGTGGGGGTCAACTCACAAGAGTCCAACAATGTCTACACTAAAGGCCATGGATTGGGGTTGGCCTTGACTGCTCGGCAAGGGTGTTTCAAGCATAAACATCCCTTTTCCAAATGATAAAAATTCGGGTGAAATGGTGTACACTGAGAAATTTCCAAAAGGGGGACCGTACCTCTAAACCAATTATCTAGGTATGGGATGGGCTACTTTCCACAAAACTTACATCCCATGCAGTCGAACGCCACCTTGTGTCCTGGCAGTTACATATATTTAATTTGATAGGGCAACTATCGTTAATAATTCTTCTCACTCCGCACTGAGTCTAAGTCGACTGATTCCTATAGACCAAAGCACGATAAATACTATTCCGCCGGGCTCAGGGTGGGGAGACGACGATGACAGAACACAGCACACAACAGACTGATTCATGACATCTGGACGAGGATTCGACAGAAACATACACAATCACCGCAGAGTGACCATAGGCTCGTAGACGGGAAGCTCGCAGCTGACAAACTAGAAATCGCGCCCGCTGTATGGTATAGCTGGAGAGTATGGGTGTCGTATACGGCGAGAGGGACCGCCGGGATTTTGCGAGATGCGGCGTTCAGTGATTTGATATATGAAACTGCATGACGAGAGCACGTCGAGTGATACGCATCAGTCTAGTTAATGAGGGATCACGCTTGGGTCCGAGTCCAGAGCGTCGTAGAGCGGGGTGGATTCAGTGACTGGGAGATTGTAAATAGGCGGTCACAAGCGAGTGTCTATAAGCGGGTAGACGGATGGCTGCGTCTAAGCAGGAGCGTCGCGGCTGACTGTGGTGAATGTATGAGTATCGATAGAAGTACAGCTCCATGATTCGGAGTTCATACTACAAATAACAATAGAGACGGAACTTGTGATATACAACATGATGTGGAAAGGTAGCGGTCATTTAGCCCGTAGACCTCAGGTCAAGAACCATTTAGTGAGAACGGTAACGAGCGGGCTGTGCAAACGGTTCTCACGCGACAGACAGAGCATACAGCAGGGTATAAGATGGGGTCAGGGTGACGTGGGTTGGGAGAGGTCTCTTTTTTTTAAATGTTGATATCTTTACGCTCTTATTCCTAAATAAATGGGTACCTCCTATAGCAAAGAATACATACATATTTGAGTGCAGAATCAGGAAGAACATAATAATTTTACAATATATATTAATTCCAAGTTTTATTATCAAAAAATTTGCTCACAAAATGAAAAAAATGGAAGAAATAAACTGAATTCTTGTTTGATTGGTCTGGATTTGAATTAATATTTTGAAACAAAATCCATGTCGCACATTTGTGTCCTCTAATCAATGTTCAGGGGCTTGTAAATTCTCATAATTTATGGAGTAGGACCACTGGGAATATTGCATAATTCAAACATGGTGTTGCTGAACTCATTTACGAACTCATATATAATCTATGTGATTAAATAATAACCTCAAATAAATTCAAACTGGGATGCTATTACCATATGGTGTGAATTGGATGCTAAAGGAAGATTAGTTTGTTGAGCGCCATCACCAATGACTAATATTAGTATAGTATATCCATGAATCATATCCCTAGATCACTCGAGCGGAACACATGGCAAAAAGAAAAAAGATTAATGCAGTCTTCTCATTCGAGTGGCTCGAGACTGCATTTGAACTGTGGTTAAGGACGTTACAGGGAAAACATTGGATAAAGTCTGATAGTAGCGTTGTTATAACATAGCCGTGACTAACGATCGGCAGTATCCAGGATAGTTAGGCGAATGTCATGTGGTGCTACTAAGAGCGTGGAGGATCGGAGGCATCTGTCTAAAAAAGCCCACAAGGCTCCTGTATCGATATCCATCAACTTCCCCTGGTTACTGAGCCAGAAACCTCAAGCAGTAATATGAAGAGCACAGGGAGTTCGTGCGGAGTTGAGACAGTAAGAAGGAGCCTGAGTATGGTAGTGAGTAAGTCGCGCTCGCGCACCATAACCTCAGATGCTTAAAAACAATCTCCTTGGTTCTAGAAGCGCTAGTGCGAAAAGGGGATAGACGCAGTCGCCAGGTGAAACATGAGTTGCTGATCGAACGCAGAACTTATAGGGCCTACCTGCCCCGTATACCGACGACTTCTCACTGTATTCTTTATACCATACGAAAGAGGACAGTTCACGTCCGTTCCTACACAACTAGTTGAATAACCTTGCCACATTTATGGCAATTAATGACCACAGAACGGTAATAAGAGTATACTGACTTAACTCCCCATGTGTGGAGCAAGAGTCCAATTCTTCAGATGAGATTGTTTCTCATGCCTACAAGGGATATTCCAAGTGGTGTGGTCATTGGTACTGCAGAAGAGGCTCAGCTTTTCTCGTTGAATACCCAGTGCACCATCTATTCCTAAGGAGTGAACGCTCACTAACCGAACTGGAGCTAATCAGCTTATTAGAGACAACTAAGTAATCACTGAAGGATATTATAATTGAAGCTCAGTACATATTTCAAGTAAATAATTTACGGATTAGAGCAAACTATCATGTGGTCTCGAATATAATAAAGCAAATAAGATCATTAATTGATGACATTTTTTTTTTTCTTTTTTTCTTTTTTTTTTTTTTTTCAAATTTCTTACCAAACTTTATAGCAAAATATATCAATAGGAAGTTGTTCTATGAATTAGAGATGGTAGAAAGAGGAGAAAAATCAGAATACGGCGAACTAGTGATACAGCCAGACGCGAATAGAATGTGAGACTCGGCGAGGAAGAAAGTTGATGATGTGAATGAACCTTGTTAACAAATTTTAAAAATATATCAATAAGAGACAAGAACACTTTTGTTGACTGGGAACCCAAAAGGGAAAGTTCAGTTCCTATTTATTTTTCACTCTTATTTGGGAGCAACTTTATAAATATAATATAGCTATATATTGGGTGTTGTATGTCAGTGTAATAGATCGTATGTAACTTTATTAAAGTGGAGTCTGGGATCGACAATAATTCCTTTCTTCTTGAGGAGGCAAAAGGAACAAGGATGGATTTAACACTGCATCATTTACAGGTCCAATCAATAAGACTAAACGTTTTGCCAAAAGCAATGAGAGTAAATGCGATCATGTGAAAGCGCGTCAGTGGCTCCCTGATGTTTACTGAGTATTGGTGACTTTCGTGATTGATTGGCATTACTGGAGCGAGAAAGGGCCCCAGTCTGTAAAACCAAACTGCCGCGCAATTTGATTCCAAGCGCAATTTCCGCAGAGAAAACACGTCACGTTCTTTACTAAATCACCAGTTTTCATGCATGTTTTTAAATTCCAAAATATCATTTAAAATGGATTCTTTTTAAAGTAAACAAAAGTTCAATATTTCAAATAAAATGCTCCAAGTAGCAATTTTATGTAGGAATTTAAGTCACTTTTAAATCAAGTTCAAGATATTACATGATATACATGTGTGTGTAGTGTGTGTGTGTGTGTTGTGTGGTTGTGTGAGTTCTTAATTTTATGTTTTCCTCTCCACATATCGTGTAATGTCGGTGTCATGGTGTCAGCGGTGCGCCATCACGTTTAAAACTATAGACTTTCAAGCGAACCACTATCAGTAGGATTTATCAATACGATCTGGTTAATTTGGGAATCACACCCTAACCAGGACAATTGAATGACCAGAGTATACCATGTAACTGTGGTAAGCGAAGCAGCCTAGGTTGCGCATCACATTGTTTCTCTGAGGTCTGCGCTGGATTGTGCCGTATCCTACATGGACAACCATCTTCTGTTTCATAAGGAACTAAATTTTCTTCTGGGGTTGTGTGTGTATTTTTTTTATATATTAATATAAATATAGTTACTATTTATAGTATTAGTGTGTGAGGAAATGAGAAACTAGGAGCCCCGATTCCTCTCAAGATTATAGCTATGTCGTTCGCGGGCGTGCAATGGTACGATCAATAGTGTGTTTGAATCTAATTGTCACACATCAAAGTGTTGCTTCGCGAACAAGAAATCATGAGGTATTTATTTATTTGTAAACTTTTAGTTAACTTCTTGTACTTCGTAGTAAAAAAAAAGGGGGGAGGGGGGATGGGGGGTAGGAACCAAGAGGTAGGTTAGTATTAGAGGACAAAAAGCGCACATTTGTTGTAAGAGAATGAAGTGCTGTACTCAATTTTGTTTGGAGTGATATATGAGCACAAAAGAATACATGATGTGAACGTAAGCTGTGACGTAGAAGCTATGATCGTAGTTTTTTGTTACAGACGAAATAAATCTCCATTAATTAATAGATATTAATATAAAATGAAAGAGAGAGGTTGTATGTATTGTGTGTAAGTCAAAAGAACCTGATGATTTTTAGTCATGTCTTCAACTCTAGGTCCTTAACTAGCTACAATTTAGTTATAGTTTCTTGACTTAGTCTCCTGTAACCTTTTAAGTTGGGTGGCAGCCTTATGGTTGATTGTTTAGTATATATTTTTTTAGTTTTTAAATTTCCAACTAAAACTTATTCTTATTTGAAGTGAAGTGAATATAAGTATTATATTTTATTCTTTTTTTTTTTTTTTTTTTTTTATTTAAAAAAAATATGTTGTACTGTATTACAATTAATTTATATGACAATGTTTTTTTATTCAATCTTATTTTTTTTTGACACTGCCTTGGCCTCTGTGGATTCATTTTTTTTTTTTTTTTTTTTTTTTGTTGCTTGCAATACGATCTGTTTGATTTTTAAATAGCAAGGTGATGATTTATAGTAAACTGTGTTTGAAGTGGATTAAGGATATTATTCAAGACAATAATGGTCAATACCTTTTCTTTGCATTCCAAAAATCGATGCAACGCATCATCGCAATTGCTAAAATCAGAATGTGTGAAAAGATAGCAATTAAAAATAAAAGCATTGTTTTATTGTTGGACTGCATTTGAATTTTGTATACAGTGTATGAAAGTCCTTATATACAGTGAAGGGGGGGGGGCACAGCAAGTCTGAGACGCAGTCCAAATTGCGCAGTCTAAACACTTCCCACTAGTTCTCACGGCTAGCCAAATACCGAGATATCCCCATAAATAGTTGTCTTTGTCCCGCTCAGTGCTCGACACAAAATGACTACTGCAGTGCGTTCGTCCCTCGGTCTAGTGAAGAATAAGTCCTTTAAAATAGCAGCCCTCAATTTCACCAACATCGCAGGGCTTCATCACTCATAAGGTTCTGGTCTTCTCGTCGCAGCTACGATGTGACACGACATCCGATACAAGCCCACGAGCAGCGGAACCACCTACCAAGTTCGACGGCCACTGAATGCGATATGTTACTTACATTGTCACTGATCGGTCCACAATTTCCTCACATCTGATTGAAGCGGGCTTTCGACTAAAGGTCAGTCCTACATGTCCAGGCAAAGTCTAGCCCGCTTCCACTTTCGAGGAAATTAACGGCAAAGATCCTTTCTGACGTTCGCGATTGCTCCTCTCTGTCACACGACACGTGCTGTGCACGAGGTGGGTCTCACGTCTGCTGACACGTACGAATAGAGGATATTCTATCTTTTTCCAATTTACTGCAAAATAAATTATGTGCAGTTGGGTGGGACTAATAGATTTTCATGTAAGCGGATTCTTATCATTGAAAAAGTGCCCTGAAAGCGTATCGAGTGAGAGACGTGTAAGGCAATTAGTCGACAAAAGGTAATATATAGATAGTAACCTCTGATGTAAGATGCTCTTAATTGTGCCAATGTTATAAAACACAGACCTATATAAATTTACAAAACAAGGGATTATTATATTTTACACACATAACACACACACACCTAAAAGAGAAAGACTTACACACGAACATATATTAATTTGTATATATATATATTTGTGTGTGTATATAATGATGATAATAGAGAAAACTGTTAACTAATCTTTGGGCCATTCCTGTAGGCCAGCAAGAGTGCTGTCCAGTGGATTGGATTCTTGTAATCTCTGATAATGAATCCTTTGGTTCCTTCGGGTAAAGAGTCCTCAGTTTCCTTTCGTCAATGGTTCGTAGTTCCTCCTCAAATGATTTCAAGTGAACTGTGGCAACGTGTTTAGTAGTGTAATCAGCGACACCCGTTATGCGGTTGTTGATTGGCTAGAGGAGTAAACCACGGTGAACTTTCAGCTTAATCTAATAAATTCAAGGGTAGGATTGGAGTACAACCTTATATCACAAATATTCCAACAGAAACATACAGATTTTAAGTACAACAAACAAAGCAAGTATCCCTTCAAGGGCAAGATATTTGATTTTTGAAAAACTAAACATGGTGTGGAAATTCAGAGAATTTAGATGTTATTAAAAAAAAAAATCTTTTTGAAAATTTAAGAGATGCTTTGTTTGAAAGTTTATAAAGAATATATACTTAAATTTCATGGTGTCTCCTATTATATTTTTACTCTATTTTGTATTTAAAATAATCTATATAGAATCAATGTATACAAGGACAATCTTGGTCCAAAACACGTCTCCGGCATTTCAATAAAATAATTTTTATCCATAAAACACTTTTCTTTCCATTTATCTTTAACATAATTGTCGATTGACCTTCCATATTTCTCACTAATTAATATATAATCTCAAAAAAAATTTTATGTATTCTCAAATGTATAATACCTCATCTAGCATCACATGTCCACGCAAGCAGCATGGATATCCATTGTACAATCTCTCACCAACCTTCCCTATCATTCATCTGCCCCTGGGAGGTTTTCTGTGCAGCAACGCAGCATCCTCGCATAGTTGGTCATGTAGGTCCCTTGCTGGGCGGCCGACATTAGCATATCTATGGTCGTTGGCTTCCAACCAGGAGAACATCACTTATTGAGCTGTCCTTGCCTTCTCCAACAGTGACCTGCATGCTAGTCCGTCTCACATCGAATGTTGAAGAGAGATTGGGAGCACAGTGGCATATAGCCTGACTTTCCTTGTGGGCGTGCTGCTTGTCCAACGACTTGTTCAATGACTGTATGTAGCAAATCTCTTGTGCGCTCCATCTAGCTTAATTTCAAGGCGCTATCATATAGGGTCCAAGTGGTGGCAGCCATAAACAGCAGTAAACTGATATAACAAACAGCCTGGAGAATTGTTGCTTTAACTATGTCAGTGAGATCAAGATTCACATATGACTGATAATTTGTTCGTGGCTGACCAAGCTTTCCTATTTGTGTATTAAAGATGGCTTTCTGGTGGATGCTAGAATATACTTACCCGCTATGCGTTAGTGTGAAATTGTTCTACTGCTTAAGGAGGTATATTAACTACACTAGTTATGGGAGATGTTCATCCTTTTCCAATGTTTTGAAATCTCATGGTTTCACACGTAGAAAGGCAAGAAGCAAGCGGCGATATCACGTCGACACGCACAGATCCACAGATGCAAGAACTTACGGCCTGATGAAAACTTGCACTTCTTGCAGTTACAGTGAGTATGATACGCAACACAGGACTGAGTCTACCGACTAATAGTCTGTTTGGGAGAGCAGGCAAGCTAAGAAACTATCGGCCCTAAGTGTGCACGTATAACTTTTGTGTATGAAAATAGATTGGAAAAAATAGTGCATCTTAGATAACTCAACATAACTGATTGTATGGTATTCAAGGCATTATTGTTCTATCTAATACAATTAATGATAAAGGGGAACTGTGCAAAATACGCCTAAAATGGTTATTCAGACTAAAATGGGACGTTTACAAGAGAATGTTTACCAAAAAATCAGAGGAATTATCCAGGGAGTTTTAAGTGAAATTATTTTCAGTGTTTATTTAGTTTAATGAGATCTTTATATTCATTATTTATTTTATTTCAAAACTTTCTCATCTTTTTTTCAGGTCGCTTATTTGGCAGTAACATTTTTTTCACAAAGGGTCTATACTGTACTAATTACAGTAATAAATAAAGATAATAAAAGAGCAAGTTTGAATAGAAAACAAAAAATTTTTTTACGGTGGCTTTTTCTATGAGGGAAAATAAGTACCAAAAATTTAAATGGTTCTAGCGAGACGTGCATAGATTCGCATTTCCTGCGTGCAAATAACCTTTCTTCAAATCTAATTCCTTCACACAGTATGACGTCAACGAAGTACATGAAATGATCTATTAATTAAATTCCATAAGAGTTTCAGCATCCCCTGTTCCCAACTCAATTCACATCATTCACTTATAATCAATATAAATATTGGATTAATTTATTTTATGTTTTAGATTCTTTTGTTTTTAGTTAAATTTAGGGTGTGTTTTATGTTGTATCTTTTCTAGATCCCAGCTAAGAAATATTGCAGTATGCAGTAATATAATTTAATTTCAATACAAAACACTAATACAAAAATAAAGTTTAGGAGGTAGTTATATAGTTTTAATTAATGGGAAACTAATAAAATAACTATAAATTTGGGTATTCTGTTTTTTTCTGGACATCAAGTCATTCATGTACAAAAAACAAACTGGAATTAATAACCCAAAGAAATAGGAATAAAAAAAAAAATAAATTTGAATTTTAGGTGTTAGGTTTGTTGTGTATGGGGTTTTTAGGGGTAGATATTTATAGATAATGGGGTGTTAAAATAAAAATATAATAAGTCTTATGGTGGGTATCTGCTTATGTAATTTTTTCTATAGGGCTATTAAAAAATGAGCAATAAATGATGGTTACAATGTTGTTGGTAATACATATAATTTAATAGTTTTTGAAGCTGACCCGATCTTTTTTTTTTATGTGTGTTTAAAAAACAATTATGATTTTTAATACAAAATAGAGATATTTATTTTTATTTCTGACTTTTATGGCATATTAAATTATACAATGTTTTGAGAAACTTTCACATGTGACCACTATGACCTATAAGGCACCTTTTTTGATCTCGATTAAGAAAGGACATTTACACACCATCAATATCCAGTTGTTTGTTTAGAGTTAGGGGTTATTTTTTAATTAAAAAAAAAAAAAAAAATTAAAATCGTTTGTTTAAAACAACCAGATATTGACGTGTGTGCGCTCCAGCCGCTCCAGCACTCAAAGAATGCCCAAAAAAAAAGCACTCTCCTGTATCTACGCGCAATTGAAAAGGGGATAGACTCACTCACTGTCCAGCTGATACGACTTTAGGCATCCTGATGACTATAAACATATCAATGCATTCTTGCAAGAAGTGATCTTAAAAAAATATTTAAAAAAAAAAAAATTAAAACGTTAGAGTTTTTTTTTTTTTTTTTTTTTTTTTTTTTTCTTTTGCAAAAAAGCATTAGTTTAAGTTGTTGACTAAAAGTTGAAATTATTGGAAATGTAAATTAATTAAATGTAAAAAAAAAAATTTAAAACTTGAAAATAGTTCAATATGTAAAAAGTATATTAATGCTTAATTTAACTCTCTCTCTCTTTCTCTCTCTTTTCTCTCTCTTCTCTTCTCTTCCTTCTTTCTCTCTCTTTCTCTCTCTCTCTTTCTCTCCTCTTTCTTCTCTCTCTTCTTCTCTCTCTCTCTTTTCTCTCTCTCTTTCTCTCTCTCTTTTCTCTCTCTCTTTCTCTCTCTCTCTTTCTCTCTCTCTTTCTTCTCTCTTTCTCTTTTTCTCTTCTCTTTCTTTTTTTTCTTTTTCTTTTTCTTTCTCTCTTTTTTTCTTCTTTTTCTTTCTTTTCTCTTTCTCTTTTTCTTTTCTTTCTCTCTCTCTTCTCTTTTTCTCTTTTTTTCTTTCTCTCTCTTTTTCTTTTTTCTTTTTCTTTCTCTCTCTTTTTCTTTTCTTTTTCTTCTCTCCTCTTGCTTTTCTTTTTCTTTCTCTTCTCTTCTCTCTTTTTCTTTCTTTCTTCTTTTTTTTCTTTCTCTCTCTCTTTTTTTTCTCTTTTCTTTTCCTTTCTCATCTCTTTCTCTTTTTCTTTTTCTTTTCTTCTTTCTTTCTCTCTTCTTCTTCTTCTCTTTCTCTTTCTCTCTCGCTCTCTCTTCCTCTCTCGTTTCTCTCATCTCTCTTTTTTCTCTCTCATCATCTCTCTTCTCTTTTCTCTCTCTGTCTTGTCTTCTCTCTCTTTCCCCTGTCTCTCGTCTCTGTCTGTCTCGCTCTCTCTCTCTTTCTCTCTCTGTCTGTCTGTTCTGTCTCTGTTATTAGCGTTATTGCTTCCGCATGTTTAACCACTCCACTCTCTATGGAATTTGGCATTGTTTATTTACTAGTGGGGGGGCTTGATTCTTAGTGCAGACAAAAATAATTGTCTTCCCCGTGAATTGTGGGCGATGTTTTCCACGTGGTGTTTCTTTTGGTCACATGATAATTCAACCCCTTAAAACTTTCTCTTTTGTCCCTATTCATTGGACAGATAAGACCTATCTTTTTTGGAAGACAGTAAGCCTTTTCTAAGAATTTTCTTTTACATCTTTACACTTTGTTTATGGGAATGTTAGTTCAGTTCACCTATAAACATACAAGGGACATACAAGGTCTCATAAAAGTGCTGAGTTTTGAAGCTTATTTATCAAAATAGAAATGAACAATGTTGGAAAACATTATTAGATATTTTTATTTTTTTTATTTTTTTTTCAGAATACATCGGTGTGTCAAAAAGTACAAAAACTCTCAATACTTTTTGGCACACCTTGTATATTATATGTTTGTTTTTGTTGTTGCATGAGTATCTATTGTACATTCTTATGTACAGTTGCTCATGTGCAAGTTTTAGTGTTGTCTGTCTTTCACTTACCGAATGTTCCATGTTAGAGTATCCATGGATGCACTAATGCATTATAAGGACTTAGTGTTGGGTTATTAACTAATAAGCCACTATTCTTAGACTTCAGTTATAGAGGAGNGCCTAAATTTGATTGTTCTTCTCAGGATGCTTTTGCATTCTTCTGCAATATTTTTTGGCATTAAATAACCCATGAAGGTTAATATGCCATTAAACAAAGAAATTATCTGTTCCAAATAGAAGCACCAATATACTATAGATGCACAGATTGTAATAGTGATGTGTGTATGTATATATTATATATATATATATATATATATATATATATATAAAAACGAAGTGTTCCGAAAAATAGGATGAATTTATTATCAATAAATAAATTATAAATAAATTCATCCTATTTTCGGAACATTTTGTTTTTTCAAATTTTTCTTAATATTTGTCAGATTTATTTCCATATTTACTCCCCATATATATAATATATATTATATATATTATATTATATATAAAATGATAGATAGATAAATGGGTAAGAAAAAACACACCATTATTGTTAAAATGAATATATTTTATATCCTTTTTCATTGCTGATATTTGACAATATTTCGATTATTAAAAATCATCATCAGACAGCATAATAGTAAATAGGTCTGTTTTTTTTTTTTTTATATGTAAATGTTTTTAATACAGATTCATCAAGAGAGAAACGGAAAATAATTTAAATTCAAACTGGAAGTATTATTTTTCCCAAAAAATGTATATCCCGTGTGTTCGCTTAGTCTCGTTCATTCGCTGTGACTTGCTCTTTCACTACGTCAATGTTCATTCGCTATGTTGTGTTCCTTCGGTGTAACAGTTATTAAAAAGAAATACTTCAAATTCAAAAAAAAAAAGTTATATATATATATATATATTATAGGCATGTGGCATAATGGTTAGTCATAGGAAATGGACTCATCGGCCCAAGTTCAAATCCTAGACAAGGCTGTTTGCATTTCACATAGTGCTAATACACTTGGAAGAGGTATGAATCCATATATTCTCCCTCCAGCTATGGGTAAAATAGTAGGACAGACTGGGCTCTTTAACCTTGGATAGGTAACCAATCTAGGAGAAGGAAAACCCTAAATTTGAAAATCCTGAGGTCAGTCGATTGGGTTTGTGGTATTCCTTATGCACCAATTATTTCCTATCGATTGTGCCAAAAAGTGCGGATGGTCGAACATGAGCCTTCACCACTATATACAAAACACTGTGAAGATTGTTCATTGGTTGAACCCTCATGCGTCGAAATTGACGAGAGAGTATATATAATGTTCCCAAAACTTGGTAGAGCTCTCTAGCGGTAATTTAAATTAACTTTCACTGCCAGCATATATAAAGCAATTATCGTCTGTTCACAGACTGTATCTCTCTGGTGATTGCAAAAATATATAAAGAAACGTATGTATTTAATAGTTTAAACACCACCCCTTTACAGCAACTGGCGAAAAATCTGTCGGATTTCGCTCCTGGTCAGAGGTAGTTGTTGTGTCTAGCTACACTGAAGAGGCGTGAAACAACGAAACACGTGTCTGTGGATAAACTTATAAATATTTTTTTTTTTTTTTTTTTTTTTTTTTTAGTTAGGGATTCTTATTTTCTTAAAAGGTCTTGCATTTTTGTATAAGTAAATTTTAGGTAATTATGAACTTTTGTTTAGTAATTAGAGTGTCCCAGAAAAAAACAGAACCCAAAATTTTGAATAAAACTGTTAATTTTTCCCATTAAATAAATAAATAATTTGGGTTCTGTTTTTTCTGGGTCAGCCTGTACAGGGGGACACAGAAAAAACAGAACCCAAATTATTTATTTATTTTCCCATTAACTAACCCTAAATAATTTTTTTCTGGGTTTTCCTGTGTTGTACAGGGTGATCCAGAAAAAACAGAACCCAAATTATTTATTTATTTTCCCATTAAACTAATCCTAAACCCTAACTTATTTGTTTAATGGGAAAATTAAGTTTTATTACAAAATTTCTGGGTTCTGTTTTTTCTGGGACACCCTAATTTACTAAACAAAAGTTCATAATTACCAAATTTTATATAAAGTTTAAGGTTTAACAGGGGAGATAACTCTTTAATTTAAGTACCTGTACTGTTGACGGGTCGTGGGGAATTGAAGGAAGTTGTACACTTGTTTCTGAGATCATGATAGCCTGCCAAGGAATGACTCAGGCTGGCTACTACTAAAAGTGCAGAGAGCTGGTCACTGATACCATGAATCAAAGGGCTACTTTCTATGGACACCGCATCCATAATTTGGCCACGTTCCAAATTTTTAAGGTCAGATATTAAAGCTGAGTAATATATCACTTAAATGTTAAAGATACTCACTATAGTGTTATAGTTTTCTTTATGCTGTTTTATTGCCGATTCATTTCTTCCTATGTCTATTGTGAATGTGGCTAAGCTTTGACATACTCAAATTTTATCATTGTAGTTATTTATTAGCCTGGTTGTAGCACAAGGCAAGAAGTACAAGGTGCACCCGGTGAGAATCAAACTCCTTTGGTAATGCTACTTTCACTAAGGTTTACATACTCAAATTTTATCATTGTAGTTATTTATTAGCCTGGTTGTAGCACAAAGGCAAGAAATACAAGGTGCACCCGGTGAGAATCAAACTCCTTTGTAATGCTACTTTTCACTAAGCTTTGACATACTCAAATTTTATCATTGTAGTTATTTATTAGCCTGTGTAGCACAAGGCAAGAAGTACAAGGTGCACCCGGTGAGAATCAAACTCCTTTGTAATGCTACTTTTCACTAAGGTTTGACATACTCAATTTTATCATTGTAGTTATTTATTAGCCTGGTTGTAGCACAAGGCAAGAAGTACAAGGTGCACCCGGTGAGAATCAAACTCCTTTGTAATGCTACTTTTCACTAAGGTTTGACATACTCAAGTTTTATCATTGTAGTTATTTATTAGCCTGGTTGTAGCACAAGGCAAGAAGTACAAGGTGCACCCGGTGAGAATCAAACTCCTTTGTAATGCTACTTTTCACTAAGGTTTGACATACTCAAGTTTTATCATTGTAGTTATTTATTAGCCTGGTTGTAGCACAAGGCAAGAAGTACAAGGTGCACCCGGTGAGAATCAAACTCCTTTGTAATGCTATTTTCACTAAGGTTTGACATACTCAAGTTTTATCATTGTAGTTATTTATTAGCCTGGTTGTAGCACAAGGCAAGAAGTACAAGGTGCACCCGGTGAGAATCAAACTCCTTTGTAATGCTATTTTTCACTAAGGTTTGACATACTCAAGTTTTATCATTGTAGTTATTTATTAGCCTGTTGTAGCACAAGGCAAGAAGTACAAGGTGCACCCGGTGAGAATCAAACTCCTTTGTAATGCTATTTTTCACTAAGGTTTGACATACTCAAGTTTATCATTGTAGTTATTTATTAGCCTGGTTGTAGCACAAGGCAAGAAGTACAGGTGCACCCGGTGAGAATCAAACTCCTTTGTAATGCTATTTTTCACTAAGGTTTGACATACTCAAGTTTTATCATTGTAGTTATTTATTAGCCTGTTGTAGCACAAGGCAAGAAGTACAAGGTGCACCCGGTGAGAATCAAACTCCTTTGTAATGCTATTTTCACTAAGGTTTGACATACTCAAGTTTTTATCATTGTAGTTATTTATTAGCCTGTTTGTAGCACAAGGCAAGAAGTACAAGGTGCACCCGGTGAGAATCAAACTCCTTTGTAATGCTACTTTTCACTAAGGTTTGACATACTCAAGTTTTATCATTGTAGTTATTTATTAGCCTGGTTGTAGCACAAGGCAAGAAGTACAAGGTGCACCCGGTGAGAATCAAACTCCTTTGTAATGCTATTTTCACTAAGGTTTTGACATACTCAAGTTTTATCATTGTAGTTATTTATTAGCCTGGTTGTAGCACAAGGCAAGAAGTACAAGGTGCACCCGGTGAGAATCAAACTCCTTTGTAATGCTATTTTTCACTAAGGTTTGACATACTCAAGTTTTATCATTGTAGTTATTTATTAGCCTGGTTGTAGCACAAGGCAAGAAGTACAAGGTGCACCCGGTGAGAATCAAACTCCTTTGTAATGCTATTTTTCACTAAGGTTTGACATACTCAAGTTTTATCATTGTAGTTATTTATTAGCCTGTTGTAGCACAAGGCAAGAAGTACAAGGTGCACCCGGTGAGAATCAAACTCCTTTGTAATGCTATTTTTCACTAAGGTTTGACATACTCAAGTTTTATCATTGTAGTTATTTATTAGCCTGTTTGTAGCACAAGGCAAGAAGTACAAGGTGCACCCGGTGAGAATCAAACTCCTTTGTAATGCTACTTTTCACTAAGGTTTGACATACTCAAGTTTTATCATTGTAGTTATTTATTAGCCTGGTTGTAGCACAAGGCAAGAAGTACAAGGTGCACCCGGTGAGAATCAAACTCCTTTGTAATGCTATTTTTTCACTAAGGTTTGACATACTCAAGTTTTATCATTGTAGTTATTTATTAGCCTGGTTGTAGCACAAGGCAAGAAGTACAAGGTGCACCCGGTGAGAATCAAACTCCTTTGTAATGCTATTTTCACTAAGGTTTGACATACTCAAGTTTTATCATTGTAGTTATTTATTAGCCTGGTTGTAGCACAAGGCAAGAAGTACAAGGTGCACCCGGTGAGAATCAAACTCCTTTGTAATGCTATTTTTCACTAAGGTTTGACATACTCAAGTTTTATCATTGTAGTTATTTATTAGCCTGGTTGTAGCACAAGGCAAGAAGTACAAGGTGCACCCGGTGAGAATCAAACTCCTTTGTAATGCTATTTTTCACTAAGGTTTGACATACTCAAGTTTTATCATTGTAGTTATTTATTAGCCTGGTTGTAGCACAAGGCAAGAAGTACAAGGTGCACCCGGTGAGAATCAAACTCCTTTGTAATGCTATTTTCACTAAGGTTTGACATACTCAAGTTTTATCATTGTAGTTATTTATTAGCCTGGTTGTAGCACAAGGCAAGAAGTACAAGGTGCACCCGGTGAGAATCAAACTCCTTTGTAATGCTATTTTTCACTAAGGTTTGACATACTCAAGTTTTATCATTGTAGTTATTTATTAGCCTGGTTGTAGCACAAGGCAAGAAGTACAAGGTGCACCCGGTGAGAATCAAACTCCTTTGTAATGCTATTTTTCACTAAGGTTTGACATACTCAAGTTTTATCATTGTAGTTATTTATTAGCCTGTTTGTAGCACAAGGCAAGAAGTACAAGGTGCACCTAGTGAGAATCAAACTCCTTTGTAATGCTATTTTCACTAAGGTTTGACATACTCAAATTTTATCATTGTAGTTATTTATTAGCCTGGTTGTAGCACAAGGCAAGAAGTACAAGGTGCACCCGGTGAGAATCAAACTCCTTTATAATGCTACTTTTCACTAAGGTTTGACATACTCAAATTTTATCATTGTAGTTATTTATTAGCCTGGTTGTAGCACAAGGCAAGAAGTACAAGGTGCACCCGGTGAGAATCAAACTCCTTTGTAATGCTATTTTTCACTAAGGTTTGACATACTCAAATTTTATCATTGTAGTTATTTATTAGCCTGGTTGTAGCACAAGGCAAGAAGTACAAGGTGCACCCGGTGAGAATCAAACTCCTTTGTAATGCTACTTTTCACTAAGGTTTGACATACTCAAATTTTATCATTGTAGTTATTTATTAGCCTGTTTGTAGCACAAGGCAAGAAGTACAAGGTGCACCCGGTGAGACTCAAACTCCTTTGTAATGCTACTTTTCACTAAGGTTTGACATACTCAAGTTTTATCATTGTAGTTATTTATTAGCCTGGTTGTAGCACAAGGCAAGAAGTACAAGGTGCACCTAGTGAGAATCAAACTCCTTTGTAATGCTATTTTTCACTAAGGTTTGACATACTCAAATTTTATCATTGTAGTTATTTATTAGCCTGTTTGTAGCACAAGGCAAGAAGTACAAGGTGCACCCGGTGAGAATCAAACTCCTTCGTAATGCTACTTTTCACTAAGGTTTGACATACTCAACTTTTATCATTATAGTTACTAGCAACAAAAAAACGCCCACTGGACGGTGTAAAAATTAATTTTTGAAAGATATTGCCTGAAGGGGTGAGAGTTAAAAATTCAATGTCAGAGAGTTTGTATCATAAGTAAGCAAAATCCTCATGTCTATTAAAGGAGTAAAAAAAAAATAAATAAATAAAAAATCGGAAATGGAAACTTAGTTCTGTCCTCCTCAAAATGTTGCATGCATATATTAATTCTCAATCAAATAATTATTTTGAATATTTTACATACAAATTTTACACAAAATCGTAGGTATTTATTTATTTGTAAACTTTAGTTAACTTCTTGATACTGAAAAAAAGGAAAGAGTAAAATATAATTTTAAAAATTGCTTATTCAAATTTTGAGTGTATATAACACAAGAATATTGTGACATAGAGCTGTGACGTACTTTTTGTTACAGACATAAATACACAATCTCAATTATTAATAGATTTATTAGCCTGGTTGTAGCACAAGGTGCACCCAGTTAGAATCAAACTCCTTTGTAATACTACTTTTCACTAAGCTTTGCCATACTCAACTTTTATCGTTCTAATTACTAGCAAGTATATGCACACACCTTCCTCTCTCTGTTTAGTTCAGTCGGTAGAGTGTTCGGTTAGGAATCACAAGGTTCCTGGTTCGATACTGGCCCTCGCCAACTCAGAGCATGAGTAGCACAGGGATCTGTGCAGTAAAGTGAGGAGCTGATGGTAGGTGTGGTGCTCCACCCCTAAAGACGCTAAAATAATCTCCTTGGTCTAGCACTAGTGAAAAGGGGATAGATTCCCTCGCTGTCGGGCTGATACCGACATTAAGCCGCCCTGACGACTTACTTTACTTTATATATATTATTTTTGGGAGAATATGTGCTTAATTGGAGTCGTACCTAATTTTGAAAATTAATTAATATTGAATTAGGCGGGAATGCCTATTTAAATGTATGGCTAAACAAATCGAGAAAAATCAATCTGTGTATGTACATTTCGGCCTATTAGGCCTCATCAGCAGCTCTTGATTTTTCTCGATTTGTTTAGCCATACATTTAAATAGGCATTCCCGCCTAATTCAATATTAATTAATTAATTTTCAAAATTAGGTACGAGTCCAATTAAGCACATATTCTCCCAAAAATTGTCGGCAAAAAAGCCATTCCAAACATACCTTGTTTACAACTTATCATATATATATATATATATATATATATATATATATATATATTATAATGGAGATTGTGGGTTTATCTGTCTGTAACCGAAACTATATTACTATACAAGTCACAATTCCTTTAGTTATTTACATCATATTCCCCATGATTTTAATTTTATTTAAACCTCAATTATTAATAAAATTGTTTTACATTACTTACACTGTTGACCATATCTACATGCATATAACATGCAATTGTATTTATATATACAACAAAATAGAGGTTTACAATATGAATGGGAGGGCTAATTTGCATATTGATCTTAAAATATTGATTTTAATAAATATATGCTTAGTATTATTGATTTCTAATTGTTTGGTTTTATCTTAGTGAATATGAGCAAAAATCTCTTCAATAAATCTTAAAAGAAATCCCTTAACAAGAAGAAATAACTGTAATATTATTCTTTACTTCCTATTTTAACTAAACAGTTTAATTAGGAAAATTTACCAATGAAAGACGGGAGTAACGGAAAATGATGGAAGAGTTAGTTTCAAAGCTGTTCTATTTTTCAATCATACCCCCTCTGTTCCAAATCTTTTTATCTACATTCTTATTCAGTTTCATTAGCCTTTCTAATTTAATATCATATTTTATTATAAAATTTAACTAAAATACTTGCACCCGGAGGGTGCATATATTTGCTAGTATATATAATCTTCGAAAGGAAAAACTAAAAAAAAAACACCATTCTGTAATAGATTTATTTCAACCAAAACTTAAAAGGCTTTTAGAAATTTAAATAAATTTCTAAAACTCCTTAATAACCATTACACCATGAGTGCCTTTATTGTGTATATAGAGAATTTAATGTGAATGATAAAATGTCAAGAGTATTGTCAAGCTTTCTTGTTGAACAATGTTCCATTGTGGACGACACCAGTTGACCTTGACTGCAATAAAATCAAGACATTTACTTCAAGAGTCATTGTTAATATGAAGCAGGAGATTGTTGAAACATTCAGAATATCCAAAGCAACAAAAAAATCATCTGTATCAGCTTAATTATATTAATGTGTCTTTGATGTGATTATATCATAAGTCAGGCAGAAAAATCCTACTGGACTTTATTAAGTGATAAAGTGTGTATGAATTAGGGTAGGTTGATTTTTCACTATTTTAAAAACATCAAACTGTCCAGGGGCAAGAAAGTTGTGTGCTAATATACTGAATACTGATACCAAAAACTAGATTTCTTACTTGCACCATTGTTTGAGGAAATAGCATCAAGGATCGTATACTAAACTGACTAAAACAATTCCTTTAGTTATTTACGTTACATTCTCCATGATTTAATTTTCATTTAAACCTCAATTATCAATGAAATTATTTTACATTATTAATATTGTTGGCCATATCTACATAGTATTTACCACGTACCCCACTTGTACGGTTCAGGCACAAAGTCCCTATTAACGTGGGACCACCCATAAGCCGAAGCTCATGGAGTGGCAGGTGAAAAATTGCGTCGATCCCGTCGGCATTCCCCCTCAAGGGGGGCGCCTCAGGCACTGGGCAATAAACCCAGCCCTGCCCTTTAAATCGAGGGGGCAGGTGTTGCCTGGGGGGATGGCCCCCTGGGATCGACGCTGTTAATTATATCAATGGTCCAGAAGCCGAAGCCACTGTTGACCATATCAACATACCAATAACCTGCAAGTGTATTTATATATACAACAAAATAGCAGTTTACAGTGTGAACGGGAAGGCTAATTTGCATATTGATATTAAAAATTTGATTTTAATAAATATGTGCTTG
Organism: Doryteuthis pealeii; assembly: GCA_023376005.1. NCBI lineage: Eukaryota > Metazoa > Mollusca > Cephalopoda > Myopsida > Loliginidae > Doryteuthis > Doryteuthis pealeii. Next base: position 35,902,121 of record CM042164.1, read on the forward strand.
GTATTTTTGATTTCTGATTGTTTAGTTTTATTTTGATAAATGTGAGCAAAAATATGTGTGATAAATCTTAAAGGAAATCCATTAACAAGAAGAAATATCCAATTTTACACTTTATTTCTTAATTTAGATAGATAGTTAAATTAGGGAAATTTAACAATGAAAGACGGGAGTGATGGAAGAGTAAGTTTCAAAGTTGTTCTATTTTTCAATTCAGTTTATCTGTGTTCTTATTTAGTTTCATTAGTCTTTCAAATTTAATATATTTCAAAACAAGATGAACAAAACATATTGGGCACTGCTGGAGAAGTAAGGACAGACTCATAAATGTTGTTCTATGAACTTCTACACTTATGGACATCAGTGTTGGCTGACCAGCAAAAATTTAGATTCATCAGTTCTTTGTGGACACTGGATGCTGACTAGAGAACCTTCCAAGAGCAATGGCTGAATTAAATCAAAATTACATTAAAACTTAAATATTTGTGCTCGGAGGGTGTGTTGCATAGCGCCTTCTTCACTGGCACTAAATAATTATAATATTGCATACCTCTTTCTTTAATTCTATTTCTTGGCCATCTTTAGTATTCTGATTGTCTTTGGTATTTCTTCTATCATCTTGACTTGGTCTGGAATCTTCTAAAGTCTGGACTTTCTTGGGGACTTCGGGTCTGGTTTTCTGTTAGGGATTTCTCAGAAGCCCTGTGTCATTGTTAGTTTTTAGATAATAAACACAAGACTTTGATTTACTTTTGATCTTATTTTATTGTTAAATCCCCACCAGACATCTGCTAACTAACATAGCGCGCGTATGCAGAGTGAGTCACAGTTCGGCAGTACATCTTCACTGCCTGACGTCCAACTGCAAACTGGGGACTCTGAAAAAGGTCCCACGTGACTTCACATATTTGGCGGGCTTCTGTAATTTTCCATGAAAGGACCTGGCCATGATGTGAAAAGGGCCATCCCCTCAGAATTACAGGGGATTGACAATAATCTTATGCAACCGCATAGATTATGTAACAGGCGCATATTTTTGCTAGTACCATTTTTAAAAAAAGAAAGAAAAAAAAAGTTAACAAAATCTAAAAAAGAAAATGAAGTAAGTTGCCTTTTTATTTTTACCCTTAATCTGACTGAACGTTTAGTCCAACTTATATCTATTCCTATATAAATTGGATTATGGAAATATTGGCATCTGCTTATTTCTTGTAATTACTCCATCTTAAGAGAAATAATCAGTTGATGGTTATGCGCTTAGTCGTTCAATAAATCTTGGCTATATCATCGGTTACGTAAACATCGATGTGATTTTCTTAATTCACCAGTTACGTATTCACTGCCAAATCTATTAATAATGGAGATTCGCTTCCGGTTTTTGTCTCTAACAAAAACTACATCACTGCTTACGTCACATTACCCAAAATCGTCATAACATAGCATGAATACACTTTTGACAAAATACTCAATTTGAACATGCAACATTAGACAGTCCTCATTGTTTTTTAAAACAAGTTTTAATAAATACATGACTGGTATTATATATCTATATATAGTTTGTTTTATTTTAATACATATTTAAAGTTTACATTTCAAATTGTTTTATTTTTTAATCCTTTAATGAATTTGATGATTTTACTTACTTAGGGTACAAACTCACTGACATTGAATTTTTAACTCCCAGCCCTCAGGCAATATGTTTCAAAAATCTATTTTTACATTGCCCGGAGGGTGTTTTTTATTTTGCTAGTAATGTTAATTTTATTTCTAGTCCAAATAGTTTTCCACAGTCAGGAGAGCGGGTCCTCCTGCTGTATTAGCAAGCTCAAACTCCAGTCACACTATTACATTCCTGCCCTGTCGGCTGGGGCATTAGAATGCACTGACTGCACCTCTGCAGAGGGGTAAGACTCCCCCAATGGGGCCACCTGCTGGCCGTGGGTGGTGACCCATGATGCTTAAGGATAGAGAACCCAGTTGGCTGAGCAGTCCATGACTTGCAATATTCCACTTTAGGCTTTTCTTGGGCTAGACGGGTGGTCGGAGCCCCCCTTCGATCAATCGGCTGACCTAGCACCTATATGATTGCACCAACCCTATTGCCCTTATGGCAATCTCCAATCCTTCTTATCATATGGGTGCTAGAAGGCGGTGGCTGAGGGTCTACATGTCCTGGGAATGACGTTAAACTCTATCTGATGGTGAGGTTCCAGTTCTGGAGGTTTGGGAATGTGGAGCACCCCTTCATCACCATTGCTTTCTGGTCCACTCTGACCCAGAGTGGTAGTACCTGTTAGGGTCCCATCTATGGGTTGAATAGAAAAACATGAGTTTATAAACAAAATTGTATTATGCATTAAGAATGAATTTATTTCACAACTTTGTCAGCATTAAATGACCCACTGAGGTTGATATGCCGTAAAACAAACCAAACCAAACTATTATGTTCACTTTCAGACTAATAGTTTTGGGAAAGGTATAAAACCCCCTCAGTTCCCAGCTATAGGTTGAATAGTACCAATACCTTGGATTTTATTTCAAGTCCAAATAATTTTCCGCCCCGTTGACAGTTTAAAATTCATTGACTCTATCCGCTCCAGGGGAGTAGACACCAAACTACAACCCCCAAAAATGTATCCTGGCTATGATATTAAACTGCATCTGATGGTGAGACTCCTGATCTTGGGAAGTGTAGAATACCCTTTATTACCATTACTCTCAAATCTCCCTAGCTATAAATAGTACCAATAGTACCACCATTCTGTATGTCTGTTAAATATATGGGATCATTGGGGGGGATTTTACCCCTCTGCAGAGGTGCAATTGGTGTATTCTTCTGTCCCAGCTGACAGTGCGGAAGAGTTGAAGGAGAAAGAGGCTAGTGAAAAAGAAATGAATCAAAATATACTAAAGTGAGTCGCCATTTGAGCTTGACTTAGTTTGACTCAAAGAAAAATCTTGGAAACCACAAACTATTTTGGGTGAGGGGGGGGGAAATAGGAGTGAGGGGAATGAAAGAACTGACTCTACAGCTAAATTGGCTCTAGATTTGATCCCCAACAAGTTCAAGATACCGTATACTGACTTGAAACCAAAAATTGATTCCTTCATACAAAATGGCAACAACACTGGAATAACAACATCCACAATAAACTCTTCCTAATCAAACCCACTTTGGGAGGCTGCAGACCAACTTTAAGGAAGTCTAGAAAGGAATAAGTCATTGTGTCCCGATTACGCATTGGTCATTCAAAATTAACACACTCCCATATACTCAAACAAGAACAACAACCACAATGTGGAACATGTCAAACACCTTTGATAGTTAAACACTTATTCATCGAATGCAGTTTTTTTGCTCACATCAGAAACCGTTATTTTAATGCAAACAATATGAAAGATCGATTTGAAAAAGTCAACATAGAAGACATTCTGTCTTTTTTGAAGGAAATAAAATTATACCATAGAATATGGACCTAATCAATACCATACAACATGAACCCCAATGATGCTAACACGTTAAAACCAATTACTACAAAAGTGTAAATATAGATACACAACATATATTACTTTCTAACTGCTAGACATGACATAACCCCAGATGGGTTGATATGCCATTAAATCAATCAATCAACTAACCAACCAATCAAAAATTGTTAGCAGAGCTCCTTCAAATTTTAAATGATAATCTCGGCTAATTTTTCAATTAAATTTTCATGATTCACTGCCAGAAGTTTTGGTGGCTTTTCATTAACATGAATTCCCCAAAATATCTTGGTTCTTCAAATTTGGAAAATATTCTAACAATCTGCAGATCATATTCTTCAAGTACCATTCTTGTCATGGCAGTGTAATTAGGAACATTCCTGATTATGTTGCTATGACAACCCCATAGTGTTGTAAGCATCATCATCATGTCACACAGGCAACACGGATATCCATGACAATCTCTCGCCAACTTTCCCTATCATTCATTTGTTATATACCGATCTTTTCACAGTACCAAATCTATATAACGTTGTATACCCTTCTTACTTCTTACTCTGGTTGTATTTTCTATTTGCTATTCTGATCGTCTATCTTCTAACATCTTGGTCTGGTATATCTTCTAAGGTCTGGTCTTCTTGGGGACTCCGGTCTGGTTTCTGTTAGGGATCACTCCTTATCAGAAGCCCCCGTGTCATTGTTAGTTTTTAGTAATAAACACAAGACTTCGATTTACGTTGATGTTACTTTATTTGTAAATCCCCAACCAAGACAATCTGCGCAGTTGAGGGACCGCGTGTATAACACAACTTACCCCTTCAAGCTCCTATCTGCTAACTGCTTTAAACTTACTATATCCATAAACCGGAAGAGGGCCTTCTATTGCCTTCCGGTTCTCACGATCCATCCCCGGAAAGCAAGGTCAGAGTGAGGTCAAACGCTGTCACTCACTCTCAAGGCCATCAGCTGTACTAATCGCCATAATGATTTCTGTGTAATTCATTTGTAAAAAAACTATTGAAATGTATTTACAGTTAGCTTGAAATGGTGAGGGAAGAAAAAAGAAAAACATTGGGACGGATAGATATGATTTTACTGTATATCTATCTATATCTCTCTATCTATATCTCTCTATCTATCTATATCTCTATATCTCTATCTATATCTCTCTATCTAATATCTCTATATCTCTATCTATCTCTCTATCTCTATATATCTCTATATCTCTATCTCTATATATCTCTATATCTCTATCTCTATATATCTCTATATCTCTATATATCTCTATATCTCTATCTCTCTATATATCTCTATCTCTCTATATATCTCTCTATATGTATATGTATATACACTCACACACTACATATTGAGGAAGATGAAGAGATACTACTATTGGATCCTGAAGGTTGTAATGTTAGGAATAGTCTAAGCAGAAGTTCTTATTTACCGTTCTTCCATAGTGGAACTAGTTTTGCTTCTGTATTATTAATCCATGGAAGCAGCAGCAGCAGCAAGCACTTGGTTACACAAGTTAAATCATAAATAATAGTTATCTGGCCTGAAATGTTTATTTCAGTATTAGTTTGAAATTAACCGTCATTTTCTCCTAATTAGAATTTACATAATTATTTTCAGATGCACAAAACTAATTAACGTTGCACAGAATTACTCTGATGTATTTGTCCATCTGAAGATTATATGTCAATGAGTGCAAATATGTTAAAAAGTCCATTTGAAGCAGGAGGAAAAAAACGGACAAAACTCTGCCTTGTCCGAGAGATGAAGAGTTTCACAACTGGTTTGATTTAAGGGATCATATTACCTTAAGGCACCCCTTTTCAATTTCATGTCATTAGGTAATTTTTTTTCATTTACACCATCAATTTTCCAGTTTGTTTGTTAAGGTTAGGGGTTAGGGTTAGGGGTTCTAACCCTAACCAAAAACCGGATATTGATGGTGTAAATGAAAAAAATGACCTAATGACACAAAATCGAAAAGCGGTGCCTTAAGGTAATATGGTCCGATTTAAGAGACAGTGTTGAAAAGTTCTCAAGCTGACCAAGATAGGAACAATCTAGGAAAAGAATGACCAACCCAAGATCCATGTGCCAAAAGTAGCACATTCCATGATTTGATATAACATATCATCATCTCCAGGTGCTATACACCTTATTCTTGTATATAAATTAATAAACTTTCTTTAATAATCACTAGCAAATATATGCACCCTCCGGGTGCAAGTATTTTAGTTAAATTTTATAATAAAATATCATATTAAATTAGAAAGGCTAATGAAACTGAATAAGAATGTAGATAAAAAGATTTTGAACAGAGGGGGTATGATTGAAAAATAGAACAACTTTGAAACTAACTCTTCCATCATTTTCCGTTACTCCCGTCTTTCATTGGTAAATTTTCCTAATTAAACTGTTTAGTTAAAATAGGAAGTAAAGAATAATATTACAGTTATTTCTTCTTATTAAGGGATTTCTATTAAGATTTATTGAAGAGATTTTTGCTCATATTCATTAAGATAAAACCAAACAATTAGAAATCAATAATACTAAGCATATATTTATTAAAATCAAATTTTTAAGATCAATATGCAAATTAGCCTTCCCATTCACACTGTAAACCGCTATTTTGTTGTATATATAAATACAATTGCATGTTATTAATATGTAGATATGGTCAACAGTCTTAATGATGTAAAACACTTTTATTAATAATTGAGGTTTAAATAAAAATAAAATCATGGAGAATGTGATGTAAATAACAAAGGGAATTGTGACTTGAATAGTAATATAGTTTTGGTTACAGACAGACAAACACACAATCTCCATTATAATAAGATGTCGCGTAACAGCATGGATTCCTATTACTCTCACCACCACTTGGTCATCACCCCATACTTGGGACCTTGTGTCATATCCTACCTTAGGTAAACAGTTGAGTAAATAACTACATTTATCATCCAAATGAAAGTAAGTTTCTATCATTTGCCATATTTCATTTTTAAAATTTTTTTATTGAATTGTTAAATCCCAAAACTATGTATTCAACTAGCTACTGTAATACTACCCTGGTCACGGCGACAAATGTAATGCTATGCCGTCCTGCGGGAAGACACCAAATGTACCAATATGCTGTCGTGGCACCGAATTTAACACGATGGGTGTTATTTGACCCACAGGAAAGTTGAAGAGCTTGTTTCGGGCTGTACCTGAAAGTGACCAAATTCACCAATGTTGTTCCACAATTACAACGGACATGTTTTTAATAATGAAAGACCTTTATTAGTTATACGGTGATAAAAATCATGTACAACCACAAAGGGGTATCGAAGTTGAAGTGGAGTCGGAATTTTGTGGACTGACTGGCGATATATGTTGAGTTCTGATTCAAATTCAGGACTTTGAGTAGCAAGATGACAAAGCAAAGACGGCGACAAGGGCTCTGAGACGGAGCTATCAATCTGCTATGGAAGCAGCTGTCCAATCTGGTCAAGAACCAGCTGTCCGATCTGACTTGGAACCCTTTTGGAACCTCTTTTATGGGTTCCAAACCCCTGAAAACGCTGGACCAATGGCCCTACAGTGTAAACATCAGGAGGCGTACAAAAAACCACCCACGCGGTCGCATCTGATTGGACGGCCAATCAAAATCATGGCCCTGGTTTACACATCTTGGAGGGGGGGCAACAAGTCTCCGCCCCAGTTTCCTGATTGGTGAGGCACCGGATAATATTTTTATTATTGTATAAATGGTCTTGTGCCAGACTTATCTGTCAGTTGCTATGATAATTCCCAGCAATTAGTCTGGGATTACCTGCCGAATGGTTATTCTTAACTAAATCAACATTTTTAAGATTTAATCTTTAAACTGTCTTTGTTGAGTAAATTTTCTTATCTTGTGCAGTCTTCACGTAAATGACAATATATATGTATATGACAACATATGTATAAAACAGCCATTCGTTTTATATCAACCTACTTTTAGCCTTTAAACTTTCTTTTGTCAGAGTAATTTTTCTTATCTTGTGTTGACGTTACCCCACCACTGACTTGTACTCTGATATAAGTCGCCTGTACGACTCTAGACACAACTGTTATTTTTATATCCAAAAGTTAACCAAAATTGTTTTTTCAAGTATCTAATGAAATATGGCCAGTCAATCCATAACACTACTACAGTGTTATACTACAAATCAGCCATATTTCTTTAGACTTCTCTTTTCCCCAACCAGTAAGCAGATAGTGTCTCATTATTATATACCCCTACCCCCTTTTTGTATCTAGTATATAAATGATGAGAGAGAGTGTTCTACTTCGGCAACAGTCCATCTTCTTTTGGGTTTATTTTTTTCCTCTGGTCAATACCGCCCTGTCGGCTGTGGCGTTAGAATACACTGACTGCACCTCTGCAGAAGGGTAAGACTCCCCCAACTGTTGGCCGTGGGTGGTGACCCGTGATTCTTAAGGATGGAACCCAGGTGGCTGAGCAGTCCATGACCTGCGACAATTCACTTTGACCCTTACTTGGGCTAAATTGGCAGTCAGAGAGACCCCCTCTGATCAATCAGCTGGTCACGTCAAGCCCTAGCACCTATATGATTGCCCCAACCCTATTGCCCTTATGGCAATCCCCAACCCTTTTTATCATATGGGTGCTAGAAGGCGGTAATAGAGGGTCTTCATGTCCTTGGAATGACGTTAAAATCTGATGGTGAGGTTCCAGTTCTGGAGGTTTGTGGGAATGTGGAGTACCCCTTTATCACCATTGTTCCCTGGCCCACTCTATCCCGGAGTGGTAGTATCTGTTAGGGTCCCATCTATAGGTTAAATAGAAAAATGTATTTATAAAAAAATTGTATTATCCATTTAAGAATGAATTTATTTCAAAACTTTATCGGCATTAAATGACCCACTGAGGTTGATATGCCATAGAACCAATCAACCAACAATTTTAAAAGAAAAGCAAAACATTGACTTTGGCATTAAATAACCCAACAAGGATTGATATGCCATGAAACCAATCAACATCTTATTATAATGGAGATTGTGTGTTTTTCTGTCTGTAACCGAAACTATATTACTACTCAAGTCCCAATTCCCTTAATTATTAACGTCACATTCTCCATGATTTCATTCTTTTAAACCTTCAGTTATTACTAAAATTGTTTTACATTATTAATACTGTTGACCATATCTACGTACTAATAACATGCAATTGTATTTATATATAAAACAAAATAGCGGATTACAGTTTGAACGAGAAGGCTAATTTGCATATTGATATTTAAAATTTTATTTTAATAAATATGTGCTTGGTATTATTGATTTCTAATTGTTTGGTTTTATCTTAAGAAATATAAACAAAAATCTTGTGGATAAATCTTAAAAGAAATTTATTTACAAGAAGAAATAACTGTAATATTATCCTTTACTTCCTATTTTAACTAAATAGTTAAATTAAGAAAATTTACCAATGAAAGAGGGGTGTAATGGAAAATGATGGAATAGTTAGTTTCAAAGTTGTTCTATTTTTCGATTATACCCCCTCTGTTTCAGATCTTTTTATCTGCATTCTTAGTCAGTTTCATTAGCCTTTCTAATTTAATATGATATTCATTATATTCAAAACTTAACTACTTGCACCGGAGGTGCATATATTTGCTAGTGTTTTTAAAAGAAATATCTTCTAAAATTTTAACTTTCTTTTCTTTCAGATTGATTTGAGCCAATCACTTGAAGAACAGGGACCATTTGATGTTATTGTTCATAAAGTTACAGATGTTTTAGGCAGGGCAGAAGGTGGACACCCAAAGGACCAATTATATGCAAAGAATTTTGCTGTAAGTTTTTTTTTTTTGTTTTTTGTTTTTTTTTTTTTTTTTTTATTTATTCATTTTATTTCAGAACCAAATTACCATGAATCTACGGAAAAAAAAATATTTTCAACATCTCCTTTTTGTATTATTCAGATTTTTTTTTACTGATGTCCTCATCTTTGTTACATACACAACATTTTGGGCAAGAATATATACATAGTCTACTGCTACTCTTGGGAAAAGTATATGCTGATAATATGCAGACGGGTAAAATCCTCCCAATAGGGCCACCTGTTGGCTGTGTGTGGCAACCATGATGCTTAAGAACAATCAGTTGGTCATGTCAAACCCTAGCACCTATATGATTGTCCTGGCCCTATTGCCCTTATGACAAACTCCTAACTATTTTCATACGTGCTCAAAGCCAGTGGCTGAGTGTGTTAGTGTATTGGGTATGATGTTAAATGGCCTCTAGTGAAGTTCCAATTCCGGAGCTCTGGGTAGTGTTAGTACTGTTAGGGTCCCACATCTATGGGTTAAATAATTTTTTTTTAAATTGAGATTTAAGATTTTTTTTTTTTTTTTTTTTTTTTCAATATCCATTTAGAATGAATAAAACAAAATATATTAGGCATAAAATAATCCGATGAAGGTTGACATGCCATAAAATCCAACCAATCAACCAACTCTTTGGCAAAGGAATGAATCTATCTATTCTTTCTAGCTTGTTTGTTTATTTGTGGGCGGGTGTAATTTCTAGGCCTATCTGATCCTTTTTTTTTTTTTTTTCTTTTTTTTTTTCCAATTTTATTACATTCACCTGTTGGCCTGTAGAGGTTTTGAGTGTGTGTGTGTGTGTGTGTGTGTTTAAGACCCAGTTGATTTTTTTTTAAATTATATATATATATATATATATTGCCTTTACTTGTTTGCCAAATTTTAACCATGAGGTTCCTAGTTTGATACCAGCCCTTGCCAATTCAGTGTATGAGTAGCACAGGGATCTGTGCAGTAAAGTAAGGAGCTGATGGTAGGTGTGGTGCTCCACCTCAGATGCAAAAAACACTCCTTGGTCTAGCGCCAGTGAAAAGGGGATAGACTCCCTCGCTGTATGGCTCATACCGACATTAGGCCGCCCCGATGACTTTACTTACTTACTTACTAAAGTTAAATTTTTCTATTTTCTTAAAAAGTAAAAAATAAAAACTTAATTTTTAAAAATCTTTTATTTTGTGTATTTTTTTTTTATCATTCAGTAGAGTGTCTGCCTGGGAACCACAAGGTTCCTGGTTTGATACTGGCCTTCGCCAACTCAACATATGAGTAGCAGACGCAAAAAAAAACAAACAATCTCCTTGGTCTAGCACTATCAAAAAGGAGATAGACTCCCACGCTGTCTGGCCAATATCAACTTTAGGCCACTCCAACACCTTTACTTACTTACTTACTGTTTATTCCATATATCAGATTTATTTATGAGGCATGGTAAAAAAAAAAAAGATAAAATAAAAAAAAATAAAAATATTTTGCTCCATTTATCCAGACAGTGATTCTGATCTCCAATGGCCTGTTCTATTAACACACTTTTCTTTCTCCTGTTTATATTTCGTGGCCAGGCCGGTGGGGTTGGCATCAAGTTTTAATGGTGGCCATCTTGACTGTTTTCATTGGCTACAGTTATATAACAAGACTTGCCAATACTTATGTTTGCATATCCACCCAGAAAACGGAAGTCACTTTACAATTAGAAAACTTTAAAAATGTGTGTGTGCCTATGTATTACTAAAATTCGTGTGTGTGTGTGTAATATATATATATATATATATATATATATATTTAACACATTATTATTTGGTCTACTTAGGTATCGAGCACTTTTTACATTTTAGCTTTAGACAATCCTAGTAGTTTATTTATATATATATATATATATATAACACAGTATCACCCGTAAATATGTACATTGCTACAATGTATACAGTACCACCCTAAAATCAAGAATAAGTACATATGATATTACTCATAAATAAATACATCCCTTTATTTATTTTATTATATATATTATATCATGCCTGTGTGTATGTATATATATATATATATATAGTGGCATGATATATATAAGTACAGCCCTATATATATGTGTGTGTGTGTGTGTATATATATATATATATATATATATATATATATATATATATATATATATACACACACACAGAGGATTCTTTGTTTATTGGCATATCAACCTTCATGGTTATTTAATGCCAAAGCCATCCTTGTAGAAGAACAGTAATTGTACTATTTAACCCATAGCAAGTGGAGGGATAAGGGGGGGGTATACCTATCCCTTGGGTATTAGTACCAAAGGGAATAGTAATAACGTGACTGGACTTTTAACTCGCTTACTAGTCCAGCATGTAATCCACTGTGCCACTATTATATATATATATATATATATATATATATATATATATATATATATATATATATATATATATATAATATATAATGCACACATTATCTCCCATAGATAAGTACATCACTTCACATATAATATTATACATGTCCTATACAATTTTAAAAACCTGTTATATTTTGTCTGAGAAAAGAATCCCTAGTTTTTGGCAATTTTTTGATAGGCAAATTAAGGAAATAATCATTCTATTAAAAACTTAGTATCACCCATAAGCATTCTTTTAATTGTGTGTGTGTGTGTGTATATATATATATATATATATATATATATATAATATATATATATATAATGTGTATGTATGTATGTATTTGGTTACTGACAATGGTTTGAGAATTGCATAGCTGAGAAACTGTCAGTAACAAAGTGCTGTTGACTTCATGTCTCTGCTGCCCTAACTTTGATATATATGGTCTATTCATGGTATCATTGATCCCTCTTTACTTATATATATATATATATATATATATATATATATATATATATATATATATATATATATATATATATATATAACATACATCTATGTATTTATCAGTTAAATGTTCACCTCTTACCGACAGCCGAGATGGTAAGGAGCTGGACTGATGAAAATTCAGTCAGGTTTCACTCACAGCTAAAAGTAGCTGTTAAATCTAGCCACACTGATGAGACATAAATGTTAAAACACAGTGTCTGTGGATGACTAATATATATATATATATATATATATATAATTTATTAAAGAATTTGGGAGAGTGGCCTATTGTCAGTACCAGCTGGACAGCGATGGGGTCTATTCCCTTTTCTCTAGTGCTACACCAGGAGATTTTTTTGTATCTGAGGGAGAGCGCCACACCTACCATCAGCTCCCTACTTCAGCACACTGAGTTTGGGAATTAGCATCGAACCCAAAACCTTTTTGTACAACAAGTTATAGATCTTTTAATTTTAAAGCCAGCCCTGTCGGCTGGGGCTTTAGAATACACCAACTGCACCCCTGCAGAGGGGTAAGACTCCCCCAATGGAGCCACCTGTTGACCATGGGTGGCAACACGTGATGCTTACGGACTGAACCCAGGTGGCTGAGCAGTCCATGACATGCAACTCTCCATTTTGGTCCTTACTTAGGTTAGAAGGGCAGTCGGAGAGGCCCCCTTCGATCAATCGGCTGGTCACATAAAGCTCTAGCACCTATAGGATTGCCCCAGCCCTTTTTATCATATGGGTGCTAGAAGGCGGTGACTGAGGATTTTCATGTCCTGGGAATGATGTTAAACTCAACTGATGATGAGGTTCCAGTTCTGGGGTTTGGGGAATGTGGAGCATCCCTTCATCACTATTGCTCCCTGATCCACTCTGACCCGGAGGGGTAATACCTGTTAGGGTCCCATCTATGGGTTAAATAGAAAAACATGAGCTTATAAAAAAAAAATTGAGTATCCATTAAGAATTAATTTATTTCACAACTTTGTCGTCATTAAATGATCCACTGAGGTTGATAGACCGTAAAACAAACCAAAATTTAAAGCCTTTTTCTCCATATAATAGAGTTACTGATTTTAACATTATTTGATGAAATACCATCATGTTATGCAATTTTTTCACATGTAATGTTGTAAGTCGATTCTATTTATAATTTTAACATCGTGACATTCATTTCCTGCTCCTCGTTCCACCTACATTTTTCAAATTTTTATTTTATTTGTTTATTTATCTTCTTTTCTTTTCTTTTTTTTCTTTTTTTCTTTTTTTCTTTTTTTTTTTTCTTTCTTTTTTTCTTCTTTTTCTTCTTTTTCTTCTTTTTTTCTCTTTTTTCTTTTTTTTTTTTTCTTTTTTCTTTTTTTCTTTTTTTTCTTTTTTTTTCTTTTTCTTTTTCTCTTTTCTCTTTTTCTCTTTTTCTTTTTTCTTTTTTCTTTTTTTTTTTTTTTTTCTTTTTCTTTTTCTTTTTTTTCTTTTTTTTCCTTTTTTTTTTTTTTTTTTTTCTTTTTTTTTTTTTTTTTTTCCTTTTTTTTTCTTTTTTTTCCTTTTTTTTTTCTTTTTAAAAAATTTTTTTTAAAGAATATTTCACTTGTCTCGTGTGTGCAGTCTGGCATAACAATTTTGTTCTATTTATTCATTTTGTAAATGAAGTTTTGAAGATACTGATTGGTTGAAATAAATTTATTACTTTGTTTTAATAAGGTTTTCCTTTATATTTTGCTCTGTGCATATTTGGTTATATATGTACATTGAGCTCTCCATACAGATTAAACTCAACAAGGAATGATCCTAATAAATATTCATTTGTACACACCCCGATAACTTGATATACAGTGATGCTGATAGCTTTTTGATTTAGTGTGTCCTGGGACACACATATTTGCTTTGAATGAGTCCCCTGGAAAATTTATGGGTCCCAACGAAAGCTGTCTAACTCCAAGCACTGTTGACTTCATGTCTTTGCTACCCTAACTTGTGTGTGTGTGTGTATATATATATATATACACACACACACACAGTGATGCTGATAGCTTTTTTATTTAGTGCGTCCTGGGACACACATATTTGCTTTGAATGAGTCCCCGGGAAAATTTATGGGTGCCAACAAAAGCTGTCTAACTCCTACCTTGTAACCTATCCTGTGTAATTCATTTCTAAGAAACTATTGAAATGTATTTACAGTTAGCTTGAAATGGTGAGGGAAGAAAAAAGAAAAACATTGGGATGCATGGATAAGATTTTACTGCGTCCTTTTAGATTTTTCTGCGTCAGGGACGCAGGTTACATACCTATCAGCATCGCTGTATACACAAAGTGATTTTTTTTTTTTAAATAAAGAAAAAAGGGTTTTATAATTTGCTTGAAGCATTGTTTATATTGGTTTGTTGGTTGATTTTGAAGGCTATCACAATGCAAGTGTTTGCAAGAGATTGTTTTTTGCGTCTGAGGTGGAGCGCCACACCTACCATCAGCTCCTTACTTTACTGCACAGATCCCTGTGCTACTCATACGCTGAGTTAGCGAGGGCCGGTATCGAACTAGGAACCTTGTGGTTTCTAGATAGTCATCCACAAACATGTGTTTTTCGACTTATCAAGTCTCTTCAGTGTGGCTAGACCTACGAAAGCGAAAAAAAGAAAGGACAGACACAAACACACACATAAACAATCACCCATCCACACACACGCACGCACACACACACACAGAATTTGTAAGGCATGAGACAGAACAAATGAACAGCCATTAGCAACAACTTCAGTTCTGGTTATCTTCTGTAGAAGGAATTTTTATCCTGAAATATTAAGAATTAATCACAGGTTAACAAACAACACCATAGTTACCTTCTTTTTTCTTTACACTTGCATTGTGATAGCCTTCAAAACCAACCAACAAATAAAGAAAAAAGTCATTAAAGTTTTGGTTGATTCTAGAACACTGCAAATCTGATAGTTTTTATCTTCAACTTTTGACTTAAAAATCCTTAGATTTGATTAAACTCATTTTAAACTAATTTTATATGATTATAGATTTCAATGCGTAGAATAACATAGTAAAAGATGATTGAATTCTGTTGAGAATTGACAGAGATATGGGCTTCAAAGATGCCCCAAAATGCCCTTTTTCAGCCAAGTCTACCTATTTTCTTGAAAATTTAGGTTGTCAATTTTAGTCTTTTCTTATAGATTCTGATGTGTAGAATTAATTGATGCAGAAAAAAAATGCTCAATTTGGAAATTTAGCTGAAATTTGAGGCCTGATACCCCCCTGTGAGAGTGACTGAAAATAACCAATTTCATGAAAATTTAAAGTGTCGATTTTATATGATTTTCTGATAGATTTCGATGCGTAGAATAACATAGTAAAAGATGATTGAATTCTGCTGAGAATTGACAGAGATAAATAAGCAGCAAACTGATACAAGATATTCCAAGCATGATCAGTGGAATGAGAATAGTCTACTCTCTTAGATTGAATAAAGGAATTGGTTTAAAATTGCCTGAATGTTAGCGACTATGCCCAAAAGACGCAAGAAAGTGGTAGAATAGAGTGACGAGTTGCTGATAGGTATGCGTCCTGCATATTACCCTATTATTAGATTTGATTTAACTCAAGCCTCTTCATCAAATTCAAAAGGAACTCCTTTAAGGATAGCCGCCACACTGTCTAGAGTTTCAATTATTTACCACGTCTGTATGTTGGATCCATTTATTTATTTGTTGACCTGTATTTGAGATTTTTAGTTCAAAAGTCATTTTTCTTTTTATTTCTTTATTTCCCTACTATTATAATGTAACGCCCACTGTTGACATGAAAACATTTTGAGGGAACATTCAATCTTAGTCAAATTCCTTGGTCTGTGTTATTGAAGCAAAAAAGAAAGTTGCTATAAAACTAACCAACCGTATCCACCATGTCAAAATTTGTTAGGTTATTTCATGCCAAAGTTAGTCTTATTTTCCCAACTGTGGGTGTTGCATTATAATAGTAAGGAAATAAAAAAAAATGACTTTGCAATGTTCTAGAATCAACCAAAATTAACTTTAATTACTGATATAATGAATATGTAAATACCTGGGTACCCCCTCACTATAATCTGATTGGACAGTGTCATGTATAAATAGTCGACACTGTGTTGGTACAGGCACCTAAGCCTACAAGCTAAACTTACTCGCTAGACGACACCACGACTGTTCGGCAGACGGATTGCTATTCAACGTACTAATTACTACTGCGATAATATACCAAATACCAAGCAAGCCCCAACCCCTTTTTATCATATGGGTGCTAGAAGGCGGTGGCTGCGGGTCTACATGTCCTGGGAATGACGTTAAACTCTATCTGATGGTTAGGTTCCAGTTTTGGAGGTTTGGGGAATGTGGAGCACCCCTTCATCACCATTGCTCCCTGGTCCACTCTGACCTGGAGTGGTAGTACATGTCAGGGTCCCATCTATGGGTTAAATGAAAAAATGTATTTATAAAAAAATTGTATTATCTATTAAGAATTGATTTATTTCCAAACTTTATCGGCATTAAATGACCCACTGAGGCTGATATGCCGTAAACAAACCAAACCAAACATCTGGCATTATTATGGTGATTAGAAGATATCTATATATATCAATACTTGTGTTCCTTAATTGTACAGCCGTTATCTCGCAACACTCTCTGGTTAAAAATGAGACTGTCCAAATCATTCAAGATGAAATGCAAAAATGTAGATCCTGATTATCTGGTTTTTCTTATCTGCCGACTTCTTATTTCTTATGAGTCAAGTTTATTTTCCAACATAGTCTTTGTTGTCCGTGCACTTATTCCATCAGTGTTACATTAGTTGGATTCCATTGGTAAAAAAAAGAAGTCATCAACAGCAGATATGACTTGATATCATTTGAACTTTTCATTTTATTCTCATATTTAACCCATAGATGGGACTCTAACAGGTACTACCTCTCCGTGTCAGAATGGACTAGGCAATGAAGGTGTGACTTGACACTACCCAGAGATTCAGAACTGGAGCCTCACCACCGGATGAAGGTTACTGTCATACCTAGAAAACCTCATTTTAGGGGTGGGTGTCTAACAAGGTATGCAGTTAGTATATTCTAAGCCCTGTTTGCAGGGTGACAAAATATTGGTCTTACAGTGTATAGTAAAACAGTGAAGGTTTACTAATTTAAAGGGTTAAGTTTTTCATACTTTTCTAAGATGTTTTTCTTCTTTCCTATAAATTCTTGATAGTGGAATGAGCCAGTATGAAAAGAATGCTGTTGAGCTGTTGCCAAGTTATATAACTTGGCCAGCTTAAAACAATTTAAAGAAAAAAAAAAAGGTTATTTCCTAGTTGAGTAACATGATATGACCCAGAAAAAACAGAACCCAAATTATTTATTTATTTTCCCATTAAACTAACCCTAACCCTTGTTGGACTTAATTTTTTTTTTTTTTTAAGTTTAACAGTTTTATTACAAAATTTCGTGGGTTCTGTTTTTTCCCTGTAATATGTTACCCAACTAGGGGGTTTAGGGCTAGGGGTTAGGGTTTAGGGTTAGTTTAATGGAAAAATAAATAATTTGGGTTCTGTTTTTTCTGGGTCACCCTGTAATATCATGTTACTCAACTAGGAAATAACCAACAAAAAAAAAAAAAATTAACTTTATGTACATCAATGGAATCTCTCTAAGGAGACAGAGCTCACAAAATCCCCCCGCCCCCCAAAAAATTTATCTATCTATCTAAAGTTAATCCTAATGAGTCAACTAAATGTTTCATTTAGTAGCTCATCAGGGTAAGAATCTGACTAAAAAGATTTGGAGCAACCGTACTTTTATTACAAAAACTAGTTCCACAGTGGCCCAAACAAATTAGCATAAAAAACAACCTTCCTACACATTTTATTTTATTTTTTCTATCTTTTTTCTATTTTACGCCCTAGATCCCCCACCCATTTCAGTTCTCACAATCATATATTCTATCACCTCTGCCACACCCACACACCCACAAACAATAGATGAAAACCCAGCCTGCATTCCTGCTCCTTATGGTAGGGATTCACAAGGGTTTACTAATAGGATTAGTATATCTATCTATCTATCTATCTATCTATCTATCTATCTATATATATATATATATATATATATATATATATATATATATATATAGAGAGAGAGAGAGTAGTTGCTTATCGTTACAGATAGACTTATCTGTAATAAGACCCATTGCAACAGACATACGTGGTATCAACTGATATTAATCAAAAACTCGATTAATTCAGCGGATGTAACCCTGACGATTCAGATGATGAAACTCGAGTAGGTTACTTTATATCCATTTCTTAAATAAATTTTGCTCTACATTGTATTGAGCACTTTATATTTGTTTTTTTCACGGTCTTAACCCCTGGATTCTGTGCGCTCCCAACGATTGTACCCGTACCCACCGGTAAGCCACTACTCATATATATATATATTACTCTCAGAACCACTCTGAACTATCATGAGGGTCCCATTGATGGATCAAATAAATCTTTTTGAAAATTATTAGGTATAAATATTTGAAACCATATAACTGTATGAAAATTATTTGTATTAAGGAGTGATTGTCCTATATTGCCCTGGCTATATTGCTCTAATGGCAAACCCCCAACCATTTTTATCATATGTGCTAGAAGGCAGTAGCGGAGGGTCATAGTGTCCTGGGTATGACATTAAACTTGCATCTAGTTGTGAAATTCAAATTCTGAAGCTCTAGGTAAAGTGGAGTACTTCTTCATCGACATTACTCCCAGGTTCACTCTGACCTGGAGTGGTAGTACTTGAAACTATAATTATTTACAAATGATTATCATTACTTGAAACCAAAGAAATGTGTGAATTATTATTAGAGAGAAATATTTGAAACCATATAACAAATTTTTATTAAATAGGAATTTCTAGTTAAAACCATATAACTGTATGAATTATTTGTATTAAGAATATTTATTTGAAGTTATAATTATTTACAGATGAATATCATTAGTAACTTGAAACCTTATAATTGCTTGTAAAAAAAGACTTTGACATTAAATAGTCCAACATTACATGTAAAACCAAACAAACATCCAAAGTATTGGGCTTACAGTGTATAGTAAAATAGTTGGTTGGCTGGGTTGGCACATTTCTGTCCACTAAGGATGATGGTGTAGTGTCCAAAAAATAAATATATGAATAAATAAAAAATTATCTGCATCTGCACAGGCCTATCCATGAGTGAAAGTCTTTGGTGCACACAAACTGTGATGCTTTCTGGGGCTGCTGTTTTTTCTCCCTCTTTCTGGCTCTCTTTGCTGTCAAGACTACTCTCCTCTCCGTGCCTTGCTTAACATTAAGGTGCCAGGCCGCTTGATTTTCTGCATCTACCTCCCATATGTTTGTGTCAATGGCATGTCTTCATGTCTCTCCCGCAGACATCTTTAAAGTGTAGGCGTGTCTACCTACTGATTGGGAGCCTTTTACTAATTCGCCATACAAAAGATCTTTTGGGATGCGGTCACTTTCCATCTTCCTGACATGCCCAACCCAGCGAAGGCGCCTCTCGCAGGGGATGGAGAACATGCTGTTCATGTTGACGCAATCCAGCACATCTGTGTTGGGCACTTTATCCTGCCAGTGGATGTGCTGAATACGCCGTAGTAAAATAGTTCTCAGTTCATATCAGGCTTGACCTGTCAGCTGGGGCAGTAGCATATGCCGACTGCATCTGTACAGAGGGATAAAATCCTCCCAATGGGGCTGTAGGATTCAAGGTTACATTAATGTTTACTCATGTTTTCCATTTAACCCATAGATGGGACCCTAACAGGTACTACCACTCCGGGTCAGAGTGGTCCAGGGTGCAATGGTGATGAAGGGGTGCTCCACATTCCCCAAACCTCCAAAACTGGAACCTCACCATCAGATAGAGTTTAACGTCATTCCCAGGACATGTAGACCCGCAGCCACCGCCTTCTAGCACCCATATATGATAAGGGCAATAGGGTTGGGAAAATCATATAGGTGCTAGGGTTTGACGTGACCAGCCGATTGATTGGAGGGGGCCCAACAAGAGTGAATAAAACAAAACGTATACAAGGGTAAGTAGGTTGATCTTTCACTTTAAAAAAAATATCAAATTGTCCAACAACGCAAAAGCTGTGTGTTAGTACATTAAATACTGATACTAAAAACTATATCTATTACTTGCACCCTTGTTTGAGAAAATTGAATCAAAGATTGTCTA
Source organism: Doryteuthis pealeii (assembly GCA_023376005.1). Taxonomy (NCBI): domain Eukaryota; kingdom Metazoa; phylum Mollusca; class Cephalopoda; order Myopsida; family Loliginidae; genus Doryteuthis; species Doryteuthis pealeii. The sequence goes on from CM042164.1 coordinate 35,922,622, forward strand.
CTAAAATGCACTAAAAATACTCGTCTTCACAAAATTTAGCCTAAAAAATAAAGCAATTTCAATATTTAAAACAGAAAAGGTTATTAGTATTATCTGCGTTATTTGGACTATTGTCCCCATCTTCATTGTTATTTGTACAACATTTTGGCCGATATACCCTCCGGCCTTCTTCAGGTATTTCTTGTCGGACTCGGGGAAATAGAAATAGAAAAGGTTATCATTTTAAATGAAACAAATAAAATATGATAACTAGAATTCAAATTGAAAATCTACCAAAGTATTGGGCTTACAGTGTATAGTAAAATGGTGCTTTGCTCAGGCTTACAGCTTTAAAGGGTTAAGTTTTACATAGTGATTTTTTTTTTTTTTTGTTTTTTTTCCTCTATGAATTCTTAATAGTGAAATGGGGACAGTATAAAAAGAATCCTGTTGATCAGTTGCTAAGTTAAATAACAACTTAGCCTGCCTTGAATAATGTATTTTTTTTTATCCCTTTTGTATGGCTATAAGATAATCTATTCTTTAAGGAGGCCAATTTTTATTTATTTATTTACTTATCTCTCTGCCTTGTGGTTAATCTCTCTTGACACTTAAAGGACAATATGAATAGGACTTTATTGTACAAAATGACAGGTAGAAAGTAAAGACTACCTCAACCACCTGCTTGACATCTTTGTGTCCTTGTCTGACTAACTGCTAACCAACAAGTGAGATACTTCATCCCACCCACCCCTTTTTTTTCTTCCCTTTTTCCTCCCTTTTTTTCTTTTCCTTTTTCCTCCCTTTTTTCTTTTTTTTCCTCCCTTTTTTCTTTTCCTTTTTCCTCCCTTTTTCTTTTCCTTTTTCCTCCCTTTTTCTTTCCTTTTTCCTCCCTTTTTTCTTTTCCTTTTCCTCCCTTTTTCTTTTCCTTTTTTTTTTTTCTTTTTCCTTTCTCCGCCTTTCCCTTTTTCTTTTCCTTCTCCGCCTTTCCCTTTTTTTTCTTTTCCTTCTCCCTTTCCCTTTTTTCTTTCCTTCTCCGCCTTTTCCCTTTTTTCTTTTCCTCTCCGCCTTTCCTTTTTTCTTTTCCTTCTCCGCCTTTCCCTTTTTTCTTTTCCTTCTCCGCCCTTCCCTTTTTTTTTCCTTCCGCCTTTCCTTTTTCTTTCCTTCTCCGCCTTCCCTTTTTCTTTTTCCTTTTCCGCCTTTCCCTTTTTTCTTTTCCTCTCCTCCCCCCTTTCTCTTTTCCTCTCCTCCCCCCTTCTCTTTTTTTCCCTCTTCCCCCCTTTCTCTTTTTCCTCTCCTCCCCCTTTCTCTTTTCCTCTCCTCCCCCTTCTCTTTTTTCCTCTCCTCCCCCTTTCTCTTTTTTCCTCTCCTCCCCCCTTTCTCTTTTTTCCTCTCCTCCCCCATTTCCCACCATTTTGTTTCCTTATTTTCTACCCACATTGCACTCACCTTTCATTTTCTCCCTCCTCATTGGCTCTTTTTCTTTTTTTCTTTCCATTTTTCTTAAAGCTTTCCCCTTGTGATTTACTAGGCTTTGCTTAGTTTAACAGAGCCTCAGGTTACTTACAGTACCTGCTATTACTAAGTGGTCACCCATCTAAATACTGAACATGCTCATCATTGCTTAACTCTTTTCTTTTTCTTGTCATTCACTAAGCTTTATTTAATCTGGCACAGAGGCCTTAGATTACTTAGAGTATGCCCTACTCTCTACCCATATCTGGAGCGGGGATAGCTGGATCCATACATTTCCCAATGGTATTACTATCATTAGTCCTATATCAAATGCCAAAAACCTCATCTAGGATTTTTACTCGGGTTGCCCTGTCCATTTCCTATGATGATAAACTTTCCGTCTGTTCAAATTGGCACACTTATTTAATAGATATTTGAATGTTGTTGACATACAGTGGCAGGCAAAAGACATGGATCACTTCACTCATCTGGTTGCACTGATAGCACAGATAACCCTTGACTCTCTGTCTCAATTGGCTGGTCATGTCAATCCCTATAACCTATATGATTGGCCCAGCCCTATTTGCCCTTATGGCAAGCCCCAGCCCTTTTTATCAGAAAAATATATTATATATAAAAATATAAAATTATATAGAAGGCGGTGGCTGCGGGTTTACATGTCCTGGGAATGACGTTAAACTCTATCTGATGGTGAGGTTCCAGTTTTGGAGATTTGGGGAATGTGGAGCACCCCTTCATCACCATTGCTCTTTGGTCCACTTTGAACTGGAGTGGTTGTATCTGTTAGGATCCCATCTATGGGTTAAAAACATGAGTTTATAAATAAGATTTGATTATCCATTAAGAATTAATTTATTTAAAAACTTTGTTGGCATTAAATGACCCACCGAGGTTGATATACTGTAAAACAAACCAAACCAACCCTATTGCCCCTATGGCAAACCCTAAGCCTTTTTATTGTATATGTGCTAGAAGGCGGTGGTTGAGGGTCTTCATGTCCTGGGTATGACATTAAACTGTATCTGATGGTGAAGTTTCAATATTGTACCCCTTCAACGACATTACTCCCAGGTCCACTATGACTTGGAGATGTAGTACCTGGGTTAAACAGAAAAGAATCTAAAAAATGTTTAAAAAGAAACAATTTTTAAAAAAATGTTAAATACCCATCAAGAATTATTAAAACAAAATGTCTCCGGCATAAAATAACCCAACAAGGGTTGACGTGGTGTAAAATCCAACCAACCAACCACAAGTGCCTCTATGTGTCCAAGTTGAGGTATAATGTACTTTATAAACATTGCATGAACAATAATGTACATAAACATTATCTAAATGAATTTCTTTCTTCCTGATAATCATATAAATATTCTAAAAGCAGGCATTAGCCCTTACTGTGTGGGAACCGTGTATACTCTGTTCCGTGCAAATGTACTTGAGACACTGGAAATTGAGTTAACTTGTACTTGATAGTGGGGTGCTTTCCACAATTCTCCACTCTCCACATTTCATATGACATAGTACATGGATATGCATTTTATTTGGTAATTATGAACTTTTGTTTAGTAAATTAGCTGTCCCAGAAAAAACAAAACACACAAATTTTGTAATAAAACTGTTAATTTTAACTAGGGTGTGGTAGGGTTGGGGTTTAGGGTTAGTTTAATGGGAAAATAAATAAATAATTTGGGTTCTGTTTTTTTTCTGGGTCACTCTTTACAGAGTGACCCAGAAAAAACAGAACCCTAAACCCTCCTAGTTAAAATTAAGTTTTTATTACAAAATTTGTGGGTTCTGTTTTTTCTGGGACACTCTAATTTACTAAACAAAAGTTCATAATTACCTAAAATTTACTTATACATAAAATGCAAGATCTTTTCAAAGAAGAAATAAGAATCCCTAACTGAAAAAAAAAAAAAAAAAAAATATATATATATATATATAAGTTATCCACAGACACGTTTCGCGTTTCATGCCTCCTCAGTGTGGCTAAACACAACAACTACCTCTCACCAAGAGCGAAATCCGACTGACTTTTTGCCAGCTGCTGTAAAGGGGTGGTGTTTAAACTATTAAATACAAAAATTTGTTTATATACCCTAACCCTAAACCCCAACTAGTTAAAATTAAGTTTTATCATTACAAAATTTGTGGGTTCTGTTTTGTCTGGGCCACCCTAATTTACTAAACAAAAGTTCATGATTACCTTTTATTTTTTATTGGCCAATAGGAAAAGGTTGCGAAAAATAATTTGCTTGTGATTATCCTGTAACATCACTAGCTTGGGGGGGGGGATTAGGTTTTACGGCATGTCAACCCTTGTTAGGTTATTTTATGCTAAAGGTGTTTTGTTTTATTCATTCTTGATGGTATTCAAATTTTATTTTCCCCACTTCCTACGAAAATAACCATTACGCTGCAAGTGCTTCCATCGGAATGCAGCCTGAACGTGCATACATAAACAGCCTCATCCAGGATTTTAACTCTTGTTGCCATGTCCACTTCCTACGAATACATAACCATTACACAACAAGCACTTCCATCGGAATTCAGCATCTATGTATATACACTAACGTAATTATAAACAATTTGGTTCTTCTGTATACAAACTTGTAAACAGACCTGTTTAAGACAATACAGAAAACAGTTCCATATATTAACTTTGCATTCTTTTTTGAAAACAACTGACTTACAGAGTCTCGTATTCTTATCATTTCTAAGATTTGTTGTTGACTAGTATTTTTTTAGTTTTAGTTTTTCATTTGCCTAAAAATAAAAAATCTGACTTGGGCTGTCTGTCCTTCATTGCAGGCAGGCTAGATTTGAAATAATAACAGATAAGCTGTGAGATTGGCTTAAGCAGGCCTTCACCAAGGCAACGTCTTATTTTTTTTTTCTCGGTGAAAGCCTGATTTTCATTTTTATTATTTCTATCTTTTTTTTATTTTTATTTTTTTCTATTTTTTTTTTATTTTTTTTTTTCTACTTTTTTTTCTATTTTTTAAATTTATTTTTTCTATTTAAAAAATTTTTTTTCTATTTTTCTATTTTGTGTTGTTTTTCATTGTCATAGACTTGATAACCCAAGAGAGCTGCAAAAAAAAATGCTAGTAAAGTCTGCAGAGTGGCCTATGGTCAGTATCAGTCAAACTGCTAGGAGTCTATCCCCTTTTCACTTGCCCTAGACCAGGGAGATTGTTTTTGCTGAGGTAGAGCAACACACCTACTGTCAGTTCCCTGATGCTTTAACACACAGATCAGTTTACCTAATCTCTGCTACTCATGTGCTGAGTTGACAGTGACTGGTATTGAACCTAGAACCTTGTGATTCCTAGGCGATTGCTCTACCAACAGAGCTAAACTGGTCTATAAAAGTAGTCTGCTGAGTAGCCTATTGCTGGTATCAGCCAAGCAGCGATTGAGTCTATCCCCATTTTTGCTTGTGCTAGACCAGATCCCTGTGTTACTCATACGCTGAGTAGGCGAGGGCCGGTATTGAACACGGAACCGAGATGCTCTACCTACAGCTAAAAATGGCCTTCTGTGAAGAAGTAGCAATCACCATATGATGGACTCTCCCGTTGATTTTGACATATCAATGTTCATACAATGAACATCCACACAGTGATTTGTTTATAGTGGTGAAGGCTTGTGTTGGACCATCCACACTTTTCCTCTAGGAAAGAATTGGTGCATCAAGGGTTGCCACAAACCCAATCAACAACCGACCTCAGGAATTTTAAATTCAGAGTTATCCCTCTCCTAGACTGGTTACCTACCCAAGGCTGAAGGGCCCGGTCTGCCCTACTATTTAACCCATAGCTGGAGGGAGAATATATGGATTCATACCTTTCCCAAGGGTATTAGCGCTATATGAAATGCCAACAGCTTGGTCTAGGAATTTAACTCGAATCTACGACTCCATTTTCCACGACTCTAACCACTAGCGATATATATAGTTGTAGAAAAGTTTTTCTCTCTACCATGATTTCAGTGTTCAAGGTACACCTTCTTCAGGAGAACTAAAACAATTTTAGGTAGCTAATATTATATATACTTGCCTGTTTAGAATTATTTTTATTTCTCTGTCTGCCTAAAAATAAACTTTTTGTCCCTAAGACTAAACTTTTTCCTTTGAAATTAATGATTAGTTTACCATATATTCACCCAGCAAAAGTAATTTGTAATTCTATCTATCAGCTGTTTTTAATCTTATCCTCTTTTTTTATTATTCATTTTGTTTATATCCTACTTGTTTGTACTTCTGAAGTTCAAGTCTGCTGATAAATCTATTAAGTTATAGTTTTTTATTTATTTATTTTTTAATAATTAGTGCAAGTATTATATTATATCTATATTAATCTTAATAATACATTAATGAGTTATGCAATCTGTGTCTGCATTTCCCCAGGAATTCATCCTTCCTATTCAATAAATTTTTCCTATCCAGGAATCTAATTATCACTAACTTATTGATATATCGGGTTAAGGGATATATTATGAAGTTGTAGTAAGGTATATTATCACAGTAGTAGCTGGTGCGTCGAGTAGCAGTAATAGCAGTATGTGTTCCGAGCAGTAGTCGTGGTAGTCTTGCTAGTAGGTGCTTGTACCACCACTGTCGAATATTTATAGAGGACACTATCCGATCAGATTATAGTGAGGGGGTACCTGCTATTTACATATTCATTATATCACTTATATATATATATATTATCATCTGGACATTTGAATATTTCCTGATGACATGGGCATCATTTTTTTTCAAATGATACGAGAAAAGGGTGGAGAAAGTCATATGTTAATAATACATTAATGAATTATGCAATCTGTGCCTGCATTTCCCCAGGAATTCATCCTTCCTATTCAGTATATAGGGTGGAGAAAGTCTTATGTTTGATTTGTGTTATTGATAATTAATTTTGAAAAACTAGTTGAATCTGTAATGGTTAATAAAATGGCAGTTGCCGATTATATTAAAAAGGGGGAGTAAGAATCCCAAAAATGCAGTAACGGAAAACAACAAACGCTGAATTCAAAATCAAGCGCCAAAAAGGAAAAGCGGGAATTTTTCAGTAGTTCAGTGAATGACAAGATGAGTGGTCACGCAACAAATCAGCTCCAGTATCAGCAAAGAAAAACAAGATAAAATATGAACTATTAATACGACAATATAAAACAAAGGACTATGCCCGGTATGCTATTATACATGTCTGTAATTCTATTTTAATACGACTCCGTTGATTTCTTTCATTGTGTTGAGTTTTATTTAAAAGTTAGTAAGTTGTGTAAACCTATATAAAATATATACAACACCCAGCTTGCTACAAATCTAACTAGCTTTTCTTATTTAAAAATGCAATACATGATTGGAATTTTATGCTTACTGGATTTGTTACCAACACTAGGCATTATTTAAGACTTAAAAATATATCTAATTTAAGACTTAAAAATATATCTAATTGAAATTATATATATTTTAAGTTATCTTAAGTGTCATTTACATCTGAAATATTTGCTATTAATAAAGTCGAAAACAAACAATTAAATAATCATTCATAATTACTAGCACAAATAACACACCCTCTGGGCGATGTAAAAATTATTTTTGGAAGACATTGCCTGAGTGGGGGGGGTAGGAGCTAAAAAAATCAATGTCAAAGGGTTTTTATCATAAGTAAGTAGAATCAAATTTATTAAAGGAGTGAAAAAAATAAAACAATTTGAAATGGAAACTTAGTCCTGTCCCCTTCAAATAAAATGTTGCGTGCATCTATTGATTATTAATGAAATAATTATTTTGAATATTTTACACATAAATTTCACACAAAAACATTGTATTTATACATTTGTAAACTTTTTAGTTAACTTCTTGTTACTAAAAAAAAGCGTCAAGATTAAAAAATTAAATTTTTTAATCAATTTTTGAGTGTATATAATACAAGATTGTTTTTTATCCTGTGTATTAACGATTTTGAGTATTGTGATGTAACCAGTGACATAGTTTTGGTTACAGACAAATAGAGACTGAATCTTCATTATTAATAGATTTATGTGTTAATGTTATTTGTGATGTAGTCATTAATTACATAACCATGTGATTTCATTTATCCGGGTGCATGTATTTAAGTTTTAATGTAATAAGATATTATATTAAATTAGAAAGGCTAATGAAACTAAATAAGAAAGCAGATAAAATCATTTGAACTTACTCTTCCATCACTCCTGTTTTTAATTGCTAAATTTTCCTAATTTAACTATTTAGTTAAAATAGGAAGTAAAGAATAAAATTAGTTATTTCTTCTCAATAATACTAAGCCCATATTTATTAGAATCAAATTTTTAATATCAATATGCAAATTAGCTTTCCCATTCCCATTGTAAACCGCTATTTTGTTGTATATATAAATACATTGCATGTTATTAGTATGTAGGTATGGACAACAGTATTAGTAATGTAAAACAATTTTATTAATAATTGAGTTTAAATAAATAGAAAAAATCATGGATAATGTGACGTAAATAACTAATGGAATTGTGACTTGAGTAGTAAGATAGTTTTTGCAACAGGATTGCAAATTATGACTAATTAGGACCAATTAAAATAGAATTTTTTTTTTTTTTCAAACTTAAATCAATCCTAAAACTAAGGAATAATTAATATAACTTTTGTGTCATTAAACTAAACAATGAAAAAATTCTTTAGGAGACGAACATTGATTCAATCAGCTTTAGTATAATGATAGATATATTGGTAAGCTGCAGCTTTGGAAAGAAAAATCTACAAAATTGTCTGACATGTATGTAGGCAAAATTCTTCTGGCAATTTCAATTAAATAGAATCGGCCTGACGATGGCAATAACTTTTGATCTTGTATCAAGAGACTCTTGTAAATGGTGTGAGGGTAGCAATGGGATATTTGTTATGAGGCATCATACTGCCATTTTTGCTTGGGGCCTGAATAAATTATTCAGCAGACAAGTGAGCACCCCCTTGTGAGTTTTAAACAAATGCTGAACAACCAGTTTTTTGGATCAAGGTCCTTTGCCCTGTACCATTCAATGCTTTCTAAAGCAAATAGTTTTTGAGAAATAGAACAAGACTGAAAACTCCATCTGGCCTTGATAGAAGGGAGGGGCAGATATTTAAAGAATGGGGGGTATGTTTTGTCCTTTGAGATCTATGTAAAACCTACATTTTATATGTTTTAATTGTTGGCTGGTTTGAATTACTAAAAGTACTGTTTGAAAAGGTGAAGGTCATTACTTTTATAGAGCAGCCTTAAACTAAATTTCTTGAACCATTTTTTATTATTTTTTTATTTTTTTAATTTATTTATTTTTATTCTTTTTAAAATTCTTTTTTATTCATTTTTTTTTTTTTTTAATTATTTATTTTATTTTTTTTTAATTTTTTATTCATTTATTATTTTTTTAAATTATTTTATTTTATTTTTTTTATTATTTTTATTCATTTATTTATTTTTAATTATTTTTTAATTATTTTTTTTTATTGTTTTTTAAAAAATTTTTGTTTTTATTTTTTTATTATTATTATTATTTTTTTTTTTATTTATTTATTTTTTTTTACAAGACTCTTGGGGCTTATGTCTTGGTACTGCCTGTTATAGATATTGCCTTTGTGTTTGTTCTTTTCCAAAGACACTTATAATGTATATCTAATTTCTTCAGTATTTTTTTATTTTTATTTATTTTATTTTTTTTTTTTTTTATTTTTTTAATGCTTAGATGTCTTTTTTTTTTTTTTTTTTTTTTTTTTACGTTTTTCACCTCACACTTAAATTTGAAGAGGAATAGCTAATTTTATTTTGAGGAACCTCAAAGTTCCTGGTTCAATACCAACCTTCACCAACACAATGTATGAGTAGCACAGCTTAGACCTGTATGGTAAACACCCCAGACACAAAATAATTCATGAACATGCAGGGTTTTTTTTTTTGGTGGGGGGTTGCCCTTTCATGATGGATGTTGTATGTCTGGTGAGAATTTTAATTCTTAAGAAACCAAATGATAAATAAAATCTGCATACATTTTTAAAAAATTAGGTTTTTTATTTTTTTTAACACATTTTGTCTGGTGTCAGTTGGAAAAATGCCAAGAATGTTAGTTATGCAAGTCAAATATAATTTAAGGATAAACAAAGAGGGTGTAACATGCCCCCCACTTGCAAATGAAAAGCTTTGATTATTCCATGTCCTTACTATTTACTCCTAAAAGACCCCACCCTGTTGGCTCTGGCAGAAAAATATAAAAATTTTATGGACATTTTTAGGCTTCAAGTGATAGCACTTTACAGAAGCTGTAGAATCCTTTGGTTGTTCCCCCGGCATCCCATAGTGTTGGCTAGAAAGCTTTTGGTTGTTCCCCCGGCGTCCCATAGTGTTGGCTAGAAAGCTTTTGGTTGTTCCCCCCATAGTGTTGGCTAGAAAGCTTTTGGTTGTTCCCCCCGCGTCCCATAGTGTTGGCTAGAAAGCTTTTGGTTGTTAGAAAGCTTTTGGTTGTTCCCCCCGTCCCATAGTGTTGGCTAGAAAGCTTTTGGTTGTTCCCCCCCGGCGTCCCATAGTGTTGGCTAGAAAGCTTTTGGTTGTTCCCCCGGCGTCCCATAGTGTTGGCTAGAAAGCTTTTGGTTGTTCCCCCGGCGTCCATAGTGTTGGCTAGAAAGCTTTTGGTTGTTCCCCCCGGCGTCCATAGTGTTGGCTAGAAAGCTTTTGGTTGTTCCCCCTTAGTGTTGGCTAGAAAGCTTTTGGTTGTTCCCCCGGCGTCCCATAGTGTTGGCTAGAAAGCTTTTGGTTGTTCCCCCGGCGTCCCATAGTGTTGGCTAGAAAGCTTTTGGTTGTTCCCCGGCGTCCATAGTGTTGGCTAGAAAGCTTTGGTTGTTCCCATAGTGTTGGCTAGAAAGCTTGGGTTGAACGAAGTCCTTGGTTGCAGTCCGTTCATTAATGTCAAATAACATGCAAATGGACAATTAACTAACCACATATTCAAGCTGTTGATTGGTTAGTTTTAACCATGTGTCCAGGCCGAGTATATAAGTTTAAGTGGTGGATCTCCGCACACCTTATTTACAAAAACTCCAATAGACTGCACCTCTACAGAAGGGTAAAATTCCCTAATGGAGCCACCTGTTGGCCATAGGTGGTGACCCATGATGCTTAAGGACAGAATCCTGGTGGCTGTGTGTACTTACAGTCAAGTCCACTTGAAACACCGGCTCCCACCTGATCAACGAAGTTAAGCAGCGATGAGCCTGTGCAATACTTAGATGGCTGGCCATTTAAGCAACAACAGGTACTGTGAGAAACCGAATATCAAAATGTCTTTAATTGGCATTAAATGACCCAAAATGGATTGATATGCTGTAAAACCAACCAACCAAGCTCATGGCTGAGTAGTACATTATATGCAAAACTCCACTTTGGGCCTTACTCAGGCTAGATGGGCAGTCAAAGAGGCCAATCGGCTGCTCGCGTCGACCCCAACCCCATTGCCCTTATGGCAAGCACTGAAACCTTTTATCATATGTCCTAGAAGGCTGAGGATCTTTAGTGTCTTGGGCATGACATTAAACTGCATCTTGTGTTGAAGTTCTAATTCTGGAGCTCTGGGGAGTGTGTAGTACCCCTTCATTGCTATTACTCTTAGGTCCACCCTGACCCAGAGTGGTAGTACCTGTTAGGGTCCATCTATTGATTAAATAGAAAAAAAAGCACAAATTTTAAAATGTATTTTTAAAAATTGAGTTTAAAAAAAAAAAAAGAATATCCATAAAAATGAATAAAACAAAACTCCTCGGCATAAAATAACCCAACAAGAGTTGACATGCATTAAAGTTCAATAAAACTAAACTAAAATTTTAAAGAATTTAATTTTTGAATCTTGATATGCATAAAAACAGAAGGGTTTATTTTTTACTTTGTCTTTGTTATACACAATGTTTCAGACGCTCTAAGTGATGCTGATAGCTTTTTGATTTAGTGCATCCTGGGACACACATATTTGCTTTGAATGAGTCCCTGGGAAAATTTATAGGTCCCAACTAAACTCCTATACCTTTTTACATATCCTGTGTAATTCATTTCTATCTTGAAATGGTGAGGGAAAAAAAAACACTGGGACGCATGGATATGATTTTACTGTGTCCTTTTAGATTTTTGGGGTAATTTTCACCTTTTTAGTTGTCAAAATTCCTAGCAAATAAGGCAATTAGAGTAACCTCCCTTGACTTTCACTTTGAACTAAGCTGGTAGCTATTTTGAAAGTCTCTGCGCGAAATAAACAAATCTTGGAAACTTTTTCAAAAACAATACAGCTGCATGCTTAAACACAAAAATATCATAAAATGTGTTCTTAATAACAATTAAGTTCATTTCAGATAATGCGTGTGCACAATTTTATGCTAGGAATTTTGACAACTAAAGGTGAAAATTACTGATTTTTGTACATCAGGTATGCAAGACGCATACCTATCTGGTTGGGAAAATAAGACTAACTTTGGCATGAATTAACCTAATGAATTTTGACATTAGTATTATCTGCATTTTTCGGACTCTTGTC
>CM042164.1:35939651-35952151 GCA_023376005.1 Doryteuthis pealeii
TGGGATTGTTAGGTGGGTATTCTACTGACTGATCTAACCAGCTCTTTGATTTAAACAGGGGTTATTTCCTAGTTGAGTAACATGAGTGACCCAGAAAAAAGAACCCAAATTATTTACTTTCCCATTAAACTAACCCCTCCCCCCCCCTAGTTGAGTAACATAATATTACAGGGTGTCCCACAAAAAACAGAACCCACAAATTTTGTAATAAAACTGTTAATTTCAATTTTTTTTTTTTTTTTTTTTTTTAATTTTTTTTAAAGTTTAAGTCCAACAAAGGTTAAGGTTAGGGGTTTAGGGTTAGTTTAATGGGAAACAAAATAACTAACCTACCCCACCCCTAGTTGAGTAACATAATATTACAGGGTGACCCACAAAAAACAGAACCCACAAATTTTGTAATAAAACTGTTAATTTCAATTTTTTTTTTTTTTTTTTTTTTTTTAAGTTTAAGTCCAACAAAGGTTAAGTGTTGGGGTTTAGGGTTAGTTTAATGGGAAACTAAATAATTTGGGTTCTGTTTTTTTTTCTGAGTCACTCATGTTACTCAACTAGGAAATAACCTAAACAGGACCTATAAAATTGAGTTGTTAAAACCTCTAAATCTGGTGGTTGATTATCAAAGGATTATTAAAGAAAATGTTCTGTGTGTGTCACTAAGTTGACCCTGGGAACAGCACTTGTGACTCTCGGGCGATGTTTTGTTTGCTGATTTATGATTCTTGTACCCTGTTATTAACTTTCAATTGGTTAAGTAGGTTACTCAATGGGCAGCAGCAGATTTAGCTGCTGCTTTTTTTTCTTTTTTTGTGTGTGTGTGTTTCTTCTCTATCACAATTGTGTCCCCTCTCAGCTGCCAGGTTCCCAGCCTTGTAATCACCACCAACCCCGCTATTAATCCTTGTTTGAAATAGGGTCAGAGTAAAAGTTGGGCCTCTTATTTCTCCATTGTAGTGTTTCCACCTGTTAACAACTACCACTACTTCAAAACCCCATTTTTAAATAACTCCTTGCAGAATAAGGTCATTGAAAGAAAGAAGGGGGGGGAGGGGAAAGGAAAGAAAAAAAAAAGTTTATGCCCCTTCCCTTGAGCAGCATAAGTTTTCAAATAATTATTAAGGAATATCTTTTAAATTCTTTTTATATTTTTTTTATTTTATTTATTTTTATTTTTTGGGGAAAGGCATTATGTAGCATTTTAAAGGTATTATAAAACAAATATATAGCTTTAGTCTTTACAGTGGAAAAGATGTTAATCATAACATCTCATCTTTGCTTTTTGAAGATTGTGTGTGTGTGTATATATATATATATATATATATATATATATATATATATATATATATATATATATATATATATATGGTGTCAAAAAAGTATCGAGATTTTTTTGTACTTTTTGACTCACCTTGTATTCTGGAAAAAAAAAAAATAACATTCTATTCATTAAATTTTTTTTTTTTTTTTTTTCGTGCGTCAAAAAAGTACCAAGTTTACCGAGATAGAAATCAAGAATGAATGGAACGTTTTTTTTTTTTTTTTTTTTGGGGGGGGGGGGGGTCAGAATACAAGGTGTGTCAAAAAGTACAAAAAATCTTAAAAAAATGAAAATTTTAGCTCTTTAACCTTGGTTAGGCAACCAGTCTAGAAGAAAAAACTCTGAATTCAAACCTGTTAAACTCTGCTTAAAAAATTGACCTTGTGTTTTTATTATATATATGCTAGAAGGCAGTGACTGAGGGTCTTCATGTCCTGGGAATGACGTTAAACTCAATCTGATGGTGAGCTTCCAGTTCTGGGGGTCTGGAAATTGTGGAGCACCCCTTTATCACTATTGCTCCCTGGTCCATTCTGACCCAGAGTGGTAGTACCTGTTAAGGTCCCATCTCTGGTTTAAATAGAAAAATGTGTTCATAAAAAAAATTTGTTATCCATTAAGAATGAATTTATTTCAAAACTTTGTCAGCATTAAATGACCCACTGAGGTTGAGATGCCGTAAAACAAACCAAACCTCAGATTGAGGGCAGTTCATTGTTCCCTTTGGCTAAGTTACTAGTAAATGTCATGCATATCCTGAGAAACTACAGCCCAAGTTGTAACCCGTTGTGAATAAAATAATTTTATACATCTGTGATGGCTGTCAAAATACCAACAGCTATGTTCAGGCTGACAGGTGGGAGGTTAGGGGTAGGAGAGCAACTAGTTTAGAACAAATGCTAGATATTTAGGACACTCAGTGAGAATCTTGCTTGAAAACGGTTGATTGATGAATTGTGTAATAAAAAATTAAAAAAAGAAAGGAAACATATCTGGCCTTTTGGGCTGATTTTTGTTTGTTATACTTTTTCTTTTTTTTTCTTTTGCTTATTTTCCCTTTTTCTGATTTGGGTTCTTGCATCTTCTTTTTTTTTTTTATCCCTATCTTTCTTTTTCTCTGATGTTTTTGTCCAATATTTCTCAATAGGAAAGAAGGGTAGATAGGAAAGCGAGAAATAGAAAAGGATAGATAGATAGATGGGAAAGTATAGATAGGGAAATGGGAAAGAATAGAGAGATAGGAAAGGAGAGATAGGGAAGAGAAGGAAGGATAGAGATAATGAAATGATAGATTGTAAGAGAGGGAAGGATAGAGAGATGGGGATAGGGAAGGATAGAGAGATAGGGAAGAGAAGGATAGAGGGATGGGAATAGGGAAGAGAAGGATAGAGGGATGGGAATAGGGAAGGAGATGGGGAAAGGATAGAGAGAAAGGAAAGGATAAATAGAGAGATGGGGAAAGGATAGAGAGATGGGGAAAGGATAGAGAGATGAGGAAAGGATAGAGATATGGAAGATAAGGAAATGATAGAGAGAAGGAAAGGAGAAATAGTGAGATAGGGAAGAGGGGGAAGGATAGAGATAAGGAAATGATAGATTGGAAAGGATAGTAGAGAGAAGGAAAGGATAGAGAGAAATAGGAAAGCAAGATCTGACAAAAAGAAAGAAAAAAAGATCACAATCTTAATTTCTTTTTCTTATCTTTCTTTTCTTTTCTTTGTTTCTTATCTATCTTTTCTTTTCTTTTCATCTTTTCACAAAATATCTTCCACCCGGATCTGAAACAAAACCCACAACTGTAAGCTCTATTTTGATTGGCTGTCAGATCGGCTCTGACTGGTCATCAATCATTTGCCTCTTAAATTTTAATGCTATTGCCAAGAAATTAACTCAGAAAATTAACAAGTATTAATTTCTGAGCCTTAATTAATCTAATTAAATGTCAATTAATCACAGTCGCTCTTATTTCTCGTCTTTTAAAACTTGGCTCATTGAACAATTTCATAGTTTGTTGTTAAATTGTTACTTGTTGTAGTAATACAATACATTGTTGTCTGTTGTATAGTCAGCATTAAAAGGTCCTTTTTAAGGTTTGTCTTGTCTTGTCTTCCCTCCCATTGTCTTTTTAAATATCTTTGCTCTATTTATTTGTGTCATGATTACAATAAACTGTATCCGGCGGGGAGGTACCACTTACCTAGCTGCCAGACGGGGGTGGGGGGAGTGTCTAGTTCATACTTTTTTGTTGCTATTACCTCCAGGTAATAGCCCTGTCAGCTAGGGCTGTAGAATACAGACTGCACCTCTGCAGTAAAATCCCCCAAATGGGGCCACTTGTTGGCCATGGGTGGCAACCTGTGATGCTTAAGGACGGAATCTTGTTGGCTGAGCAATCCAGGAATGTTGAAAAATTTGCCCAAAATTGTAATTGGATTAATTTTTTTTTTTTTTTTTAAACTTTAATTCTATTTTATTTGAACTAGGAAAAATATGCACCCTCCGGCTACAAGTATTTAAGTTTTAATGTAATAAAATATTATATTAAATTGAAAGGTTAACTAAATAAGAATGCAGATAAAATTATTTGAAACAGAGGGGGGGGGCATAATCAAAAAATAGAATAACTTTGAAAATAGCTCTTCAATCACTACTTTTATTTCATTGCTAAATTTTCCTAATTTAACTATTTAGTTAAAATAGGAAGTTAAGAATAAAATTAGTTATTTCTTCTTGTTAATGGATTTCTTAAGATTTATCCCCAAGATTTTTGCTCATATCTATCAAAATAAAACCAAATAATTAGAAATCAATAATACCATGTACATATTTATTAAAATCAAATTTTTAATATCAATATGCAAATTAGCCTTCCTGTTCCCACTGTAAACCGCTATTTTGTTATATATATACTCTTATCCATTGACTCCCACCTTTTTTTTACACCTAGCCATTTATTCCTTTTTTTTCTTTCTTTTTTTTTTTTTTTTCTTTTTTTTTTTTTTTTTTTTACTCTTAGCCATTTACTCTCCATTTTTATATATATATTTTTTTCTTTTTTTTTACCCTTTGCCATTTACTTGATTTTTTTTTTCTGTTTTTTTTTTTTTTTTTTTGTGGGGAGGAGTATCTTATTTGCTCTTAGCCATATAATTTTAACTCCTCATCATTTACACTTTAAGTCTGTGTGCCAGAATTTATATTGTTAAAATTTTTTAAATGTCATTGTTGAACTGTGTTGCAAAATTTGCCCCAAATTGTAATTGGATTAATTTTTTTATTTATTTTAAACTTTAATTCTATTTTATTTGAATAATAAACTGGGATTGTCCTTAACCATCTGAAAACTGCACACCATCTGCTACCATATAATCAGTATTGATTGACCTATAAATTCATTTTCTTGCAATGTCTCTCATTTGCGATCATCTATCTTTACGACAATAATGCATCTAAAATTGCTGATCTGTAATTTGGTAATCATTGCCAACAGTGGCAATTTCTTTGTGCTTTATTGTTGGACTAGAAACAGCTACCCAGCATCACCAGGGTAGAAGAGGGTTAGTCCTGCAGATCCATTATTACTGAATCGTGAGTTGGATCCTCACAGGATACCCCATTAAAATCCCTTGTAAAAAACAAAAAAAAAAACAAAATGCACAAAAAAAATCCATGCGGTTACCATTTAAATCTTATTTCTTAATTCTCTTGACGAATATAAATCAAATCTTCATTATTTTTGCTCAAAAAGCAAGATCTGGTGATAGTGAATGTGTATATATATTTACTTTGTCATACATACACACAAACTACCCTTTATATATGTATAGATAAATGACCAGAAGTTGAGTTCTGAAATTCGGTTAGCTCAATCGTCAGAACATTCACCTAGGAATCACAAAGTTCAGGGTTTGATACTGGTCCTCGGCAACTCAATACATGAGTAGCACACCTTGGGTAATCTTATCTGTGCAGTAAAGTATCAGAGAGCTAATTGTAGATGTGGTGCTCGATGCCAGCAAAAACTTTTAGGTATAGTGCTAGTGAAAAGGGGATAAACTTCCTCATTGTCTGGCTGATACTGACAATAGGTCACTCTGCAGACTTTTTTTTATCTATAAAGGTGAAATCTCTGAGCAACTGTATGTATTGCACACTTTCCAATATTTATTATCTCTACTCATTCACTTTCTGCATTTCTTTTTCTTTTTCTTTTCTTTTTCTTTTTTCTTTTCTTTTTTTTCTTTTCTTTTCTTTCTTTTCTTTTTTCTTTTTCTTTTCTTTTTTTTTCTTTCTTTTTTTCTTTTTTCTTTTTCTTTTTTCTTTTTTTTCTTTTTTTTTTTTTCTTTTTTTTCTTTTTCTTTTTTTTTTTTCTTTTTCTTTTTTCTTTTTTCTTTTCTTTCTTTTTTTTTCTTCTCTTTTTTTCTTCTCTTCTTCTGATACTCAAAATTGCAAAATTGTGACGTATTTGTTTTCTTTTTCTTTTTGTTCTATTGGGTCTTTCCACTAAACTTTTTAATATACACACACACTCACTCACACAGTATTTCCAACAATAAAAATAGAATAAAAAATTCATGACTCATGTTGCCAATCCTCAATTGAGCCAGTAACACATTTCTGCATTCTTGTGCATAGAACACTGTAATGATTTTAATGATACTTTTCACATTAAATTTTAAACCTAATTGTATATAGTTTGTATGTCCTGAAAAATATTAAATTAACTGCACCACATGACCCCTGAAATGTCATCTAAATTTGTTTTTGGTGTTGTGCCAGGGTGACAACCATGAAGCCAAGAGGTCCAGAAGAAAGTGGCAGCATCTGTGGTCAAGAATGTTTTGGACTTCAGTCACAGGAGGCTTCGGCCGGGGTCCAGTGAGCTTCGGCCACTGGACTTACCAGAGGTTAAATTAATAGTTGATCCCAGGGGACCATCCCCCCAGGCAAAATTTGCCTGCTCGATTTAAAAGGGCAGGGCTGGGTTTATTGCCCAGTGCCTGAGGCGCCCCCCTTGAGGGAAATGCCGATGGGATCAATGCAATTTTTCCACCCACCACCCATGAGTCTTGGCTTATGGGTGGTCCCACGTTAATAGAGCATTGTGCCTGACATTGTACAAGTGGGGTACAAGGATGATATCGACTTCAGTCACAGGAGGCACTGTAACTTCAGGGCCACAAGAATTATATAGTCTTCTGAGACTGCAATGCCGATGATTTTATCCCAGTGTTTTTTTTTTTGTTTTTTTATGCTCAAATCATACAGCCATGGCTTGAATTTATTTTTATAAATTATATAAAATTAATTATTAAATATAAATTAATGTCTGTTGTGATTAAATTAAATAACAATTAAATAAATATTAATTAGATATTAATTAATATTAAATTAAAATTAATTCAAAATTATTTTATTGAATCTATTTTTTTAATGCTCAGATTGTATAATATTTAATTAATAATTAATTAATTAAACAATTATTATTATTAATATATTTTATTATTTTATAATTATTTTTAATTATATTATATTATTTTTAATTATATATATTTAATTATATAATATTTAATTAATAATTAATTATTATTATTAACTTATTATTATTAATATTTTTATAATTATATTATTTTAATTATATATATTTGATTATTATAATATTTAATTAAATTATTATGATTATTATTTTTATTATTATTTTATTATATTTTTATAATTACTAGCAAATATATGCACTCTCCGGGTGCAAGTATTTAAGTTTTAATGTAATAAAATATTGTATTAAATTAGAAAGGCTAATGAAACTAAATAAGAATACAGATAAAGATTTGAAACAGAGGAGTATAATAATGAAACTTACTCTTCCATCACTCTCGTCTTTCATTGTTATTTTTTCTAATTAAGTATTAGTTATAAGAGGAAGTAAAGAATAAAATGTCAGTTATTTTATCTGTTAATGGATTTCATTTAAGATTCATTGAAGAGATTTGCTTAATTCATTAAATAAACCAAACAGTTAGAAATCAATAATACTAAGCATATTTTATAAATTCGATTTTTAATAATAGTTTATATATAAATATAATTGCATTTGTCAATGTAGACATAGTTAACAGGATTAATAGTATAAGACAATTTTATAATAATGAGGTTTAGATGAAAATAAACATGGAGAATGGGATGTCAATAACTAAGGAATTGTGACTTGAGTAGGAATATAGTTTCTTACAGACAGAAAACACACAATTCCATTATATAATTATAATATATTATTTTTAATTATATATATTTAATTATATAATAATATTGATAATTAATAAAACTAACTTATTAATATTAACTATTATTTTTATTATTAATTATATATCTAATTATATTTAATTATATAATTTATAGATTTAATTATACCATGAAGCTTTTTTTATAGTATTTATTTTCCTAGGTATAGTTTAATCTTAAAGAGCTGAAATAGTATGAAATTTTATTAAATCATAAAATGAAGAATCTCAAAAGCACTGAGGGTAATAGATTTGACCTTGGCACAATATAAAAATGTTTTTTTTTTTTTTTTTTTTTTTTAAATATTGCTATTGAAAGAAGGTTTCCCTTATCGGTATTGACCTGATTATTACAGTTTAAATAAAAAGTCCTGGTCTTTATGGTATCAGTATCAAATATCCATTTTTTTTTTTTAAAATCCATACTGTTCTAATTTCTGCTCAATTGCCCCCGTCAAGACTAGAGTACTCGGTCTTCCCTACTATTTAACAGGGCTGTATGAACGCAAAAGCTCGGACTCGGACTCCTCTATTTTTGGCACGTTCGTCCAATTTCGACTCCTCTATTTTTGGCACGCCCTGGACGAGGCTGTTTACATTTCACATAGCACTAATACCCTTGGGAAAGGTATGCATCCAACTACTCACCCTCCAGCTATGGGTAAATAGTAGTGCATACTGGGCTCTTTAACCTTGGTTAGGCAGCCAGTCTAGGATAAGAACCTGTTAAACCCCGTTTAATAAATTGACCTTGTGTCACATCCTTCTTGTGTGGAGGGATTGGTAAATATATACATATGAAATGATAATGCGATATACACATCAGTTTAAAATAAACGAGAAATTCTGGGGAAGCCAGCTAGTTTAATGGTTAGAGTGTCTGCCTGTCAGCCATGACAGGTAGGGTTCGAATCACGCACAAAGCACTGCCCTGTCTATAGCTCTGCTGATGAGGCCTAATAGGCTGAAATGTACATACAGAGATTGACTTTTTCTCGATTTGTTTACGCTTTACATTTAAACCGATATGCACGCCTAATTCATTTAATTATGATTAATTAACAAATTAGGTATGACTTTAATTAAGCACATAATCTCCCCAAAAATTGTTTGTCCACTTCATATGAAATGAATACACAGAAAAGTGTATGTGTTCTCTTAGTTGTTTTTTGTTTACATTTCTTTGTCAGTCAACTAAGTGCTTGTAATTTACTAAGGTTTATTACCAATATTTTTAGAGATATATTTTTTCTCTTCTAAAAATTGAGTACATGAAATGAATTCACAGAAAAGTGTAAGTGTACTGACAAAGAAATGTAAAAGTGTAAGTTGACTGACAAAGAAATGTAAACAAAAAAAAAACAAAAAACAAACACTAAATGCTTGTAACTTGTAATTTACTAAGGTTTATTACCAATATTTTTAGAGATATATTTTTTCTCTCCTAAAAATTGAGTACATGAAATGAATTTACATAAAAGTGTAAGTGTACTGACAAAGAAATGTAAAAGTGTAAGTTGACTGACAAAGAAATGTAAACAAAAAAAAACCAAAAAACAAACACTAAATGCTTGTAACTTGTAATTTACTAAGGTTTATTACCAATATTTTTAGAGATATATTTTTTCTCTCCTAAAAATTGAGTACATGAAATGAATTTACATAAAAGTGTAAGTGTACTGACAAAGAAATGTAAAAGTGTAAGTTGACTGACAAAGAAATGTAAACAAAAAAAAAAAAAAAAAAAAACAAACACTAAATGCTTGTAACTTGTAATTTACTAAGGTTATTACCAATATTTTAGAGATATATTTTTTCTCTCCTAAAAAATTGAGTACATGAAATGAATTTACATAAAAGTGTAAGTTACTGACAAAGAAATGTAAAAGTGTAAGTTGACTGACAAAAGAAATGTAAACAAAAAACAAACAAAAAAAAAAACACTAAATGCTTGTAACTTGTAATTTACTAAGGTTTATTACCAATATTTTTAGAGATATATTTTTTCTCTCCTAAAAATTGAGTACATGAAATGAATTTTACATAAAAGTGTAAGTGTACTGACAAAGAAATGTAAAAGTGTAAGTTGACTGACAAAGAAATGTAAACAAAAAAAAAACAAAAAAAAAACACTAAATGCTTGTAACTTGTAATTTACTAAGGTTTATTACCAATATTTTTAGAGATATATTTTTTCTCTCCTAAAATTGAGTACATGAAATGAATTCACAGAAAAGTTAAGTGTACTGACAAAGAAATGTAAAAGTGTAAGTTGACTGACAAAGAAATGTAAACAAAAAAAAAAAAAAAAAAACAAACACTAAATGCTTGTAACTTGTAATTTACTAAGTTTATTACCAATATTTTTAGAGATATATTTTTTCTCTCCTAAAAATTGAGTACATGAAATGAATTCACAGAAAAGTGTAAGTGTACTGACAAAGAAATGTAAAAGTGTAAGTTGACTGACAAAGAAATGTAAACAAAAAAAAAAAAACAAAAAAAAACACTAAATGCTTGTAACTTGTAATTTACTAAGTTTATTACCAATATTTTTAGAGATATATTTTCTCCTAAAAATTGAGTACATGAAATGAATTTACATAAAAGTGTAAGTTACTGACAAAGAAATGTAAAAGTGTAAGTTGACTGACAAAGAAATGTAAACAAAAAACAAACAAAAAAACAAACACTAAATGCTTGTAACTTGTAATTTACTAAGGTTTATTACCAATATTTTTAGAGATATATTTTTCTCTCCTAAAAATTGAGTACATGAAATGAATTTACATAAAAGTGTAAGTGTACTGACAAAGAAATGTAAAAGTGTAAGTTGACTGACAAAGAAATGTAAACAAAAAACAAAAACAAAAAACAAACACTAAATGCTTGTAACTTGTAATTTACTAAGGTTTATTACCAATATTTTTAGAGATATATTTTTTCTCTCCTAAAAATTGAGTACATGAAATGAATTTACATAAAAGTGTAAGTTACTGACAAAGAAATGTAAAAGTGTAAGTTGACTGACAAAGAAATGTAAACAAAAAAAAAACAAAAAACAAACACTAAATGCTTGTAACTTGTAATTTACTAAGGTTTATTACCAATATTTTTAGAGATATATTTTTTCTCTCCTAAAAAATTGAGTACATGAAATGAATTCACAGAAAAGTGTAAGTGTACTGACAAAGAAATGTAAAAGTGTAAGTTGACTGACAAAGAAATGTAAACAAAAAAAAAAACCAAAAAAAACACTAAATGCTTGTAACTTGTAATTTACTAAGGTTTATTACCAATATTTTTAGAGATATATTTTTTCTCTCCTAAAAATTGAGTACATGAAATGAATTTACATAAAAGTGTAAGTGTACTGACAAAGAAATGTAAAAGGTAAGTTGACTGACAAAGAAATGTAAACAAAAAAAAACACTAACTGCTTGTAACTTGTAATTTACTAAGGTTTATTACCAATATTTTAGAGATATATTTTCTCTCCTAAAAATTGAGTACATGAAATGAATTTACATAAAAGTGTAAGTGTACTGACAAAGAAATGTAAAAGGTAAGTTGACTGACAAAGAAATGTAAACAAAAAAAAAACACTAACTGCTTGTAACTTGTAATTACTAAGGTTATTACCAATATTTTAGAGATATATTTTTTCTCTCCTAAAAATTGAGTACATGAAATGAATTTACATAAAAGTGTAAGTTGACTGACAAAGAAATGTAAAAGTGTAAGTTGACTGACAAAGAAATGTAAAACAAAAAAAAAAAAAAAACCAAACACTAAATGCTTGTAACTTGTAATTTAAGTTATTACCAATATTTTTAGAGATATATATTTTCTCTCCTAAAAATTGAGTACATGAAATGAATTCACAGAAAAGTGTAAGTTGACTGACAAAGAAATGTAAACAAAAAAAACAAACACTAAATGCTTGTAACTTGTAATTTACTAAGGTTTATTACCAATATTTTTAGAGATATATTTTTTCTCTCCTAAAAATTGAGTACATGAAATGAATTCACAGAAAAGTGTAAGTGTACTGACAAAGAAATGTAAAAGTGTAAGTTGACTGACAAAGAAATGTAAACAAAAGAACAAAAAAATACTAAGTGCTTGTAACTTGTAATTTACTAAGGTTTATTACCAATATTTTTAGAGATATATATTTTTTTTCTCCTAAAAACTAAGTACAGGAAATAGCACTTGTAATATCTGCGAAAATTCATCTGCCCTTATTACTTCGGATAAATACTATGTACAGTCCATCATTATACCTCCTTTCGTATTTAAAATTCCCTTTGTTTGATGTGACACGTGAATTTTTTTTTTTTTTTTTTTTAGTTTGTTTGTTTGTTTGTTTATTGATTTAACGGCATATCAACCCGTCTGGGTTATGTCATGCCTAACGGTTAGGAAGTGATACATATCGTGTATTATATTTATACTTATTAGTAATTGGTTTTAAAAATGTGTTAGCATTATTGGGGATTATGTTGTATGGTATTGATTTGTTTCATGTCTATATTCTATGGTATAATTTTATTTCCCTCAAAAAAGAGAGAATATCCTCCATGTTGACATTTTCAAACAGATCTTTCATATTGTTTGCTTTAAAATAACAGTTTATGACGTGAGCAAGAAACCTGCATTCCATGAATAAGTGTTTAACTGTCTCTAATAAGAATGTTCTCTGGGTGGGCACAGTCAAGTCCGACGCTTTTACTCCCCCAACTGACCAAGTGTTCAGTCTGAAACAATCTCTCCCAGCAATGCTGCACTCTTCTCACCAACACTATCAAAATATCTTTTCTCTCTTCCACTCGTCGCAACAGCCAAAATGCTACTGCAAGCTTTCTCCCAGGTTTGTGAAGGCAGCTCCTTACTCTGACTTG
>CM042164.1:35962151-36085130 GCA_023376005.1 Doryteuthis pealeii
CGTAGATGGCCCACGGATCCAACTTGTTTTTATGTACCCTCCTAAGATGATAACCATTTATACCTGTGTATAATGTAACATTGTATATATTTACCCAACCTGTCTGATATATTTTAAGTCATGTACTGATGGTTTTTGTATTCAGATTTTTACACAATTATATGGTTTCAAATATTCCTATCTGATATTAATAATTTACACAATCATACGGCTTCAAGTAATTATTCTTAACTAGAAGTGGCTACCCAGCGTCGCCTGGGTAGAGTGGGGTAGCAAAAAAAAATTAGTCTCGCAGATCTGTTATTACTGAATCACGAGTTGAATCCTCGCAACCCCATTTAAATCCCTATGTAAAAAAAAAAAAAAAAAAATAGACTACTCTGAAAAGAAATGCTAATGTCTACTATCTAAAATATTAAATGCAAAAGAAATTCTATGCTGTTATCATTTAAATTTTATCTTTTAATTATCTTCACAAATATAAATCAAACCTTCATTATTTTTGCTCAAAAACCAAGCCCTGGTGATATTTAATGTGTATATATATTTACTTTGTAATTAATTGTTTTATTTTTGTAGTTTCATCCAGACATACATATACACACAGCTGCCCTTTATATATGTATAGATAGATAGATAGATTAATAATAATAATAGTTTTACACTAGGTTATATGGTTACAAGTATTCCTATCTAATACTAATAATTCACACGCAATCATATGGCTTCATGCAACAACAATTTTCCCATTCAACCACAACACCAATCACAGTTAAAATGGTTTCAAGTATTCCTATCTAATACTTTTCAAATTGATTTATTTGACCTATATATGAGACATGAACAGGTACTACCACTGGATGGTTTAGTGTTATTTGGGGGCAAAATGTGAGAATTAAGGTGAGAAAAAGTACTTAATGACCTAATTAAGTAGAACTGATGGATCAAATGACCTTTAGTCACCCCTTTTTGATCTCGATTAAGGACATGTTTTTCATTTACATCGTCAATATCCGGTTGTTTTAACAGACGATTTTTAGATTTTTTTTTTTTTTTTAATTATAAACCTAACCCTAACGCCTAACAAACAACCGGATATTTACGGTGTAAATGAAAAACATGCCCTTTCTTAATTGAGATCAAAAAGGGGTGCCTATAGGTAATACAGTCCGAACTGATTTAAAATGTTAAAAGATTCACAAGATTAAATACTGCCCATGACTCTGAGTTTCACGTACATGTTTTCCCTGATTTTATTCATTTATTTATTTATTTTTCCCATGAAATAAACTGAAACGCCATTAATCTGTTCCAGCAACCCCCAAAACTCCTTAAGGTTTTTAAAATATAAATATAAAAAAAAAAATTTTTTTAAAATAGAACTATATTATATAAAAACATGGGCCGAGTTAGCTCAGTCGAGAGAGAGTTCTTCGATACCGGCCCTCGCCAACTCGGTATATGAGTAGCACAGGGATCTGTAAAGTAAAGGAGCTGATGGTAAGTGTGGCGCTCTACCTCAGATGCAAAAACAATCTCCTTGGTCTAGCGCTAGTGAAAAGGGGATAGACTCCCTTGCTGATTGGCTGATACCGACATTAGGCCGCCTCAATGACTTTTTATATAAAAACATAATAAAATAGAATGTAATGTGCTGTAATGTTGTATGTTTTTTTTTTTGTTTTTTTTTTTTATAAATTTTTTTTTGGGGGGTGGAGGGGTCGTAATATATTTGGAAACTCAAATGTTTTTAATGAACTTATTAACATAAGCGTATAATAATAATAATGAAATTTATTGTGTACAGTGCTCAGGTGCGCTACAACTCATCAAAGTCTTGTGTCTACTACACAGAATACATGTATTAGTGTCAGGAAGATGAACAGTTTACAGTAATAATATGCATGTATGTGTGCTTTTCTGTGTGGAGAGGGGGCATCAGGTATGGTGTTGGCAGACTACAGGAAGCATGGAGGCCTTGAAAGATGCAGTGTTTCAGCAGCTTACAACGGATGCGGGCAGCTTATTCCATGCCTCGACAATTCTAAGTATGAAAAAATGTTTCCGAAAGTCATGTGAGCAATGCCGTTTTCACATGACTTTCGGAAACATTTTTTCACGCTCAGAATTGTCGAGGCATGGAATAATATCTGAAGATCACTTGTACCTCAGATTTTAGCTCGCAAAACAAATTAAAAAAAAGACCGAGTGGCATTCTTAAATTCCTAAGTTGGGGCACTTGTAACTCAAGGTACCACTTGTATGTATTTTTGATCCCAATGTGTAGTTTTTAGGGGACAGTAGCTGGAATTGTTGTCATGTATTGCGGGTCACAGTGCTTGTCTCATCAGTGTTATATAATTGATGAGGAATTGTTTTTATCCTACCACAAAAATGCGTGATATGTACACATGTTACGTACACATTACTGTTTAGGAATCTAGGTTTGTAAGCAAATAAAGATTTTTAGTTTGTTCATTATGATTTTGCTGTAATTGTGTCAAAGGTCATGTTAAAATACAAACATTTGGTGCTCAAAATATGTGTGCTGTCATGGAGGAATCTGAACAAGGGGAGAGGAGGTGAAATTTGAGACTGTGGGAAATAAACCTTTATTTTTATTTTTTTTATTTTTTTTTTTTCATTTCATTTTATTTTATTTAATTTAATTTATTTATTTTAAAATTTTAAAGCATTTGTAAATTTTTTCAGCTAGTAGAATGGCTTGCGGTATACCTTAACATCCAAAAGACTGAGATATTTTGATTGATCTTCAAGGCATGTACTTTGGAAGTTTAGCAAAGAATGGTGGTTTTAAATAATAAATTATGTGGCTGCGCGCGATTACCATGACCTGATGATTTGGCCGGCCCTGTGTGTGGCATGGATTGCCAGCCCAGAGGAAATCGAGGTATAAACTGCTAAGGAGGCCAAATAAGATCGAAACAGCTGTTCAGTGTTCCGCATGTCATACACAGTGTTTGCTGAATTTTCTGGTCATGGACTTAGCATTGATTAAATAATCAATGCTAATTCGTATAGCACTTTTCTCTTTCCTTGGATGACAGCTGTGTTGCAAAAAAAATCCACCGTACAACCCCACCTAGGTGTGTATTCAATTATTAAATTAATGAAATAGATCACTAATTAGAACTGAGTCTACTCTAGTAGTGACTACCCCAAGCAGAGTTCAACAGATTTGAATTCAGAGGTTTCCTTCTCCTAGACTGGTAGAAAACTATATTGCTCTGATAATTCTTATGTCTGGTCATGGAATAATGTGAATTTGGAAGAGGTGAATAAATGTCAATGATAATAATTAGTAAAGGATTTCTTTTTTTTCATTTATCTATCTATACATATATAAAGGGCAGTTGTGTGTATGTATGTTTAGGGGTAATCTATAAATATATAAAGGGCAGTTGTGTGCATGTATGTCCGGGGGGTAATCTATAGATATATAAAGGGCAGTTGTGTGTATATGTATGTTTAGGGGTAATCTATACATATATAAAGGGCAGTTGTGTGTATATGTATGTTTAGGGGTAATCTATAGATATATAAAGGGCAGTTGTGTGTATGTATGTTTAGGGGTAATTATAGATATATAAAGGGCAGTTGTGTGTATGTATGTTTAGGGGTAATTTATAGATATATAAAGGGCAGTTGTGTGTATGTATGTCCGGGGGTAATCTATACATATATAAAGGGCAGTTGTGTGTATCTGTATGTCCGGAGGAAACTTCAAAAATAAAACAATTAACAACAAAGTAAATATATATACACATTAAAGATCACCAGGGCTTGGTTTTTGAGCAAAAATAATAGATTTGATTTATATATTGATATATATTTTTTTTACATGGGGATTTTAAATGGGGCATCCAACGTTAGGGTCCCATCTATGGGTTAAATAGAAAACATGAGTTTATAAACAAAATTGTATTATCCATTAAATATGAAATTATTTCAAAACTTTGTTAGCATTAAACATTTTTTTTACCAATACTTCTATTGGTAAAAAAAATGTTTAATGCTAACAAAGTTTTGAAATAATTTCATATTTAATGGATAATACAATTTTGTTTATAAACTCATGTTTTCAGCATAAAATAACCCAAGGGGTTGACATGCCGTAAAACCCAACCAACCAAACCAAACCTATCTTTTTCACTGTTCCCTTTGCTAAAACTGGCCATTTATCTTAATTTTTAAAGTAATGTAAATTTAATAGATTTTGTCATTTTTATGATCTTTCAATTAAACATGTTATTTATTCATTTATTTACCCATGTTTTTTTTTTTTTTTGTTGCAGTGACTAAACCACTAGTTGCACAGGGAGAAAGCTTATCACATGAGGTGAGTGTTGAAATTGTTGCAGAATTCATGGATAGCCTATGAATTATGTAAGTAGTGTAGTATAAATTTTGAAATTGGGTTTGTTAAAAATTCAAATCGGAGAGTTGAGTGGAAGGTTACTGCCAATGATTGATAAGTGGTAACCTCCACTTGACCTCCCGAAAAATGCACCATTAGAAGCGTGTGACAGTTTTTAGTTAGTTGTAACCAGAAAGTCAGTGTGAGCGGATGCAGAAGTCTGCTTGGTCCGAAATGTCACCTCTCACCACGCGATTTTGGGCTGGGGTTGTTTTTAATAAAGACTAAATAGAAAAACAGTCTTGCTTTTATTAATTAACAAACAAGAAATGCACAGATACCCAGCCCAAACAGAGAAGAAATCAACCCCCAGAAGAAAGCCTAACAGTAGAGTCCACCTGAGTAAGAATCAGTCCTGCAGAAGTTGGTAATTTTCACCTTTCATCATCATCAAGTCATGCTGTAGGCACGGATATCCATGACAATCTCTCTCCATCCGTCCCTATCGCTCATCATTCTCGGGAGGTCATATGTGCAGCATCCTGTATCTGCACAGAGCTGATCAATGTATGTCTTTGCTGGTCGGCCCACATTGGCGTGCCCATGTGCTGGCTTCCACAGGAGGACATCGCTTATGAGTTTGTCCTTGCTTCTCCAGCAGTGTCCCGCGTGTCTTGTCCTTCTTAATCGGATGATTTGGGTGATATGTGGCAGGTGGCCGTACAGCTGCTTTCTCGTGGGGTGCTGTTTCCATGTCTTGTTCAGGATCACCTGCAGCATTCCTGTGCAGCTCCCATCTAGTTTATTCTCTAGTCACTTCGTTAGGGTCCAGGTGGTGCAGCCATACAGCAGCACTGACACGACAACAACCTGGAAGAACTGTCTCTTTAACTTGTCTGTGAGATTGGATTTAATTTTCAGACTAAATTCCTAGCAAATAAGGCAATTAGAGTAACCTGCCTTGACTTTCATTTTGAAACAAGCCTGTAGCTATTTTGAAAGTCTCCGTGCAAAATAAACAAATTTTAGAAACTCTTTCAAAATCAATACAACTGCATGCTTTAACACAAAAATATCATAAAATGTGTTCTTAATAACAATTAAGTTCATTTCAGATAATGCACACGCACAATTTTATGCTAGGAATTTTGATAACTAAAATTTTAACTGATGTTGTAGCTTTGCTTCTGAGAAAAATATCAAACTATCTTTTTGGTACAAATAACGTTCAATATATGTGAAATAACAACAGAAAAAAATTGTCATAGATGCAGTGCCACATCTGGATATTAATCTTGCTATGAAAAAATCAGAAATCATCAATAACTTAAAATTGGTTGATTTAAGATTTTTTTTATAGCATTTTTGGATTCCTTGGGCAAAAATTATTTTATAAACTAATTTTTAGTAGTAGGGAACCTCCAGAACTCATTTTACAGACAAAAATAGATTACAAAAGGTCGCCATTTTTCACCAACCTCACCAAATTTGAGGAGCTGAAAATTGACATAACTCCGCCAATTTTTGGAATAGGAAGCTCAAATTTTGGGGATTGTCTAACGTTAACATAGTCCACATCTGGAAAAAATTTCAGAAAAATTGAAGGGCGTGGGTGATGATTTTACTTTTTCTGGATGATTTGACATGGAATTTAATCATAGGCCTAAAACCGTGGATTCCAAAGCAGTACTCCTAGTTGTAGGAGCAAATCCAGCATGTAGCAGTCGGAGAGTATCAGGCGAACTTGGCTTCTTATTTTTGACTAACCTGAGTATTTGAATTGATACACGTGAGATAATTGTCACATAAAATGGGTTCTTAATAACTCTTTGTGTTCTATTTTTCAGATGGCAATAATTTTCAATGAAGAAGGTTTGAAGGATATTCGTCCGCCCTGTGTGGCTCAGAGTTTTATCAACCACAACGCAGTCCTTTACAAAGTGTATGTTGTGGGCGATGAGCAGTTTGTCTGTGAGAGACCATCTCTTAAGAACCTGACAGCTGGAGGTTGGTGAGATACAATAATCAGCTATTTCTTAGTTGAGTAACATGAGTGACCCAGAAAAAACAGAACCCAAATTATTTATTTTCCCATTAAACTAACCCTAACCCTTACCCTGTCTTCTTTTTTCTTAGTAGATCAATAAATAAATAAATAATTTATCAGTCAAGAGTGATTCCCCTTTGTTTATGTTGGAGTTATATATTATTTTGTCTTTCCTTCTTTTTTTGTTTAGTGTTGTTATATCATCTTATTATAATGGAGATTGTGGGTTTGTCTTTCTGTAACAGAAACTATATTACTTTACCAATCACAATTTCCTTTATTATTTACATAACATTCTCCATAATTTTATTTTTATTTAAACTTTAATTACTGATAAAATTGTTTTACATTATTAATACTGTAGACCATATCTACATACTATTAACATGCAATTGTATTTATATATACAATAAAATAGTGGATTACAGTGTGAATGGGAAGGCTAATTTGCATATTGATCTTGAAAGTTTGATTTTTATAAATATATGCTAGGTATTGATTTCTAATTGTTTGGTTTTATCTTATTGAATATGAGCAAAAATCTTGGGGATAAATCTTAAAAGAAATACATTAACAAGAAGAAATAACTGTAATATTATCCTTTACTTCCTGTTTTAACTAAATAGTTAAATTAGGAAAATTTACCAATGAAAGACGGGAGTAATGGAAAATGATGGAAGAGTTAGTTTCAAAGTTGTTCTATTTTTCGATTATACTCCCTTTTTATTTGCATTCTTATTCAGTTTCATTAGCCTTTATAATTTAACATGATATTATATTAAAACTTAAATACTTGCATCCGGAGGGTGCATATATTTGCTAGTACTTCTAATCTATCTATAACATTACTTTTGTTTCTTAAAACAATAATACAAAGTCTTCAGAACTATTTCTAATATCTTTTCTGTTTGCTAGTCTAGCAATTTTATACTTTTATATTAATACTATTAATATTATATTATATATATTATTATTATTATTATTAACTATTTCTAATATCTTTTGCTAGTCTAGTAATTTTATACTTTTATGTTAATATTATATTATATATTATTATTATTAACTATTTCTAATATCTTTTGCTAGTAATTTTATACTTTGATATTAACTATTAATATTATATTATATTATTATTATTAACTATTTCTAATATCTTTTGCTAGTCTAGTAATTTTATACTTTTATGTTAATATTTATATTATATATATTATTATTATTAACTATTTCTAATATCTTTTGCTAGTCTAGTAATTTTATACTTTGATATTAATACTATTAATATTATATTATTATTATTAACTATTTCTAATATCTTTTTGCTAGTCTAGTAATTTTATACTTTTACATTTTATTTCAGATGATGAAACAATTTTCTTCCATACAAGTGAAGTTTCAACCCCCAATTCCACACACTTTCTGAATGAGGTAAATCTCTTTAAATTTTACTTGGCAATTAAAATATTTAAGTCCAACTAGATAATTTTACTTTTATACTACTACTGTTCTATAATAATAGGTACATTTACATATATTAACAGGACCTGTGGATATACCACAGTATGATAATTCAATTATTACAATGTTTAGACCATATGACCTTTAGGCACCCCTACTGCAATCTCGATTCCTGGGGGCATTTTTCTCATTTACACTGTCAAAATCCGGTTGTTTGTTAGGGTTAGTTTTATAATTAAAAAAAACCTCTAAAAATCGTCTGTTAACAATTAACCAAATTTTGACGGTGTAAATGGAAAAAATGTCCCCATGAATTGAGATCGCAAAAGGATTTGCCTAAAGGTCATATTGTCCCAATGTTTGATATGTTTACTTAAGAACTATTGCAAATATTTCAATATGTAAAAAGTATAATAATCTTGGATTTAACTCTCTCATTCTTTCTTAAGAGGAGTTATAAAATATTTACCTTAATTTGCCGATAAAAATCTGAGGGAGGCATTTGAAATATCTACATTAATTTACCGACAAAAAAGTGACAATTACATGACTCAGAAAATATCTAAGTTGGAGCGGAAATTCCCCTGACGCTGGCTGCCTAAATTAAGCCAGGAGGCTGGGACCATTCGATCAAAATTACCAAAATAAATTCCATAATTCACAATTTCAATATTCCAAATAAAACGAACATTTTTCTTTTTTTTTTTCTTCTTCCCCCCCCCCCCAGCCCCCCAATTCATTTAATTTTACATTGGGCATTTAAGCTACGCAAGACCTTTTGGAATATTTCATTTTAAAAATTTTGTGTAATAAAATGGGACAAATAAGAAATCTGTGATTAAGCGACACCAGATAATCTGGATTTACATTTTTGCATTGCATCTTGAACAATTTTAACCTGAGGGTGTTACAGGATGATAACAGACGGAAGATTTAGGAATATATTGTGCCTAGTTTTCTAGAAAAAAAAAGGAAAAAAGTACCATTTTAAGATGTATTTAAAAAAGAAAAAAAAGGCATCTATGGAAGAAAATACCAGCTCTTTGAGGGTGCGGAAGAAAAGAAGAAATCCATACTTAAATGTGAGCACATCCAGGAAAACTTAAATTTGACATTTTCAAAACAGCATTTACTTTCCTTCTCGAAAAAAGTTACAAACTAACCATTATATAAACTTTTAATATTTTTAAAATGTGAATAAATTGAGAGAAAACATATTTCATATAACAAAATGGGATTAGATTTTTATTATATCCAGAAGGTGATTATCAGAGATTTTAATAGTTCAATTCTTTAAGGAGAGACAAGCTTTCCCCCCCCCCTTGATCTCATTTACAATCGATAGAATTTTCAGAGGTTATATTAGCAAGGGAAGTAACTCTTAAATAAAATGCGCATGCGTAATTTGCCCTTGGTATTTGTTTCTGAATTAATCAAATTTATCAGTTGCTGTGAATTCTAGTTAATTGGAACATGTGTTCGAACTGAACCAAAAGTTTTTGATATTTCATCTTTTTTATGCAAATTAGTTTAAAATGAATGTTTATTTAAAGGAACCAAAATTGATTTTTTTTTTTTTTTTTTTTTTTTTTTTTTTTTTAATTGTTTGTATCTAAATTTAAAAAATTGATTTGGAAGCCTCTAATTTTGAAGAGATGTCTAATAAATATACAAAACTGTATAAGAATGGCAATAAAAAAAATAAAAGCAAAAAGTAGCAAAGTAGTCTTTAAAAAAATCTTAAAGGGAATTAGATTTTTATTTATTTATTTTAGATGAAGCCGTGTCAATCATTAATATCTTTTTTTACTGTAATTATTTGTCTATAATATATACACACTTTGGACTACAAAATTCTGGGGGAAAAAAATAGCACTGACTTTTAGAAATTGTAGCAGTTAAATTAAACCAATTTGTTCAACTTTTTATTGTATCCTGGGTTATGTTGTTAAACTGTATCTAGTGGTGAGGTTCCAATTCTGTAGCTCTGGGGAATGTAGAGTACCCTTTTATTGCCATTACTTCCAGGTCCACTCTGACCCGGAGTGGTAGTACCTGTTAGGGTCTCATCTATGGGTTAAATAGAAAAAAAGAATTTAATGTTTTTGTTTTTAAATGAGTTTAAATAAAAAAAAAAAAATTTGAATACCCATGAAGAATAAATAAAACAAAATATCTTCGGCATAAAATAATCCAACAAGGTTTGACATGCCGTAAAACCAAAGCAAATCTAACTAATTAAATTTTTATCAGTTCGTATTGACTAAAAAGGAGAATTTATGTAGCTTAGCTCGGTTGGTAGAGCACTTGACTAGGAATCACAAGGTTCCTGGTTTGATACTGGCTCCCGTCAACTCGGTGTATGAGTAGCACAGGAATCTGTGCAGTAAAGTGTGGAGCTGATGGTAGATATGGCGCTCCACCTCAGATGCAGAAAACAATCTCCTTGTGCTAGTGATAGACTCCCTCACTGTCTGGCTGATACAGACTTTAGGCCACAGACTACTTTTGCATGGATGGGTATAGCTTGGCTTCATGAGTGAGGATTAAGGGGGTGCTCCACATTGACTGCAGGCATGTTGTGGTTGATAAAGCAAATGTAGGACATACATGCATGGTCATAGTAGATGCATCTGAAGACCTGGTCAGGAGTAGCTGTGTACCTTTTTTCTTTCTTGTTCGACCGCATTACAAGAAGCTCCTTAGCCAGCTGGAGATGAGCTTTCTGTACTAGAAGTGGCAGTGACTTACCGGTAGCTAAACGTGTTCGCTGTCTCGCGTGTCAATCTACTCTCTGAGAGCCGTTTGCCAAACTGACATTTTTATGCTGCAGACTTATTTGCATAAGATGGCAGTGACACATTTAAAAAAAACAGGCAAATGGACGTGGGTGGGGACAGTTCTCCTACGGTCTTTGCATGCATATTGATTGAATTTAACCTGTTAGCTCTGTTACTGTGCGTGACAACGAAGGACTTGACACCCTGTTATAGTCTTTACTTCTTGTGTGTACTGAAGGTTTTGTGTGTTGGTGTGAATTTACGAGATTATCGTTGCAGCTTCATTTTTTTGTAGTAAACCGTACTGTTACACTTTCTTTCCCTGTGGAGCAAGCAGTGTTGTGTGTAGAGAAAACTGCTAGGTCATTCAGGATGTTGTTGAACAATGTTGTCATCCCAAGTCAACATCAGAAGACCAATATCTAGAATCGCCTGTATGCAGTAAGTGAAATACAAATAGCCTCATCCAGAATTCGAACTTGGATCATTGAGTCCATTTCTGATGATAACATCATACATACATACATACATATATATGTAAAAATGGAAAAGGAAAACAAACAAATATCCAAATCATAACGGTCTATTCTTAGCGTTCCAAATTTAAAAAAAAAAAAAAAATTCGATTTTCAAATATTTCCAAAAATCTCTGTTGTTTTTCCCAACGAATTTTTTCAGTCAAATAAATGTTCACTCTGATGAAAGTTGATTCTTCTATGTGTGCGAAATATTTTCACACACATAAACTGACCGAAACACATGTGTAAGTGATATCGATTAAATTCATTTTATCCATTTACATTTCTTTTCTTTACTTATTTCCTCATATATATATATATATATATATATATATATATATATATATATATATATATATATATGGTGTGTGTGTATGGAGGCGTGTGGCATAATGGTTTGAGTTGTGGGAAATGGACTCGTCGATCCAAGTTCAAATCCTAGACAAGAATGCATTTTCAGATAGCGCTAATACCCTTCGGAAAGGTATGAATCCATATATTCTCCCTCCATGGGTAAAAATAGTCGGGCAGACTGGGCTCTAACCTTGGACAGGTAACCAGTCTAGGAGAAGGAAAACTCTGAATTTGAAAAACCTGAGGTCAGTCGTTGATTGGGTTTTGTGGCATTCCTTGTGCACCAATTCTTTTCTATAGAATGTGCCAAAAAGTGTCACAAGCCGTCACCACTATAAACAAAACTACTGGATGGGTTGTTCATTGGATGGACTCTCATGCGACAAAATCGATGAGTCCATTTATGTGTGTGAAGAAAAGTAATGGAATAGTGAATAACGCACACAAACAATTACATTCAATTAATATTTCACTTCTGTTGGTTTTGGAAAACTGTCTCCACTAGAGGCACACATCTAAGCATTATCTCTAATCACTCTCTTCCTCATTTACCCTACCCCCTTTGATCTTTCTATCCTCACCCCTCCCAAACATATATACTACCTACTTCTACTACAACCCTCACTTCCTCCTCCTCCTCCTCTCACCTTTCCTCCCTCCTCTCACCTTTCCTCCTCCTCTCTCCTCCTCCTCCTCACCTCTTCCTCCTCCTCCTCTCTCTTCCTCCTCCTCTCTCACCTCTTCCTCCTCTCCTCTCACCTCTTCCTCCTCCTCCTCTCACCTCTTCCTCCTCCTCCTCACCTCTTCCTCCTCCTCCTCTCACCTCTTCCTCTCACCTTTCCTCTCTCATCCTCCTCTCACCTCCTTCCTCCTCCTCCTCCTCCTCCTCTCACCTCCTTCCTCAGCTATATACACTCTGTTTTAAAACAAAGTTCAATCTTATAAAGCTGCCAAAACCAATACCGCACTGCCGGCTGGGGCATTAGAATGCACCGACTTCACCTCTGCAGAGGTGTAAGACCCCCCCCCCCAATGGGGCCACCAGTTGGCCATGGGTGGCGACCCGTGATGCTTAAGGATAGAACCCAGGTGGATGAGCAGTCCATGACTTGCAATATTCCACTTTGGCCCTTTCCTGAGCTAGACGGGCAGTTTTATCATATGGGTGCTAGAAGGCGGTGGCTGAGGGTCTACATGTCCTGGGAATGATGTTAAACTCTATCTGATGGTGAGGTACCAGTTTTGGAGGTCTGGGGAATGTGGAGCACCCCTTTATTACCATTGCTCCCTGGTCCACTCTGATCCAGAGTGGTAGTACCTGTTAGGGTTCCATCTATGGGTTAAATAGAAAAATGTATTTATTAAAAATGGAGTATCCATTAAGAATGAATATATTTCAAAACTTTATCGGCATTAAATGAATAAAATATTTAATGTAATTACTTGTGTTCATTATTCACTGTTCCATTATTTTTCCTCATATTTTGTGGGATTTTGTGGATATGGGTGCTAGAAGGCGGTGGCTGAGGGTCTACATGTCCTGGAATGATGAAATATGTAGACCATATATAACAGTATATAAAGAAAAATAGGAAAACCAATAATTCATTCGGTTTGAAAATTACATAGGCAAGAAACTGATAGTTACCAAGTGGTGTTGACTCTTCACTACCTAACCAATATATATATATATATATATATATATATATCAAGAAAAATGAAAAAACACAGGTTTAAATGGGTTAAGTGGTGAGTTTATTGGCCGATGCTGCAGTGTTTGATCTATTGATTAGATCATCTTCAGGGCATAAGATAAGAAATTATTTATCACAGAATAATGAGAAAAGCGAGTGGTAATCCTTGTCATTCAGTCTGTTTAAAAAAATTTCTGAAGTTTGAAAAAAGGAGACGGTTTTTAAATATGACATCAAATATTCTATTTTATGGTGTGAGTATGTAGCGCTGTAAGTGTGTGTATTGAAAGGAAACATTGTGCATTTTTAGGTATGTGGTTGTGTGTGGGTGTATAAATTTTTTCTGTAGCGATAAACGACAGCGGAAGTGAAAACTCAGGTTGTGTGTGTGTATTGGTAAGAGGTAGGGGAGAGGTGTGTGTATATTGGTAAGAAGTAAGGGAGAGATGTCATGAGAAATTTTCATGTTTTATATTAAGAGAGGAGAGGGGAGTTTGGGTGTGTGTGTGGGGGGTTGGGGATTTATATATTATATATATATATATATGTGTGTGTGTGTGTGTGTGTGTGTGGTCCTGCTTAGAAACCTTCCCAACAGCAACGTACCTTATATACCATGTGTGTGTGTGTGTGTGTATGTATAAGTCATTGGGGTGGCCTAAAGTCGGTATCAGCCAATCAGCGAAGGAGTCTATCCCCTTTTCATTAGCGCTAGACGAAGGAGATTGTTTTTGCATCTGAGGTGGAGCACCACACCTACCATCAGCTACTTACTTTACCGCACAGATTCCTGTACTACTCATACGCTGAGTTGGCGAGGGCTGGTATCATACTAGGAAACTTGTGGTTTCTAGCTGAACGCTCTGATTAAGTTAACCTGGCCCTCACACACAGTCATACTCTGTCAATGTTGTGTATCAGTTGATGCTAGAATTATAAAATCTTTAATTTATAGTTTTATTTATTTATTTATATTTTTTTAAAAGTCTTGGCCTACTCAATATGTTCAAATTTCAACATCATAAAATTAAAACATATTCTGATTGAATGCACACACCTCTCCCACACTCAAAGAAAGTTCTACAATGTTAACAGCATGGACAAACTATTTGGAAAAATAGATCCCAAGAGCATATTAAACTTTTTGAAAAGAACCGGCCTCCTATCGAGGATGTAAGTTCATAGACCTACAAAAATCAAATGTTCAAATCCTCAACAGAAAATTTGATTTCAAAAATAACTAAACCCCTATCACTATACCTAATGACCAATAGAAGCAAGATCTGGAATGATATGCAGGTGGTTGCACACGTGGCAGCCGTACCTTACAAAGAAATAAAACAAAACATATTCGCCGCCCAGTCGGTGGGGCGTTAGAATGCACCGACTGCACCTCTGCAGAGGGGTAAGACTCCCCCAATGGGGCCACCTGTTGGCCGTGGGTGGCGACCCGTGATGCTTAAGGATAGAACCCAGGTGGATGAGCAGTTCATAACTTGCAATACTCCACTTTGGCCCTATCTTGGCTAGACAGGTGGTCGGAGAGGCCCCCTCCGATCAATCGGCTGGACACATCAAGCTCCAGCACCTATATGATTTTCCCAACCCTATTGCCCTTATGGCAAGCCCCAACCCCTTTTTATCATATGGGTGCTAGAAGGCAATGACTGAGGGTCTACATGTCCTGGGAATGACGTTAAACTCTATCTGATGGTGAGGTTCCAGTTTTGTGGTTTGGGGAATGTGGAGCACCCCTTCATCATCATTGCTCCCTGATCCACTCTGACCCGGAGTGGTAGTACCTGTTAGGGTCCCATCTATGGGTTAAATAGAAAAATGTATTTATAAAAAATTGTATTATCCATTAAGAATTGATTTATTTCAAAATTTTATCAGCATTAAATGATCCACTGAGGTTGATATGCCACCAAAACCAAAACATATTCGGCATAAAATAACCCTATGGGTTGACATGCCATAAAACCCAACCAACCAAACCTATTTAGGTTGATACCATTTATTTTTTTTTGCTTAAGAATTATATTTTCTGGATTCAACTGAAAGAAATTAAGACTTCAATAACCATTTAATGACTTTTTCTTCTTTTTTTTTTTTTTTTTTTTTTTTTTTTTTTTATAATAAAACATTGAGGTATCAGTTTCTCAAGTGGAGTTGTGTGCAAATTGAATTTGAATTTTAACAAAACTATGGAAGGCTAAAAAGGATTATATACTAGCAGTTTTAATGGTATGCCTTCAACATTGAGTGTCATCTTGCCAGTCTTCACATCTAATTGTAAAGGCATGAGCATCTTTTGGAAATAGTGTATAGTCATCCAGAGATGCTGATACACCTCCTGCGTCCTTGAAACATAAAAATCTAAAAGGACGCAGTAAAATCGTATCAATTAGATCTATAAATTAAAGTCCCAGTGCTTTTCTGTTTTCTTCCCTCACTATTTCAAGCTAACTGTAAATACATTTCAATAGTTTCTTAGAAATGAATTACACAGGATAGGTTACAAGGTAGGAGTTAGACGGCTTTAGTTTGGATCCATAATTTATGCCGGGGAGTCATTCAAAGAAAATATGTGCATCCCAGGAGGCACTAAATCAAAAAGCTATCAGCATCAGTGTATATATAATGTCAAGGTTATAAAAATAAATGTACTGGGTTTTTATATATATATAATATATATATATATATATATATATATATATATATTATACACACAGAGATGCTTATGGGTACGCGTCCTTTGTCCTTGACGCACAAAAATCTAAAAGGACATAGTAAAATCATATCCATGCGTCTCAATGTTTTTCTTTTTTCTTCTATCACAATTTCAAGCTAACTGTAAATACACTTCAATAGTTTCTTAGAAATGAATTACACAGGATAGGTTACAAGGTAGGAGTTAGACGGCTTTAGTTGTGACCCATAAATTTTTCCGGGGACTCGTTCAAAACAAATATGTGCATCCCAGGATGCACTAAATCAAAAAGCTATCAGTATCACTGTGTGTATGTATGTATGTATGTATGTATGTATGTATGTATGTATATATATATATATATATATATATATATAATCTCAAAAACTTTTTCTTTTTTTCTTCTTTTAAGGTTGACTAATAGCCATCTTTTCTTTTTCTTTTTTTTTTAAATTTTCAGATGGATGAGAGTGAAATTGTTGATTCACCCGTGAAGCCAAACATTGCCAAATTGAAGGAACTTGGCCGACATATTCGTTCTCATTTGCAGCTTGGTTTGTTTGGTGTTGACGTCATCATTGAGTGTGGGACCAATAGATATGCTATTATTGATATCAATCTTTTTCCAGGTAGGTTACCCGAAAAATCCCCTTTCATGTCATTAACCTAGCTATAATCCTTGAGCTTCTGTTGAAGTCAGAGAAATACCCAGTCTTAACAATATCTGTATGTGTTCATGCATACATTTATAAGAATAGAATGTGTGGTTCATATAATACATTAGAAAGCTCAGAGTAACCTTCCAATGTAAGTGAATGTATGCATCAATAAATCTGAACAAAGTACAACATAACAATACAGACTTTATTGTCTGAGAATGTGGAACAGGACATAGATGACATTATACAAAACAGATAAGACCTTTGGAGGTACAAAAAGTACAAAAAGACCTTTGGAGGTACAAAAAGTACAAAAAGACCTTTTGGAGGTACAAAAAAGTACAAAAAGACCTTTGGAGGTACAAAAAGTACAAAAAGACCTTTGGAGGTACAAAAAGTACAAAAGAGTTCATAAAGAATATGAAAGTCGCTTACTGATAGTTGGGGGGCAAAGA
This sequence comes from Doryteuthis pealeii, assembly GCA_023376005.1. Classification (NCBI taxonomy): domain Eukaryota; kingdom Metazoa; phylum Mollusca; class Cephalopoda; order Myopsida; family Loliginidae; genus Doryteuthis; species Doryteuthis pealeii. The sequence continues at coordinate 35,979,205 of CM042164.1, forward strand.
CCCCCCATTTAATGAACAGACACAACATGCGTCTAGTCCATCTTTTGTGGAAGCTAGACCAAGAGAAAGAGACAGATCTTCCTGGGCTGCAGTTTAAATACCCAGCTAGTAGTGTCACCTAGTGGTGAAAACCTGGTGGCAAGGGAAGATAACCCTAAAGGACACAAGTCCATCCCAGTAGAGGCAGACAATCGCTATACATTTATCAATGCCGCTTTCTGGCAATCATGTGATAATGTTGATGGTTCATTTTCCAAGAGGCCTTCCTTCCACCTGGCAGCCGGGATTGGGTTGATTGCCTGACACTCGAGTACCTCCTATAGGTACTGTAAGAAACCTGTCGGTTATTTCCTAGTTGAGTAACATGAGTAACCCAGAAAAAACAGAACCCAAATTATTTATTTTCCCATTAAACTAACCCTTAACCCTAACCCTTGTTGGACTTAAACTTTTTAAAAAAATTGAAATTAACAGTTTTATTACAAAATTTGTGAGTTTTGTTTTTTCTGGGTCACCCTGTAATATTATGTTACTCAACTATGGGGTTTGGGGTTATTTTAATGGGAAAATAAACAATTTGGTTCCTTTTTTTTCTGGGTCACCCTGTAATATCATGTTACTCAACTAGGAAATAACCCCCAAGTCCTTTGTTTATCAAAATGACTTGATTCGGTATTAAATGACTTGAAAAGGGTTGATATGCCGTAAAACAATCAACCTACCGAAACCCCTCTAGGGTAATGCCAACAGAACTGAGCTTCTTTCAGGGTACCACATATTAAATTAACCATAAGTCACATCCTAACAATATGGGCAGGGACAGTAAATGACTACATATATTTATCCAATTTAAAAAGGGAAAAGTTTTGGATACAGTGTGCTAGAGAACAAACTATTATAGAACTTTTAATTTTTCAGACTTGTCCTCATCTTTATTGTGGTATGTAAAAAAAAACAACAAAAAAAACGTTTTGGCCGTTGTATCCTCCTGTCTTCTTTTCAAGTGCTCCTGTTTATCTGAGTATAGCAAAGACCCAATCTGGGAAATCATTTTGAATAGTTTGACTGTTGATTAAACAAGGTGTCATAGAACTTTTGAAGATCTCATTCAAATAATGTGATAAAAGAAAATATTTTTAAAAGTGTGGGTGAAATTTTGAAGAATATTTCTGAATTTTAGTACTTTTTTTTCTATGTATATTAATGTTTATTGGTGTACAAAAGTTCCCCGTTCTCACCTTTCCATCTCCCTTTTTCCTTGTAGCTGTCTTTTTTTTCTCTCATGTCTATCTGTATTTTAAAAAAATTTTTTTTTTTTTTTTTTTTTTTTTTTTTGTTACTGTGTCTTCTTTCCACCCACTTGTCTGTCTCTTTTTGCTCCCCTTCCGCTTGCCCCTTCTCCCACCTTTTGGTCTGTTCATCTTCTTTTTTTTTTTTTTTTTTTTTTTTTCTTTTTTGTTCTGCTTTTTTGTGTCTCCTGTGTCTTTTTTGTTTTGTTTTTCCTTTTGTATGTATGTTTCATTGTGTTTACCTTGTCTGTCTGTCTGTTTGTATGTATGTTTTTCATAGTGTTTACCTTGTCTGTCTGGGTTTTTTTATAGTGTTTTGTCTGTCTGGGTTTTTTTTTTATAGTGTTCCCCTTGTCTGTCTGGGTTTTTTTTATAGTGTTCCCCTTGTCTGTCTGGGGTTTTTTTTTTTTATAGTGTTCCCCTTGTCTGTCTGGGTTTTTTTTTATAGTGTTTCCCTTGTCTGTCTGGGTTTTATTTTTTTTTTATTTTTACAGTATTCCCCTTGTCTGTCTGGGTTTTTTTTATAGTGTATAGTGTTCCCCTTGTCTGTCTGGGGTTTGGTTTTTTTTTATAGTGTTCCACTTGTCTGTCTGGGGTTTGTTTGTTTTTTATAGTGTTCCCCTTGTCTGTCTGGGTTTTTTTTTATAGTGTTCCCCCTTGTCTGTTGGTGTGTCTGGTTTTTTTTATTTATAGTGTTCCCTGTGTCTGTCTGAGTTTTTTTTTGTTTTTTTAGTGTTTCCCGTGTCTGTCTGCCTATATTTTTGGTCCCCTTGTCTACCTCTTTACTGTGTTCCCCTTCTCTTATATGAGACTTCTTCACATACCTAATGCGTAAAAGGAATGTCTATTTTCGTCAACAAAGATTTTCTAACACATTTGTCTAATTCTATCTTCACCCTCTTTTCCCAGGATACAAAGAAATGAATGGTTTCTTTGACTCTTTTGAGCGCTATATTCTACAACTTTTGGAGAGCAAGAAAGTGGACCGAAATGCCGAGAATAAACGCAGCCAGTGCCCGGTTGACGCTTTAACAATTTCAAACAACAACAATTGCAAAAAGCTTAAAGTTCAGGATGGCTCGCTTGATAAACCCGAGCCGGAAGACAGCCTAACAATTAACTCAGACAGCAGCAAAATGTCCCCGAAAAAGTCCGCAGTGAACAGTAGCAACCAAAATGGTCATAAAAATCGTCTTACAAACAACTGTTCCACGATGCGAAGTGTAAACAATGAAAGCCTCAAGGAAAATAGTATTAAGAACAGCATACAGAAGAATCCTAGCACTAACGACGTAGTAGGTAGCCATAGTAACAATGCTGTTGTTGCTGCCGCTACTAACATTTCTGTTTCTGATAATACAAGTGTTGATAATATGTCTTTGAGTGATGCGCAGGTTGCCGATTCTATTCCCGCAGTAAATGGGTTAACATGAATAATGTGCTTATCGTCACACAGTGTCTTTTTTTTATACCAGCATTTTTAAACTTTTGATTTGCAAAAAAAAAAAAGGAAAAAAAGATAAGAAAAAAAAAACAAACAAACAATTTTTTTTTAACCAAAGAAAAAGAAAGAAAAAAACATTTTAGTAAATTCTTTCCAATGCATTTTTATAACATTGCCTCGTATTTCTATATTAATTTTTTTTTTTTTTTTTTTTTTTTTTTTTGCGATATATGTAATGATTTTTTTTTTTTTTTTTTAATTTTTTTTTTTAAATTTTAAAATTTTTTTTTTGCAATATATGTAATGATTTTTTTTTTAATTTTTTTTTTTTGTAATGATTTTTTTTTTTTTTTAATTTTTTAATTTTTTTTTTGCAATATATGTAATGATTTATTTTTTTTTTTTTTTTTTTTTTTTTTTTTTTTTAATTTTATATAGTTTTTTATGTAATGATTTTTTTTGATTTTTTTTATATATTTTTTTATGTAATGATTTTTTTTTTGATTTTTTTTATATATTTTTTTTATGTAATGATTTTTTTTTTTATATTTTTTTTTGTAATGATTTTTTTTTTTTATATTTTTTTTTTTGTAATGATTTTTTTTTTTATTTTTTTTGTAATGATTTTTTTTATTTTTTTTTTTTTTTTGTGATACATGTAATTTTTTTTTTTTTTTTTTTTTGGCGATATATGTAATGATTTTTTTTTTTAATTTTTATTATCATAAATATAAAGTAATGGGAAGTCCTGTTTAAATGCATTGCAAATGATTTACAAAAGAAATGAATTGCAAAATTACTTTTTTGTTGAAAAGTATTGTGCAAGATTTATTATGCTTTTAACAAAACAAGAAAGAAAAAAACAAAAAAAAATTAAATGGGGTTTTAATTTTTTTAACATTTTATTATATATATATATATATATATATATATATTATATATAATAAAATGAGGAGTAACAGATTGGGTAAAATCCAACAAAATGTGATTACAAATTGAGGAATAACTGATAAAACACAAACAACTTCATTCAATTGATATTTCGTCTCAGTATGTTAATGAAGCTTTGTTAACAAGGTGAAATATCAATTGAATGAATTTGTTTGTGTTTTATCCGTTATTCCTCAATTTTTAATCACATGATATATATATATATATATATATATATATATGGTTTATATAAGAAATTGAAAGCTAGGATATTATAATAATGGGTAGAGTGTAAAAAGTGAATGTGGGGTGTTAAATGTTTTTGTTTTTTGTTTTTATAAAGAAATCTGCACAGTATAGGAAATGGAAGAAAAATGCAAAAAAAAAGTTTTTAAATATACTGACAAATATAAAAAATAGCAACACCCAGGATGCATTTTTTTTTTTTTTTTTTTTTTTTTTTTTTTTTCACCCCCCCAATTTTCCTAAGATTTAATATACGAGTAATATGTAAAATAGAAAAACAAGTATTTCTAAAAAGAATGATGAATTCATTCTAGATGGTGAAGTCAACATTAAAACGTTTTGGTTATTACCAAACCTTCATCAGGACATTAGGATGGAAAAAAACTGTTGTCTGAACAGTGATGAATATCTCTTCAAAGGAGTGTAGTAGTACCTGTTAGATTTACATCTATGGATTAAATTGAAAAATGTGCTTATAAAAAAAAATTTGTATCCATTAAGAATAAATTTATTTCAAAATTTATGTCGGCATTAAATGACCCTCTGAGGTTGATGTGCCGTAAAACAAAGCAAACCTATCTCTTCAAAATAAAACGGAAGATGAGAAAGTGTATAGAGAAAAATGTTCTTATCCGTTGGCTGCGTTCCTTTTTTAAAAAATGTGAGGACATTTGTAATATGTGACATATTTTTAGTTTATATAAATTAAAAGATGAGTTAAAGTAGAAGAAAAGAAAAACTAATTTACCCGTATACGTAATTAAGTTAGGTATACCAGTAATATAACTGGATAATAGTAAATGATCTTCTATGTAGTTTAGTATATACACAGGTTCCAAAATAAGGGGTGGATTACCCAGACTCCGTGTGTACATACTATACCCAGGTCAAAATTGACATTTATTTTTCTGAGGTTTGCAATTTTAATGTCTTTTTTTTATGCCTAATTTTTTCTTTTTCTTTTTTTTTTTTCTGTAATAGAAAGTGAAGGTAGCATTTTTTTTTTTTTTTTTTTTTTTTTTTTTTTTTTTTAATTTAAAAAAAAAAAATTTAATTTTTTAAATCATTTTTAAATTTGTAATTTTAAAAAGATATTTTTAAATTTCTAATTAATTAGGCTAAGAAAAAAAATATTCATTTGAATTTCCATGACTTTTAATGGAGATTTGGTCTGGTATTCATTTATATAAGCAGTGATGCTGATAGCTTTTTGATTTTAGTGAGTCCTGGGATGCACAGATTTGATTTGAATGAGTCCCCGGGAAATTTGATGGGTCCCAACCAAAGTTTCTTAATAAATTGCTGAGTTTTTATCTATGAACAACTAAAGCTGTCTAACTCCTACCCTTTACAATGTAATTAGTTTCCAAGAAAATATTGAAATGTATTTACAGTTAGCTGGGAATGGTGAGGGAAGAAAAAAAACACGGGGACGCACGGATACGATTTTTATTCATACTTTTAGATTTTTATGCATCAGTGATGCAGGACGCGTACCTATCAGCATCTCTGTATAGGGGTGCATTGTATTGCAGATTATTATAGGAATTATAATTATGCCCCTTGTACAGAATAGCCCACCCAGGAAAATTTTATTTAAAATGGACTTTTTTCTAATTTAGAACAAAATTAATATGATTGATATAGAAATAAATTAGAAATGTAATACTCGTCTTCATCCATCCAGATAAGAATAAGTTAATTATTCTAACAATTAAATCCCAAAATTAAAAATCAATTGAGTATAACTTAATCTGTTCTTAGTAATCAAGAGAGGGTAACAACTAAAGAAATATGGCAACAGACCAAATTATAGTTAGCTGAAGACGTACTTTTGGAATTTAACTGTTCAGTAAAAATAATAAAGCAAATGACTGAAACTTCCCACCCTGGGGAAGATGTGGCACAAGGTCGTTTTTTAAGCAGAGTACAGCTGGTTTGAATTCAGTTTTCCTTATCTGGATGGTGAATGCAAGTATTATGTTTCTGTTGAATAATTTTTTTTTTTTTTTTTGTACAATTTTAATGCATAGACAATTCTGTATATACACTTAACTCTTTGCAATGGATTTCTATTATTTATCTACTTTAATAAGTAATTTAATTTAGTAAGATTTGAAAGTGATGAGTAAAATAAATTCCTGCAGGGTATACTCAAACCACCACCCCTCAAAAAGAATTTGGAAATTTAGTTACACTAGCAAGAATATGCGCCCTCCTGGTGCAAGTATTTTTTTTTTAATGTAATAAAATATTATATTAAATTAGAATGACTTATGAAACTAATTAAGAATGCATATAAAAAGGTTACTTATTTTGATTTGATTTTAATTGATTTATATATAAATTATGATTTTAATTGATTTATATATATTAATTATTTATATATAAATTATGATTTTAATTGATTTATATATAAATTATGATTTTAATTGATTTATATATAAATATTTTTTTTAATTGATTTATATATAAATTATTTTTTAATTGATTATATGATTTATATATAAATTATACTTAGGATTGCTTTTAATACATTTAAGAATAAAACAATAATATTAAAAATCAATAACACCAAGTAATTATTTATTAAACATGGTTTTGTTAAAACTAGTATACAAATTATAATTTGTCTTAACTATATAATGATCTTAACAATTTTAATCATCCACACTGAATATTATGTAAACCTTTTATATCTTAGTGTTATAATAACACACATTGTAAGATTTTAAAAGGCTTAATAACATGGGCCTTTTTTTTTTTTTTTTTTTTTTTAGGCAAATCTAATTCAGCTAGACTTTAATAGACATTGTTAATAAATATGATGCTAATTAAGATTAAATAATGATTAAAAAAATCATTGACAATATAATGTAAATAATTAAGTGTTGTGAGGTTGGTGGTGGTGTAATTTTTGTTAAGGACAGGCAGACACATAATCTCCATTATAAAAAGATATAAAATTGTTTAGTTATTACCACATTTCTAGAATAACTTTTTCAATGACTTACTGTTTTTTTTTTCATCTATTTTATTTTTAATCATTTGTATAAAAAGAAAAGAAAATATCAATACCCCTGTCCTGTAATATTTGTACATGATATAAATTTGAATTGAAAAGTTATTAGATTGCAAAATGATATTAATTTTTTTTTTTTTACTGCCCTTTATATGAATTAGTCATACTAGAAATCAATAAAAGCAAGTAATTATTTATTAAACATAGTTTCTTTTAAACCAATATGCAAATTATACACATTTATTTTATAATGATATATAACAAACATTGCAAGATTTTAAACACATTAATAATATAAGCTTTTTTTTTTTTTTTTTTTTTTTTTTAGGTACATCTATCTCAGGTAGACCTTAATAGAGACATTGTTAATAAATAAGATGCTAATTAAGGTTAAATAATGATTATTTAATAACCATTGAGAATCTAATGTAAATAACTATGTGAATGGTGACATTGACAGTGATGTAGTTTTGGTTACAGACAGACACACATAATCTACATTATAACAAGATTTTAGTTTAGTATATCAAAGCAAAAGTCAAAAAGCCTGAATCATATATTTTATTCTCTATAGAACGGTTAGGGAATTCTTTTGTTATTACGCCAACATGACTGTCATTACCCAGGAGATTTGGGAAGAACAATAAGACAGTAATGAAATTTTGGAATAATTTGTTTTTTAATGAAATTGTAAAAAAAAACGGAAAAAAACACAATTTCAATTTCTTCTTTTTTTCTTCTCCTGCTGCTTTTGACTTATAATTTCATATTCAATCTTAAGTCTCTAATTTGCAACAGGATCATCTGTATGTATGTATATATATTATATATATATATATATATATATATATTTGCATTCCTATTTTGGGGGGGAGATTTTTCTATTCTATTAAATTCCTTCTGTATGGCCATTCTCCATTTTGAATATCTATCCATATTCCAAAGTTTAAAAAGACTTACCCTGTTTTCCATTCCTCTTCCTCCCCCTTCTCTTCCTCACCCTTCTCTTCCTCTTCTTCCTCCTCCTCCTCCTCCTCTCCTTCTCCTCATCCTCTCCTTCTTCCTCATCCTGCCCCTCCTCTCCCTTCTTCTCCTCCTCCTCCTCCTCCTTCTCCTCCTCTCTCCCTTCTTCTCCTCCTCCTCCTCCCTTCCCTTCTTCTCCTCCTCCTCCTCTCCCTTCTTCTCCTCCTCCTCCTCCAATCATCTGAAGACTTACATTTTTTAGCTCTCTGATCTTCATTCTAATCTAGCAATCTAAACAAAAACAAAAAAATTCTTCCAACTTTATGAATTTTTAAGGATGATATTAAGAATGATCTTTTTTATAAAATTTGATTGGCTTTAATTTTTTTTCCTTTTTTTTTTTTTTTTTTTTCCTTTTTTATAAAATTTTGGGAATAGATTGAAGTTCGTACAGCTCTAAACCTTTTAGACAATGTTGTTCTCTTAGAAAAGGTATGAATCCCACTATCCTTTCCTCCAGCTATTATGTAAATAGTAGGGCAGACTGGGCTCTTTAACCCTGTTAAGGCAACCAGTCTTCTTTTTTTTTCTTCTTCTTGTTTCACATGTACACACCCTATTTTTCTTGATAAATATAGAATTCAAGCCACTTATACATACCTCATTTTCCGTCTGACTGTGGCGACTGATGAAACTCGGTGAAACAAAATGAGCAACACAGGATAATTTTATATTTTAGTTTTCATACTGCTCTGATACAATCTTTTTATCATTATTTTATACATATATATATGAGCAAAATGGAATGAAAACAACACACAATGCTGTTAAAGAGAAAACAATTTATAAAATATACATAGCTGATACTGATCAATATTTCGATTTTACAAAAATCATCATCAGAGCCAGTTACTCCGTGTTGTTGGTGGTCGGAGATAAAAGTTGAATGAAGTTCAAAAACAAAAAACCTTGATTTTGCAAAGAAGAGAACGAAAGTTGTTACATTATTTCCCAATGTGGGCATTCCCGCCACAATGTGTATATGAAAGTAAACAAACAATCTGTTTGAGATGTTGATGTTTGTTTACTTTCATACTGTTGTGTAGTAAGTCACCAAAATTGTAGTATATCTCAGTTCAAACAAACGAGAAATCTGGTAAAAACCAGCTAGTGTAATGGTTAGAATCCCTGCCTGTCAGCCTGGCAGTTAGGGTTCGAATCACACACAGAGCAGTTTCCTGTCTATAACTCTGCTGATGAGGCATAATATGCCGAAATGTACATACAGAGATTGACTTTTTCTCGATTTGTTTACGCTTTACATTTAAACATACGCTCACCTAATTCATTAATTATCAACTAATTAATTTTCAATTAGGTATGACTTCAATTAAGCACTTATTCTCCCATATATATATATATATATATATATATAATATATATATATATATATATATATATATAATATGATTTACTGTTGCAGTGCTGATTTAGCTCAGTCAGTAGACCATCTGCCTAGGAATCACAATTTTCCAGCCTTGATACTGGTCTTTGCCAACTCAACACATGATTAGCACAGCCTGGATCTGTGTAGTAAAGTGTGGAACTGATGGCAAAGCTCCACCAGGGTTTAGGAGACACACACAGAGTAAATAAACAGTTTTGAATATTATTTTTTGTCTAATTTTTGCCAACTATTAATATTCTAGGGAGTTAAATTCTCACTGAGTGCCCTACACTGAATTTTCAAAATTATATTACATGGGATCACACAGGAGGAGGCACTTGTGGTGTAATGGTTATAGTTGTAGGAAATGGAATTGGTACCCAAGTTCAAATTTACTGATAGCCTTTTTCTTGTAAGATAGAAAGCTTTTCTTTTTTCTTTTTCTTTTTTCTTTTCTTTTTTTTTTCTTTTCTTTTTTTTTCTTTTTTTTTCTTTTTCTTTTTCTTTTTCTTTCTTTTTTTTCTTTTTTTTTTCTTTTTTTTTTTTTTTTTTTTTTTTTTTTTCATTCAATGCAAATTCTGTAAACGGTGAAAACTTTCACATTCCACTCTTGTCTGAATGAGGCATTTATTTCAACATTTGAATATACTGATCTGTGGTTCCTAACCTTTTTATTACTCCATACACCCCACATTATTTAATATATGCCTCTAATTTTTTTTTTTTCTTTTTTTTTTTTTTTTCTTTTTTTTTTTTTTTTTTGCTGTCTCCACTAGACAAGTCAGTGCCTACCACTCAAATCTGTTTGAAAATTATTTGTATTAGATAGGAATACTTGATACTGTGCTAAATTTTTGTATTAAGAATAGTTACTTGAAGCAAATAAATGTTCTTTAAACCTTATAATTATGTATAAATTATTAGTATTAAATAGGAATACTTTATACTATATATAATTGTGTATAAATAGTATTAGGTAGGAATACTTGAAGTCATACATAAGTGTACAAATTATTTGCATTTGATAGGAATACTTGATATAACTGTGCAAACAAATGATTATTAATGAATTTAAAAAAATAAATGCAATGAAACATTAAAAATATAGCTATTATTACCATCGAATATTTACAAAGGGATCACATTTTGGCATTAAATAACCCATAAGGAGTTGATATGTTAAGAAAATCAAACCAGTGGCAGTGGCTACCCATTGTTATGAACCTTTTCCATAAGCAATTTGAAGTTCGAGCAATTTGAAGTTCAAAAAGTTCAAAAGGCAAGGAAAGTTCATTCATTTGATAACATAAATGATTACATACCAGAGAAGATTCATTCTGTGCAAACGGTGATGCATAAGTTTTATATCCATGTAATATAAATATTAAGATAATGTATTTCATGTACAATAAACACTTTCTTATTCTTTAATTCAATTACTTTTGGATATTATTATTATTATTTATCTCTTGCTTAATTACTATTAAAAAAAATGTGTGGGGATGGGAAAACTACTAAAATAAAGAAGAGAATATAAAGTTGAATGTCTCTATATTCTAGGATTAAACCAATACATACCAGCATGGTTTGAAGGACTATTCTTAGCAAGACCTTGCTAAAGGGTAAATATTGGGATAGACGGCTATCTTACAAAATGTGACTGATTTGCTTGTTTTTCTTCTATTAGTCAATAATTATTTTGGCGCCTAAAATAAGTTTTGAATTAAGTAGATATTTATTTTTAGAATCTAAAAATATAACATTTTTAACTTAACATCAAGATTTTCATATTTTAAATGAATTTTATATATTAATTTTTCATAGCAAAAATACTAAATTAAAGTTTGGAAATAAAATAACTGATGCATTATATAATTCATTAATTGTTAAATCAATACTGAAAATTTCATTAAAATCAGATAATTACCTGATTTTTGGTAAAATTTTTTCCATCCCAAATGTTACGTTAAAATTGTAAACAAGCGCCTAAAACCATTGAAAAACAGCCAAAATGGCAGATCGCGTCGAAATTGACCAAAACAAATAGTTTTAAATCTTTTAAAAATAAACTGCATATGTAATTATATTTTTCTTTTTTTAATGATGGTTCTATTCTCAGTTTGTTATTGCATAGTATACAAAACTTAAATTTCCGCTTAGTATTATAAGAGGTTTACAGAGTGTGAACTCCAGTTTTTATAAAGGTTACTTAAAGGAAAAGTACCAAATGGGAATACTTCAGTTAGGGCAACAACAAATGCATTAGTTACATTTATACACTTAGGGGCTGGGTTAGCTCAGTGGGTTGAGCGTTCGGCTAGGATACCAGTCCTCGCTAACTCAGCGTATGAGTAGCACAGGAATCTGTGCAGTAAAGTAAGGAGCTGTTGGTAGGTGTGGCACTCCACCTCAGACGCCAAAACAGTCTCCTTGGTCTAGCGCTATTGAAAAGGGGATAGACTCCCTCGCTGACTGGCTGATACCGACTTTAGGCTGCCTCGACGACTTTTTTTATTATGACATATATAAGGGAACAAAGTTCCCCAGGCTATATAATGTCACAAATGTCCAAATATACATAGTAATGTAATAGACAAAATAGCTGGAAACCACTTACTGTATGTAGAGTCTGTACTGTCTGGCATGCACCATGTGTGTACTGGAGAGAGGTGACAAGCACGTCTGTACTTGTCCAGTAGCTTTGGCCAAAGAGTCATATTTAGCACTCTTTATTTATAAAGCAGACATTTATATATATATATATATATATATATAACTCCCTTTTGCTTTGGTCAAATTTCTCTCCAAGAAGTCCACCCACCTCCGCCCTAACCTGTTTCTTTTACAATATATCTCTCTATTTTCTCCCTCCTCACTGTCTCTATCTCTCCCCTTCTGATTTTCTTCTCTTCCTCTCCAATGATTCCTGCTTGACCATTCAAAACCTCTCCTTACTAACGTTTACCCACCCACTTGACCTCCTCTCCTATCCACCTCCTCTCGCCACACTACCTTCTATAAAACACTTGTATGATAATTTGATAATTCATTAAAACGACTGATGACGCCAAGCTCAACACTGTAGCGAAATATATCCTACACACTTTTGTCTGAGTTTGCAGGAAATAATGTATCTCTTCTCTGGAGCTTGCACTGCCTTTAGACTCACCATCAACTTGGAGAAGGCTAAAGTGATGCTTACTCCACCACCCGGTCATCAGTATGTGCAACCCATCGTATATGTCAAGAGGAGCAGACTTAAGATGGTTGACTCATTCGTTTATCTTGGCATTGCTCTATCCAGAGATGGAACCTTGATTCAGAAATATCTTTAAGGTTTGAACGAGCCAGCAAGGCTTTTAGTGGACTCGAGAGACATATGGTTGGACAGAATAACAACCACAATGTGAAACATGTCAAACACCCCTGACAGTCAAACACTTATTGATGGAATGCAGATTTTTTGCACACATCAGAAAACATTATTTTAAAGCAAACAATATGAAGGATCTATTTGAAAATGTTAACATTGGGGATATTTTCTCCTTTTTAAGGGAAATAAAATTATACCATAGAATATAGACATGAAACAAATCAATGCCATACAATATAATTCCCAATAATGCTAACACATTGTTAAAACCAATTACTAAAAGTATATATATGAATACACTATGTATAACACCCCAACCGCTAGGCATGATATAACCCTGGACGGGTTGATATGCCGTTAAAATTAATCAACCAACCAACCAACCAACCATCATTCGTTTATCTTGGCATTGCTCTATCCAGAGATGGAACCTTGATTCAGAAATATCTTTAAGGTTTGAACGAGCCAGCAAGGCTTTTAGTGGACTCGAGAGACATGTGGTTGGACAGAGCTATCACCGTCAGAACGAAGCTCAGTGTGTATGAATCGTGTGTTTTGACTATATTCTTCAAAGACATGAACTACATATCATCGACATATTAACACCTTAGAGAGATTCCATCAGACGTTTTTCAGGAGAATCTTAAACATTGGGTGGCGATCGCTCATGCCAGATGCTACTGTCCAGCAACAAGCCAATATGTCTAGCATAGAAATGTGCATCATACAAAACCAAATGCACTGGGCTGGACATCTTGTTAGGATGGATGAATGCAGACTCCCAAAGCAACTGTTTTATGGGGAATTCCAGTAAGGTAAACGTCCGAGACACAAACCCAAGAAACGTTTCAAGGATATCATTAAAAAAAACAACCTTAATACTCTTGGCATTAATTTGGGGGATTGGGAAAGGACGGCTACGAAACATTCGGCCTAGTCGGGGGACTAGTTTATTGTGGCTGTAGAAGGTTCGAGGCAATGCAACTCGAGCACCCCATCCTTAAGCAGGCTATACGAAAGCAGCACAAGTCTGAGGTCCTGGATACATTTCCTACATTTAAGCCTGACCATCTATGTAGTATGTGTGGCAGGGCTTGCCTGTCACAGGCTGGTCTCTTGAGTCATATGCGGTCCCATGGTGACAGACAACCATGTGAAAAGCATGTGTGTGCCCAAGCGAAAGCTAGGGGCCTCGCGTGTCTTTTATGCGACAGGACGTATAAAAGCAAATTTGGACTTCTGAGCCACTTGCGTGCTCACAACTGAACTTTGTAGAAATGGCCTTCTGTGAAGAAGTGGCAATAACTTTCAAAGAAAGAAAAACTTAACAAACCGTCATCTCTTTGAAAGTTAAATATTGCTCTGTATATAATTGATTTATTGGTTATTATACATTGAGCTCTCTTGGGGATGTATAAAAATCCTTGTATGAATATATTTGCACCTACAAGAGCATACAGTATGGTTGTACATTAAGATTTTGATGATACCAAATAGAATCATCCCTTACTTACGAGTCATTTGGATTATCTTAGACACACACACACACAATGAAAGAATGCTGCACACACACACACGTGTGTATTTGGGCAGCATTCTTTCAATTATACATATAAACAAAACAATCTTATTGATGATCTTTTCAGGCTTTTTAATATACTTTGAAAAAAATATTAATATAATAATTAATATTCTTTGAAAAAAACTGGAACACATCACCCCTGATGATGGCACTTCAAAGTGCCAAAAGTACTCAGGATATGAACTTCGGTGGACTAATCCACAAATTCCATCCAAATATAAAAAGTTGGCCAGAAAGCTTGACAAGATCATCAATAAAATCGTTAAACAGGAGACATGTGTTTTGTTTAATTCTACACATATATATATATATATATATATATATATATATATATATATATATAATGTGTGTGTGTGAAGAGAAAAATGGAAGTGAATCCAACGGTATGTAAAATAGTGAAAAATTTGAAAAAACAGGTTCAAATAAAATGAGTGATATTTATTCAACCAACACAGCAGTGTTTCAATCTGTTTGTGATAAATTTTACTTTTCCTTATATCAACAAAGGCCCTGAAGAAGATCTACTAAACAGATTGAAACACTGCAGCGTTGGCTGAATAAATATCACTCATTTTATTTGAACCTGTGTTTTTTTGTTGTTTTTTTTTTGTTTTGTTTTTTTTTTTTTTTTGTTTTTTTCAAATTTTTCACTATATTACACATATATATATATATATATAGCATCAATTAATGTTAAAAAAGGCAGGATGGTACATGGCCAAAATGTTGAATTAAAAAAAAATCCTTTAGTTTGATGTGGAAATGTCACAACTATTATGGGTTGGAAGTAGTGTAACTGTAATGTATAAATTTGTAATGGTTGTTAAAAACCATTTACTGCATGTCTTTGTCTTGCCTTTTTTTTTTTTTTCTTTCTCCTCCTCCCCTTTTCTCTGCCTCCTCCCCTTTTCTCTTCAGGTGTAGAAGATGAAATTACTGCTGATATATGAATTTATGTTAATATTGACTCACATATAAACTTTTCGGTTATTTCCTAGTTGAGTAACATGATATTACAGGGTGACCCAGAAAAAAGAGAACCCACAAATTTTGTAATAAAACTGTTAATTTAAAAAATTTTTTTTTTTAAATTTGAATTAAAAACATTTACATTTCATGAGGCATTCAGTGAGGGTTGAACTCACTATTCAGTAGTAATGGATCTGCGAGACTAGCTTGCTAACCATTACACCATGACAAAATATGCATTAACTAGTGTAGGTCAAATTCACTACTTACCTGTAGATTTTTAGGACTTTAAATATAAGGTACTCAGTGAGAAGTAAACTCACTAATTTTATATTAGCCTAGCTCATTAACCATTACAGAACTATTTTATCTAATATATTGATATATATTTATCTAATATATTGATATATATTAATCTAATATATTAATTGATATATATTAATCTAATATATTAATTGATATATATTAATATAATATATTAATATATAAATTGAATATATATTAATTAATATATAAATTGATATATATTAATAATATATATATAATTAATATAATATATTATATATATTAATATATATTAATTAATATATTAAATATATTAATTAATATATAATTGATATATATTAATTAATATATTAATTGATATATATTAATTAATATATTAATATATATATATATATTGATTATATTAATTAAATATATTAATTGATATATATTAATCTAATATATTAATGATATATATTAATCTAATTATTAATTATATTTAATTGATAATATAAAATTGATATATTAATTGATATATAATTGATATATTAATTGATATATAAATTGAATATATTAATTGATATATATTGATATATTATTAATATATAAATTGATAATTAATTAATAATTAATTAATATATTAATTAATATAATTAATACATTAATTACTATATTAATGTATATTAATCTAATATATATGTTAATCCAATGTATTGAATTAATTAATTTATTTAAGAATTTAAAAATTGTCTTGTACATTGATTTAACTATATGTTAATACATACTGGAAGTTTGGATTGGTATCGCTATTATGCTAGTGAAATTGGCAAATTTCAACTTGGGTCCACTTTGTCCTAATGAATAGGAAAGGCATGAGTCCACTTCTCCCTACATTGTTATCATTAGCATGTCACAATGGTTGATAAAAGGAAAGGCACCCTCCGGTCAACCGGCTGGTCATATCAAGCCCTAGCACCTATATTATTGTCCCAACCCTATTGCCCTTAGGGCAAGACCCAACCCTTTTTATCATATATGTTTTAGAAGGCATTGACTGAGGGTCTTATTGTCCTGGGAATGACGTTAAACTTTATCAGATGGTGAGGTTCCAGTTCTGGAGGTCTTGGGAATGTGGAGTACCCCTTCTTCACCATTGCTCCCTGGTCCACTCTGACCCGGAGTGGTAGTACCTGTTAGGGTCCTATCTATTGGTTAAATAGAAAAAATGTGTTCATGAAAAAAAAAATTGAGTATCCATTAAGAATGAATTTATTTCAAAACTTTGTCGGCATTAAATGACCCACCGAGGTTGATATGCCACAAAACAAACAAACAATGGTAGATAAAGATAATAACTACTATATTTAAATAGCACCTGCTGGTGAAATAAAGAACTTAGATTCAGGTTGGGGAGGGTCTGTTCACCCAAGCAGCATCTCCCCATCTAATTGGGGTAGTATCAAGTTCATTGCCTGATGTCTGAGACCCCCTAAAAGGGGCAATGCCGAGGGAGCTATTTCTATCACTGCTCACCTGCCTGTGTGATGGTCTCAGCTTTAAAAAATGACCTTGTGTCAAACTGCCTTTAGTGGGTAGATGAGTTAAATAATATACTTACTTTAGCAGTAGAATAAAGAAGCTGTTACTCCCATATTTAACTTTTATACACAATATGTATGCCATACAAAATTTGTGTATATAAGATATTGAGAGAGAGTTTACATTGTAAGTGTTTATGCTTGCAAAGAAATTTGATTTCCTTTTAGTTTTATGGTTATTCATTTTATTGTTGATTGAACATTTTATCAGATAATAATAGTGAAGAATAACTTATTACATTAAAATTGAATATTAGATGTTTTTACAGAAATTTTACTCAAGATTTAAATTTGTAACAAATATAATTTTTTTTTTTTTTTTTTTTTTTTTTCTAAGATAATTGAAGTAATAATTTCTGAAAATTTTTTTGGGGATTTTTCTTCCATTTAAAAAAAAAAATGTGCGCATTTTAAAATTCAGATTTTTTTTTTTTTTTTTTTTTTTTTTAATATTTAGAACAGATTATTTTACAGATCGAAAAAAAAAGTTTTTAAATTTAAGAAAATTTTTTTAAAGATTTTTTTTTTAGTTTTTCTTTTATTTTCTAGTGTTTTGTTTTTTGTGTCTTTTTTTTTTTTTTTTTTTTTCTTCAATTTCTGCTTTTTTTAAACATTACTTTTGTTTTTCTGATTTTTTTCTTTGAACAATTTTTCATTTTTTTTGTAAATTTTTACAATTTAAAAAGAAAAAAAATCCTAAAAAATGAAAATTAACACTGTTGATCATTTGTAGAAAAAACCTCCCTAAATAATAAACTTTGGTTAAAAGACCAAATATCTAAATTTCAATTCCCACAGCTAATGAGAATATTCAATTTCTGGTCTTTGAAAAACAATTGCTCCAAAGAATCTTAATTTTTTATTTTTTTGTCTCTACTTGTAAAACTAAATTTGTGCTTTCATAGTTTATATAACCTGTAGAGGGGGGTGGGTGAACACTAATGCTGTTGACTTTAGTTTCTGACTAAGGGAATTGAAATTTCACTAAAACACTAAAACTCTCATTACATTTTTTTTTTCTTGACAAAATCATGAAATTTATTAAAGAAAAAAATGAACAAATTTTTTTTTTCTTTTCAAATTTTTTTTCAATTTTTTTTTTTTTATATATAAAATTTCCTAAAACTATGTTGACATTCCACTACTGATGTATTTACTGTTTATTTTTTTAAAAAAATATTAAACAAATATGCATTTTATGAATAATTGACAAATATTTGTGGAGGTATTCAATAAAAATTCAAAAAAACAAAATTACTAATTTCTTTGAATTTTTGGATGTTGAATTTTTTATTTTTTTCACTTTTATTTTTTTTGTTTTTGTAAAAAAAAAATTTTTTTTTTTTTTAATTGTAAAAAATTTTTTTTCTTTTTTTTTAAATTTAATCCTGGGATGAGTCAAAAATTTTGCAATATTTTGGTAACATACAATTTGGCACCTTTGGAGACTTTTTGCCAAGTTTGTGAAGATGCCAAGTTTCTTTGAGGCTTACAGTTTCAAATAGGAATGGAAATTGTATTATTCTCTAATTACAAGGGTAAGTCAAAAAGAAATGCCATTTTCTTTATTTCACGGGAAGTTTTTTTTTTTTTTAATAAAAGTAAGGCCTACATTAAGACCCTAACAAGGCTCAGAGCAAGAATCCGACGAGTAAGACCCAACTTGCCAATTGACAAGGTCCTCCTTTTGCATGACAATGCTCGACCTTACACAAGCATCAGGACAAGGGAGAAAATCACTTCATTCAGGTGGACAACTTAGCCGCATCCGCCATACTCACCAGATTTAGCGCCATCAGACTATCATCTCCTTGGCCCCATGAAAGAGGATTTGAGAGGCAAACATCATTCCAGTGATGAGGAAGTGAAATCTGTAGTGAAGAAGTGGCTCAACGAACAGTCAACAGAATTTTACGAGGCAGGGATACAAGCTCTCATTTGAAGTTGGAACATTGCTATTGAGAGAAACAGTGACTGTGTGGAGAAGTAGGGATGTGTTCCACAGATGACCAGCTTCATTTTGATGTATGATACATGTTCCTGTGTTGGTACTATTGCAAGTCATGGACTGCTCATCCACCTGGGTTCTATCCTTAAACATCATGGGTTGACACCCACGGCCAACAGGTACAGTACCTGTCCTAAAGAAAATGGCATTAATTTTTGACTCACCCTCGTATATTTTAAGTATATTGCTCTAATAAAAATCTTGCTATGCAGTGTCACTTTTAGCTGAGTTATGGTTATATACAAAGAAAGATAAGTATTATCTGTGTTATTCGGACTATTGTCCTCATCTTCATTGTTATCTGTACAACATTTTGGCCGATATGCCCTCCGGCCTTCTTCAGGTATTTCTTTTCGGACTCGGGAACCTTCTTGTCGTAATCGGAAGCCATCACAGAACTTTGAACCTAACCCTTTATTCAGTCCACGGGGGTATCCTGTTCTCATTCCGCTAACCATAGCTGGGGTGGGGGCATTAAGTTGTGTTAATTATTATTCTATGTTACAGGATACCCCCGTGGACTGCATAAAGGGTTAGGTTCAAGTCTGAAAAGAAGGTTCCCAAGTCCGACAAGAAATACCTGAAGAAGGCCGGAGGGCATATCGACCAAAACGCTGTACAGATAACAATGAAGATGGTGTCAATAGTCCGAATACTGCAGATAATACTAATCATCAAGCCTCATCTCAAACATTCAGAGAAAAAGAAAGATAATTTTGGTTACATATAAGATGTAATAACTTTTTTGAGCGACAGAGGTGGTAAAATTTGTTCTTTATGTCTCAGTCCAAGATTTATCTATTTAAATTGGGGGGTCATCGGGCTTCATATTCATAAAATCAGTTCATGTTTTCAATAAGCTGTAAAAAAGAATTTAATATTCACTCCCCTGCCAAAAAAAACCCCTAGCAACCAACAAACATTCAAAAAAAATTTATATGAGGTGTGTTTGAAAAGTGCAAGGGAAGGGAAGATAATGACGGAGCTGAGGGACATATGAGAAGAATCCTTCCAGCAGGGCAGGGCAGAGAAAAGTGCTCGGGAAGGGACGATGGTTGTGGCAGGACAAATCGTGACTTTCCCAAGCTGAAGGGGTTCATCAAGGGGACCCGTTTTGAATGAGTTGAGGCCATCAAGATGTCCATGATGACGGAGCTGAGAGACATACCAGAAGAATCCTTCCAGCAGGGCAGAGAAGCATGAGAGAGAAGGATGGGGAAAGTGCATTAGATTCAAGAGAGGACTACTTTGGAGAAAAAACATTTAGTTTGTTGTTGGATTTTAAATGAATTATTTGAAGCAACAGTCTCATTACTTTGCAGACATGCCTTGTATATCAAACAACTCTTCTTACACAAAGGATAGTGTAATGATTTATCCCAAATTGCACTGAGGAAAATTCTGAAACAATTATTCTTGTCTTCCTTTACAACACAGGTGACCCACCGCCCTGTCGGCTGGGGCATTAGAATGCACCGACTACACTTCTGCAGAGGGGTAAGACTCCCCCAATGGGGCCACCTGTTGGCCGTCGGTGGTGACCCGTGATGCTTAAGGATAGAACCAGGTGGATGAGCAGTCCATGACTTGCAATATTCCACTTTGGCCCTATCTTGGGCTAGACGGGCGGTTGGAGAGGCCCCCTCCGATCAATCGGCTGGTCATGCCAAGCCCTAACACCTATATGATTTTCCCAACCCTATTGCCCTTATGGCAAGCCCCAACCCCTTTTTAGCATATGGGTGATTGAGGGTCTACATGTCCTGGGAATGACGTTAAACTCTATCTAATGGTGAGGTTCCAGTTCTGGAGGTTTGGGGAATGTGGAGCACCCCTTCATCACCATTGCTCCTTGGTCCACTCTGACCCGGAGTGGTAGTACCTGTTAGGGTCCCATTTATGGGTTGAATAGAAAAACATGAGTTCATAAACAAAATAGAAAAATGTATTTATAAAAAAAAATTGTATTATACATTAAGAATTGATTTATTTCAAAACTTTATCAGCATTAAATGACCCACTGAGGTTGATATGCCATAAAACCAAACCAAACCAAACGGGTAACCCAACTTAATGTAAGAGCGACAAGCTCGGATGTTTGAGATGCACAGGACATGAACAAAATTTACACATTTTTATTGTTACATAAATATTTTGTTAGAAAAAAGTTATAAATTTTAAGAAATGAATATTAAATGCAACAATATTCATTCATGCATACAGTTTTTAAACTTTTAATTTGTACTAGCAGTGGCTACCCGGCATCGCCTGGGTAGACGAGGAGTTTTTTAAGTTAGTCCTGCATAATGAATATGAGAGTCACTTACTGGTAGTTGGGGGGCAAAGTCCCCCTCTTAATGGACAGGAACACCACACATCTAGTCCATCTTTTGTGGAGGCCGGACCCAAAGAGAGACAGAGACAGAGAGCTTCCCGGGCTGTGTTTAAATACCCAGCTAGTAGTGTCAGCTAGTGGTGAAACCCTTGCGGTAAGGGAAAATAACCCTTCTGGACTCTAGTCCATCTCAGCAAGGGCAGACAATTGCTACAACCTTATGAGCATTTGCCAAGTCAGTTGCCAGGCACCAGAGTTTCAACAAATCTATTCCCAGGGCAGCATTTCATGAATGATTTCACAGCTTTGCAATATGCACATCACCTGCAATATGAACATCCTTTTGTCCTGCACAGGCAGCCTTCACATTTAAACCTTTGGACCATATGACCTTTAGGCACCCCTTTTGCGATCCCAATTTGTGGGGACATTTTTTCCATTTACACCGTCAAAATCCGGTTAATTATTAACATACGATTTTTAGAGTTTTTTTTTAAATTATAAAACTAGCCCCTAACAAACAACCAGATTTTGACAGTGTAAATGAGAAAAGTGTCCTTGTGAGTCGAGGTCGCGGAAGGGGTGCCTAAAGGTCATATGGTCCAAACTTTTTGTACCACCCCCAAATCTGCATTGCCATTGGTGCATTTTTTAGTTAATTCTCTCACAAATGTACAACTGTGTTCGAGCATATTTAAACAAAATGCCTATTCTTTTATACAGGTTGCGTGTTCATATCACATCGGGGTCACCATTGTGGGGTGGCCAGGAGGTTTTATGTTTTTGGTTTAAGAGGTAGTTGGATATTCTTGGTGTGTGTTCCTAGGGTTTGCTCTTTACCCCTTCTTATTTGGTGGTCGTGCTGAAAAGGAATTCAAAAAAATAAGGAAGAGACAAAGACAAAAGGTGGTTTTATGATTTAGGCTTTATTCACTGGTCATAGCCACCATGTGGCAAGGAAATATCTCCCTGGCCAGTAGTAGTGACTAGACACAGTTATGGCCTAAGTCAGAATGGCCAAGTTATTCTCTTGGGGGTCAGAAATAGGTCCTATTTCCTGCACATGCTCGGAGGGTTCTTCGGTAAAGGCTCATGGGAGTTTGTTTTTTTGTTTAATTTTATTTTAATCCCCACAGTACGCATAGAGTTATCTTTCCTTTCAATTCAGATCGAAAATAGAAATTGTTCATTTCATTGCATCTGCCACAAATAAAGATGGCCTAATATTCTGGACCACCCTGTCAGGGCGTTAGAATGCACCGACTGCACTTTTGCAGAGGGGTAAGACTCTCCCAATGGGGCCACCTTTTTTGTTTTTTCGTTTTGGAGCCAGGAGGAGTCCTTTTTTTCTGTGCATGCCCAGGAGGTTCTTCCTGTTTGGTGCTTCCTTGGAGATTGTTTTTTTTTAATTTTTTATTTTGTTTTATTCTAATTTTATTTTAATCCCCGCAGTCAACATTCAGTCACAGGTACTATACCTCCCGCAACATATTACTTTGAACAGTCTGTTATTACCGCTACAGAGAACCAGTTCACCCTGCGACATACGAGGAAAAAATGGTCTGTACACAGGGAGGCTCTATGCTGCCTTTCAGTGAAATGAATAGACACAGAATAGGGTCTCTTTGAAACCAATCAAAAGCGTTTGTGCCTAAATACAGTCATATTGGTTGATCAACTTTGATTCAGAAGTAGCCTATAAAAAGAGATACATTTTTCAATTCAAGGTAGACGAACCCTCAGATTACTGGACGTGATAGTCTGAATCTAATTATGTGCTACTGACTTTACACTTCCTGCCACCCACACCAAGCTCAGTATCATTCACATCAAACATTTACCACTGAATATTACTTTCCACTTCATTTGAAACACCTAGGCATACACAAATATACAAAAGGAATATCTTCTAATGACTTTTGATAAAAAGACTTTATCACCCTAAAATTAATTATCTTTCTTTTTAGAAACCTTTCATAAATGTTGTATATCTATATCTTTATAAAACTTTTGATATATATATATATATATATATATATATATACTAGACAAAACGTGACCTCTTGGGTCTGGGTAGATAATTGAGATGAGGGAAAAGTGACTTAGCTAAGCAAATAAACTTTTTTGCATCAATTCAAAGAAAATATTGTTTTTAAAACTACAAAAGATGCTACAAAAAATTATTTTTGTGTTTTAAAAATTAATTTTTAAAATTTTCAAATAACTTTTTTCAGGTGTTGAAATATGTCTTTTTTTTTTTTTTTTTTTTTTTTTTTTATTCTAATGCAGTCTTCTGGATTTGATCTTTCTAGAAATGTAAAAATTATAGACTGGAAATTCCTTTTTTTATTCAATTGACCAAAGCAATCTTAATTGATTAAAAAAAAAACATTTTTTTTAGTTTAAAAAGAAAGATAGTCCTTAATGAATAAATTGTAGCAAATTTCATTAAAATTAGACAATTTCCTGATTTTTGGTAATTGTTTTAAAAGAAAACAAAAGGTTATTTCCTATAAGTCTAACATAAACAAAGGGGAACCACTCTTGTCTGATAAATTATTTATTTATTTTCCCATTAAACTAAACCTAAAGCCTAACCCTAAGGTTGAGGTATCTCCCTTGTGTTCGTGTTTAACCCTAACCCCATCTTCTTTTTTCCTAGTAGATCAATAAATAAATAAATAATTTATCAGTCAAGAGTGGTTCCCCTTTGGTTATTTCCTATAATTCTAACATAAAAAAGAAAATTATTTAAAAAAATATTATCTCCCTTTAAGAAAATTCGACATTCAAACACATTCCAGTGATTATTTCCCTGTATCGACGTAAAACATTAATTTTGGACTATAGATATAACTTACTTTCAGTCATTATTCCAAATATGGTGAGACCGGAAAAATGTTAATCAAATAGTTATCGTGTATTATCGTCACCATCGAGATTAGATTACAGAAGGTAATGCTATTATTATACGCATTTCTGGGGTAAAAATATGGAGGAAAATGCGTCGTCTTACATAAATAATTACAGTAACTTTGAGCGCGAAAAAATATATAAAAGGGAAACAACTTTTACCTAAAAGTTGTTGAGGTATCTCCCTTGTGTTCGTGTTTAGATTGTATAATTTGAAAGGGAGATAATGAAAGTGACAGAGACAGAGAGAGGGGAGAAAGAGAAAGAGGGGCGGAGTGAAGCTCATTCGTCTCCAATATGTAATTTTCTCCACGTCTTTTGGAGCGACATGCAAAAAAAAATAAAAAGAACAAAAGAAAAAAGAAAGAAAAGAATCGTAAATAAATTATATATTAATTGAAAGTGACAGCTGACTTAATGCATTATCTGCTGTCGCTATGCTGCAGCGTCAAGGTCTCACGCCTAAAATGCGTTTTTTTGCCAGAAGTCTCCGATGCCTGGAGCGACTTAACAATGGTCGATATCTGATGTCGCTTAGGCGCACTATTGAGCAAAATGACTTATAGATGTCCCCGAAGCTTTTTTGTGACTTTTATTGCTTAAGAGGCAGAATAGATGTCTTTTTTATCTAACACCCCCAAAACTAGCATGATGGTGTTTAAAAAAAAAAATTTAAATTAAATTAAAAACACAACCATGATTTTGATCATTTTTATTAAAACTATTTTAACTTCTTTGTCTCCCTGAAAACACCCAGTACATACATACATACATACATACAGATTGGACTGTCTACAACTATTGTTTTTTCGGGGATACACTTCTTTGTATAGAAGTGAAAATAGTTTGAATAGAAATTAAGAAGAATACGGTTGCATCTTCTTTTTTTAAACAACCTGCATATAAAACATAACCTACATACATAGCTGTGTGCAGGGTGTATTAGAGGGGTGTATTTGCAGAGGATACATCGCATGGGCGTGTCAAAGAAGTGGACAATGTATGTGTTGGGTAGAATATAAAGTGTGAGAGTTTTTTTCCCCTTTTCTTTTTTTATATAAATCTTCCTAAAACTTTTATTATTAAAGAAAAAGAAAAAAACGGCCTCCGGGCGATGTAAAAATGAATTTTTGAAAGATATTGGGAGTTTTAAAAAATTCAATGTTAGAGGGTTTGTATCATAGATAAGTAAAATCATCTAATCTAAAATTATTAAAGGAGTAAATAAAATAAAACAATTTGAAATGGAAACTTAGTTCTGCCCCCCCCCCTCAAATAAAATGTTGCGTGCATCTATCAATTATTAATTAAATTATAGTGGAGGAGTTGATGGTAGATATATATATTTGGGTAATTCACTCATCACACCATAAGGTCACATATATTAAGGCAGAAAAACAAAGAACTCATAAATTCAACAAATAATAATTGTATTGAAACAAAAGATTACAATAATCAAGAATACTGATCAAAGTCCTGCTTTTTTAAATGTTCATGTAATAATATAATAAGGTGTTGAGTTGACTCCAACTGAGAAAGAAAGGGTAATGTTTAAAATCAAAACAGTCAAGTTAATTAGAGAGAGAGAGTAAAATATAGCTTATAATACCGTCAGCAGTAGGGAAATATTTCTTAAAACGAGAAGCGTGGAGTATTCAGACAAGTTGGTTCTTTCTTTACTGTTCTTAGAAAAACCTTCGTTTATATAGGGTTTAGATAGGCTCCAAAATAGGTCTTTTTGATAAACTTCTTTTTAGGCGCGAACCCCTCTGATTGGTTGAAAATTATCATTTTTAATATTTCTATTTTTCTCTCTAGCTGCGCCTATCTTCATGCGCAAAGCGTTTATTTTCGTCATTTTATTTTTGCTTTCAAAGCGTTAACTTCTGGCTCACTATAAAATATTCATTTTGAATATTTTACACATAAATTTTACATAAAATCGTAGATATTTATCTATTTGTAAAATTTTTAGTTAACTTCTTGTTACTGAAAAAAGGGCAAGAGTAAAAAATAATTTTTAAAACTGATTACAGGGTTGTTCTTTATTCTATGTATTAACGATTTTTGGTATTATGACGTAAGTAGTGACGTAGTTTTGGTTACAAACAAATTGAGACCGAATCACCATTATTAATACGAGAATATATGTAAAATGTTTGGAAGCCACAGGGTTTTGAAACATATGTAAATGCTATTCATCTTCTTTATCAAATGAATATAATTTTTTTTATGAGGGTATTTGGAATTTGAGAATCTGATCATCACCATCATCATGTCGCGCAAGCAGCACGGATATCCATGACCAACTCTCGCCAACCTTCCCTATCACTCATTGCTCCTGGGAGGTATTCTGCGCAGCAACCAGCATCCTCGCATAGTTGGTCAATGTAGGTCCTTGGTGGGCGACCCATACTTATTGGAAATTGGGTTATCTGCCCTCTACCGGATGTCCGGACAATAGGGGACAGAGATAGAACCCTGACTCAACAGAACAGAGTCCGCACCCGTGAGAGAAACACGTCAACTCCGACAGGCAGACATCATGAAGCAGCGACCTTACCGGACAACCTCGGGACATTGCTGAGACAAATACTACAAAGTTAAGTTTCTTAAGCCTCTATGCATACTTATATATATCCCGCTAAGAGAAATTCTCTGGCCACATCTTACAGACATTAAAACACCAATTGTATACTCTCACATTTAATACTACAACCAATAAATTGTTAACCCAATTATATACTCTATAATTGCCTTGTCTCCTTTCCTTTACGACAGAGATACTAATTCACCCCAGTATTTCTGTTACACTAGCATGTCCATGTGTTGGCTTCCACAGGAGAACGTCGCTTATGAGCTCACCCTTGCTTCTCCAGCAGTGTCCTGCATGCCTAGTCCGTTTCACTCGGATGGTTTGTGAGATGGTGGGCAGGTGGCTATACAGCTGCTTCATTGTGGGGTGTTGTTTCCACGATTTGTTCAAGAAAAGTAATGTTTTCTTTGTTATATGCTTTACACGGCCAATTTTATTTGCTGAAAATTCCTGATTAAGGAAATTAACACATACTATAAGAACTAGACATATCAGCCTCTTGTCAACACACGTAAATGTGTTAAACAGCTTATTTAAACTTTATTTTACATAAAAATTGACTGATTCTGCAAATTTCACACCTTTATTATCTCCCTTTTTTCTAAAAAAAAAAAAAAAAGAATGCGCACACTTTCAGCGGAGATATCTTCAGATTTGAAATCAGCACAAAAATACTTCTAGAAACAGTTGAAATGTTCTCTTATAAATAAAATATCCACGAAACTCATTTCAATATTTCTATTGATTGGAATTTTTTTTAAATTGGACCATATGACCTTTAGGCACCCCTTTTTGATTTCTATTCAAAAGGACATGTTTTTCATTTACACCTTAAATATCCGGTTGCTTGTTTACAGACGATCTTTAGAGTTTATTTTTTAAAATTATAAAACTAACCCCTAACCCTAACCCCTAACAAACAACCGGATATTGAATGTGTAGATGAAAAACATGTCCGTCAGAATCAAGATCAAAATGATCCAAAAAATTATCCAAAAAGAATCAAGATCATATGATCCAAAAAATTATCTAACGTATTTCAAAATTTGTATTGATTGGAATTAAAAGAAAAATAAATTCTCTAACGTATTTCAATTTTTTAAAATCTTTGGAATAAAAGAATTATAAATTCTCTCAAACGTATTTCATAATTTCTATTGATTGGATTTCAACATTCTATTGTTTAAATAATCTTTAACGATTTTATATTTCTATTACATTCTATTGTTAAATACGTATTTATAATTTCTATTGATATTTTATAATTTCTATTGATTGGATTTCCACATTTATTGTTTAAATACATTCTTTAACGTATTTTTAATTTCTATTGATTGGATTTCAACATTCTATTGTTTAAATACATTCTTTAACGTATTTTATAATTTCTATTGTTTAAACACATTCTTTAACGTATTTTTAATTTCTATTGATTGATTCCACATTCTATTGTTTAAATACATTCTCTAACGTATTTTATCATTTCTATGATTTGGATTCAAAGAAACATAATTTCCTCTTAGGAAATTTAACATTTCTATTGTTTGGAAATGAAAGAAAAAGAAATTTTCTAACTTATTCCCAAATTTCTATTGATTGGAATAAAAATAAAAAATAAATTCTCTAACGTATTTCAAAATTTCTATTGATTTGAATTAAAAATAAATTTTCTAACGTATTTCAAAATTTCTATTGATTTGAATTAAAAATAAATTTTCTAACGTATTTTAAAATTTCTATTAACTGGAATTAAAAATAAATTTTCTAACGTATTTCAAAATTTCTATTGATTGGAATTAAAAATAAATTTTCTAACGTATTTTAAAATTTCTATTAACTGGAATTAAAAATAAATATTCTAACGTATTTCAAAATTTCTATTGATTGGAATTAAAAATAAATTTTCTAACGTATTTTAAAATTTCTATTAACTGGAAATGAAAAAAAATTCACTAACGTATTTCAACATTTTTATTGCTTGGAAATATAAGAACAATGAATTTTCTAATGTATTGCAAAATTCCTATTGATTGGAATTAAAAGAAAAATAAATACTTTAACGTATTTTAGAATGTCTATTAATTGGAATTGATAGAATAAATAAAGTATTTCAAAATTTCTATTCGTCGGAATTTAAAAAATTCTCTAGAGTATTTCAAAATTGATTGAAACTAAAAGAAAAATAAATATCTAACGTATTTTAAATTTTTATTATTTTGAAATACGTTAGAGAATTTCTTTTTCTTTTTTTTATTGTAATACTGCCTATCTCAGATATCAAGTACTCTTTCTGCAAATACTGCAACCCTTAAGCACAATAGTGATGTGTGTGTGTGTGTGTGTGTGTGTGTGTGTGTGTGTGTGTGTGTGTCTGAACGCGTGAGGTGCCCCAAAATAAATCCGTTTTATTCAAAAATGAATTTATCACTTTATTACTTTGCCTTCAATTGAATGGAACATTACCTTCAAAATAAACCCCCTTCCCCTCCACTGCTGGATTATTTCTTTTGTGTGTATGTGTGTCTGTGTTTTGTTCCGTTCTGGAATTCTTTCTGAAAGTTATTTTGAACTATGTAGATCTCGTGGTTTCTATTGTCTGAAATCAACAACCTTTTGAGTGTGGATTTTAGTTTTGAAAACAACAACGTCAGTAAGGGCTTGTAATGGTTCATAAGCTGTAGATTCTTGTTAGAGCAGTTATGAGGAACAAAGAAAAGGATCGTATTCTAAAAATAGACCAAAGCCAGACTGACCGACGCCAAAATTCAAAACTCCCGCAAACTAACGGACATTCGGAGAGCGGGAGGAAGGAAAGGATTTTTCTAGTAGCAGAGGACAGAAAGGCAGTGGCCAGCGAAGGGACCAGTCACGAATACGATCCTCCTACTCCTTCTCGAACTGGGTTAACTGAAATACAAGTAAGCTTTAACATCAATAAGACTTTGTAAAAAGGAAAATTCATTAACCAAACCACATCTTTGTAACTTGTTGTTCATTTGATCCAACTTATAATACACATATAAAGGACAATTTTGGTTATGACTCAAACTTCTTTGTTCATTACTTGTACTGTTTTTACTTCTTTCTTTGCTGCTATATTTCACATAAAAATTACCTCCAACCAATATACAATTGGCTAACTCAAAATATCAGGGCTTTTTGAGATTTACCTTGTGCTGAGATAAGATATATATATATATATGTCCTATAGTAATATAGTGACTGTATAGCCCATTGGTCTTTAAGGGGTTAATCCACCTCAAATTAACTTATAAAGTTTTGTAAGTGGAAAATGATAAAAGTACAATTAACAGGAGTTATGAAACAAATCTAAAAGTGCAATCTCACACGTGTTAGGAAAAACCTAACGTGCGGAGAACAATGGAAATGACTCAAAGATTATTTGTGCTCGGATGTGATCGGTCAAGTCCAGGTTACGGGGAATTAGTGAAAGACATCTTTGGACAGTGTTGGCAGATGATAAGAATTTAGAATTGAAAATATTGTTTTGGGAAAAACCCAATTATGAGGGTTACACTAGTATCGGGATTAGCGCCGTGAAGCACCAATACCAACATGGGGGATATCTTCTAACTCCAGAGTACGGGTAAATTCGTTTTGTAAATATACCGGGGAAAATCTCCTAGTTCCCGATATACAGCGAATATACCTTTCAAGTACAAAGGGAAGATAATTTCAAGGGGGCGGGAAAATACGCAAATTCAAAATCGGATGCTGAATGAAAGAAAAAACACATAACAAATACTAAAGTTCAACAATTTTAATGTAACAAATAAAATAGGTAGAAGAAAGAAGAAGGAATAAATGTCAATTTGATAGAGGGGGCGTAGTAACTAATAGATAGATAGAGAAAGAGATTTAGTTGTAAGGGTTTGCAAAAAACGATGGTTTTGCGGGGGAACTTATCTTTGAGCCGGTAACAAGTGTTCATTTGTCGTAATTTCGTAGTTCTCAGATAGATGAATTTCGTAGTTCATTGGTCGAAAGTTCTTTGAATGTAGATTTCGTAGTTGAATGTCGAGAGTTCTTTGAATGTAGATTTCGTAGTTGAATGTCGAGAGTTCTTGAATTAGATTTCAGTTACAATAAGGTAGCGTATGCTACAAATTTCCTTATTGTTCTTGTTGTTGAATTTCGAGTGAGTGCCGGCTTGTCCTTTTTCATTCTCGAGAGTTAGACTCTAATTCCTCAAAGCTTGGTTGATTTTCATAACCCAGTGTGGTAGCGAAACGCTACGAAGTTCCACCCAGGTAATGGCCAGCGCGACACTGAAGTTTCAAAGGCGAAAATTCTCCCTCGCCCTAATCCGTGACGTCACATTCTCTCTCTGTAAGCTAGGTCCTTCCTTTTCCCAATGCGTACGTGTGGATGACAGTGTAGTAGCGCTAGGGTCAAATTCTGGGACGAAGCAAGCAACCGTGACGTCATGGCTTTCGGAAGAGTTCTTCATATTTTTAATTTTAATTTTAATTTTAACAACATAAATGTTGATACTAGACGAACCCCTGAGAGTAGCCGTAAGAGATGATAACCATAGTGAGTGTCAGTAATAGATGACAATTATAATGAGTTGGGGTAAAAATGGCGGAGATGATTCCAAATTAGGAAGGGAATTAATTTCTTGAAGAACTACTTTTGAGTGAAATGGTCATGAAAAACCGAATTACACCCAAATTAGGAAATGAACTAATAACTATAGTGAGTTCAGTAATAGATGACAATTATAATAGGTTGGAGTAAAGGGACAGAGATGATTTCCAAATTAGGAAAGGAACTAATGATAACTATAGTGAGTGTCAGTAAATAGATGACAATTATAATGAGTTGGAGTAAAAGGGACAGAGATGATTTCCAAATTAGGAAAGGAACTAATGATAACTATAGTGAGTGTCAGTAATAGATGACAATTATAATGAGTTGGAGTAAAAGGGACAGAGATGATTTCCAAATTAGGAAAGGAAACTAATGAAACTATAGTGAGTGTCAGTAATAGATGACAATTATAATGAGTTGGAGTAAAAGGGACAGAGATGATTTCCAAATTAGGAAAGGAACTAATGATAACTATAGTGAGTGTCAGTAATAGATGACAATTATAATGAGTTGGAGTAAAAGGACAGAGATGATTTCCAAATAGGAAAGGAACTAATGATAACTATAGGAGTCAGTAATAGATGACAATTATAATGAGTTGGAGTAAAAGGGACAGAGATGATTTCCAAATTAGGAAAGGAACTAATGATAACTATAGTGAGTGTCAGTAATAGATGACAATTATAATGAGTTGGAGTAAAAGGGACAGAGATGATTTCCAAATTAGGAAAGGAACTAATGATAACTATAGTGAGTGTCAGTAATAGATGACAATTATAATGAGTTGGAGTAAAAGGACAGAGATGATTTCCAAATTAGGAAAGGAACTAATGATAACTATAGTGAGTGTCAGTAAAGATGACAATTATAATGAGTTGGAGTAAAAGGGATGATTTCCAAATTAGAAAGGAACTAATGATAACTATAGTGAGTGTCAGTAATAGATGACAATTATAATGAGTTGGAGTAAAAGGGGCGGAAATAATTTCCAGATTAGGAAGGGAACTATTTCTTGAGAACTACTTTTGGGTGAAGCAGTAAAAAAAAACGAATTACAGTCGGAAGAGGAAATTTTATTTAAGCAAAGCATTTTTTGATAATAGTGATATTAGCTGGCAGAGTCGCAGTGAGTTCCAGAGCAGAGTTCCAGAGAGTCAGTTCCGGAGACAATTGCCAAGTCAGTGGCAGAGAGTTATCTTCCATAGAGTGTATTAGTTGACAAGAACAGAACTGAAGTCATTGTCACTAAGTTGAGAATCCCCTCATGAGACCCTGAATAGAATTTATTCTTCTTCGACCAAACCAAACATATCCAGTCACTAATACTAAATTGCATCCCTTTGGAACTCAAACGGGACGGGAATTATAACACTGTATTCTTTTTGTTACATATACAATTGTGTATACAATTTAACCGCCTGTCCGAATTCTTTTAAATGAAACTGACTTTGTCTTGAGACCACTTCAACCCTTTGACAGCGAATCTCAGTCCGGACACGAACCTGAACAAACAACTACCCGAGATCAAAGGCACAACGTGGCAGGTGGAAGGTTGGTCGTAGGTTGAATCACCAACCAGGAATTGCGACCCCCAAAGAGGAGAAGACAGTCAACTTGCCGATTGACTAGAGACAGCCATCTGATCAATTACTGGAAGATGAGAATCGCCCCCAATGGCGATGTGAGGGAAGGTGTGGTATCTCAGTTGGTGCCTTTAGGGCCAGGATTTTGACCCTGTAAGAATGAGGTGGCCTGCGAAACAAAAAACTTATTCGTTCGGCCCCTGTGAACCAATGATCCGAAAAAAGAAAAAAAAATCACACTGTGAACCAAATTTATTTGTCCATTGCTAAAAGTCTCTTCTTTTGCAATCCATTTCTCAATTACCTTTGGATCTGGGGAATTAAAATAAAATTAAAAATAAAGAAATAAGAAAATAAAAAAAACCTCCCATGAGCCTTCACACCGAATGAACCCTGTGCAGGGTAAAAGGATTGTTATAAACCGTATTTGCATGCGAGCGTATGGTGATGAGGAAATGAACAAAACACAGATTTTGAGTTTAAAATTGTATTTAAGAAAAAACACATGAGAACGATGAAAGGATAGAAGAGAATTACAGGATAAATTTGGTTATAGTTTATGGGTGGATATTGAGTCCGTAAAATGTCCAGCTTGATTGTGGTATTGGGGTGGTGATGTAGGCAGAATATTGTGTATGTGGAGGTAGGCGCGGACTGAAGTTCGCCCCTTAAGTTGATGATCGTAGAGAATTGGGGTTGGGAGGTAGATAAGTTTGTTCACTTGTGGTAGCACGAATGGGGTTTTATCAGTCGGTATGTCTGTTGTTGTTGTTGTTGTTGTCGTAGGCAGAATCTTGTGTTTCGGTTATTCTGATGTCGATCGCTGTCGTATCGTGGTTATGATAGCTAGTATATTTTTGTATCGTCGAATCTTGTAGAAATGTTCGCTTCTTTCGTGTCTTTGTCTAGGCAGAATCTGTGTACTGGTAGTAGCGCTTTTTGTATCAACGAATGATGTAGAAATGTTCGGTAGTTGACTTGTTGATTTGACTGCCTGGTGAGGTCAGGTTTGGGTAAGTTGGGGGTGTGACCCGCCGCTCTTTGATGTGTCCTTCTGTGAGGTAGCGCTCGTCGGGCCTGCGTTCGTGATGGTGCCTGAGCCCTGACTGTCTGTGCCTTTCAAAAGCTGTTCGTATAAAAGATCGGCGGGTCCCAAGGTTGGATCAATTGGAGTTGTTTTCATTTTACCCGGGAATCGCTTTCATTGGATGATATTCGAATTTTATTTACCAATTTTTTATTTTTATTTAATTTTGGGAATTGACTATCATAGCGGAACTCGATTTGAGCCCATGCGCAGATATATGTCAAAATGGTCATTTCCGTTTTAGGTAACGACCGAGGGCACTTCCGCCTTTGTCCGTCCCGTTGGCGAGTGTATGTAGCTTGTATTAGTGAATCGGAAGATTTCGACTTTGCATATACAACAGGATGCACTTTGATCCCAAGATAATCTCTTGCCATTCAAGTTTAGGCCTTAAGCACCCCACAGATTCTCCAAGTAAAATTCATTATTCACTGTTAACACATGAAACATTTCTTTTCAATAAAAATAACTACATCACTTTTACATTTCAGAGTTTGTTTTTGTTAATTATTTTGTCACAGCCATGAAACTTACTTCCTTTCTTTCTCTTCTTAGTTCTCTAATTTTCTTTTGTCTCTTCTTGGCTCTCTCCTTTCTTTCTTCTCAGCTCTCTTCTTTCTTCTTACTTTCCTTTTCTTCCGTCTCTTCTTAGCTCTCTCCTTTCTTCTTCTTTCTTTTCTTCCGTCTCTTCCCAGCTCTCCCTTTCTTTCTTTCTTTCTTTCTTTCTTCTCATCTCTCCTTTTCTTTCTTCTTTCTTTTTTTTCGTCTCTTCTCAAGCTCTTTCCTTTTCTTCTTCTTTCTTTCTCATCTCTCTCCTTTTCTTCTTCTTTCTTTTGTTCTTCCTTTGTTCTATATTTTTCAGATTAAGATACCAGTGATGTCGATAGATTCTATATTGAGTGCGTCCTGGACGCACAGATTGATTTGAATGAGTCCCCGGGAAATTTGATGGTCCCAACTAAAGTTTAATAAATTGGTATTAATACAAATATATATTTCAATATTTCTTGAAACGAATTACAATGTATGGAGTGCAAGGTAGAGGTTACATGGCTTTAGTTGTTCATAGATAAAAACTCTGCAAATTTATACACTGCTGAACACTACAACAACTAAAGAAAACGAATCAACTTTCTTTTCAAATAAATATCCATGCCACAGTAAATATGAATTAACATGAATTAGAGCTAAAACCATAAGACTTGTCATCCTGTGCTACACTGATAAAAGAACCTTGGTTCCGTTTTAGACATCGTCAATCCTGTGGGGTTATTTAATACCAAAGCCATGAAACTTCTTCCACTTCTATTTGCTTTCTTTGTAAATACTGTTTCATATCGCGCCATTATATTATTAATTGAATTCTAAAATCCATACATACCTGGTTTTTGACGTAAACAAGGATGGTTAGATTTTTATATTTGTGATATATTAGAATCTCCAGATTCTTGAATGCTGTCAAATGCAGTAGTCCTATTAAACTAGCCTGTATATTTTTTTTATAGCTTCACAAGTAAGTATCAAATACCAAATTAATGTCTTTGGTTTCAAGGCTTGTTGGTTTATGACATGTCGAATCCTTGTTGGTTAATTAATGACCAAAGACAGTCTTTGTTTATTTTTATTTTGTTGCAATAATTATATGGTCTGAAAACTTAATGTTATCACCATTGTTAAACAATTATAGCTTCAAAGTAGTGCTGGGTTACTCAGTCGGTTAGTAACGTTCGGCAGAAACCATTAATTCCTAGTTTGATTCTGCCCTCGCCAACTCTGTGATTAATAGCACAGATCTGTGCAGTAAAGTTAAGACTTAATGGAAAAACAAATCTCCTTGTCCTAGCGCTTAGTGAAAAAGGAGATATACTCCCTCGCTGTCTGCGGATACCGACATTAGCCGCCCCGAAGACTTACTTTTATAGCCCTTCAAGAATAGTCTTAATACAAATAATTCCACATGGTTCTTTGGTTGTTTTGTTCTAACGGCATATCAACCCTTTTGATATTTAACTGCTGAATCAATAAGTCATTATATCCGATTCTATAGATCTGATTGTCCTAAAATGGCTCACCGCATGGTAAATGATTTGAACAGGCCCAACGACTGCTTAACTTCAGTTGATGAGCGAGAAACCCATTTAACTTTAAAAGGCACCTATCAATACTAATAATTGCAAGTAAGATTATATGCTTTCTAGTAATTAGATGTCTATCCCAAGATTACTCCTTTTTTTATGGGGGGGATGTTTCTACACCTCTTTGAAAAGAATACTAATAGTCAACCATACTGATTTAAAACCTAAAATTAAATAGATTCCGTCATACAAAGGGACAACATACACTGGAATAAACAACATCCACAATAAACTCTTCCTAATCAAACCCACTTTGGGAGGCTGAGAATCAACTTTAAGTGAAGCTTTAGAAAGGAACAATCATTTATCCCGATACACATACTAAAACTTTTACACTTTAACTAAAACTTATTATATATACTAATACTAAAACTTTACACTTACCTCAAGTTGCGCAAGAATATGAATGTCTCAAACTGCATGTATTTCAATGCCCTTCAGAATTTCTACTTTGATATATTCTGAAAACTCAATTCTATTAAATTATATCTGAGAGGACGTTAATGGATTATTGATGCTATGACTAACATCAAAATGTGAAATGCATCACTTGGAGCACTGTAACTTATAAACTTAACTTTTTATGAAGGACGTGCCAAAGCTCCTTTCCCACAAAGATTGTTACTGTTCTTTAATCCATGCGATTCAAGAGTTTATTCATGTCCTCTTGATCGATTTTATTTGCTAGGGGGGATTCTTCTGCTGAATTAATTCTAGACTTCATTTTGATTGTTCAATATGGTCAAACAGTTGGAATTTTAAAATTAAATCACCTGTCGAAATAACCACAGTATTCCCAATCTTCTTTCATTTAATATCCTTCTCTCTTCGTCCGTTTTCAAATGCGTGATTCGTCCTGGAATTTTCTTACTTCTTGCAATCGCCCTCTTAGCTCTGCCCCTGTTCTTTCTCTTGCTGCACAGAAATTTGAACTTTTAGTTCTAAATCTTAGCATAAGAAGGGTCCTCTTGGTTGAGGCTTAGAAGAGCTTCTGAACAGCCTCTACATTAAAGTGTTTAAAGTTAAAGTCGGTGGCTAAAGTTCGGATCACCCAATCAGCAGGAGCTATCCCTTTTCGACTACGCTTAGACAAAGAAGATTGTTTTTGCATGAGTGGAGCGCCACACTACCAATCAGGCTCCACTTTACTGCACAGTATCCCTTGTGCTACTACAGTACCTGAGTTGGCGAGCAGTATTCAAAGCTATTTAAAAGTCTATTTAAAAGTTAACTAAAAGTGACCTATGAATATATGCGAGCTATTGTAACAGTTGTCCATGAATGATATGTTAGTTCTTTCTATTTAGGAAGGATGCAAGCATTCCTACAGTAGCATTTCATAGTAACACATTGTCCCACATGATGATATGATCGCTCTTAGGAGGAGAGAAGGATTCAAATATTCATAGTTAACATTGTCCAATGATCAGTATTGAAGGAGGGAGGTGAAGGGTGTGAAAAAAAAGAGTGGTTGGGGAGTGTGAAAATTGGTGGTTTGAATGGTGTTGAGTTTTAAATCACGCCGTCTTGAAAATGATTTCTCCAATATACATACTATTTGAGAAAAATAAAAAATCAACATATTGCCTTTTTAGCTTGTCCTTTTCTCCACCCTGGGCTCTTCTTCCAGCTGCTGGCTTCCGTGAGTTGGGGGCCTATATCTCTATCCATGTTTCTTTCTTTTTTCCGGTTTCTCCCTTAATATCTTGTCACTCATTCTTTTAAAAAATCTCTTTTGAGGGGTTTCATCCGTGTTGGCATATGGTCGAATGTGGGAGACTTATAATTGTGAAGCTATTCAACTTTAGTTGTTTTTTGCACTTATCATTTTCAGCTAATACCATTGGAGAAAATGTATAAACCCCCCACAGCTATAGGTTAAATAGTACACTACTGTTCTTTTACAAGGATGGAAATCTCTCTCTTTTTNCTTAATTACCCACATAGTAATATTTCCCATCAACTCCTCACTATAATTTAATTAATAATTGATTAGATGCACGCAACATTTTATTTGAGGGGGGAGGGGCAGAACTGAAGTTTCATTTCAAATTGTTTATTTTATTTACTCCTTTATAATTTTAGATTAGATGATTTTAATTAGATGATTTTACTTATTATGATACAAACCCTCTAACATTGAATTTTTTAACTCCAATATCTTTCAAAAGTTCATTTTTACATCAGCCCGGAGCGCCGTTTTTTCTTTTTCTTAATAATTAATAAAAGTTTAGGAAGATTTATATAACAAAAAGAAAAGGGGAAAAAAACCCTCACACTTTATATTCTACCCAGCAAATACATTGTCCACTTTTCTTGACACACCCATGCGCGATGTATCCTCTGCAAATACACCTCCCTCTAATACACCCTGCACACAGCTATGTATTTGAGTATATTTATATGCAGGTTGTTTAAAAAAAGAGATGCAACGTATTCTTCTTAATTTCTATTCAAACTATTTTCACTTCTATACAAAGAAGTGTATCCCGAAAAAACAATGTTGTAAGACAGTCTAAATCTGTATGTATGTATAGTGGGTTAATTCACTCATCACACCATAAGGTCACATATATTAAGGCAGAAAAACAAAGAACTCATAAATTCAACAAATAATAATTGTATTGAAACAAAAGATTACAATAATCAAGAATACTGATCAAAGTCCTGCAGAATATGCTTTTTTAAATGTTCATGTAATAATATAATAAGAAGGTGTTAAGTTGACTCCAACTGAGAAAGAAAGGGTAATGTTTAAAATCAAATCAACAGTCAAGTTAATTAGAGAGAGAGTAAGATATAGCTTATAATACCGTCAGCAGTAGTGAAATATTTCTTAAAACGAGAAGCGTGGAGTATTCAGGCAAGTTGGTTCTTTCTTTACTGTTCTTAGAAAAACCTTCGTTTATATAGGATTTAGATAGGCTCCAAAATAGGTCTTTTTGATAAACTTCTTTTTAGGCGCGAACGCCTATGGTTGAAAATTATCATTTTTAATATTTCTATTTTTCTCTCTAGCTGCGTCGATCCTCATGCGCAAAGCGTTTATTTTCGTCATTTTATTTTTGCTTTCAAAGCGTTAACTTCTGGCTTACCATAAAATATTCATTTTGAATATTTTACACATAAATTTTACATAAAATCGTAGATATTTATCTATTTGTAAACTTTTTAGTTAACTTCTTGTTACTGAAAAAAGGGCAAGAGTAAAAAAATAATTTTTAAAACTAATTACAGGGTTGTTCTTTATTCTATGTATTAACGATTTTTGGTATTATGACGTAAGTAGTGACGTAGTTTTGGTTACAGACAAATTGAGACCGAATCACCATTATTAATACGAGAATATATATAAAATTTTTGGAAGCCACAGGGTGTTGAAACATATGTAAATGCTATTCATCTTCTTTATCAAATGAATATAAAAAAAAAAAATTTATGAGGGTATTTGGAATTTGAAAATCTGATCATCACCATCATCATGTCGCGCAAGCAGCACGGATATCCATGACCAACTCTCGCCAACCTTCCCTATCACTCATTGCTCCTGGGAGGTATTCTGCGCAGCAACCAGCATCCTCGCATAGTTGGTCAATGTAGGTCCTTGGTGGGCGACCCACACTAGCATGTCCATATGTTGGCTTCCACAGGAGAACGTCGCTTCTGAGCTCATCCTTGCTTCTCCAGCAGTGTCCTGCATGCCTAGTCCGTTTCACTCGGATGGTTTGTGAGATGGTGGGCAGGTGGCTATACAGCTGCTTCCTTGTGGGGTGTTGTTTCCACGATTTGTTCAAGAAAAGTGATGTTTTCTTTGTTATATGCTTTACACGGCCCATTTTATTTGCTGAAAATTCCTGATTAAGGAAATTAACACATACTATAAGAACATAGACATATCAGCCTGTTGTCAATACACGTAAATGTGTTAAACAGCTTATTTAAACTTTATTTTACATAAAAATTGACTGATTCTGCAAATTTCACACCCTGTATTATCTCCCTTTTTTCTAAAAAAAAAAAAAAAAAAAGAATGCGCACACTTTCAGCGGAGATATCTTCAGATTTGAAATCAGCACAAAAAAATACTTCTAGAAACAGTTGAAATTTTCTCTTATGAATAAAATGTCAACGAAACTCATTTCAATATTTCTATTGATTGGAATTTTTTTTAAATTGGACCATATGACCTTTAGGCACCGCTTTTTGATTTCTATTCAAAAGGACATGTTTTTCATTTACACCTTAAATATCCGGTTGCTTGTTTACAGACGATCTTTAGAGTTTATTTTTTTAAATTATAAAACTAACCCCTAACCCTAACCCCTAACAAACAACCGGATATTGAAGGTGTAAATGAAAAACATGTCCGTCAGAATCGAGATCAAAAAAGGGTGCCTAAAGGTCATATGATCCAAAAAATTCTCTAACGTATTTCAAAATTTCTATTGATTGGAATTAAAAGAAAAATAAATTCTCTAATGTATTTCAATTTTTTTTAATCTTTGGAATAAAAGAATTATAAATTTTCTCTAACGTATTTTATAATTTCTATTGATTGGATTTCCACGTTCTATTGTTTAAATACATTCTTTAACGTATTTTATAATTTCTATTGATTGGATTTCCACGTTCTATTGTTTAAATACATTCTTTAACGTATTTTATAATTTCTATTGATTTGGATTCAAAGAAACATAATTTCTTCTTAGGAATTTAACATTTCTATTGTTTGGAAATGAAAGAAAAAGAAATTTTCTAACTTATTCCCAAATTTCTATTGATTGGAATAAAAATAAAAAATAAATTCTCTAACGTATTTCAAAATTTCTATTGATTGGAATTAAAAATAAATTTTCTAACGTATTTTTAAAATTTCTATTAACTGGACTTGAAAG
This sequence comes from Doryteuthis pealeii, assembly GCA_023376005.1. Taxonomy (NCBI): domain Eukaryota; kingdom Metazoa; phylum Mollusca; class Cephalopoda; order Myopsida; family Loliginidae; genus Doryteuthis; species Doryteuthis pealeii. Next base: position 36,020,498 of record CM042164.1, read on the forward strand.
AAAATTCACTAACGTATTTCAAAATTTTTATTGCTTGGAAATATAAGAACAGTGATTTTTCTAATGTATTGCAAAATTCCTATTGATTGGAATTAAAAGGAAATAGATTCTCTAACGCATTTCAAAATCTCTATCAATTGGAATTCAAAAATTTGAATTGGCTTGGATTTCCACATTTCTATTTGTAGTAAACAGGGTTAGTATGAAGCGTATGGTAGCAAGGAAAAAACAAACACGGGTTTTAAGTTTCAAAATTGTATTGGAAAAAGGAACATGAAAAGCGACGAAAAGCTGAAAGTGAATTTAAGAGAGAAAGTCTGATTTTGGTGATAGTTGTAAAGTGAATAATAAAGTCAGTAAATGTCCGGTGGCTGAATCAGTTGTAGTGTAGGTGGAGAAGTGGGCAGATGAACCAGTGGTAGTGGTTAGGTGTTGATTAGGTGGGCAGAGTCTTGTGTTTTTAGTAGTCGTTAGCGGTTGGCATCGTGTATCAGTCAGCGTAGTCTTGTTGTTGTAGGAGGTTGGTGATGTAGGCAGAATTTTGTGTTTTGGTATTCTGAATTCGATGGCGGGTTGTATTGTGTATGATAGTTGGCGTAGTCTTGTTGTAGGAAGTTCGCCCCTTTAAATTGCCGGTCGGTCTGAGTAGGGGTAGAGGTAGGTGAGGATGTAAGTGTCGGCCGCCTGTGATGTACTCCGCTGCTGTCGCTGGGGATGTCTGAGTTGTCGGTTCTTCAAAGTCGATTTATATAGGGGGGGGGGCGTTTTCGATTGGACGAAAATGTGAGTTTATTTACAAAATTATTTTCTTTAATGTTTAGGAATTCTAGTTTTCCAACCGGAAGTTCAATTTGGAGCCTATGCGTAAAAACGTGTTAATTTGGTCACTTCTTTTTAGGCTACCGTAGAGTTCACTTCCGTTTTGGCGTCAGCAACTTATGTTTTGTTTTGTTGGAGAGTGTGTGTATCACTTTATTGCGGTATGTGCGCGAATTGAATTGCTGAATTAGTGAATCGGGAGATATCTATATTTGCTTATGTAACATATTGATTGGAGTGGGGAAAAATTCTCTAACGTATCAAAAAATGTATTCTTTGGAACTAAAAGAAAAATAAATTCTCTCACGTATTTCAACATTTCTATTGGTTGGAATTAAAACAAAAATAAATTCTACTTTGGATTTCAACATATCTATTCATTAGAATTAAAAGAAAAATAAATACTTTAACGTATTTTAGAATTTCTATTGATTGGAATTGATAGAAAAATAAGTTCTCTAAAGTATTTCAAAATTTCTATTCGTCGGAATTTAAAAAAATCTCTAGAGTATTTCAAAATTGATTGAAACTAAAAGAAAAATAAATACTCTAACATATTTTAAATTTTTATTATTTTGAAATACGTTAAGAGAATTTCTTTTTCTTTTTTTTTTATTGTACTGCCTATCTTAAATATCAAGTACTCTTTCTGCAAATACTGCAACCCTTAAGCACAATAGTGATGTGTGTGTGTGTGTGTGTGTGTGAACGCGTGAGGTGCCCAAAATAAATCCGTTTTATTCAAAAATGAATTTATTATTTTATTACTTTGCCTTCAATTGAATGGAACATTACCTTTAAAATAAACCCCCTCCCCCCTCCACTGTTGGATTATTTATTTTGTGTGTATGTGTGTCTGTGTTTTGTTCCGTTCTGGAATTCTTTCTGAAAGTTATTTTGAACTATGTAGATCTCGTGGTTTCTATTGTCTGAAATCAACAACCTTTTGAGTGTGGATTTTAGTTTTGAAAACAAGTTGTTGTTTTCAAAACTAAAACCCACACTCAAAAGGTCAGTAAGGGCTTGTAATGGTTCATAAGCTGTAGATTCTTGTTAGGGCAGTTATGAGGAATAAAGAAAAGGATCGTATTCTAAAAATAGACCAAAGCCAGACTGACCGACGCCAAAATTCAAAACTCCCGCAAACTAACGGACATTCTGAGAGCGGGGGGAAGGAAAGGATTTTTCTAGTAGTAGAGGATAGAAAGGCAGTGGCCAGCGAAGGGACCAGTCACGAATACGATCCTCCTACTCCTTCTCGAACTGGGTTAACTGAAATACAAGTAAGCTTTAACACCAATAAGTCTTTGTAAAAAGGAAAATTCATTAACCAAACCACATCTTTGTAACTTGTTGTTTATTTGATCCAACTTATAATACACATATAAAAGACAATTTTGGTTATGACTCAAACTTCTTTGTTCATTACTTGTACTGTTTTTACTTCTTTCTTTGCTGCTATATTTCACATAAAAATTACCTCCAACCAATATACAACTGGCTAACTCAAAATATCAGGGCTTTTTGAGATTTACCTTTACCTGAGATAATATATATATATATATATATATATATATATATATATATATATATATATATATATATAATTATGTCCTATAGTAATATAGTGACTGTATAGCCCATTGGTCTTTAAGGGGTTAATCCACCTCAAATTAACTTATAAAGTTTTGTAAGTGGAAAATGATAAAAGTACAATTAACAGGAGTTATGAAACAAATCTAAAAGTGCAATCTCACACGTGTTAGGAAAAACCTAAAGTGCGGAGAACAATGGAAATGACTCAAAGATTATTTGTGCTCGGATGTAATCGGTCAAGTCCAGGTTACGAGGAATTAGTGAAAGACATCTTTGGACAGTGTTGGCAGATGATAAGAATTTAGAATTGAAAATATTGTTTTGGGAAAAACCCAATTATGAGGGTTACACTAGTATCGGGATTAGCGCCGTGAAGCACCAATACCAACATGGGGGATATCTTCTAACTCCAGAGTACGGGTAAATTCGTTTTGTAAATATACCGGGGAAAATGTCCTAGTTCCAATATACAAGCGAATATACCTTTCAAGTACAAAGGGAAGATAATTTCAAGGGGGCGGGAAAATACGCAAATTCAAATCGGATGCTGAATGAAAGAAAAACACAATAACAAATACTAAAGTTCAACAATTTTAATGTAACAAATAAAATAGGTAGAAGAAAGAAGAAGGAATAAATGTCAATTTGATAGAGGGTGGCGTAGTAACTAATAGATAGATAGAGAAAGAGATTTAGTTGTATGGGTTTGCAAAAAAACGATGGTTTTGCGGGGGAACTTATCTTTGAGCCCGGTAACAAGTGTTCATTTGTCGTAATTTCGTAGTTCTCAGATAGATGAATTTCGTAGTTCATTGGTCGAAAGTTCTTTGAATGTAGATTTCGTAGTTGAATGTCGAGAGTTCTTTGAATGTAGATTTCGTAGTTGAATGTCGAGAGTTCTTTGAATGTAGATTTCGTGTTACAATAAGGTAGCGTATGCTACAAATTTCCTTATTGTTCTTGGTTGTTGAATTTCGAGTGAGTGCCGGCTTGTCCTTTTTTCATTCTCGAGGGAGTTAGACTCTAATTCCTCAAAGCTTGGTTGATTTTCATAACCCAGTGTGGTAGCGAAACGCTACGAAGTTCCACCCAGGGTAATGGCCAGCGCGACACTGAAGTTTCAAAGGCGAAAATTCTCCCTCGCCCTAATCCGTGACGTCACATTTCTCTCTGTAAGCTAGGTCCTTCCTTTTCCCAAAGGCGTACGTGTGGATGACAGTGTAGTAGCTCTAGGGTCAAATTCTGGGACGAAGCAGCAACCGTGACGTCATGGCTTTTCGGAAGATTCTTCATATTTTTAATTTTAATTTTAATTTTAACAACATAAATTTTGATACTAGACGAACCCCTGAGAGTAGCCGTAAGTGTCAGTAATAGATGACAATTATAATGAGTTGGGGTAAAAATGGCGGAGATGATTCCAAATTAGGAAGGGAATTAATTTCTTGAAGAACTACTTTTGAGTGAAATGGTCATGAAAAACCGAATTACACCCAAATTTGGAAATGAACTAATAACTATAGTGAGTGTCAGTAATAGATGACAATTATAATGAGTTGGAGTAAAAGGGGCGGAAATAATTTCCAGATTAGGAAGGGAACTATTTCTTGAGAACTACTTTTGGGTGAAGCAGTAAAAAAAAACGAATTACAATCGGAAGAGGAAATTTTATTTAAGCAAAGCATTTTTTGATAATAGTGATATTAGCTGGCAGAGTCGCAGTGAGTTCCAGAACAGAGTTCCAGAGAGTCAGTTCCGGAGACAATTGCCAAGTCAGTGGCAGAAAGTTATTTTCCATAGAGTGTATTAGTTGACAAGAACAGAACTTAAGTCATTGTCACTAAGTTGAGAATCCCCTCATGAGACCCTGACTAGAATTTATTCTTCTTCGACTAAACCAAACATATCCAGTCACTAATACTAAATTGCATCCCTTTGGAACTCAAACGGGACGGGAATTATAACACTGTATTCTTTTTGTTACATATAAAATTGTGTATACAATTTAACCGCCTGTCCGAATTCTTTAAAATGAAACTGACTTTGTCTTGAGACCACTTCAACCCTTTGACAGCGAATCTCAGTCCGGACGCGAACCTGAACAAACCAACTACCCGAGATCAAAAGCACAACGTGGCAGGTGGAAGGTTGGTCGTAGGTTGAATCACCAACCAGGAATTGCGACCCCCAAAGAGGAGAAGACAGTCAACTTGCCGATTGACTAGAGACAGCCATCTGATCAATACTGGGAAGATGAGAATCGCCCCCAATGGCGAGTGAGGGAAGGTGTGGTATCTCAGTTGGTGCCTTAGGGCCAGGATTTTTGACCCTGTAAGAATGAGGTGGCCTGCGAAACAAAAAACTTATTCGTTCGGCCCCTGTGAACCAATGATCCGAAAAAGAAAAAAAAATCACCTGTGAACCAAATTTTATTTGTCCATTGCTAAAAGTCTCTTCTTTTGCAATCCATTTCTCAATTACCTTTGGATCTGGGGGAATTAAAATAAAATTAAAATAAAGAAATAAAGAAATAAAAAAAACCTCCCATGAGCCTTCACACCGGATGAACCCTGTGCAGGGTAAAAGGATTGTTATAAACCGTATTTGCATGCGAGCGTATGGTGATGAGGAAATGAACAAAACACAGATTTTGAGTTTTAAAATTGTATTAAGAAAAACAACATGAGAACGGTGAAAGGATAGAAAGAGAATTACAGGATAAATTTGGTTATAGTTATGGGTGGATATTGAGTCCGTAAAATGTCCAGCTTGATTTGGGTATTGGGTGGTGATGTAGGCAGAATATTGTGTATGTGGAGGTAGGCGCGACTGAAGTTCGCCCCTTAGAGATTGGGGGTTGGGAGGTAATAAGTTTGTTCACTTGTGGTAACACGAATGGGGTTTGTATCAGTCGGTATGTCTGTTGTTGTTGTTGTTGTCGTAGGCAGAATCTTGTGTTTCGGTTATCTGATGTCGATCGCTGGTCGTATCGTGGTTATGATAGCTAGTATATTTTTGTATCGTCGAATCTTGTAGAAATGTTCGCTTCTTTCGTGTCTTGTTCTAGGCAGAATCTTGTGTACTGGTAGTAGCGCTTTTTGTATCAACGAATGATGTAGAAATGTTCGGTAGTTGACTTGTTGATTTGACTGCCTGGTGAGGTCAGGTTTGGGTAAGTTGGGGGTGTGACCCGCCGCTCTTTGATGTGTCCTTCTGTGAGGTAGCGCTCGTCGGGCCTGCGTTCGTGATGGTGCCTGAAGCCCTGACTGTCTGTGCCTTTCAAAGCTGTTCGTTTTATAGAGATCGGCGGTCCAAGTTGGATCAATTGAGTTGTTTTCACTTTACCGGGAATCACTTTCATTGGATGATATTCGAATTTATTTACCAATTTTTTATTTTTATTTAATTTTGGAATTGACTATCATAGCGGAACTCCGATTTGGAGCCCATGCGCAGATATATGTCAAAATGGTCATTCCGTTTTAGGTAACGACCGAGGGCACTTCCGCCTTTGTCCGTCCCGTTGGCGAGTGTATGTAGCTTGTATTAGTGAATCGGAAGATTTCGACTTTTGCATATACAACAGAGCTCCCTCAGAAATTGATACGATTCACAATGGGTTTGGGTATGTATGTGTAAGTGGTGTTGGTGGTTTAATTCATAACAAAGTCCTTGTATCGTGTTGGCATTTGGCCTCGTGTTAGCCTGACTGGAAGTCGTTTTGAATTGCTTTGGTTTTGTTCCTGATTGTTGTTTTGCTCGCAAGGTTGCGTTGCTGTATGTGTAATGGATGGTTCCGGGTATGGCGATTCCTGATTTTGTGGGAGAATATGATACGGCGGTGGGGGTAGTGTGTGATGAGATAGGTGCTCGGGTCGAGGCTCGAGGCAGCGAAAACATTCAGACAGCCCGCTCAGAAAAATTATAATACGGCATACAATGGTAGACACCCACCCAACCAAAAACACAGCGGCATGACTCGAGCCACACCTGTCTGCAGGAATTTCATAAGAGGCTTCAAATGTTTTCAAGGGCATAACTGCCCATATCGACATCCACCTACAGCTCAAGTACACGTCGCAGCAACAGAAGAAGCGTCACACCCCAACGTCACACAAACTAACGACACGGATTTTCAGTACGGACCGGACGAGATGTGATGGCTCGTACGCCGGTCCGTCCCGCTCATCATCACATATTTAATCTCCAGCGACACTCCATGCAACAATCTCCGTTTATTAAAACGACATTCACCATCAAAGGAAACACCTTTATGGACACAGCAATGCTAGACTCTGGTTGCTCAACTTGTATCATACCAGTCTCCCGATTGCCAGAAGATTTCAGGAAGCACATGATACACTCAGACACGATCGTGAAGGGTATAAATAGTAATATTACCACCCTGGGCGAGCTAAACTGTGACGTCACCTTTGGTGACCAAAACTCTCCCACCTTCAAGGGAATCAATATACTAATCACAGAGGCCGCCGCACCGATACTAATCGGACAAAATGTCCTCAGCCACAGCTCCATCAGCTCTTACACAATCAACAACCAAGACGCAACCATCACGTTCAGACGAACAATCGCATCTAATTATACAACACAAACAGTCCCACTTCTGACACCAGATGTTATAAACCGTATTTGCATGCGAGCGTATGGTGATGAGGAAATGAACAAAACACAGATTTTGAGTTTTAAAATTGTATTAAGAAAAACAACATGAGAACGGTGAAAGGATAGAAAGAGAATTACAGGATAAATTTGGTTATAGTTATGGGTGGATATTGAGTCCGTAAAATGTCCAGCTTGATTGTGGTATTGGGGTGGTGATGTAGGCAGAATATTGTGTATGTGGAGGTAGGCGCGGACTGAAGTTCGCCCCTTAAGTTGATGATCGTAGAGAATTGGGGGTTGGGAGGTAGATAAGTTTGTTCACTTGTGGTAACACGAATGGGGTTTGTATCAGTCGGTATGTCTGTTGTTGTTGTTGTTGTCGTAGGCAGAATCTTGTGTTTCGGTTATTCTGATGTCGATCGCTGGTCGTATCGTGGTTATGATAGCTAGTATATTTTTGTATCGTCGAATCTTGTAGAAATGTTCGCTTCTTTCGTGTCTTGTTCTAGGCAGAATCTTGTGTACTGGTAGTAGCGCTTTTTGTATCAACGAATGATGTAGAAATGTTCGGTAGTTGACTTGTTGATTTGACTGCCTGGTGAGGTCAGGTTTGGGTAAGTTGGGGGTGTGACCCGCCGCTCTTTGATGTGTCCTTCTGTGAGGTAGCGCTCGTCGGGCCTGCGTTCGTGATGGTGCCTGAAGCCCTGACTGTCTGTGCCTTTCAAAAGCTGTTCGTTTTATAGAGATCGGCGGTCCCAAGTTGGATCAATTGGAGTTGTTTTCACTTTACCCGGGAATCACTTTCATTGGATGATATTCGAATTTTATTTACCAATTTTTTATTTTTATTTAATTTTGGGAATTGACTATCATAGCGGAACTCCGATTTGGAGCCCATGCGCAGATATATGTCAAAATGGTCATTCCGTTTTAGGTAACGACCGAGGGCACTTCCGCCTTTGTCCGTCCCGTTGGCGAGTGTATGTAGCTTGTATTAGTGAATCGGAAGATTTCGACTTTTGCATATACAACAGGATGCACTTTGATCCCCAAGATAATCTCTTGGCCATTCAAGTTTAGGTCTTAAGCCACCCCACAGATCTCCAAGTAAAATTCATTATTCACTGTTAACACATGAAACATTCTTTTCAATAAAAATAACTACATCACTTTTACATTTCAGAGTTTTTGTTTTTGGTTAATTATTTTGTCACAGCCATGAAACTTACTTCCTTTCTTTCTCTTCTTAGTTCTCTAATTTTCTTTTGTCTCTTCTTGGCTCTCTCCTTTCTTTCTTTCTCAGCTCTCTTCTTTTCTTCTTACTTTCCTTTTCTTCCGTCTCTTCTTAGCTCTCTCTTTTTCTTTCTTTCTTTTTCTTCCGTCTCTTCCCAGCTCTCTCCTTTCTTTCTTCTTTCTTTCTCAGCTCTCTCCTTTTCTTCTTTCTTTCTTTTTCTTTCGTCTCTTCTCAGCTCTCTCCTTTCTTTCTTCTTTCTTCTTTCTTTCTTTCTTTCTTTCTCAGCTCTCTCCTTTTCTTCTTTCTTTCTTTTTTTTCGTCTCTTCTCAGCTCTTTCCTTTTCTTCTTTCTTTCTTTCTCATCTCTCTCCTTTTCTTCTTTCTTTCTTTTGTTTCTTCTTTGTTCTATATTTTTTTCAGATATAGATACCAGTGATGTCGATAGATTCTATATTGAGTGCGTCCTGGGACGCACAGATTTGATTTGAATGAGTCCCCGGGAAATTTGATGGGTCCCAACTAAAGTTTAATAAATTGTATTAATACAATATATATTTCAATATTTTCTTGGAAACGAATTACAATGTATGGAGTGCAAGGTAGAGGTTACATGGCTTTAGTTGTTCATAGATAAAAACTCTGCAATTTATTAAACTTTAGTTGGACCCATCAAATTTCCCGGGGACTCATTCAAATCAAATCTGTGCATCCCAGGACGCACTAAATATAGAATCTATCAACAACACTGGTATCTATATCTGGAAAACCCACAGTTATTTTAATGGCTATAAGATATCAAATATACACATGAAAACACTTATTATTTTAAAGAAGATAAAATTTGTTGTACCGGCCGTTCCTACAGTGGAGAATATACACTGGTTCTCACTATAAATAGTGAGACACCGAGTGAAAAGGTTGTACTGTTACCGTTTAATGGCAAGCTAGCCGTTCCTGTACCATTATTGTAAATACACTTGTCTTATTTTACCCTACCTCGACTTGACTTCTTTTTTACTGTTGGATTAACATTACAAGAAAATTGAATATACCCTTAAAAATAAATTCAAATCAAGAAATAACAGATCTTTACATATATAATAAAGTTGGAAGAGTGGCCTATTTTTAGTATCAGCTGGACAGACAAACAAGAAATTACGCTTGAAATACTTGCAAACAAAGTTTTTGTCTGCTGTAAAGATAATTCTATCTATTAATAATGGAGATTGTCTTTATATCTGTCTGTAACAAAAACTACGTCATAGCTTACGTCACAATATTCTTATGCTATATACAACCAAAATTTGAGTAAGCAATTTCAAAAATTGTTTTTTACTCTCGTCCTTTTTTTTAATTTTATTTTTATACAGTAACAAGAAATTAACTAAAAAGTTTACAAATAAATAAATGCCTACGATTTTGTGTAAAATTGATGTGGAAAATATTCAAAATAATTGTTTGATTATTACATGTATGCAACATTTTATTTGAGAGGGACGGGGCTCAGTTTTCATTTCAAATTGTTTTATTTTTATTTTTTTACTCCTTTAATAAATATGAGGATTTGTCTTATGATACAAACCCTCTGACATTGAATTTTTTAACTCCCACCCTCTCAAGCAATGTCTTTCAAAAATTAATTTTTACAATGCCCGGAGGGTGTTTTCTGTTGCTAGTAAATATAATAATACAATCCACTTAACTGAAGTCCTTGAGGTTGGTGAGTTATTGAAGTACCTACTATGGCTCTCTGCCTCTCTCTCTACTGGATATAGAGAACGCCGTTTTTCTTGTCCGACTTCTGGAGATGCTGCTGACCAAAGAGGAAGAAATCTTATCTTCAATTTTGCAGCTAAAGTTTGCGTGCCTGTGATTGGTTGATTTGAAAAGAGGCTTGTAGACCAAGGGAGACAACCTACCTACCTTAGATATATTCTTATAACCTGGATATATTGGGAAATATTCATTTTTATGTCTAAAAATGCAAGTATTTTTGGTAAATGTTGAATTCACTTTGATCTACTTTCTCATATTTTTAATTGTAGTTCAAAGAAAATCCTATAAGATTCGTCATTTGATTCATTTTATTTCAATTAACTCATTTTTCTCATTACACAATGCAAATTGTATACATTTTATAATGTCATATTTTAAAAAATACCTGATACACAACTGAAAACATTTGACTTGCACATAAAAAATCTGAGATGATTTGTAATTTAAAAATATGTACAATACATAAACATTTTCCAGATATTCCAACATAGTATAAATTTTTGTTTTTACGTTTTTGCAGACAAGATAAATTTCTGCTTCTTCTAAAACATTTTTAAGAAGGAAAAACACCTGACTTCTGATTTAGGTTGGGAAAATTAAAACGGAAAGTTTTTTGACAATGACAGTTTAACTACAGTCTAAGAATTAACATTTTGTGAATTGGGTTACGGTATTAGGGGATTAAGGTTGTTTTTAATTACATATTGCTTTTTAAAAAAAACAACAAAAACCCCAAATTACTATACATTTAATGTTGAAAAATATTTTTTTAAACTAAGTTTAATTGAAATTATACATTGCAATACTAACACAAACAACTATCTCAATAATAGATTCAATAATTAATTTCAATGGTTAATTAAATGTATAGTAATTTGGGTTTTTTGTTGTTTATTTTTTTAAGCAATACATAATTAAAAACAACCTTAATCTCCTAAAACCGTTACCCAATTCGCAAAATGTTAATTCATAGACTGTAGTTAAACTGTCATTGGGTACCACCAAAAAACTTTCCGTTTTAATTTTCCGACCTAAATCAGAAGTCAGCAGGAAAAACTTGATTTACCTGATCTTTAATTGAAATTTTGACTCATTTTGAAATCACCTTAATTTACAAACATCTAAATGTAGTCTTAATTTTTTTACAAACATCTAAATGTTGTCTTAATTTTTTTTACAAACATCTAAATGTAGTCTTAATTTCTTTTACAAACATCTAATGTAGTCTAATTTTTTACAAACATCTAAATGTAGTCTTAATTTTTTTACAAACATCTAAATGTACTATTTCTCTGAATGTTTGATATGTGGCTTGATAATTAGTATTATTTGGATTATTCGGACTATTCTACTCATCTTTATTGTTATCTTAATAATATTATCTTATTACTATTATTGTTCATCTCTAAAAAAAAGTAGGGCATGTGCTGGTCCGAGATTGTATACAAAATAATTGCTGGAGGAAACATCAATTACAGTCTGAAATCTCCAGCAAGCTCCCTCCAGTACAGATAACAATAAAGATGAGGACATTAGTCTGAATCAATCAATCAATCATTGCTGTCCATCATATCCGATGATGACACACACAAATCATTTTCCTCCAATTTATTCAGTCTCTGGTTGCATCTTGTCAACTGCCTATGGGGATATTCAAGTCCTTCAGGTTTCTTTTGATGTCTTTGTACCTGAGCTTTGGTCTACCGATTCTACGTGATCCCTCTCTCAGTTGAGAGTGCATAATCTGCTTTGGTAATCTGTCATCCCCAAGTCTGTTTAAGTGGCCAGCCCATCTTGGACAAGTATTTCATGCATGCCAGGGAGTCCAGTTCTCTTCAGGATGGTCCTGTTTGATACATGTTGCCACCACTTGACATTTAATATACTGCACAAGTGATGCATGTAGTAGACATGTAGTCTATGGGCATCCGCTTTGTATGTCGTCCAGGTTTCTGCACCGTACAGGAGGGTTGAGAGAAATATGGCACAATATACTGCACATTTATTTTTAAAGGAGATGTCTCTGTTGAACCAGACTCGCCTCTTCAGCCGACCAAATGCTTTGGAAGCATTTGAAATTCGGAGATCAAGCTCTGCATTGAGTCTATTGTTGATGGCAACTGTGGAGCCCAGGTATCTGAAGGTATTTACCTAAGCTAGAATCTGAACTTCTATCATTATGTCTTTTCCAGTGTCATGTGATGTCGGAGGGGAATAATCCAAATAATACTAATCTAAAGGTAGTCTTATTTTTTTTTATCTACACAACAAATACTACCTATATAGTAGCAGGTATACAAACTGCAGGTAAATTATCTAATTACCCTATAAAATTTTATACCTATCCGTTTCTATCAGCTTGAATGTTATATATATATATATATATATATATATATATATATATATCTGTGCACGTGAGTCTGTGTGTTCAATATAATCATTTTGCATAAAAGTCTTTTTGGTTATTTCCTATAAGTCCAACATGATCAAAGGGGAACCACTGATGACTGATAAATTATTAATTTATTTATTGATCTACTTAGGAAAAAAGAAGACGGGGTTAAAGGTTAGGGTTAGGGTTTAGGGTTAGTTTAATGGGAAAATAAATAAAGAATTTATCAGTCAAGAGTGGTTCCCCTTTGAACATGTTAGACTTATAGGAAATAACCGTTTTTTTCTAGTCAAGCAATATACAATCAAAACAGATATCATTAGATATTATTTATTACCAAACTTTATAGCATTGAAATTCTGTAAGCAAAGATAAAATAGCATAACTATATATAAGGGATATACTTATTTTGAGACTCTCAGTTGGTAGAGAGTTCAGCTAGAAACCACAAGGTTCCTAGTTCGATACCAACCCTCGCCAACTCAGCGTATGAGTAGCACAGGGATGTGTGTGGTAAAGTAAGGAGCTAATGGTAGGTGTGGTGCTCTCCGTCAGGCGCAAAAAAACAATCTCCTTGGTCTAGCGCTATTGAAAAGGGGATAGACTCCCTCGCTGTCTGGCTGATACCGACTTTAGGCCGCCCCGACGACTTTACATATACATATTTCTGTTTACAAAAACAATTATAAAAAATCATAATGGGTAATATATATAATATTATGAAAGTTATATTCAATGTAATGTCAAGATATTTTCTATGTTTTTTTTTATGGAGGTTAAAGAAAGATTCTTATCTCTCTCTGCAGTTTTGGGCTTAGCATAAGGTTATAAAATTGTTTTGTATTGTTAAGGTTCTCCACCTATTATTTGAAAAAATTATTTTGCATTTTTAAAAACAAATTTATTATAGATTTCAGAAATTATTATTAATACAATCAATATGTACACATGTATTGTTAAAAAGAAATAAAGTAATTCTGTTGAATTTTCTGAACTAACAGAAACGAAATATCAATTGAATCAATTGTTGGAGTTTTGTTATTCACCTTTTCTATATATTGTTTCACATTTTGTCGCATTTTTTAATCTGTTATTTTTAAAAATTTATATATATATATATATATATATATATATATATATATATTTCAAATACAAAATAATGTTATCTTGTTTTTTATTATATATATATATATATATATATATATATATATATTATATATCTTTGAAATACAAAATTTGAAAGGTTCAAGCATGCTAGAATGTTATAAGAAAGATTACTTTATAATATGATCATACTTGAAATATGACTTTTTAATAACTAGTGTGATTCAAAAAGATATTGCTTCAAAAGAGAGTGGTTGAAAAAATTAGATGAAATTGTGTATCAATCTATTAATTTTTTGAGAATATGTTGGAATATTGTTGTTATAAGGTGTGCTGAAATCCACCACTTAAACTTATAGACTCTGCATGGGCGTGTGGATTAAAGCCAGCCAATCAACAGCTCGAATACATGGTTAACTATTTAATCGCCGATCTTGAAAGCCATTCATTTGCACATATTCGACAGGGACAAACGGATCTACAGCCAAGGACTCTGCTCATCCAAAGGATTCTACCCAACACTAAGGGACACTGAAGAACAACCAAAGGATTCTTCACTAAGGATCAGCCTCTGCTTAACACAACGGATATCCACTGTAAAGTACCCTCACTTGAAGCCTAAAAATGGCCTCAAAAATCATAACTAATAAATGACCTTATTAACTTTTTTGAACAATGAACTTGTATTTTTATTATGTATAAAATCTGATTAGGGACCTCAAGTAATGTTCCTCTTCTTTGACATAGTTTTATCAGATAAATTGTGTGTAATAAGTAATTGAGAGTTACCTCCCCTATTTCATGATTACCTCCCTTTTGGAGAACTTTCTAGTGAATACTAGACTATATCAACTCTCAATAAGTGTACCAATTGTTCCAAAGTCCAGATAAATTGTGTGTAATAAGTAATTGAGAGTTGCCTCCCTATTTTATGATTACCTCTCTAGTGAATACTAGACTATATAAACTCTCAATAGTGTACCAATTGTTCTAAGTAGAATAAAACTTTCCAAAGTCTATCAGTGTTATCTTTTGTTATTATATTAATATGATTTGTCAGTATGCAATGAGATTTTAATACTTAGATTTCTTTCCAGAACTCTCTAGTGAATACTAGACTATGTAAACTCTCAATAAGTGTACCAATTATTCTAAGTAGAATAAAGCTTATCAAAGTCTATCAGTTTGTTATTACATTGTGTTAATATGATTTGTCAGTATGCAATGAGATTTTAATACTTTGATTTCTTTCAAGAACTCTCTAGTGAATACTAGACTATGTAAACTCTCAATAAGTGTACCAATTGTTCTAAGTAGAATAAAGCTTTCCAAAGTCTATCAGTGTTATTGTTTGTTATTACATTGTGTTAATATGATTTGTCAGTATGCAATGAGATTTTAATACTTTGATTTCTTTCAAGAACTCTCTAGTGAATACTAGACTATGTAAACTCTCAATAAGTGTACCGATTGTTCTAAGTAGAATAAAGCTTTCCAAAGTCTATCAGTGTTATTGTTTGTTATTACATTGTGTTAAAATGATTTGTATGCAATGAGATTTTAATATTTATATTTCTTTCCAGAACTCTAGTGAATACTAGACTATGTAAACTCTCAATAAGTGTACCAATTGTTCTAAGTAGAATAAAGCTTTCCAAAGTCTATCAGTGTTATTGTTTGTTATTATATTGTGTTAATATGATTTGTCAGTATGCAATGAGATTTTAATACTTTGATTTCTTTCCAGTAAATTTTGGATGTTTCTTTCTCCCCCTTAATCCGCGGATTTCCTGCGTGCTTTCACCAGTGAGATTCAACATGATGATGTCTTCTTCTTGAATATTGTCATTAAATGACATTTGCATCTGTGTGCTGTTGTTACTTTTACGATGACTTAGCATTTTCTTTGATCTGCTTATCGAAGACTTTGGTCGAGGAGGAAAGGTGACAGGGTATTTCCACTCCAAAAACTGGTCGGTCTCCTGCAGAAGTTGGTTGACAACTGGTAAAATAAATACATCAATAAATTAGTTTTTTAATTCTTCAACTATTCAACAAAATGGAAAATCTTCACATACAACTATTTGGGTAATTCTATGTCAAATCTTCCAGAAAAAAAGGTAAAATTATCACCCACCCACTTCAATCTTTCTGAAATTTTGTACAGCTATGGACTATGTTAAAGTTAGACAATCCCCAAAATTTGAGCTTTCAATTCCAAAAATTCGTGGAGTTATGTTGATTTTTAATAGGGTTTATCCAACATAAATAAGGCAAGGCCTCAGGTAATATGGTTAAAGTTTAGGGAATATGGACATTCAAGCCAAAACTTCAGAGTAGCTCATTTATATTATTTGGATTATTCGGACTATTATCCTCATCTTTATTATTATCTACACCACATTTTGGACAATGTGCCCTCCGGCCTTCTTCAGGTGTTTCTTGTCAAACTTGGGAACTCCTCGGACTCTCTTGGTTCAAGAGATAGTTGTAGTTGACCATAGCTCATAAATAAAAGATAATGATAAAACTGAGACTTAGTGACGGTTCGGATGTGACAAAAAGTGGCATTAGGGTAGGTCGATTTTTCAATTCTTACCTGTAAGCTAAAGGATAATAAAGAATCATAAAAGAGAAATCAATTTCAATTAAACTACGCCACTTTGTTCAGTGGTGGCAATAAATATAACTTTTTGTTTATTTATTCATTTTAACCACATAATAGTTTTTGGCTAACACCATTGGAACAATGTATTGGTTCGAGAACCACATAGGCAATAAACTGTCAGTAACGAAGCGCCGCTGACTTCATATTTCTACTACCCTAAACCATGCAACGCTTGGTTACTGACAGACTTGAAAAAATCACTTAAATATAAATTGTTAGTAAGCAAACTCTATTGTCTTCATGAACACACTACCCTTTTACACACACACACACACACACACACACATATATATATATATACATTTTTGACGATGTGCCCTCCGGCCTTCTTCAGGTGTTTCTTGTTAAACTTGGGAACTCCTCGGACTCTCTTGGTTCAAGAGATAGTTGCAGTTGCAGTTGACCATTGTTTTTTCTGCTGTGAGGCTACTTTTGGTTTGGTTTTGGTTTGATTTTGTTTTACGGCATATCAACCTCAGTGGGTCATTTAATGCCAATAAAGTTTTGAAATAAATCAATTCTTAATGGATAATACAATTTTGTTTATCAACTCATGTTTTTCTATTTAACCCATAGATGGGACCCTAACAGGTACTACCACTCTGGGTCAGAGTGGACCAGGGAGCAATGGTAATGAAGGGGTGCTCCACATTCCCCAAACCTCCAAAACTGGAACCTCACCATCAGATAGAGTTTAACGTCATTTCCAGGACATGGCTACTTTTGGTTTGTCATTTTTCCTGATGGCGCAGCTTCTGGTGATTCTGTCCAATTCTTTGTTGATCTCATCCTTGAGAAACTCATGACTTCTCATGAATTGTAACACCATGAGAAAAAGGGCAAAGAAATATAGACCTTTAATAAGTAAAAAAGGAAATGTCTACTAAGTTAGTATTGAGGTAAGAAAAAAAGAGGATAATAGATCAATAACAATGTGAATAACTCCACCAAGAGAGACAACTAAATAGCTTCTAAATTTCTAAACAGTCTATTATTTCTGGTTTATTTTCCATTAATTCTTAGGTAAGAGTGTCTATTAGAGTTTTTTGTTCTTGGGTTTCTACTGATTGTTTTCTAGCAATTGTTAGCCTTTTATAACAGAAAAATGCTACCTCTTTAGCTAAAAAGATACGTTTGTTTGTTTCTATTCTTTCTGATAAAATCTCATAGCTAAGGTAAATGATAAAACTCATAGTTGTCAAGCAGGATACTCTATTTGAGTAGACCTCAAATGGCTCACTCAATGTTACCGTGGAAAAGATTATGAAAACAAAACTAATGAATCAAAGAAAAATATAAATATATTTTGCAAACTGCTTCCTTCAGGTTATCAATGGTGCCAAAACCTGGGAATGAATCAGGGACCTTCAGATTATTAGACATTCATAGTCATCATAATTGGTTTGCTCTCCCAGCAGTTCTAGACTTCTCACTAGCACTATCCAAAATATCTTTTCTTCCACTCGTTTTGACAGCCAAAATGCTACTGGAGACTTTCTCCCCCGATATGGGAGGGCAGGTCCTTAAATATCCCATTGCTGTTTTTCATCCGGGCTCCTTACTCTGATTTGCACGTTCGACATTCATCAGCACGCGTCAATCCTCATGATGAGACTTTACATCTGGGTTACTCTGTACTGCTCGTGCGGAATTTCACCAGTATTTCAGCAACGAAGAGGTGATAAGTTCAATTTCCGTGGTCACTCATCACACTCCTCCCCCTCGCACAGGCCACACATATCCAGACTTGTTTCGTTCGTGGGAGCTGGGAATCTGCTCGTCCACAATATGTTAATAAAATAAATATTCTCATCAAATCTGAGAACAGGAACTCCATGTTCAAAATTTAAAACATTTAAGTAAGTTATATCAATTAAGGATCCTATCTAAGTGCAAAAAATTATATCAGAAAATTTCAGGGCAAAACAAAGGAAATCTAACACTGAGAGAAGAACAAGTTATTTTGAAAATAACAAGGAGCTGCAAAAGTATACGAGAAATATAGGGCTGGTTTAGCTCAGTAAAAATAGAAGCTTTTACCTTCACTACCTTATGGTACAATGCCATATGCCCTCATTGGGTATATACACAATAGTTTTTATGATAGAGAGAGAGACAGAGAGTAGAGGTATCAGAGAGATATAGACAGATAGATTTAATTTTCTTGCTGTCCTTCCTCTAGTCGCCATGTTTTCGTTTCCTTCTTTCTATTTCGACCAGGATCGTCTAAGTTCTTGCTTTTAGTCTTCTCTTGTTGGTTCTTCATTTTATTAATTAACAAGACTTATGGCTTTTTAAAGTTTTATTTGCCCTTTTCTAACTCATCATGCGGAGTGAGTTCAGCTGAAGTAGGACACGTCTGTCCCACGTCACATTCTAGCTGAAACTGACTAACTAAATCTCACGTGACTTGCAATATTCTCGCCTCTGGGGTCAGTTGGGGCCAGTAACTGTCACTGGTAGATTTCCATTCTCCCAGAGCTCTCGCTACAGGGCTTGTCAAAAACCCTATGCCACTGTGGGGTTATTTTCGTATTTGCCTGGGGAGTTGTCTGCCCGTAAAGTTTCGCTGGTTCCCGCTAGGGGCCTGGTGTATTTAAGCGGCTGATTTGAACTTGTCTTCCTCTCTTTGCCTGCCGACCTACGAGACCATGAGGTAGTCTTATGACTACCCCTTTCTCGTTGGGGCTTTGGCCCCCCCTTACATTACTGTAAGTGATTTATACAGCATGGACTATTCCTAGTCTCATGTCTGTTGCTTTTATGTTTATCCTTTTTACATGTAACTTTAAATTACTTATGTATGTATGTATTATGTACCCTGTTTATTCTTGTGCTGTTATATAAAATTTTTGTCCCTCAATCTTTGTCGGAGTTTGTTTGCATTCCAACGAGTTATGACCTTGTCATAACCTTTGAATCTTGCACCACCATACAATTATGCAACATATTGATGAGAAAAATCGCACGTCTAGAGAGTCGCCCTGTTGAATATTCACTTCTTCTTTCGATTTCGGCCATGATCATCTAAGTTCCTGCTTTTAGTCTTCTCTTGTTGGTTCTTCATTTTATAAGGGCATGCTTAATTAAATTAACAAGACTTATGGCTTTTTTAAAGTCTTATTTGCTCTTTTCTAACTCATCACGCGGAGTGAGTCCAGCTGAAATAGGACACGTCTGTCCTACGTCACATTCTAGCTGAAACTGACTAACTAAATCTCACGTGACTTGCAATATTCTCGTCTCTGGGGTCAGTTGGGGCCAGTAACCATCACTGGTATTTTCCATTCTCCCAGAGCTCTCACTACAGGACTTGTCAAAAGCCCTACACCACCATACAATTATGCAACACTTGGACATATACAGGGCATCACTAGAAGGTACAGGATCACTAACACAGCAGTTCTAGAGAGAGCTCAACTTCCCAGCTTGTGTTATCTACTGAGACAGCATCGTCTCTGATGGTTGGGCCATGTCTGCCGGATGGATGATGGACGAATATTGAAGGACATCCTCTATGTAGAACTTTCATCTGGTAAGAGACAGATTGGTTGCTCCCAGCTGTGTTTCAAGGATGTCTGCAAGAATAATCTCAGGTGCTTTGGCATTGCCCCTTCCAGCTGGAAAAATTTGGCTCAGGACCGCCCTTGGTGGCGACAGTCTCTACATAGCGGACTGTTCATGTCTGAAGTCATCCTGGCACAACAGCATGAAGCTAAGAGATCCTGAAGAAATCAGCGGCAACAAAGCATCGGCACATCAACATCTTCAGGGACAGCCTTCAAATGTGACATCTGTGGTCGAGAATGTTTTTCGAACATTGGATTTTACAGTCACAGGAGGCGCTGTAACTTTAGGGGCACAAAAATTACATTATAGTATTCTGAGACTGAAAAGCCAATAATGTATTTTGATTAGAATTTGGAAAATTGTTTGCTAAACGAAAAAACTAAGAAATGGCCTTATGATTCAAAACCCCAGTGCATTTTTTATAATCTTGATATAACTATACCTACCTATCTATCTATCTCTCTTTATATATATATATATATATATATATATATATATATACCTGCCTATACACACACACACACACACACACACACACATATATATATATATATATATATATATATATATATATATATATATATATAAATAACATGTAATATGTAATAATTGCACCTTAAATGTATTGTACACTATAATTTGTTTGTGGATAGTCTGAATTACTGACCAGCTAATATTTCAATATTTCAATCTGTTTTAAAGTAGAAAAAAAGAAAAAAACTTACATTCTGGATCATTTTCCAATTTACAGAAATTGCAATTTTTGTTTTTTCTTACAAAGATTTCATGAAGAGTATGATGCAAAAATGATTCAAAAACTTTATAATGAGGGGCACAGTATCGACCTTGCCATACGAGGTTTCCTGTAAAGAGAAGAGAAAAGATAAATAACAGGCCTACACCTAATTAAAATGTCCATTTATGGAAATTAAATATACAATGCCAATCTAATTCCATGTTAGCAGGAAAACAGGATATTCTTTACCAGGGATATTTAAGAATTAAGAGAAGAGGAAAAATAAATAACAGGACTGCGCTGTATTGTCACTCAATGTATGTAAAAGTTGGTGAATGTACAACAAAAATATCACTTATCTTCTTTTAACTTGGCAAAATGAACATTATATATATATATATATATATATATATATATATATATATATATATATTGGTTTGCTGGTTGGTTTTGAAGGCTATCACAATGCAAGTGTAAAGAAAAAAGAAGGTAACTGTGGTGTTGTTTGTTGACCTGTGGTTTATTCTCAATATTTCGGGATAAAAATCCCATCTACAGGAGATTACTAGAACTGAAGTTGTTGCTAGTGGCTGTTCATTTGTTCTGTCAAATTTGACAGTAAAAGTAAGGAGCTGATGGTAGGTGTGGTGCTCCACCTCAGTTGCAAAAACAATCTCCTTGGTCTAGCGCTATTGAAAAGTGGATAGACTCCCTCACTGACTGGTTGATACCGACTTTAGGCCGCCCTGTCGACTTTGACTAAATAAAAAAATTGCACTCAAACAAACATAAATTTAAAATAAATACAGAATCACAATATTTCCTTAAAGGGACATAAACATTTTGACAAGGAAATAGACGGCTGCATATGATAGTTTCAGATGCCTTAAGACCACCCCTGCCATAACTTATTTTTTGGGTGCCATGCAGAGCGATTACCCTTAAAAAAATATCTTGGGGCAATGGGAGGTTCACTTGGTTTGGTTTGGTTTGTTTTGTTTTACGGCATATCAACCTCGGTGAGTCATTTAATGCCGGTATCGAACCAGGAACCTTGTGATCCCTAGCTGGATGCTCTACCGATTGAGCTAAGCCAGCCCTAATTATTTCAACTATTATGTTGTTTTCTTCTCGAGTTAATACTTCTTGTAATTATACATTTTTTTAAAACTTTATCTTCCCAGATTCATTTAATATTTTTCCAGTGTATTCTTCTTTTTTTTCTCTCCAAAAGTATGATCAATGTTGCTATGACAGCTGCATGAGAAAAAGATTTGATTTTTTTTTTTAAATTGAAGAAAACTTCATGACACTTACCATCAACATCAACTATGAGGAAAGTGGGAACTTCTTCAATGCCAAGCAATTTCCGAAAATCTACATTTGAATTTCCTTTTTCTGGTTGAAAAATTTAGAAAATAATTATGAACATTTCATAACATCAAATATATATATATATATCATTGATTTTTCTCGATTTGTTTAGCCATACATTTAAATAGGCATTCCCGCCTAATTCATTATTAATTAATTAATTTTCAAAATTAGGTACGACTCCAATTAAGCACATATTCTCCCATATATATATATATATATATATGAAAGGTAAAAATGGATATTGAATCCGACAATATGTATGAAAGTTTTATAGAAAAAACAACAAGATGTTAAAAATTTTTGCTGACAGAAATTTTTTTCGACATTATGAATATGTTTTTATCAAAGCAACATTGTAAGCAGAAAAACGAAAATTTGTTTTTCCGCTTACAATGTTGCTTTGATAAAGACATATTCATAATGTCGAAACAGATTTCTGTCAGCAAAAATTTTTAACATCTTGTTGTTTTTTCTATAAAACTTTCTTACACACACACATATATATATATATATATAGTATGAACAAAAAGTGATAAGACAAACAGGAATATTTCTAATATGTTATTTATTCTCAACTAATTTCGACCTTAGGTCATAGTCAAGGGAAAATTTCTTGTTTGAAGAAATTGTTTTTAGAGAGTTTTTTTTTAAAGGGAGCATTATATAAGAATTATAGAAATATTTTTGAGGATTTGACATGCTATTATAATCCGGGTAGAGGAGTGTATTAGTAGTAGCAAGTCCATCTGTTCCGTGAAAAAAACCTATTTGAGGTGAATTCTTTTTTAATGCTCTTATATATGTGAGGAAGGGTTCTATGGAGTTGTGTATATGACCATATATGTATACATATAAATGTATATGTGTGCATACATATATATATGTGTGTGAATGTGAGTGTGTGTGTGTGTATCTCGGTACTGTGTGTATGACTTTTAGATTTTCAAATGGGTCAAGAGTGGCTTGTTTGATGTGGGACGGTCAGTGTTTGTTTATTTAGATGTTATTGGCCCCCACATATTTGTCACCTCGACTTTTTATTACCAGGGTAATGAGTCTAATTTCTGGTTAAATCCAAATAGGTGAAAACTTCTTATCTTCTTTATCCATCTGTACTCGTGGTTTTCGATGACAGATTTAGTGTCAGTATCTTTTTGGATTCTTTTGATAAGAGTAAATTTGGCGTATATATGTGTGTGTGTGTGTGTGTGTGGTATAAGTTTTCGCATCATTTAGTTTAGAATTTATGAAAAAGTCGCTCCCAAAATATTCTTTTTAAGGGGAAAAAAGAACCTTCCAAGAGCAATCTTTTGGGGAATATATACATATATATATATATATATATATATATATATATATACACACACACATATATATATGTAAGTTGAAAATGGAATTGTATCTGACTATATGTTGAAAGGAAAAATAAATAAAGGAAAGAAAATGTTGAATGGATAAAATAGATTTACTAACATGTGTTTCAGCCAGGAGTTTGTTCATGTACACATGTATTCTATTTATCATTATTTTACATCTATTATTTTATTTATATTGGTCAATGTAGGTCCTTGGTGGGTGGCCGACATTAGCATATCCATGTGTTGGCTTCCACAGGAGAACGTCACTTACGAGCTCGTTCTAGCTTCTCCAACAGTGTCTTGCATGCCTTGTCCGCCTCAATCGGATGGTCTGTGAGATGGGAGGCAAGTGGCCATACAGCCGCTTCCTTGTGGGGTGCTGTTTCCACGACTTGTTCAAGACTCTTTTTTAATTAATAATTAATAATAATTCCTTTTATTTTATATAATTTTTTTTTCTTTTTTACATCTCTAGTTGACTGTAAAATTCAACTCCACTATTTTGCCACACAAGGCATAAAAAAACAAATATAAAGTGGATAAGAGAAATTTTCCAGGATCTTTAAATTTGATGTGTAAGGAGGACCAAGTAACTAATAGGCACCCCAAATCATCAACTTAATGAAAGGTTCATATTTTAACTCATCACCGGTAAGTTTCGCTTTCAAATATTTGAAAATAAATGAACAGACGATTTTTGCAATTATATTGTATCTGACAAAAACAAATTGTGTGATACTATTTTTGAACGACATCATTTAAATGAATTTAACACAATCTACTTATACTCTTTTTCAATATATTTTTCAAAATATTTGTGATAAATTTAAATATTTAAATAAGCATAAAAATATTTTGTAAATAAAAACTGTATTTTTGTTTAAATAAACATAATTGCATTTCTCTTCTGATTAAGTAAAAACTATTTTAGTATAAAAACATCTTTCGTCTTTTTTTTAAATCATCGTAAGTGTTGAAAAATATTCATAAATTTCTGATTAAAATGTATTTATTTAAAAATTTTTGCTATTGAATTTTAATTTGATTATGTGTACCAACCATCTATTTATTCAATTTATTATGAGTTCAACATCTCCATAAACTTCTGCTAAAATAATTTGTTTACAAAAATTTGGAAACGGAAGTTACCGGTGATGAGTTAAAACATGAACCTTTCATTAAGTTGATGATTTGGGGTGCTTATTGGTTACTTGGTCCTGTAAAGATGATGAAATAGAAATATTTCAATATTCAAATGAGTTACATGTCCATTTCTTGTTTATTTAACAGGGTAACTGGTGTTTCCTAAAACAAATTATACCAGGAAATTTTTCTCACCTGATTCCATATTTTCAGTGTTAATTATATTTGAGAAATGTTTAATAAGTCTGCTTTCATCAAGGAATTTGGCAAGAGAGGCTTTGTCTGTGGATTCATCCCCATCACAGCAAACAGACACATAAGAAAACTGTCAGAGAAAAAAAAAGACAAAATAACAGAATTCAAATCTATTCCTTTACATGTTTTCTTAACCAAACACAAGAATGTGTGTAAAATTTATTGGACCATATGACCTTTAGGCACCCCTTTTTGATCTCGATTAAGAAAGAACATGTTTCATTTACACCGTCAATATCCGATTGTTTTAACAGACGATTTTTAGATTTTAAAAAAAATCATAAAACTAACCCCTAACCTTAACCCCTAACAAACAACCGGATTTTGACGGTGTAAATGAAAAATGTCCTTATGAATCGAGATCACAAAAGAGGTGCCTAAAGGTCATATGGTCCAATTTATTCAATATAATGAAATAACTTAATGATTAAATTACAAATATAGACAAAGATTAACGTTTGTAAGAGTTTATCAGGATTATCTCTGAATAGAATTTATTTTTGTTGACTTAACTTAGTCTTTCCTAAGTATTTGATGTGATAAAAATATTACTTTATTAACTTATTGATAACTTATTAACTTACATTAACTTATGTGATAAAATATTTGTGATAAATATTATGTGATAAATATGATAAAAATATTAAGTGATAAAAATGATGTGATAAAAATGTTTGATGTGATAAAAATATTACTTTATTAACTTATGGATAACTTATTAACTTACATTAACTTATGTGATAAAATATTTGTGATAAAATATTATGTGATAAATATGTGATAAAATATAAATTATGTGATAAAAATATTATGATAAAATATATGTGATAAAATATGTGATAAAATGTTTGATGTGATAAAAATATTATTTGTATTAACTTATTGATAACTTATTAACTTATATTAACTTATGTGATAAAAATATTACTATATTTACCAACCCCTCCACACAAGCAGGATGTGATACAAGGTCAATTTTTTTAGGCAGAGTTTAACAGGTTTGAATTCATAGTTTTCCTTCTCCTAGACAGGTTGCCTAACCAAGGTTAAAGAGCCAAGTCTGCCCTGCTACTTACCCATAGCTGGAGGGAGAGCAGATAGATGCATACCTTTCCCAAGGGTATTAGCACTATGTGAAATGTCAACAGCCTCGTCTAGGATTTGAACTCAAGTAGATGAGTCCATTTTTTACAACTGTAGCCATTACACCACACGCCTCCGTATATTTATACATATTTTCATATACGTAAATTATTAGGTAAATCATGTTCACTAATCTTTTAAAATTATAATGCAATTGTAGGGGTTAATTTCGCATTTGCCTGAGGAGTTGTCTGCCCACTTGATGTCGCTGGTTCCCGCTAGGGGCCTCTTGTATTTAAGCGGCTGATTCGAATTTCTCTTCCTCTTTCTTCGCTACGAGACCACATGGGTTAGACACGGTCTACCCCCTTCTCGTTGGGGCTTCAGCCCTCAACGCCAGCTACTTGTCACTGTAAGTGATTTATACAGCATGGACTATTCTTAGTCTCATGTCTGTACCTTTATATTATGTGTACTTTTATATTATCTTGTCAGTGACTTTTATGTATGTATGTTTATGTACACTATTCTATCTCCCATTGTTTATGTATCTTGTTTATTCATGTGCTGTTATATAAAATGTTTTGTCCCTCAACCTGTGTTGGAGTTTGTTTGCATTTCAACGAGTTATGACTTTGTCATAACCTTTGAATCTTACACAGTTAAAAAATATCAATTTCAGTTTTCTGAAGGATATAGAATAAAGGCTATGTGTTAAATGATAACAATGCACTGAACATTTTATCACATATCATTTGTCAATTTCAGAAAATTTAGCTATTAATAAATAAAATAAACTACAATTTTTTTATAAAAGGAAAAAAAAACAACATTGAATATTTTAAATTTACCAATTCTTCATTTTTTTCAGCAAATTTTACAAACATTTTCATTGCAGTTTGTGAAGGAAGACACCTAAAAAAATAAAAATAAAAAAATAAAACTTACTTTAATTCAAACAAAATAACTTATATTAAATGTTTTATTAAAAAAAATAGAACCATATTACCTTTAGGCACCCCTCTTTGATCTCGATTAAGAAAGGACATGTTTTTCATTTACACTGTCAATATCCGGTTGTTTGTTAGGGGTTAGGGTTAGGGATTAGTTTTATAATTTTTTTTTTTAAATCTAAAAATCATCTGTTAAAACAACCGGATATTGACGGTGTAAATGAAAAACATGTCCTTTCTTAATCGAGATCAAAAAGGGGTGCCTAAAGGTCATATGGTCCAAAAAATATTTTACTGTTATTTGTTTCACACATAATAAATAGAAATACACACACATTACAAAATCATCATCTTTATTCAAGCAAGAGAACTGAAAAGATCTCTTAGCAAGGGACACTAACAAGAGTCAGGGGCTATCCGTAAAAAAAAAGGCTGGATTTATATATATTTACCGACCCCTCCGCACAAGCAGGACGTGACACTGTTAAATCCTGGCGTCTTACTCGGACGCCAGGATTTAACAGTTTCTTTTTTTTTTGTCCATTTTCAAGGTTGAATGAATCAACAAATTGGCAACAACCAGGATTGGGCCACCTGATGATGAGGTTGGAATTCAGAGTTTTTCTTCTCCTAGACCGGTTGCCTAACCAAGGTTAAAGAGCCCAGTCTGCCCTACTATTTACCCATAGCTGGAGGGAGAGTAGGATTCATATCTTTCCCAAGGGTATTAGCATGAGATGATATGCAATTACCACGTCCAGGATTTGAACTCGGGGCGACGAGTTCATTTCCTATGACTTTAACCATTATACCATGCACTTCCATTTATAAGCTGTGTAATGTGAAGATGATCGGACTAGCTTATGAATATTCTGAGGGAACAACATCAGAACGGTTTAGGGATGAGATATCTGAGATCACATGACCACTGAGAGTTGTATAAGCTGTCCAATGGGAATGATCGTTTATTGTGTCATATTTCAACTGTCAATTTCTTTAAAAAAAAAAGAAAGTTTTGTTGAAAGAAAAAAAGGACCACATGACCTTTAGGCACCCCTTTTGCGATCTCGTTTCATAAGGAAATTTTTTTCATTTACAACGTCAACATCCGGTTGTTTGTTAGGGGTTAGGGTTGGGGGTTTATAATCTAAAAAAAAAAAAACTTTAAAAATCATCTGTTAACAAACAACCGGATGTTGACGGTGTAAATGAAAAAAATGTCCTTATGAAATGAGATCGCAAAAGGGGTGCCTAAAAGTCATATGGTCCAAAAAAAATAACTGGACCATATTACCTTTAGGCACCCCTTTTTAAGAAAGGACATGTTTTTCATTTACAGCATCAATAAAGGACGATTAAGAAAGGACATGTTTTTCATTTACACCATCAATAAAGGGTTAGGGTTAGGGGTTAGTTTTATAATTAAAAAAAAATGGATGTTGACGGTGTAAATGAAAAAATGTCCTTATGAAACGAGATCGCAAAAGGGGTGCCTAAATGTCATATGATCCAAAAAAAAATAATAACTTACCATGGAGTCCAAATAAGAATCAAAAGAGGAACATTTGACACAGCCAGTGCCAACAAAGATTCCATTTTGTCAGAGAGCAAATTCTTTAAGTTGCAGTCAGGAAGTGGGTGGGGTCTGAGTAAGACGCCAGGATTTAACAGTTTCTTTCTTTTTTGTCCATTTTCAAGGTTGAATGAATCAACAAATTGGCAACAACCAGGATTTGGCCACCTGATGACGAAAGTCATAAAAAACGTGTCAATATTTGGATTAAATCGCTCAACTAAAACAAATTAGTTTTTCTTATTTACAAAAATTGATTAACACAAATCAAATCAATACATATATAAAGATCAGTTGTGTGTATGTATGTCCGGAGGAAACTACAAAAAATAAAACAATTTGTTAGGGTAACCTAACGAGTTGCTCCCCTTTCATCATTAAGGGATGAACGGGAACCCGTATATGCTAATTCTGCCATGTTACTTTCGACTGGGTTTTGGACAGCACGGTTGAACTAGTGACCACGTGGGTCAGCACGGTTGGGCTAGTTCAGTCACTTTTAGGGTAGAACCATTTTCTACCCTGTGTTAAATAAGGACTCTCAGCAGAGTCGACAAGGCCACTGGCTCCATGTGTGAACACACACATAACACAAAGGACAGCCCCATATGTGATCACACTATGACCCAAGGACTGACTTGATACGTGAGCACATGTATCATACATACAACGCCCATGTGATGACCACGCACATGACACCACACACAGTTTAACTCTATCCAAAACCTTATCTGACTGTATTCCTTGCCAGTGAGAATAAATAAAACAGATAGTGTTATATGTTAAACATATTTCACTGTTTTTAATTATCAATTTGTATATCCTACATCTCAGGATAAAACATATTACCTTCATAACACAATTAATGAATAAGTAAATGTATATACACACTTTCACTATCACCAGAGTTTGTTTTTTGTGCAAAAATAATGAAGATTTAATTTATATCTGGAAAGATATTTAAAAATTAGGATTTGAATAGTAAGAGAAGGGGAAGTCATTGGTTGCATTTGTTATTAAAACATAAATCAATTATGTAAAACTAAAACAATCAATGGATCTGCGAGACTAACTTTTAATTATCCCCCCTTTCTATCCAGGCAAAGCCGGGTATCCGCTTCTAGTACAATATATGATAATAAAAATGGAAACATATAGTCAATATCTATATATTTACTTTTAATGTCAATAATATGATTAAATAAAACAGATATTAACACCATTAAAATCAGTGTTATTGTTTGTCATTTGGAGTACTCTCTGGTGATTACTAGAGTATATAAGCTCTCAGTAAAGTGTACCAATTATTCTATGTGGAATAAAGCTTTCCAAAGCCTATCAATGTTATTGTTTGTCATTACAATGACCTCTGACTTTTTTTTTTAGTTATATTTCACTTCCATTAACTTTCAAGGATGTGGGGATTAAAATAAAAACTAACTGACCACCTGACTAAAGGTCATATGATCCAATTTATTCAATATAATGAAATAAATTTATGATTAAATTACAATAAGGTAATACGGTCCATTATTGCTGGACCATTTTTCTATTTTTATTTCTTTTTTTAATATACCTTGTGTTTTTTATATGAACTGTTGAATTACAATAAAATGTAAATGGCAAGAAAGGTGAGGTTGGCACATCAACAACATTGGATTTTTCACTGGTCATTGATGGATGATTACATAACGTCTTCATGCTGATTTGATGAGTCCGACCATCAGCTTGGATCTGGAAAAAAAGAAAATATTAGAATCTGCAAGTTGTTACATTGAGGCATTACTATAACCCCCCCCCAATAGGGCCACTGTTGACTGTGGGTGGTGACTAGTTATGCTTAAGGATGGGACCCTGGTGGCTGAGCAGTTCATGACATGCAACATTCCACTTTGGTCCTTACTTAGGTTAGATGGGCAGTCAGAGTGGTCCCTTCCAATCAATTGACTGGTCAAATCAAGCCCTAGCACCTATATGATTGCCCCAACCCTTATGACAAGTGTTAAGATAGCCATTTTGATCCATTTTGAGTGGAATCCTAGGATCCTTGTGGTAAGCAGAATTCTTATGTCGTTCAATGTTTAAACAGAATCCTTAGTGGCCAAAACTGGTTCTTATAATACATTAGAAAAACCCAAGTGAAAAGAATCCCAATGAAGTAGTAAAGTAGTTGGAGTGGCCTATTGTCCATATCACCCAGACAGCAAAGGAGTCTATCCCCTTTTCAATAGCACGAGTTAATTGCTACCTTGAAGTGAGTCAAAAGGTGTTTGCGCTTTTGAACGTGATATGTTTGTGTTTATGACAAACTTTGAATATACGCTGTTTTTTTAACTGAATTTGGATGTTCAGACATGATTACTGGTTTATTTATTGATGGACACTTTGAAAAGAAACAATTATTAAAAATTTGGATGTTCAGACATGATTACTGGTTTATTTATTGATGGACACTGTGAAAAGAAAACAATTATTAAAAATTTGGATGTTCAGACATGATTACTGGTTTATTTATTGATGGACACTTTGAAAAAAACAATTATTAAAAATTTGGATGTTCAGACATGATTACTGGTTTATTTATTGATGGACACTGTGAAAAGAAACAATTATTAAAAATTTGGATGTTCAGACATGATTACTGGTTTATTTATTGATGGACACTTTGAAAAGAAACAATTATTAAAAATTTGGATGTTCAGACATGATTACTGGTTTATTTATTGATGGACACTTTGAAAAGAAACAATTATTAAAAATTTGGATGTTCAGACATGATTACTGGTTTATTTATTGATGGACACTTTGAAAAGAAACAATTATTAAAAATTTGGATGTTCAGACATGATTACTGGTTTATTTATTGATGGACTCTTTGAAAAGAAACAATTATTAAAAATAATGAGCTGGATGGGTAGAGATGCATGGTCTCTCCATCTACTAAAGGTAGGGGGCTGAATTAAGGTCAGCATCATCAGTCTATGGCACCCACAGGGATAAGACCAGACAACGAACAGGCAAACACCCGAGAGAGGCAACACGGGGAATTCATCAGGCAGAGAACACAGTAGCTGCGGCCATCAATAACAATTACAAGAACAATTACAGAAACAGTTACTGAAACATTACACCAAGAGCTACGTAACCTTGGCAACTTTACTATGAACTTTATGAACAAACACTTACTAACACTTACTTACACAAACACTTTTCCTTGAAAATACACTTTGTACACTTACATTTCATATATTGCACCAATAAAAGTTATTAACCCAAATATACATTATATTTGCCTTGTACCTTTCCTGAGTAGCAGAAATTACAATTGTTACTATCTTGTTAGTCTCACTTTTATTTCTGTTAGTTTGTCAAGCCCTTCTATAAATGGTTAAAAAAGTAAACAAAAACAAAAAATAGGATACAGTATTATGGAAAATTGTCAGTTTCTTAGTATAAACAAGAAGGATGAATTAAGAAAATTACCATAATGTGACATTTTGAGCCATTGTAGATTGTCTCTGTGAGTTTCCCATCAACAAAAATCTGATAACCTTCTACAACATGGCTACTTTCACTTTCACTTTGGACACATTCCCATTCAATATCAAGATGAACTTTGCCTGAAATTAAATAATCATACCTTTAAATATGAAATGAAAAATACAAATTATTATACAGGTTTTATGAATAAGTAACATAAATAAATAGAAACAAACTTTTTTTTATAAGGAAACTGAATAGTTGGTCAATAAGAGAAAATAGCATGCAGAGTCATGAGTAATAAGATTAAATAAATTTATATACATTTATATATCCAACAGAGAATGATGTATGCTACATTTAATGGCAACCCCTGTACAAAAATCATCTCATGTTAGAGTTCTACCAATCTCAGGGATCATCAGCTTTATAGGGATTAACCCCTATATTTTTACATCCATGTGGAATTGAATAAATTAAAATAATTAAGTTTTTCTTAAATAATTAGTTTTACAATTATATGAGTTAAGTATAATATAAGTATGAAAGGGTAAATTATATCAGTAGTGCAAAACTTTCTTATTTCTCTGAATTTTTTAGATGAGGCTTGATGATTAGTATTATTTGGATTATTCAGACTATTGTCCTCATCTTTATTGTTATCTACACTATTTCTCTGAATTTTTGAGATGAGGCTTGATGATTAGTATTATTTATATTATTCAGACTATTGTCCTCATTTTTATTGTTATCTACACTATTTCTCTGAACTTTTTAGATGAGGCTTGATAATTAGTATTATCTGGATTATTCAGACTATTGCCCTCATCTTTATTGTTATCTGTACAATGTTTCGGCTGATGTGCCATACAGTCTTCTTCAGGTATTTCTTGTCGAACTCTTTTCAAAAAGAAAGCTCCTGAGTCCAACAAGAAATACCTGAAGAAGGTCAGAGGGCACTATAATGAGTTAACAAAAATGTGTTGGGTCAGACAATTGGATTTCTCCACCGAAAAAGACAAAGTACTTGCCGCCTGCAACAATTTTTTTCGGCAGTCCTCTGCCAAAGCTCATTCATCTCTTCTTCGCCACATGTCAGTGTTTTTGTCACCAAAATCAGAACGCAACCATCTCAGTGTGGGAAGGCAGGCCTTAAATAATGATTAATGGCCCTGACCCAGATCCCACATCCGGATCACTCAGGCCCAGCGCTGTCATCGTAGTGTAGGAAATTTGCATATACACCAACGAGGTAGTCTGACATCGAGCCAAGACTCATGATCAGGAGGATGCGAGTTCAATCTCTGTAGGTGTCTGCTACACTACCCCCTGATCTCATTTTGCAAGCCAGACATGTTCGTGCTCATTTTGAGCTATCACATACATAATTTCTCTTGCTACAAGCACATTGGCCAAAACATTGAACAGACCGTATGACCTTTAGGCACCCCTTTTTGATCTCAATTAAGAAAGGACATATTTTTCATTTACACCGTCAATATCCGGTTGTTTTGACAGACGATTTTTAGATTTTTTTTCTAAATTATAAAACTAGCCCCTAACCCTAACCCAAACTGCTAACCCAGAACAAACAACTGGATATTGACGGTGTAAATGAAAAACATGTCCTTTCTTAATTTAGATCAAAAAGGGGTACCTAAAGGTAATATGGTCCCATTGTACAGATAATAATAAAGATGAGGACAATAGTCCAAATAATTAAAAAAAAAAAACTTTTCTTTTTATATTTCTTTTCTCTTCACTCTTTATCTCCTGTATTTTTTATTGATCTTTTTTTTCTGACCTTTGACCCACATTCACACAAAATAAGAAATTTGATAGAAATGCAACTTTTCTCATTATAATAAGCACAGGTAGAAAAATTGAGAACTTACCTGTGTCAAGTGATAATTCGCTAATAAATTTTTGTAAATTGTTCTCAATATGGATGATGCTCGAATCCTGCAAAGAACAATATTAATATTTACATGGAGAGGTAATACCTTTATGCTAAATGACATTACAAAATGAACAATGCTTCATCTAAAAAATTTGAATATTATTACATCTAATAAGACTAGTATGATTAAAAACAAGAGAAATAAGATGAAAGAAATACTAGTTAAAAATGAATAATGATTGACAATGTAGGCGCCCACTACACTACCCCCTGATCTCATTTTGCAAGCCAGACATGTTCATGCTTGCTTTGAGCTACCATGTACATAATTTCTCTTGCTACTATGAAATTTGAATATTATTACATCTAATAAGACTAGTATGATTAAAAACAAGAGAAATAAGATGAAAGAAATACTAGTTAAAAATGAATAATGATTGACAATGTAGGCGCCCACTACACTACCCCCTGATCTCATTTTGCAAGCCAGACATGTTCATGCTTGCTTTGAGCTACCATGTACATAATTTCTCTTGCTACTATGAAATTTGAATATTATTACATCTAATAAGACTAGTATGATTAAAAACAAGAGAAATAAGATGAAAGAAATACTAGTTAAAAATGAATAATGATTGACAATGTAGGCGCCCACTACACTACCCCCTGATCTCATTTTGCAAGCCAGACATGTTCATGCTTGCTTTGAGCTACCATGTACATAATTTCTCTTGCTACTATGAAATTTGAATATTATTACATCTAATAAGACTAGTATGATTAAAAACAAGAGAAATAAGATGAAAGAAATACTAGTTAAAAATGAATAATAGTTGACAATGTAGGCCCCCGCTACACTACCCCCTGATCTCATTTTGCAAGCCAGACATGTTCATGCTTGCTTTGAGCTACCATGTACATAATTTCTCTTGCTACTATGAAATTTGAATATCATTACATCTAATAAGACTAGTATGATTAAAAACAAGAGAAACAAGATGAAAGAAATACTAGTTAAAAATGAATAATGATTGACAATGTAGGCGCCCACTACACTACCCCCTGATCTCATTTTGCAAGCCAGACATGTTCATGCTTGCTTTGAGCTACCATAACAGAAAGCGATGTTAATGCACGAATAGGGAAGGCATGGTCGGCTATAAACAGATTATCAGTCAAATGGAAATCTGATCACATTGACAAATTAAAATGACAATTCTTCCAAGCTCTGGTTGTATCAGTGCTACTGTATGGCTGCACCACTTGGACCCTGACAAGGCATCTTGAGAATAAGATAGATGGGAGCTGCACAAGAATGCTGCGTGTGATCTTGAACAATTCATGGACACAACATCCGACAAGGAAGCAGCTATATGGCCACCTGCCCACTATCTCACAAACCATCTGAGTGAGACGGACAAGGCATGC
Organism: Doryteuthis pealeii; assembly: GCA_023376005.1. NCBI lineage: Eukaryota > Metazoa > Mollusca > Cephalopoda > Myopsida > Loliginidae > Doryteuthis > Doryteuthis pealeii. The sequence goes on from CM042164.1 coordinate 36,055,565, forward strand.
TGGACACTGCTGGAGAATCAAGGACGAGCTCATAAGTGATGTTCTCCTGTGGAAGCCAACACATGGACATGCTAATGTGGGTCGTCCACCACCAAGGACCTACATTGACCAACTCTGCGAGGATACTGGATGCTGCTCAGAGGACCTCCCAGGGACAATGTGTTGAGAATTTTGATATATAAGGCGTTTGGTAAATGCCCACTCCTACTTATAGACTCGGCGATAACCTTGTGACCAACCTATTGGCCAACCACTGGCAATACTCTGCTGCTGATATTATTATTTATACTGGCTGTTCTGATCTTAGCCACTCAATTGCCTTTGAACCTTCGTGGACGACGTAACATAGGATTATATCACTGGACCTTTTGACACTATGTAGGATTACATAACCCAGGACTTATTCACTTACCAAAGGATTCTATAGCTCAGGACTTACTTACTTTAAGTCCTTTTCAACTGGACAATTGTTACATAGTTAGTAGATCCCTAATACTTTTATAAGGTATTGTAGAAATCATAATGGCGATTAGTACAGCTGATGGCCTTGAGAGTGAGTGACAACGCTTGACCTCCCTCTCACCCTGCCTAGCGGGGATGGATCGTGAGAACCGGAAGGCAATAGAAGGCCCTCTTCCAGTTTAAGTCAGTTAGCAGGTGGGAGCTCGAGGTGTAAATCGCATTTCTATGTGCATCCTGTCATCTGTACAGATTGTCTGGTTTGAAGATTTATAAATAAAGTAACATCAACGTAAATCAAAGTCTTGTGTTTATTACCTAAAAACTAACAATGACACAGGGCTTCTGATAAGGATCCCTAACAGAAACCAGACCCGACGTCCCCAAGAAAGTCAACACTAGACGCTAGACCAAGCCAAGAAGATAGAACGAAAGCCGGCCAGAAGAAAATACGACAAGAGTAAGGAGGTAAAGAAAGGTATATAACATATAGATTTGGTACGGTGAAAAGACCAGTATGCAACACAAGTATGGCGGTCAGAAACTTAACACAATGAATGATAGAGAAGGTTGGCAACCAGATTCCAGTCTCGAAGAAGTATAACAAGAATAGAAGATAAGTATTTTCGATTTCACTTATTTTAAATAGACCCGCTACGTTACGGTAATCTAATGCAAAATACAATTCCAAACTGTTACTTATGTTCCATGTCAGCAGTCTTAGCAAAAAAAAACAAAAAAAACATGATGATTTTGTCACTGATGACAGTACTGTCAATCATGAATTCGCAAAGTTTGGGGAGATTGGAACATAAACTAAAGTAAAAACAATAACTATAAAACAAAATGAAATAAGATAAAATTATGAAAAACACAAAATAGAATAAATACTGAATAATTGTAAGCTCCCAGAATGCTTTTGACCGGAAGAACGATCTGAGCATGCTCGAAAAAGAAAAGGCTTCTTTCTACGTAAAAGAAGTCAGAAAAAATATAGACATTGTGTTGAATCCAAGTATTTTTTGGCCAGAAAAATTCTCTCTTCCAACACTTAGTTTCAGCACGATGAATAATGTTAAGTCTGAAGTTTCCTGTTTTTTTGTTGCTCCTTTTTTCATTGCATGGCTATTGGTGCTAATTGCATGACATGATGATAATGATGTTTACAAGCTTTCAAATGAAACTTTATTTGAAGCTTTCGTGTCAAACGGTTAAATTTTCCTCCTTTTTCATTCAACAAAAATATGTGTTGTGATGAAGGCCAATGTTTATAAAGCATCTTTTACAATTGTCTTCATTTTAATTTCAAAATTCTTTCATTCTTGGATCTATAGAATGTATTCCTTTTATGGCTGTGCCATGAAAATTTTTAACAGCTCATTGGTGTGTCGCTATACAAAAAAGTTTGGCAACCACTGATCTAGACTGCTGTGAAGACAATTCAGTGCGAATTTCAAAGAAAAAAGCTTCATCACGTCAGAGTGGACCTGGGAGTAATAGCAAAAACAAAAAACAAAAAAACCAACTGATTCCACTTTCTCCAAAGCCCCAGAACTAGAACCTCAATATCAGATGTAAATTTGTGGCATTCAGCTGGTTTTAATTCAGTGTATTCCTTCTCCTAAACTGGTTACCTAACCGAGGTGAAAGGACTCAGCTTGTCTTACTACTTACCCATAGCTGGGGGAGAACAACTGAATTCATGCTCTCCCAAAGGGTATTAGCGTGAAATGAAACGTAAACAGTCTAGTCCAGAATTTGAACTCTGGTCGCCAATTCCATTTTCTACGGCGATAACAGTTACACCAATTACACCTCCTCAAACAAATATCAAGAGTAGTTGGAAACGAGCAGACAAAAAAGATGGAGAGATGGGATTATATAAACTTCACAGGTTGAAACAATAAATTTATGTTTATTTTGTCTGAAAAATGATAAAGCTGTACAAAAATACACAAATTGTTTGGGTTTTTTTTCTTCAGAAATGTAATAATAAAAGATAGTAAACAAACAAACAAAAAATGGCTGTAAAAAAATTATGCAGTTATAAAAAACAAATACCAGTTAAAAATTTTAAAAATTAAAAACGATTTCTTTATGATTTCAAGATATATCACAAAAAATTAATAAAAAGTTTTCAATGTGAAATGTATTCCCTGGTCATGGTAAGCAATGATATTGATTGTTAACTTTGTGACTTGTCAAGAATTGAACCTGGGACCTTCTCATAACAAATTGTAGGTTGGTTTAATTTAAATAAGACTGTTTCAGCCAATCAGAATTTGGATTTATTCCATTTCTATATACTTCTCAAGCTTTTAAATATATACTTCAATGATGGTATAAAAATTGTATTTTATGAAAATCTTACAAATAGTCAACAAATAGTATACAAAGGTGTATAAGGAAGATACATAAATGTACTACAAAGAAAGTAGGACGTAGGCTTTCATTCTGTAGTAGTGATGGAGAGTCCATGAAGGAATGTCACTTACTTATGATGGATGGGGGGAGGAACCCCCCACCCCCACATAAGTGGCATAGACGCAAATGTCTAACTCATGCGTGCGGTTTGCTGTCCCGGAGAGAAGAGGGTTCAAACTTGGCGCTTCCCTGATTAAATAGTCAGCACCCCTAGCAGTAGAAACCTGAACACAAAGGGAAGATAACTCTTCCAGACCAAACAGGGGCAGACAATCGCTATACTAACCTGAATTTTCTTTCCATCTTTATTTTGCAAAAAACTTTTTTTGATGAGACTGAAAGAAAAAAAGAAAATTTCCTTTATCTTTTGAATAAAGTTATAATGTATCTGAAATTTAATTCAACTTTAAATATACGCTCCTACATTTGGGGCGCTGGTGGTTGTTGTCAGTGATGTTATCTGCATGGGTCATTGGGAAGTTTCGGGTCTTCCAACATCAGACTTCCCTTGCCATGCTGACCCTATCAGAGGTGATCAAACTCCACCAACATTAGACGCTAAAAGACTAATCCCGCTCATCAGATTGGCTGGCGCTAACAACCAATCAAATGCGCGGTACATTCTATTTAAATGGAATACGTGGACAGTAACATTTTTCTTAGAACGAATTACAAGCATTAGAGGAATAGGTAAGTTAACCCTTCATTAATAATGATAAGAGAGGACTAATTCTAATGATTTGTTTTAATTTTTTTTTCCATTTTTATTTCATATTTTATATATATATATCATTTTGTACAATTTTTTCTTTTTTTCTATTTGCCCACACCCTTTTTTATTTTATTTTCTTTTTTATTTATTTATCTATTTATTTATTTATTTTTAATTTTATCAGGAATTTATCATTATTTTAACTAGCAAATATATGCACCCTCTGGGTGCAAGTATTTAAGTTTAAATATAATAAAATATCATGTTAAATTAGAAAGGCTAACAAAACTAAATAATAATGCAGATAAAAAGATTTGGAACAGAGGGGGTATAATCAAAAAATAGAACAACTTTGAAACTAACTCTTCTATCATTTTCCATTATTCCTCCCGTCTTTCATTGGTAAATTATCCTAATTTAAATATTTAGTTAAAATAGGATGTAAAGGATTAATATTACAGTTATTTCTTCTTGTTAAAGGATTTCTTTTAAGATTTATCCCATAGATTTTTGCTCATATTCAATAAGATAAAACAAAACAATTAGAAATCAATAATACTAAGCACATATTTATTAAAATCAAATTTTTAAGATCAATATGCAAATTAGCCTTCCCATTCACACTGTAAACCGCTATTTTGTTGTATATATAAATACAATTGCATGTTATTAGTATGTAGATATGGTCAACAGTCTTAATAATATAAAACAATTTTATTAATAATTGAGGTTTAAATAAAAATAAAATCATGGAGAATGTGATGTAAATAACTAAGGGAATTGTGACTTGAATAGTGATATAGTTTCGGTTACAGACAGAAAAACACACAATCTCCATTATAATAAGATGTTATCAGGAACTTTATGTTTATTAGAAGATCAATACTCTTTTTTAATTTGAAAGAAATGGATACAGTAATATTAAATTTTCACAGCATAAAGTTTCATATTTCTAAATAAATGATTCAAGTCCAGAAAAATGGCAACATTTTCATAAATTAATAGCAGTATAATAAAATGCATTATCAATAAATAGCTGACATTAAGTCCTTATAATGCATTAGTGTATCTAGTGATACACTAACACTAAATATGTGGTATGGAAAGACAAAATGAACTCATATGTAGCTGTTTATTTTTTTTTTTATCTTACAATAGAAATCCTAAAGAAAATCGGTAATCCTTAACTTGTTCCTCATAAATTCCTACCATGAAATAAACTGAACCTTCATTTTTATGTCCGTGTTTTTGCAATAAATGTTTTATTTTTCTTGCACCCGTTATTTTACAATACTGAATATTTTTCTTTATTTAAAACTTTATTGCAATATATATTTTTCTTTATTTAAAAACATTTATTGCAAACATATTTAAACACATTTATTTCAAAAACATGGACATAAAATGAGGGTTCAGTTTATTTTAGTAGGAATTTACGAGGAACAAGTTCAAGATTACCAAGAAATCATTGTTTACTCACTTGTCTCGAGAAATTGACCAGATGACAAGCCATTTTAATGAGGTTTTTTCGCTTTTCCAACCCTTCAACATTAATAGTGATGGTTGGTGCTGGTACTCTGGAGACTACTTGAACTTCAATAGATTCAGAGCAAACCACCTTGTCCGTTCCATGAACCTTTATCAAAGGAAAAGGGAAATATTAGTCAAATACTACAAAGCTGACATCTATTAATAATAAATAATAAAAATTTTTATTTTTTTATTTTGCTAGTCTATTAAGAATGGAAATTTGCTTCCGGTTTTTGTCTGTAAAAAATTATGTTGCTATACCCTGAAATCGTCATAAACATAGAATAAATACACTCAAAATTTGAGAATGCAACGTTAGACAGTCCTCGTTGTTTTTTTTTTTTTATAATTTTTAATAGATACATCCCCAGTATCATATATTTATATATAGTTTTGTTTTATTCTAATAGATATTTAAAGTTAATAGAACTTAGTTTCGATTTCAAATTGTTTTTTTTGTTTTTTTTACTCCTTTAATAAATTTGATTATTTCATGATTTATGGTTCAAATTTTCTGACATTTAATTTTTAACTTCCACCTCCTCAAGCAATATCTTTCAAAAATTTATTTTTATTTTGCTAGTCTATTAATAATGGAGATTCGCTTCCGATTTTTGTCTGTAACAAAAATTATGTCATGGCTTACATCACATTACCCAAATCGTCATAATATAGAATAATAACACTCAAAATTTGAACATGCAATATTAGACAGTCCTCATTGTTTTTTAAAACAAGTCTTAATAAATACATGACTGGTATTATATATCTATATATAGTTTGTTTTATTTTAATACATATTTAAAGTTTACATTTCAAATTGTTATATTTTTTAATCCTTTAATGAATTTGATGATTTTACTTACTTAAGGTACAAACTAGCTGACATTGAATCTTTAACTCCCACCCCTCAGGCAATTAACTCCCAACCGGGAGGTCTAGTGAGCTTCGGCCGCTGGATTAGGTTTTTTTGAATAATAGCGTCGATCCCAGGGCCCTGTTTAATTCACATTAATTTACAGAAATATTTTTTAAAAACTGCTGCTTCAGTTCAATAACAAGGGGGTGGGGGTGGGGGTAAAAATAGATGAGGATTTAAAACTGTGGGTATTTTCTTTACTTTTCAAAGAAAATCTAACTGAATTAAGGGAGGCGTGTGGTGTACTGGATAGAGTCATAGGAAATGGACTCGTCGACCCGAGTTTAAATCCTGAACCAAGCCACAGTTCACATAGCACTAATAACTTTTGAGAAAGATATGAATCCAAATATTCTCTCTCGAGCTATGGGTAAATAGTAGGGCAGACTGGGATCATTAACCTTGGTTAGGCAATCAGACTAGGAGAAGGAAAACTCTGAATTCAAACTTCTAGAATAGGCTCAGTCCTAATTAATGATCTATTTTAATTTAATTAAAAAAAAAAGAATATGACACAAAGACTATAACAGAACCATAAGAAAAATGGGTTATTTCCTATAAGTCTAACATAAACAAAGGGGAACCACTCTTGACTGATAAATTATTTATTTATTTATTGATCTACTGGGAAAAAATAAGGTTAGGGTTTAGGGTTAGTTTAATTTGAAAATAAATAAATAATTTATCAGTCAAAAGTGGTTCGCCCTTTGTTTATGTTGGACTTATAGGAAATAACCGAAAAATGTTATTTTTATACTGGCACCATTTTTGTTGATAAATGATAAAAAGGATATTTCTATAAGTTAGTAAATTGATTGTGACTATGATATTCATTTTTAATTAATCTTGAGAGAATTCAGATACAATGAATAAGCTATGATGAATTCATTGTACAATGATTCTTCTGTAAGGGTTAATTCCATGTCAAATCATCCAGAAAAAAAAGAAAATTGTCACCCCTTCAATTTTTCTGAAATTTTTTTCCAGGTGTGGATTATGTTAACGTTAGACAATCCCCAAAATTTCAGCTTCCAATTCCAAAAAAATGGTGAAGTTATGTTGATTTTTAGCTCTCCAAATTTGGGGCGGTTCGCAAAAAATGGCAACGTTTTGTAACCTATTTTTGTCTGTAAAATTAGCTCGAGCTTCCCTACTACTAAAGATTACAAAAAGTCGCCCCCCACCCCAAAAAAAAAAAAACTCCACCAATTTTTGGAATGGGAAGTAACATAAAGCCACTCCTGGCAAAATTTCAGAAAATTGAAGGGTGTGGGTGACATCGCCTGGATGATTTGACATGGAATTACCCATATATTTTATAGCAAAAATTTCAATACATAGTTTTTGAGTGATGTTATATTTTCCAAGTTTCAGTCCATGGAATTTGGCCCTCTCGACTTTCTGGAGGGAGAAGATCCCTTTCATCAACAATTTCTCCAGTTGTAAGCATCAAAACATTCAACCTGAAATATTTTTAAAAGATTAAATATTATAAACAAATCAAATATGTTCAAAAGATATTGAAGAAAACTTTTTAAAAGATTCTATAAAAATATTCAAAATTGATGGGTGTATGAATAATTTTGTTGTTGACATTTATTAGGATAATTCTAAGTTGGACCTTTCTTCCAACAGCAGAATGTTAGAGTTGTTTAAGTCCCAGTTGAGAGCTTGATGTTCATTATTATTGGTAAATAAAAAGCTTAAAAATCGGTTATCAGATCTATTTCCAGATCAGTGTATACCTATGAATATCATCAGACCGCTGACTTTATTGTATTTATGTATGTATATATATGTATATATATACACACATAACTTGTAGGTATACACTGATACCTGTGGGTAGAAATAGATCTGATAACTGATTTTTAAGCTTTTTATTTACCAATAATAATGAACATCAAGCTCTCAACTGGGACCTAAACAACTCTAACATTTTGCTGTTAGAAGAAAGGTCCAACTTAGAATCATAAGATTAATCAAATATGTTCAAAAGATAATGAAGTTAACTTTTTAAAATAAACCCATAATGATTAATCATTGCCTTATAATCAAATTATAAGCCTGTACTTTGTCTTGACCATAAGTGACTAACATGCTGCTTTGAAACCAATGGTAACAATTGCACCTCAAATGCATTGAACACTATAAGGAATATATATATATATATAAGTTAAAAGAAAGGAAATTAATCCGACGGTATGGGTTATATAAAAAGATATGAAAACACCACAAAAAAGCTGTTAAAGTGAAAACATTTTATAACTTAGCTGATATTGAACAATATTTTGATTTTTATGAAAATCGTCATCAGAGCTTGTTTTTAATCCGTGTTGTTATGAGCGGAAACGAAAGTCTTATGAGTTCATACAACACTGATTACAAACAAGCTCTGATGACGATTTTCATAAAATCAAAATATTGTTCAATATCAGCTAAGTTATAAAATGTTTTCACTTTTAACAGCTTTTTGTGGTGTTTTCATATCTTTTTATATATACTCATATATATATATATATAATATATATATATATATATATATATATATATGTATATATATATACACACACAACATATTCCAACAATAACTAGTAATAATAATAATAATAATAATAATAATAATAATATCTTTTCAGCTAGTATATTAGGTCTGAGACATGTCAGCTGTTCCTTATAAATATTCATTTTAAATCCACAGAATATTTAATTTCATTCCACAGATTATACAACTTTGCCTTGTTCCTCGACCTACGTGACACATGGGGTAGATTTTGGTCTACCCCTTCTCGTTGGGGCTTCGCCCCCCCCTTACATTACTGTAAGTGAATTATACAGCATGGACTATTCTTAGTCTCATGTCTGTACTTTTATGTATATATTGTACCATTCATGAATGTGTATTTATCTTTCTACATGTAACTTTGTTTTACCTATGTATTATGTATATTGTTATATCAATGTGCTGTTTACGTATTAAATGTTTTGTTTATCAAACCTTTGTCGGGGCATTTGATGGGGCATTCACTACTGATGAAGGTAGTTTAATCCATGTATTCACCATTCTGTAGCTAAACTAATTTTGTCTTGCGTTTGCTTTACAAGATTTTTTAAGGAGTTTTAATAGTAACCATACTATTAATCTAAATTCATCAAGAAGACTCTTTAAGAAAAAGACTAAATCAACTATTTAATTGTTGTTTATACCTTGAAATGCTTTATTCTTATGGAATCAGTGACATATGGACTGTTCCATGTTACCGTGATTGGTGAGTCGGAAAAGAAATCTTCAGTTTTCAGAATGGGAGGTTTTACTCCGGGCCAGGTAAGAGTTAAGGGTTCGGATAGTTTGCTTGGCATGTTGTATGTAGTGAGAGCCTGAAAAAAAAAGTAGAAATAGAATTTATAATAAACAATTCTAAAAAATAAGATCTAGAAGAATTTTCAAAATAATTATTCAGATAAAGTTAGATACAAACAACATAAAAAGGACCCTATGACCTTTAGGCACCCCTTTTGATCTCAATTAAGAAAGGACATGTTTTTCATTTGCACCGTCAATATCCGGTTGTTTTAACAGATGATTTTTAGATTTTTTTTAAATTACAAAACTACCCCCTAACCCTAACCCCTAACAAACAACTGGATATTGACGGTGTAAATGAAAAACATGTCCTTTCTTAATCAAGATAAAAAAGGGGTGCCTAAAGGTCATATGGTCCCATAAAAGAATGGATACAGTGATGCTGATAGCTTTTTGATTTAGTGCATCCTGGGATGCACATATTTGCTTTGAATGAGTCACCAGGAAAATTTATGGGTCCCAACTAAAGCTGTCTAACTCCTACCTAGTAACCTATCCTGTGTAATTCATTTCTAAGAAACTATTGAAATGTATTTACAGTTAGCTTGAAATGGTGAGGGAAGAAATAAAAGAAAAACACTGGGACACATGGATATGATTTTACTGCGTCTTTTAAATTTTTGTGTGTCAGGGTGCAGACGCGTACCTATCAGCATCTCTCTGTTGATATATGATTTTGGGGTCCTAGAGAAGTGTATGCATGACTTAGAATACACAGATTGCATTTAAAAAAAGAAGAAGGGGTATCCTTAATTAAATCTGACCCATTTTTACTTGTGTATTTCTGCATAATAATACTGACAGACTGTAAATTTATGTCTTTATAATAGTCTTTTATTCTATTCACAAAATGCAGCTGTGAAACTGCAATCAAAAATGAATATTTGCATCAGTCACAAATTACCAGAAAAGGAAGACAAATCATAGACAAATCAATGTGCATCCTAGTATAGAGACAAAACAATGTGCATCTGAGCATAGACAAATCAATGTGTATCTAGTATAGACAAAACAATGTGATCTGAGCATAGACAAATCAATGTGTAAATCCTAGTATTTAGACAAAACAATGTGCATCTGAGCATAGACAAATCAATGTGTATCCTAGTATAGACAAAACAATGTGCATCTGAGCATAGACAAATCAATGTGTAATCCTAGTATGACAAAAACATGTGCATCTGAGCATAGACAAATCAATGTGTATCCTAGTATAGACAAAACAATGTGCATCTGAGCATAGACAAATCAATGTGTATCCTATATATAGACAAAACAATGTGCATCTGAGCATAGACAAATCAATGTGTATCCTAGTATAGACAAAACAATGTGCATCTGAGCATAGACAAATAATCCTAGTACAAAACAATGTGCAATCATAGACAAATGTGTATCCTAGTATAGACAAAACAATGTGCATCTGAGCAAATAGACAAATCAATGTGTATCTAGTATAGACAAAAACAATGTGCATCTGAGCATAGACAAATCAATGTGTATCCTAGTATAGACAAAACAATGTGCATCTGAGCATAGACAAATCAATGTGTATCCTAGTATAGACAAAACAATGTGCATCAAGCCTATACAAATAATGTGCATCTGATCATAGACAAAAAATATGCATCCTAGCCAAAGACAAATCAGTGTGCATCCTAGTAATAGACAAAATAATGTGCATCCAAGCCTAGATAAAAAACAATGTGCATCTAATCATAAACAAATCAATGTGCATCCTAGTATAGACAAAATAATGTGCATCCTAGCCTAAACAAATCAATGTACACCCCAAGACAAATCAATATATATTGATCATAGACAAAGTCAATGTGCATCTGATCATAGACAAAATAATGTGTATCTGAGCATAGACAAATCAATGTGCAGCCTAGCCTATACAAATCCATGTGCATCTGATCATAGACAAATATATGTGCATCCTAGCCTCAAAATCAAATGTGTATCCTAGCATAGACAAATCATTGTGCAAAAGAGACAAGACAAATCAATGTTACATCCTAGCATAGACAAAGGCCTTTTTTTTTCTTATTTGAAATTATAAAATATACAATTCTCATATATCTTAACAGATCCAAATAAAACAACTGCATTATTTTTCTAAAGAAAGTTTCTTTTATAATCAACTATTTTAATTTACCTGGACTTGAAATGTATAATCAGTACATGGCACTCCCTCGTTAAAGGTAAAACTGGTCTGATCAGCTGGTTGTACACCAACAATTTCATCATTAACAAATATGTTGTATTTGCAAATGGTAGCATCTCCATATTCTAATGGCTTTGTCCACTGCACACAAATACAATGAAAGTTACAAGCTCTGGAAAAACAAAACAAAAAAGAAAAAATACAAAAAGATATCTTGATCAGTTTATATCTAATTGGTATTAAATGGAGATTCAGTTTGTTATTTTCTAAGAAATCAAATGAGAAGAAGAAGAAGAAGAAGAAGAAGCGAAAGAAGAAGAAGAAGAAGAAGAAAGCGAAAGAAGAGAAGAAGAAGAGAAGAAGAAAGAAGAAAGAAGAAGAAGAAGAAGAATGAAGAAGAAGAAGAAGAAGAAGAAGAAAGAAGAAAGTGAAAGAAGAAGAAGAAGAAGAAGAAGAAGAAAGTGAAGAAGAAGAAGAAGAAGAAGAAGAAGAAGAAGAAGAAGAAGAAGAAGAAGAAGAAGGAAGAAGAAGAAAGGGAATGAGAGAAGAAGCAAAAGAAGAAGAAGAAGTGAAGAAGAAGTAGAAGAAGAAGAAAGTGAAAGAAGAAAGAAGAAGAAGAAAGAAAGAAAGAAAGAAGATGTTTATATTTCACACATTTTTTTACAAAAAAATACAACAAATGATTAATATGTGGAGGATGATCACTAATTAGGACTGAGCCTATACTAGTAGTGACCACCCCTGCTATTTCATAGTTTTTCAGGTATAAAATATTTTAACAGATATATTTTTTTTTAAGAACAAAGTGTATTAATTTCAAATATACAGCAGAGACTGGATCTCTTTTCTGTTGATATTTGATTACTTCTCTATCTTTTAAACCAACCAATAGTAATTCCTCCATCAAATTGAGACGAGTCTCCTTCAAGTCGTCATCGATTTTGTCATCTTTGTGACAATGGTTGGCATTCTGGACGTCTGGATCGGAATTTTCGGAACCCCCAACACTTTTCCATTGTATCAGGCTAACATTTTTCTGTGCCACCGAAGTCATTGCTAGTGCAGGTCTCTCAGCTGATAAACGTTTGGTTTTGTAAATACTGCTGACCTCTTGTTTGTCATTTTATTCTATTGCTTCAAAATATAATCTTTAAAAAAAAATGTCTTTATCAGAATTGCTTATTCTTAATAATAAAAATATATCACTCAAACTTTTTTTAACATGTCTTTAAATGATACCTAAGTGTAATAAGTAATGTAAACTCTCAATAAGTGTACCAATTGTTCTAAGTAGAATAAAGCTTTCTAAAGTCATTGTGTTAATATGATTTGTATGCAATGAGATTTTAATACTTTGATTTCTTTCCAGAACTCGCTAGTAAATACTAGACTATGTAAACTCTCAATAAGTGTACCAATTATTCTAAGTAGAATAAAGTTTTACAAAGTCTATCGGTATTATCGTTTGTGATTACAATTGATTCTACTTAGAATAATTGGTACACTTATTAAGAGTTTATATAGTCTAGTATTCTGTAGAGAGTTCCCCAAGGGGAAGGTAACCATAAAGTAGGGGAGGTAACTCTCAATTAATTATTACACTAAATTACTTTTAGGCTTTTGAAACTTTCTGTAAAAGACTTAAAGTGGTCAGAGGTTTAAATCTTGAAATAATCAAGTGTAATGAAAGAGTTTTTGTTAGATCTGTTCCTCAGAACATCTGTAAGTAAAGTAGTAAAGTCGACGGGGCGGCCTAAAGTCGGTATCAGCCAGTCAGCGAGGGAGTCTATCCCCTTTTCAATAGCGCTAGACAAAGGAGATTGTTTTAGCATCTGAGGTGGAGCACTACACCTACCATCAACTCCTTACTTTACCACACAGACCCCTGTGCTACTAATACACTAAGTTGGTGAGGACCGGTATCGAACTAGGAACCTTGTGGTTTCTAGCCGAACGCTCTACCGACTCAGCTAACCCGGCCCATAATGGTTCAAAATGGCCGTATAATTCTCTTAAACTTTACTGACTGATCCTTGTTATACCAGTTTTGGAGGAACAAAGAAAAAAGAATTGTATTCTAAAAATAGACAAAGCCAGACTGACCAATGCTAAAAATTCAAAACTCCCGCCAACTAACGGACATTCTGAGAGTGGGGGGAAGAGAAGATTTATAGTAGTAGAGAGCAGAAAGGCAGTGGCCAGCGAACAGGCAAGTCACGAATACTAATCCTCCTCAAACCAGGTGAACAAATACAAGTATGATTTAACACCAATAAGAATTTGTAAAAAGGAAAATTCATTAACCAAATCATATCTTTTTAACTTGTTGTTCATTTGATACAATTTATAATACACATATAAAGGACAATTTTTATTTTGATTCAAAATTCTTTGTTCATTTCTTAAACTGTTTTTACTTCTTTCTTAGAAGTTACATTTCACATAAAAATTACCTCCAAACAAAACACACAACAGTTTCTTGGTGGTATAATTTTGAAAATGAAACTAGAAATTCCACAGAAAATATTTCCTGTTGATTCATCGGAAGACTTTATGAAAATGGAGATATTAAGCAGGTGCCAAAGATATTTATTCTTGTTTTGCTTGTTTCTTTAATGATACATTTCACATAAAATTTACCCCCAACCAGCATACAACACATCCTACTATCATTTTTGTAGAAGCAAACCTTACCTGACATCCAATACTGGGGCATTGGGAGGAGCAGCTGTTTGTACAGTCAAGTGGTTTGATTTTTCAATGACTTTTCCATCCAAATCAATAACAATAAGCTGTAGGTAATGGGTTACACCTGACAAACACTTTGTGATCACACAATGCTGATTGGAAGAATTCTGTACAATTTCTTTTTCCTGGTAAGAAACAAAAAAACAAATTTGACCAATTAGAAAATATTATTTGTTTGCCAAAGACTTGAAATAATTAAGAAATACATTGGACCATATGACCTTTAGGCACCCCTTTTTGATCTCGATTAAGAAAGGACATGTTTTTCATTTACACCATTGTTGTAGGTGACTCACCTATGACACGAACATGGACTTACCCAAAGGGTATTTATTTAACAGAGTAAAGCTACTCAAACGAGTAGTACCAGAAACAGTTCTTCGTGTAAGCTGAACAAGGAAACCCTTCCATTGTACGTGGATATATATTGCTGAATACAATCTGTTCCCTACATTTTATACCCATGTTGAGTTATTATTTATTGACCCTTAAACAGGTCATAACACCATCAATATCCATTTTTTTTAACAGACGACTTTTAGATTTTTTTTTTAAATTATAAAACTAACCCCTAACCCTAACGCCTAACAAACAACTGGATATTGATGGTGTAAATGAAAAACATGTCCTTTCTTAATCGAGATCAAAAAGGGGTGCCTAAAGGTCATATGGTCCAATACATTTAATAAAAACATAGAACATGTGCAAATTCTTTGATTTTGGTTAAAATTTTGTTAATGCATTTTGTATTCATTATAAGATAGATAAAAGAGATAAGGGTTTGGTTAATTGTCAGGCACCCTTAAATAGGGACCTGAAGGAATTGAGCAACCCAACATTCTGTCCTAGTAAGGTACTGGATAAAACCCTAGTTAATAGTAAGACAACTCTAATAAGAATGTTCTCTGGGGGGCACAGTTAAGTCCGACACTTTTACTCTCCCAACTGACCAAGTGTTCAGTCTGAAACAATCTCTCCCAGCAATGCTGCACTCTTCTCACCAACACTATCAAAATATCTTTTCTCTCGTCCACTCGTCACGACAGCCAAAATGCTACTGCAAGCTTTCTCCCAGGTTTGTTAGGGCAGGTCATTAAATACACAATTACAGTGTTCATCCGGGCTCCTTACTCTGACTTGCCCGTGCAGCACGTGCGACATAAATCAGCACGTGTCAATCCTTCACATCCGGGCCACTCTGGACAGTTTAGTAATTCACATGCGTCAGGCCATGACTCACGATCAGGAGGATGTGAGTTCAATCTCCCCACTCGCCTCTGATCTCATTCTGCATGCCAAATATAGTTGTGCACGCTTCGAACCACTACGTTCATGGTTTCTCTCGCACACTGTCAAAGGTGTTTGACATGTTCCACGTAAAACTGCATCTGATGGTGAGGCTGTAATTCTAGAGCTCTTGCAAGTGTAGAGTATCTCTTCATTGCCAATTGTTATGTTTTTTTTATGTACAGATGAAATTATATAAAATAGGAACGCTAAATGCAAGGCAAGGTTATTGGAAAATCAACAAAGGATTTATTAAAAAAAATTTCCATTAATTTTAGTTGCTGTTCCAAAAGTTTTTGAATAGTAGAATCCATTTTATTTATTTATTTTAAAATTTGGAAGAAATACAATATGAGTGCCAGCAACAAAAAAAACACATCTATCGCCACAACAACAAAGACTAGAACATTTCACCTCCAGTTTACATTTTGTCAATCTTCTATTTCCTTTAAATAAATGATGTAACATTTTTTATTTGTGAAATTCTTTTCTGTCCTACAAACAAAATATCATATAAATATTCTGTAGTTTAAAGTTGAATAAAGTCTCTTAGCACCCATTCTTTATTTTCTGATGACAATTTGAAATACGAGGTTAGTTTACTAACCATTCTCCAACTGAAATGCACTTTTGATGGTTATTTACTAATGTCAGCTTAGTCTGGATGAAATATATAAATATAGGACACCCAGTAAGGCTCAAATTCATTACCAGAGTATGGAAATACGAGGTTAGCTTACTAGACCAGGTATTGTCAGTTTCGAAAGTCAATGTTGTTATTTTTAGGAAAGATTGTTTTATGGAGACATGCTTAATTTCTCAAGGAAAAGACTTAGTTTGATAAAAACCTAGAGTAATTCTTCAAAGTGAAAGATAAAAAAAGTTATGAAATTATGAAGTTACCTAAAAAATGGTAGAATAATAAAAAAAAGTAAATATATTTTTCAATAAAAATAGTGTCAAAAATATTTTTGAATTGTTATTTTTGATAAACTGGATATCAGGGAAAAAGAAAGAAAGCTGGGCTATTTAGATGAATCCTATTAAAATAATATATATATATATATATATATTAGAGTACGCAAACAGTCTGTTTGATATGGCGATAGCCGACAATTTTTGGGAGAATATGTGCTTAGGTGAAGTCATACCTAATTTGAAAATTAATTAGTTGATAATTAATGAATATATCCGCCTAATTCATTAATTATCAACTAATTAATTTTCAAATTAGGTATGACTTCAACTAAGCACATATTCTCCCAAATATATATATATATATATGTGTGTGTGTGTGTGTGTGTGTGTGTATTTGTATATATATATAATTCATCTACTACTAATAATAAAAAAAATAAAAATAAGATGATATAAAAGATACTGGTATAATAAACAAAATATAAATAATAATAAGTGTAAATGAATCTATAATTATAATAGAATTATTTCTGGGTTTACAAGAGAGTTGCAATTCAGGTGGGTTTATTTTACCATTTCAGATTAATGATCTTATACAGATTGAAATATTGCAATATTAGCAAATGAATACAACATTAATTAATAATATGTACATATTTTTTCAAATTTCTTCTCTGATATACTATCAGATTCATTTCCTTATTTTTTATTGATACATATATATATATATATATATATATATATAGTATGAACAAAAAGTAATAAGACAATCAGGAATATTTCTTGTATATTGTTTATTCTCAACTAGTTTCGACCTTAGGTCATCGTCAAGAGAAAATTTCTTATTTGAAAAAATTGTTTATAGATTTTTTGAAAGGGAGCATTATAGAATAACTATAAAAATTGAAGTGTTTTTGAGGGTTTGACATGCTATTAAAATCCGGGTAGACGAGTGTGTTAATAGTAGCATGTCCATTTGTTCCGTGAAGAACCTATATATATATATATATATATATATAATTCATCTACTAATAATAAAAACAAAAATAAGATGATATAAAAGATACTGGTATAATAAACAAAATATATATAATAATAAGTGTAAATGAAGCACTAATTATAACAGAATTATTTCTGGGTTTACAAAAGAGCTGCAATTCAGATGGGCTTATTGGTTATTTCCTATAAGTCTAACGTAAACAAAGGGAACCACTCTTGACTGATAAATTATTTATTTATTTTAACATTAAACTAACCCTAACCCCTAATCCTAACCCCATCTTTTTTCCAAGCAGATCAATAAATGAATAAATAATTTATCCGTCAATGTGGTTCCCCTTTGTTTATGTTAGACTCATAGGAAATAACCGGTTTATTTTATCATCTCAGATTAAATCAGATTAAATATTAATCCCAGAATAAGTTTGTATATAAATGTTACTTATATATTTGCTTACCTTTGGTTGAGCGACACTGTTCCATTGAATTTTGTAGGTACCAACATTGCCTGGAGCAATGTAACTGCTCCAATCCAAATAAATACAAGTATCAGAAACTTTTGTGGCTTTCAAGAAATTCTTGAAATTGACACAATCACTCATTTTTGCTATTAGGTTGCCATGGTTACCACTAGCCACATGCTCCGAGGGGTTGATAATTAATGTATTTGATTTTGGTGAATTGCCAAATTTGGTGTCGTTTCCTAGGGCAACCACACTGACCTTATAAACACTGAAAAGAACAAAAAAACACACAAAATATATGTGAGAATATATAATCCTGTCTTATTGTTAAAACAGAAATAGATCTCTCTCTTGATTCACAAATTTTACTAACTCAATACACCCACTCACCAACAAAACAAATTAAAAGAAAAACAAAACACTTCGGAACAGAACCTAAGTTACTGAGAAATGTAACATCAAACGGATGTTGATCCGACAGTAGCTCTAAATGAAATGAACAAAACAAGTGTTCTGCACATAGGCTCCATGCAGGCTTCCAGGTGAAAAACAAAATTTATAAACAATTAAAAATATCCCTTATTTAATGTTTTTCAACCAATCATAGATTTTCCTCCAAAACCTCTCAAAACTACTGACAAGTATAAAAACAGCTGACTTAAAGTCGATAAGTCAGTTGACTACCGGTGTTGGTAGAGAACGTCGCACCTCCGGGCAAGATCAAAGGGACCACTGAACCTCCGACCCACACCACATCTCCTTGTCACACAGAACCAAGTCATCAGCCAAGAACAGACTTTCTATCCCACATCTGAATTAGCCGACAAAGAAACAGACTTTCAACCCCACACCTGCCCTCACTTCACCGAGCGAAGAAAGACTTATCTTCTCAACATTTCCAGCTTTTGTTTATTTTTTTAAATAAAGAAAATTAATCCAATTTTTCTCGTCCGTCTTTCTTTTGCATGTGATATTTCATTATCAATCAAACAATTATGACAGGCAAAATTTTAGCTTAAAATTTTGCAATCCTTTATTACTAAATAAAGATACAAATTGATAAACAATTGATGGTGAAGGTCCTGAGTTTTGCGAGGACTACTATTAGAAAAGGGGGAAGAAGAAATAAGAGGGAGTAAAGGTTTTTTTAAAAAGTGATGAACATAAAACGGTTTGTCGTGAATTTGACCGGGGCGTGACCCCCGAATGGAGAATTGAAAGCCAACCGGAAGTTTCGGGTGTTGACCGGAACCGGAAGTCATGTGGTGACGTAGAAAGACAAAGAAAAATACCGGCCTTTTTTTGATTTCCAACAGCATAGGATACGGACGGGTCTCTGGTCCCTAGTGTGGGATTACAGTAATTTAACAGTGTCCTCTCTCTCTCTGCCTTTACTCCTCTCCGACACAACCCACGAGACGAGCCCGAAAATAAAAGCTAAGCAGCTTGTGACAATATATTTCTCGCATTGTACTTTTTTATCAACAAGATGACCGCCACGTGCCAAACACCTTTTTAGTGTCATGAATTTGGAGGCACGTTGACAAGACCCGCTATATGACATATATCGCTACATTACACAATCAGTTGTTTATTGTCAAATCATCCAGAAAAAAGTAAAATTGTCACCCACCCGCTTCAATTTTTCCAGATGTGAACTATGTTAAAGTTAGACAATCCCCAAAATTTGAGTTTCCAATTAAAAAATTGCTAGAGTTATGTTGCGAGACCTAGAGCTCAAATTTTGGGATTGTCTAACTGTCATGGGCATAGCCTATCCCCCCCCCCCCGACGTAAGTGGCAAAGAATCGCCTGTGCCATGCACGAAAGACTCGGACGGCACAAGATGAAATTTGCATGGTAGCTGGGTGAGCCATAATAAAAACAGGCAGTCACTCACACTGGGGCAGAGAGTGGCGTATAGAGTTAATCTGACCAAGGACTTGATTTTTTGAGTGTTGGATTTTAACATAATTCACACCTGTACAAAATTTCAGAAAAATTTAAGGGGGTGGGTGACAATTTTAACTTTTTTTCTGGATGATTTGACATGGAATTACCCCTCTTTCTATCTTTGTTTCTCATCTGTGTTATCATTTTTAATATTTAATCAGCATTTTTTTCTTTTATTTATTTTCCCATTTTGTTTTCTTTCAATTTTTTGTCAATCAGCTATTTCTTCTTCTTCTTCTTCTTCCCGGATTCTGTTTATTTGGTTTTCATTTTATTTCATTCATAAAATATTTTATCTTCCAGTCACTTTCTTCTTTTATTCTTTAATCATTTCCCTTTCCTTTATATATATACATATAAGTGTGTGTGTGTGCGTCTGTGTGTGTGCGTCTATGTGCGTGCGTCTGTATGTACGCATTTGAGTGTGCATGTGTCTATCTGCTTGAGTGTGTATGTATGTATGTCTCTATGTGCGATGATTTGATATGGAATTACCCTATTGTATCAAAAGATTTCAAACACCTAAAATTAATTTCAATTAAAAACTATCAGAAAAATGATAGTGAAATTATCTCCCCCTGCCGCCAGAGGGTGAATCGCCAATATATGATGTTGGTGCCAAAATTAAACCCCTTCATTTATTGTATGAGCATTCAATCAGGCGAGATGCGAGATCCAAGCGATCCCTACCAACAAGTGAGTAGA
Organism: Doryteuthis pealeii; assembly: GCA_023376005.1. NCBI lineage: Eukaryota > Metazoa > Mollusca > Cephalopoda > Myopsida > Loliginidae > Doryteuthis > Doryteuthis pealeii. The sequence goes on from CM042164.1 coordinate 36,076,217, forward strand.
ATAGTCTTCTAGCGCATCTTCACCATCAAACAGCAAGTGGTTCACCCAACGCAACCTTTAACTTCACCTTAACTCAGCAAGATAAGTCTCGTAGCAAATGCCACAAAATTTGCAACACTCTTTTTGTACCTTTTTTCAATATATGTTGTTTTAAATTTCAACTGGTGTTTTGTCTTCTTTCATTCGAAATTATTTGCCTTCCACCGGGAGAGATTTTAAGAGCTCCCTACTACCTTGTATTTCCTTTTAAAACTTGTATTTTTTATTACATTCATAATTATTTTCCTAAGTTATTTGTAGATAAGCAATGAGAAAAACATGCACTCATAATTTGTAGACCTCCAGTCATAAAATGGTGGTTAAATGAATAAAAGCCAATTAGACTGTTAGTTCATTCATACTTTTCTGAGGGTCCACTTTGCTTGAAGTAGGGAAAAGTGACAAAGCTTGACTTTGAAGAAAATGATTGGTAATTTTCACTTTTAGTTGTTAAAATTCCTAGCAAATAAGGCAATTAGAGTAGCCTCCCTTGACTTTCACTTTGAACCAAGCCGGTAGCTCTTTTGAAAGTCTCCGTGCGAAATAAACAAATCTTAGAAATTTTTTTCGAAAACAATACAACTGCATGCTTTAACACAAAAATATCATAATGTGTTCTTAATAACAATTAAGTTCATTTCAGATAATTTTATGCTAGGAATTTAACCAACTGACTTTCACTTTGAAACAAGACGGTAGCCATTTTGAAAGTCTCCATGTGAAATACACAAATCTTAGAAATTTTTCAAAAACAATACAACTGTATGCTTTAACACAAAAATATCATAGAATGTGTTTTTAATAACAATTAAGTTCATTTCAGATAATGCGCATGCACAATTTTATGCTATGAATTTTAACAACTAAAGGTGAAAATTACCAAATCATTTGGGATTTTATCATGCAGGTTGTTTGCATTCTTTGATATGAGGGGTATCGTCCACTGCGAGTTCTTGCCACAGGGCCAGACGATCAACCAGCATGTGTACAAAGAGATACTGCGGCGTTTACTTCATTTAGTGTGCGAGAAGAGGCAAGAGATGACGCAGTACAACTCGTGGGTGATTCACCATGACAACGCACCTGCCCACACTGCCCTGAGTATGCAAGAGTTCTTGGCCCAGAAGAACATCACTGTGCTGGAGCAACCTTCCTTCTCGCCTGACCTGGCTCCATGTGATTTTGTCCTCTTCTCTTTTATATCATTTTCATAGTTAATATTGACAATATGATATAAATGATATAAAAATATATTCATTTTAACAACATTGTGTGTTTTCATACCCTTTTATCTATACATATACCGTCGGATTCATTTCCTTGCTCTTAACTCATATATATATATATATATATATATATATATATATATATATGGTATTTGTGGAAAAGGTGACTTACTGGTGAAAATGGTCACAATGGTTAGTTGATGCATGTTTCACAATGATAAGACAGCGATATAACAAATATAAAGTGCTCAATACGTTAGTGGAGCAAATTTATTATAATAACGGTACACAGTAATAACCTACTCGAGTTTCACCATAAGCATCTTCAGGGTTCCTTATGGTGAAACTCGAGTAGGTTATTACTGTGTACCATTATATATATATATATATATATATATATATATATATATATATATATATATATCAGTATTTGTATACAAAAGAAAGTTTGAATTTTTTGATATTGTAAATATATTGTCTGAAAAAAAAATAAACATATTGAAATAGCTAAGATTCTAGAATGATGGTTGCTTTGTAACACTAAAATATTCAACAGTCTATATTTCATGAATTACTATTTATATTACTCTGAAGATTTTACCTAAAAGAATTATGGAGACATTAATTTTAATGCCTCAGCCGTTCTAGTGGTAAAAAATTTTTTTAAAAATGTACCAATATATATTTAATTTTTTTAAATAATCAAAAAAAAATCTGGAATTAATACCACCTGTTGAAATTTCAGAGTACATCTTCACAAATTTAGAAAGTAATTGATGGAATCTAATTATAAAAAAAATAAGAGAAATGCAGTTAAAATGGTAATTTATCACTAATAATCTTCATACAATGACTGCTATTTACACAGTAGCATTGCAACCAACAAAGCCTTCATCAGATGATGACTCTGGTTTCAGGCATGGTTTTGGCGCCGAACCATCATTACCACTAACACAGAGCCCCCCAGCAGAATCTCACGATACCACCAGACTTTGTCGGTTTGATGTCACCTGGTAGAATTGCCGTATCCACGCAGATGCGGTTAGAGCTTTAACCTGGATCTTTTTTATGTATTTCTTCTTGTCTGGTGGAGAAACTCCAAGTTTAGACAAAAATGCCAAGGCTGAGTTGGTAATAAACCTCCGGCATCTGACTTCGATAGGAAATACACCCGTTATCCATCCATTTGTGACGCATTGTTCTTGTAGATCTTTATATTTTTCCAACTTATGTTGATGTGCCCAGTCAAGATTTTTCTAAAAATGGAACTGTTAATTCAACAATAAAATCTTTCTTTTGATTAACAGACCAAATGACAATATCAGGACGCTGGGCTGTTAACCTTATTTCAATTGGAAAAATGAGTTTATGTTTAATAAATACTATCTTTAATTTTCAGATTATTCACAAATAAGAAATATTCCTTGGAAACAAATATTTCTTTTTTCATTTCTACTCTATCTAACTCTGTTTCTTTAACTGTTAATTTTAGAATGTAATAACCATAAAAAAAATTCACAAAGTTGTTGGTGGCTAAATACTGGTTTATTCAGCTATCTAAAAAAAAAGAACAAAAAAAAAATAGCATGAACGAGTATATTGATATGCAGTTTTTCATTTACAAATACTTTCAATTATTACTTAGAAATTTATGTTATAGGAATGTTTTCAGACCATATTACCTTTAGGCACCCCTTTTTGATCTCGATTAAGAAAGGACATATTTTTAATTTACACCGTCAATATCTGGTTGTTTGTTAGGGATTGGGGTTAGGGTTAGGGGTTAGTTTTATAATTTAAAAAAAAAATTCTAAAAATCGTCTGTTAAAACAACTGGATATTGACGGTGTAAATAAAAAACATGTCCTTTCTTAATCGAGATCAAAAAGGGGTGCCTAAAGGTCATATGGTCCATGTTTGCTCTTCTTTTAGATGACCTGATTATAAACAGTGTCGACTCAAGTAGCTTAAATTTTTCAGTTTGCATTCCTATGTCCACAAGTTCAGATGGCAAAATGACTTGACTAAAAATTACTTACCAATTAGGTTGATACATGTATGTGTAGATGAACTGATCATTTTGTACTTCAGCGACGATTGTGCTGTTCACATGTATCTAGCAATCAAATAAAAAAATATATATATTATATTTTAATCAAATTGGTGTAATAAGTAATTGAGAGTTACCTCCTCAATTTTTTTTTATTATCTCCCCTTTTGAGAACTCTCTAGGGAATACTAGACTATATAAATTCTCAATAAGTGTACCAATTGTTCTAAGTAGAATAAAGCTTTCCAAAGTCTATGACACAGGTATAATCAGATAAATTGTGTGTAATAAGTAATTGAGAGTAACCTCCCCTATTTTATGATTACCTCCCCTTTGGAGAACTTTCTAGGGAATACTAGACTATATAAACTCTCAATAAGTGTACCAATTGTTCTAAGTAGAATAAAGCTTTCTAAAGTTTATGACACAGGTATAATCAGATAAATTGTGTATAATAAGTAATTGAGAGTTACCTCCCCTATTTTATGATTACCTCCCCTTTTAAGAACTCTCTATTGAATACTAGACTATATAAACACTCAATAAGTGTACCAATTATTCTAAGTAGAATAAAGCTTTCCAAAGTCTATCGGTGTTATCGTTTTGTCATTACAATTGGATTTTAATTTTTGTTTAGATTGTATGTACGTAATGACAAACAATATATGGGGGCTTGCAATAAGGGCAATAGAGTTGGGGCAATCATATAGGTGCTAGGGCTTGATGTAACCAGCCGATTGATCTGAGGGCACCTAAGAAAGGGTCTAAGTAGAGTGTTGCATGTCATGGATCACCCATCCACCAGAATTCTGTCCTTAAGTATCACGGGTCACCACCCACCAGGTGGCTCTTTTTTTTTTGGGGGGGGGGAGAAGGAGAGCAATCAGTGTGGTCAAGCTTAGAGATAGAAATATAAAAAGTAAAGCAAATTAGCCTATTGTCAGTATCAGCCAGACAGTATTGTATTAATAAAATCAAATTAATTCAGTATTACAATCTTTGCAAACATAAAAATGACTCCTTACTTGATAAGTATTGATAAGTATTGTATTAATAAAATAAGATTAATTCAGTATTACAATCTTTGCACACATAAAAATGACTCCTTACTTGATAAGTATTGATAAGTATTGTATTAATAAAATCAAATTAATTCAGTATTACAATCTTTGCACACATAAAAAATACTCCTTACTTGATAAGTATTGTATAAATAAAATCAAATTAATTCAGTATTACATTCTTTGCACATAAAAATGACTCCTTACTTGATAAGTATTGATAAGTATTGTATTAATAAAATAAAATTCATTCAGTATTACAATCTTTGCACACATAAAAATTACTCCTTACTTGATAAGTATTGATAAGTATTGTATTAATAAAATAAAATTAATTCAGTATTACAATCTTTGCACACATAAAAATTACTCCTTACTTGATAAGTATTGATAAGTATTGTATTAATAAAATAAAATTAATTCAGTATTACAATCTTTGCACACATAAAAATGACTCCTTACTTGATAAGTATTGATAAGTATTGTATAAATAAAATCAAATTCATTCAGTATTACAATCTTTGCACACATAAAAATTACTCCTTACTTGATAAGTATTGATAAGTATTGTATAAATAAAATCAAATTCATTCAGTATTACAATCTTTGCACACATAAAAATTACTCCTTACTTAATAAGTATTGATAAGTATTGTATTAATAAAATAAAATTAATTCAGTATTACAATCTTTGCACTCATAAAAATTACTCCTTACTTGATAAGTATTGTATTAATAAAATCAAATAAATTCAGTATTACAATCTTTAGACACATAAAAATTACTCCTTACTTGATAAGTATTGGTAAGTATTGTATTAATAAAATAAAATTTATTCAGTATTACAATCTTTGCACACATAAAAATTACTCCTTACTTGATAAGTATTGATAAGTATTGTATTAATAAAATAAAATTAATTCAGTATTACAATCTTTGCACACATAAAAATGACTCCTTACTTGATAAGTATTGATAAGTATTGTATAAATAAAATCAAATTCATTCAGTATTACAATCTTTGCACACATAAAAATTACTCCTTACTTGATAAGTATTGATAAGTATTGTATAAATAAAATCAAATTCATTCAGTATTACAATCTTTGCACACATAAAAATTACTCCTTACTTAATAAGTATTGATAAGTATTGTATTAATAAAATAAAATTAATTCAGTATTACAATCTTTGCACTCATAAAAATTACTCCTTACTTGATAAGTATTGTATTAATAAAATCAAATAAATTCAGTATTACAATCTTTAGACACATAAAAATTACTCCTTACTTGATAAGTATTGGTAAGTATTGTATTAATAAAATAAAATTAATTCAGTATTACAATCCTTGCACACATAAAAATTACTCCTTACTTGATAAGTATTGATAAGTATTGTATTAATAAAATAAAATTCATTCAGTATTACAATCTTTGCACACATAAAAATTACTCCTTACTTGATAAGTATTGATAAGTATTGTATTAATAAAATAAAATTAATTCAGTATTACAATCTTTGCACACATAAAAATTACTCCTTACTTAATAAGTATTGATAAGTATTGTATTAATAAAATAAAATTAATTCAGTATTACAATCTTTGCACTCATAAAAATTACTCCTTACTTGATAAGTATTGTATTAATAAAATCAAATAAATTCAGTATTACAATCTTTGCACACATAAAAAATACTCCTTACTTGATAAGTATTGATAAGTATTGTATTAATAAAATCAAATTAATTCAGTATTACAATCTTTGCACACATAAAAATTACTCCTTACTTGATAAGCTCTAATTTTTTCAAGTCCATAAGTTTTTGGTTCCTGCCAGCCAATTTCAAATTTCATGGAATCAACTGAGTTGAGCATAATTTCAGGAGGATCGGGTTCTCCTGGAGTGATCACTTGTACTGATTGAGTTGGAATTACCTCCCCTGAATTGAGGATGCACTGCACGTTTACTTCATATAGACATCTGGAAATAAAGATATTGGGTTAGCCAAAAAGGATCAGGTAACCAATAAGCACCCCGGCTGAAAGCAGTTTTGAAAAGAACAGCTTTTGCTTTTCACCGCTAACTTCTGGTTGTATTTTTTGTAAACAAAAGCAACAGATAATTTTTTGACATTTGAATTTCACTGTAAGATTTTTTTAAAGTTTGTTCATGTTTATTTACAAACCAAAGACACGTTTTTATGCTAGAATAGTTTTTTTTATTTTAATAAAAAAAAATTAGTTATTTCATGTTGTTGTTAGCATATGTGAAATATTCATTTTGCACTAACGATAAACTAATATTGTTTGTTTTTTTTAATCATAAAATTTATCTGCCAAAAAAGTTCATTGTTTTGTCATCAAATGGTGTATATCTTTTCTAAAAATTGGTCAACAAAATTTTTGTGTAACCAAATAATAAAAGAGACGGTTATTTCCTATAAGTCCAACATAAACAAAGGGGAACCACTCTTGACTGATAAATTATTTATCATTTATTCATTTATTTGTTGCTGTTAGCCTTAGAATTAAATGCCATACTGTAGCGAAATTGAGCCCCCACAAACAAAGCGCGTCCGGACATGTTTGGCCTGTGCAAGGGGGAGGAGAGTGGCGAGTGGCCACAGATATTTGAACTCACTACCTCCTCATCGCTGGAATGTGTTGACCATTTTATTGGACTCTTGTATCAGCGTCAGCCTCCTTAGTTTGATACGGGAGAGAGCAAAAAAGCAGGCTGACGCTGATACAAGAGTCCAATAAAATGGTCAACACATTCCAGCGACGAGGAGGTAGTGAGTTCAAATATCTGTGGCCACTCGCCACTCTCCTCCCCCTTGCACAGGCCAAACATGTCCGGACGCACTTTGTTTGTGGGGGCTCAATTTCGCTACACTACTCCGTGATCTGATGATCACATAGATTACAAACTGGGGCGTGTCTCTTGAGTCTAGCGCTCCTTCGTGGTAATGGTACTTCCTCCTCGGACGACTCATCTGCAGAAGTGTCATCTGTTGTATTTACATTGTTTACCTCAAGGGGATCACCGCGTGCTTCGTTGATGCTGATCACCCTTGCACTTCGGGTTGAGAATTCACTACACATACTAACACAATATAGTAATAATTATCACCAACATTATTTTTATAAAACAAGATTTCAAGTACTTTTTTTTCTTTTTTGTAAAAGAAAAAGATTTTCTTAAGTATTTCAACAAATAAAGATAGAATGATATGTCATGGGTTAGAATCTACTTCTAAAAGAGAAAATTTTGAAACTTTGGACCATATGACCTTTAGGCACCCCTTTTTAATCTCGATTAAGAAAGGACATGTTTTTCATTTACACTGTTAATATCCGGTTGTTTTAACAGACGATTTTTAGATTTTTTTTTTAAAATTATAAAACACCTAACCCTAACAACTAACCCTAACCCCTAAAAAACAACCAGATATTGACGGTGTAAATGAAAAACATGTCTTTTCTTAATCAAGATCAAAAAAGGGGTGCCTAAAGGTAATATGGTCTCAAGAATTCAACTACTTTTTTTTTCTTTTTAGTAAAAGAAAAAGATTTTCATAAAATTTCAACAAATAAAGATAGAATGATATGTCATGGGCTAAAATCTACTTCTAAAGAGAAAATTTTGAAACTTTGGACCATATGACCTTTAGGCACCCCTTTTTGATCTCGATTAAGAAAGGACATGTTTTTCATTTACACTATCAATATCCAGTTGATTTAACAGACGGTTTTTAGATTTTTTTTTAATTATAAAACTAACCTCTAACCCTAATCCCTAAAAAACAACCGGATATTGACGGTGTAAATGAAAAACATGTCCTTTCTTAATCGAGATCAAAAAGGGGTGCTTAAAGGTAATATGGTCCCAAGAATTCAACTACTTTTTTTTTCTTTTTTGTAAAAGAAAAAGATTTTCTTAAGTATTTCAACAAATAAAGATAGAATGATATGTCATGGGTAAAATCTACTTCTAAAGAGAAAATTTTGACACTTTTAAACAAGAAATAATTGAACAACTTACTTTCGTTTGTCAACTGGAATAAGGCATTGACAAGCGTCAGGTTTCATGACACGTGTATTGACCACTTGATCCCTATGTGCCCACCAAGTCACATTAAACTGTTTGATTACATCATTCTTATTTCTTGCTGACCATTGTACATACAAAGAACCTAAACTTTCTTCATCTTCATTCTTATTTTTGCAGAATAATGTATCCAAATGAATCACTGATCCTGAAATGACAAACAAAAAAAAAACATTCATAGAACTTCAGATTTTACCAAAATACTTTTTCAGATATTTTATATGATTCACCAGAATCAATTTATTTCAAAATCATTTTTAATTGTGTTATTCCAATTGTAATTTTTTAGTTCAAGTTTATGTTAATGTTATAGGTGATACACCCTATAAGACTAATGGAATGCGCCGACAGGTTACTATAAATAACAGGGATAATGGGCCTAGCGCAGTAAGCCCAATGCGGAAAATTTTCTTTCCTCTTCTT